>OY754470.1:43369200-44591171 GCA_963575645.1 Xanthostigma xanthostigma
TATTTTTGGAACCAGTGGGAGTATATACGCAAGTAATTCAAAAATTACAAGGCGCGAAATTTTACATAATATACCCCGGCGTTATGTCTGAAAATCGGTGTATATTTTTAACGAAACTTTGAGCTTAATAATCTAATTTAATTAACTTAATAAGATAAAAATAGCAATTGAAAATACTGAAACACAGAAAGGAAAAAATTCAATAACGCATTTTTGGAAAAACTTTGTCCGTCTATTAGACCGTTAATCTGTTTGTCTGTGATACAGGTCAAATGGATGGACGGATTGAAACCAAATTTTGATAGGATGCTTAATACGCAAATATGAAGTGCCCTATTGTTTTTAGGGAAAATCGGCGCATGCGCAAAAGAGATATATGCTATAACGCTGTTTTTTATATAATAATGGTACACTTTTCATGACGGCTTATTATTTTTTCAAAAAAGTTTTATTAAGATTTTTTTTTAAACTTTTCAGTTTCGGAAATATTTTGAAAATAAAAAAAAACAGCTGTTCTTTTGTTTTGTTGATCTGTCAAAAATAAGCTGAGCATGCTTTGATTAATTTTCACATGACGTGGAACATATTATGTAGGTTATCATGGCAACGAATAGCAAAGTTCAGATTGAATACAATAGCCATAATATCAGAAATTTTATTTTATTTTTTATACTATATCAAATGCCAACATTTTGAAGTTGGAATGGTCCCGTCACCCAATTGGCTGGAAATTTTTGACGGTAATAAACAGCACCGAATTTACAATCCGGAAAATAAAAAAAAAATATCACAGGAAAAATTCCATTAGGCGAAGACAAGCTTGTAAAAATGTTAAACAACATTTTGATATTTTGTATGTTCACATTGCTTATTTGTCATGCCATTGTCAGATTTGTGTCGGATGATCACATTATCTACTTACATATGCAGTAGATTGTAAGCATGGCCTGTCTAACGATCTGTCACTATAAAATGTAACAATACTTTTCATTTCAAGTAAATAAAATTGTCGACCAATTTTTCTCAGACCGAACGATATATTGACAAAAAATAATAAAATTACAAATCAATATAACACAAGATGACGTTTCGATAATCTTATTGATAAATCTATTTTATTATCTAAACCAAAATTCCACTTACACAATTTTAATTTAGTACGTCAAATCCTTCTTGCTAATTCTTATCCTCTTAAATTTATTAATAAATTTTTCAAAATTAGAATTAATAAATTAACCAAAAACCATAATCCACAAAACAATATTAATAATGTCGATTGTCCTTTTATTGTGATTCCTTTTTACAAAAATATTTCTCAGAAATTTAATTCATTTCTTAAAAATTTAAATATAAAAACAGTTTATAATGTAAATAATAAACTAGACAAAATTATTAAAAAGGGAAAGGATAAACTAAACAAATTACAAAAACATAATGTTGTTTACAAAATTAGTTGTGAAGATTGTAATATGAATTATATTGGTCAAACAAAAAGAGCACTTAAAACACGTGTTAAAGAGCATCAAAACAATTATAAACTACTCCCTGATAAACATAATGTCGTAACTAAGCATAAAATTGATTACGACCATAAAATTAATTGGGATAGTGTTAAAATTTTAGATAATGAAAGTAATTATTTTAAAAGAAGTATTTCGGAAATGTTATATATAAAATCTAATAAAAACTCTCTTAATGCTCAATTAGATACGGAAAATTTAAGTAATATTTATGATATTATTTTGAAATAATATTTTGTTTTTTCAAATAATTTTTTCTTTATGGGTACTTTGATATCCATGACTACGGTTTATAAATTTTGTTTGTTATTAATTTTTCATTATTTTTTTAATCTTTCAAACATTCAATTTTACGTACAATCGATTAGTTAATAAATAACTTAATATTAATTATTTTTTATATTTTTTAGATATTTCTGAAGAAGATCCAAATCCGGATCGAAACGTCATCTTGTGTTATATTGATTTGTAATTTTATCATTTTTTGTCAATATATCGTTCGGTCTGAGAAAAATTGGTCGACAATTTTATTTACTTGAAGAGTTCTATTCAGACGTTAATCAAAGATTTGAATACTTTTCATTTCTTTTATTTATTACTAACGGCCCGGTCTGGCTCGCTCGAATTTGTAGATTGCCATCGTTTTTTCATCGACTTTCGTTGCAAAATTTATATCCACGAAAATCGCTTAACATTAAAATGGATAGTAAGCTATCCTTAAAAGATAGACATATTCCATCGTGGACTTTTCTGTCCATTTCTGAGCGGACAATACTAAATCTGCTTGTTTCATTCAAACAACGTCCGAACCCGAACAAAAGGAGGGTTATGTTCTTGTTTACTTATTGAATGGTGCTCCTGAATGTTAAAATTTACATAATGGTGGGATATTCAGTGTACTAATTAAGTAAAAATGCAAGGTGAATTCGAGTCTCAACTAGTTCGGCTATTGGAGGCTTCTGAAACATAATTTTATGACGAAACATAATTACCTTACTACAACACTAAGTGAGGTTAAGAAAGCAAATTAGTTGAAAGCTGAATTAAAACCTCTGTCTGCTAAACAATATAGAAGAATAAATCACTTTGATATAATAAATATCGTTGATGTGAAAAAGTTAATTAAAAAACACAAAGAAAATTCCGATGTCATACTAGTATTGTCCGTTCAGAAATGGACAGAACTAGTTTTGTCCAATTGAAAATGCGCAAAACTAGTTTTGCTCATTTTATAACACTCAATACCCGTTTAAATGTAAGGGAAATAATCGTTTATCAAAACTAGTTTTATGCATTTATATCGTTCATTGACCGAATTCGGGTATAACATATGCATTGCAATAATGTTTAGTCAATCAAATTTCCAAGTTCGAACATATCTACAAAGGATGGTAGTTCAATATCTACAGCTGCATCTCAAAATTAAGCCTGAAACTCACCGTTTAACTCAAGTCAAACTAAAGTGCATTTCAATTTCACTCCATAATTTAACTAATATACTGCCGTTTGTAACCAATATGATTCACATTCAAGATCTGGAATGCACCGGCTGTGCATGAATGCTAATAAACTCAAATAGACATACGTTGCATACGTTACAATTGAACCCACGAAGACGAAGAACTGGGTTTGGTGTTTTCAACGCTCGCTCGCTGTTCAAATAGAAAAAAAAAACTCCGGGTCGCAGTGCCAAACCCTGTCGACGATGTAGTGTATTCACTAATACAGGCAGTGTGGCTTTATTATGAGAACTTAAATTTATTTTTGGACAAAATAAAAAATGTAACTCCTTTGATGTGGTGGGGAGGAAAATTTTCCACTATATTTTTCCGGAAAATTTTCAATGTCAAAAAGGCAATTTTCTTTTATTATCAATTGTGAGTTAAATTAATTTAAAGGTGGCGCTTAAAAACGACAACGGTGTATTTTATTCTGAACCTCTAGCCACTACAACTGGAGTTCCCCAAGGTAGTAATCTGGGTCCTTTACTTTTCATCTTATTTATAAATGATGTTGTTTCCAATCTTGGTGCTAATAGTTTAACAACATTGTTTGCTGATGATACTTCTGTGACCACCTTCGCACATAATACACCTGAACTTTCACATAAACTTAATGTTTGTGCGGTCAACATGCAAAAATTTTGCCATATGAATGGCCTTGTTTTAAACAACTCGAAGTCGGCCTTTCTTCAATTTAGCACTAGAGAGTTGGATCAAAATGTTTTACTGAAATTTAATGGCAAATCTATTAAACAATCATCAGATGAAAAGTTCTTAGGTATATATCTTGATTCTAAACTGAATTGGCATAAGCAGATTAATGTTATTTCTGATAAGATGGCCTCATACTGCTATATCGTCTGCCATCTACGAAAATCCGTAAATATTGACACATTAAAAACATATTACTTCGGTTGTATCCAATCCACGCTCAGTTATGGAATTGTATATTGGGTAACTCCACGCGTATTGGCGATATACTTATTATGCAAAAAAGAATAATTAGACTGATGTCGTTTTCAAATTATAGAGACTCTTGCCGCCCTCTGTTTAAAAAACATCAAATTTTAACAGTCATTTCTTTATATATTTATAATTGCTTAACGTATGTTAAATCAAATATTAACACATTTTCGAAAGTTAGCGACACTACTTGTCACTTTCTACGTAATAATGATCAGCTAACAATTTCGAAGCACCATTTAAATCTGTTTGCTAAAGGCCCAAATTCTATGCCTATAAAATTATATAATCAATTACCGGCTAATGTTAAATCCATTAATAGCCTATCTTGTTTCAAACGCACCATCAAGCGTCTCTTAATTCAGCACACTTTTTATTCAATCCAAGAATTTTTTTCGACCTCATTGTAAATTCTATGTTTGACTTGTTCCACACATTTATGTCAACGGAATAAATAAACTTTATTATTATTATTATTATTATTATAACGATCGTTTCGAGAAACATTATTGAATAAGGATTAAGTTTTATCCCTCGATATTTGACTTTGATGAACATTAATTTTTAATTTACATTCGTATCTGAAGATGACCTGATCTAGGTCAAAACGTTCGTTATAAATTAAATTATTTTTTTTTTAATTTGGTTTACTCTATTTTATTTAATTTACAAAAATGTCTTTTATTAGTTTATTTCTGTACCATTTAAACAAAAACTACTGGTTATTACTTTGTAATCCACATGAGTAAAGTTAAGTTTGATTCTGTTTAAGATTTGTCATTTTGTTTTATTTGGAACTCATAACATATCAATTCATCCTATTTCATAATGAAAGAGCACTCAGAAAATGAGTAGGTACGGGTGGTCTGACTCACTCTGTATACTATATTTTTACAAGTAGATACCTCCTATGGAAAAGCTGCTTTTCACTCATAATTCATTAATACAATAAATAGTAGAAGAACTTTCAGTTATTAATGTTATAATAAACGACGAATAATTGGTAAAAAACAAAACGAGTTTTAATATGGCATCAAAAATAACAAGCAGTAATTATAGAAGCAATATTTTCAGTCTACAATTATATATAACGTCGTTTTGACAGACGACTATTTAATTTGTGCAAAAAATAATATCTCCGATATTTCTATAGGCGAGTATGAACGGCGTATTTTAACTGCTTTATATAACTTTTAAACATTATTCACACAAATATTATAATGACACAAAAATGAGAGTATTTGCTTTTAATTGGAACTTTTTGCTTGCTAAAATAAATAATGTTATTCGGTACAGATATATAACTATGCTACATCAAAACTAAAAAGTACTTCAGAACGATGATCCAATTAAAAATTATTTGTTCATTTATACCATCTACTTAAATTATTTGTTGCAAATCTTGCAACCGTTTTTCATCTACTTCCCGTTATCCGATTGAGTTGAAATTTTGCACACATGTGTAGTTCCGATGAGAACACAAAATTATGAAACTTGACTGACATTCGCATGCAAATCGCAGTTTTAAATTTTTAGCAACTTCCCGTTTAGCGACTGAGTTAAAATTTTGCACAACATACTCGTGTGTATGGTTCCGATAACAAATGTCAAATAGTCTTGAAATAATGAGGCGCTGAGATAGTTCAGAAGTCTGCGTTCTCTTTGTAAATAGCAAACCAAAATAAGAAATGTTTAAATAATACCTACTATTTATTATAAAACAAAGTCCCTCCGCCGCGTCTGTCTGTCAGAACGCGATAAACTCAAAAACTGCCGAACGGAATTTCATACGGTTTTCACTTATAGAAAGAGCGATAAACGAGAAAGGTTTCTGTATATAATTTGGCTGAACTATGACGGTGTTATGTCAAAAAAAAAATTGGTTGTCTGTAAAGTCGGTTTACGGACAATAGTTTTACGTGATAACGTATTCCGTAATACATAACCTAAATTTAAATAATAATTATAATAATTCGAATCTATGATATTGCATCTTTCGCTTCAAATTTAGGTTAATTTTATTTATTTAAATTACTCACCACCTATAATATAATTGTTTTTTTTAACTTTCTTTCTTTCGTATTTATTTTAAGTCTCAAAGATTAGCTGTCATAATATTTTGAAAACAATTGTTTCACTGTATATATAAAATTCCAAAACCTACTTACAATATTTAAGTATTTTCATACGTCAAAAAATTGATTTTTATAATGATAAAATTTGTAAGAAAACGATTTTTTCGAGAGATGAGACCTAGCTAAAACGATTTTTTGCCCCCCAAAATCCCTTTTCAGTAAATTTCATCCAAATTGTTAGGGCCGTTTTCGAGAAAAGCACGCACAGGGTCAGGCGGAACGTTACGAACGTTAGGAACGTTAGGAACGTTACACTTTTTCGTGCATGCAGCCGGTGTTTTATCAATTTATAAGATTGGTGATTCATCAATTTATAAGACGTTATCACGTCAAAAAAAAAACTGTTTTCGTACGCTTACATGACTAATCCTGGCCAAATCTTTAGAGATACATTAAAACAATGTACTTTGATAGTTCTGCTGTGCAGATGGAAATAAGGTCAATATAATATTTCCAGTTTTGCATCCGGGTGAAACCGGGATATATTGGATAAATGTAATAAAATTGGACCAAGCAAATAAAGTTTAAAACTTATAAAAGCTAGAAAATAATTGTGGGTCAGCAATCCGAGGCTTAAATACAATTCTCAAATCTTTGATTAACGTCTGATTAGAACTCTTCAATAAATAAAATTATCGACCAATTTTTCAGACAATATATTAACAAAAAAATATATAATTAATATATTAACGTCTCGATCCGGATTTGGATCTTCTTCAGAACTAATCTAAAAATATAAAAAAATAATTAATATTTAGTTTCTATTTATTTTTAATAAAATTCGTGACATTTTTTAATATTGAAATATTGAAAAAATAATAATTTAAATTTTTAGATCAGTTCTGAAGAAGGTCCAAATCCGGATCGAAACGTTAATGTATTAATTATATATTTTTTTGTTAATATATTGTCTGAAAAATTGGTCGATAATTTTATTTACTTATTTGTTAGCTTTTGGCACATCATCGATTGTACAATAAAACCGTTTAACTTAAAAAGTTTTTTGAACTACTTTATTTTGAGTGTAAAAACAATTCCAGTTCTTTACATTTAGTTCATCATCAATTTTACTTTGAGCATTATATGTTATAAATATGTTTAAAATAGAATTGTATATCATTTGTGTTTGTGCCTTTAACAACGGCAAACGAACGCTTAAATAATTAACTAAGAATGTATAATTTATACTTTCATTTTATGATGTATTAATTTATAAAGGCACTTAAAAATAGCTTCCTTGTTTTCGAGTTGAATATTTCATTAAGTTTTAAAACAATCATAAGTACTGAGATTTTGATATTTATATTATAATCATCGTAAGAATTATACGTCATAATATGTTTATGATCTTTTTTGAACAGTGAATGCTCTTTTATAAAAAAGTTTATCTACCATTTTTGAAGTAAAACTTCTTTACGCACGCCTGACTTGGGGAGTAAGCTGCTGAATGCCTGACGAGAGATTTACGGAAGTGTGATCGGGCGAGGCGAACGGAAGTTGAGAGGGAGATATAAGTTAGTGAAGATAGAAAGAGGATGACAAATACTTCACTGGCTAGTGGCGCCAACAGGTGGCCGAAAATATAAGCAGTACTAACAATAGAATGACACATACTTTACTTGCCAGTGGCGCTATCGGGTGACAGAAAAAAGTTTTGTAAACCTACTTTAAATAATATTTCATAAAGATTTACGCTTAAAATCCAACGAGAGCTAAATAATTGCAATGTATTACTTTTGTTTTCATTATCTTTTTATGTTTATATTTCTTTCTTCTTTCTTCTGGATGGTTCTTAGCTATAGTTGAACCCGGTAGGTAGCGCTGTTATCGAGGTCCAGAAACAATTTAGACCAAAAAAAATTATTTTTTGATTTCTCACATAAAAAAAACAATTCCAAATTTTCAGCCACCCAGCACCTCTCAATATTTTTTAACTCAATATTTTTTTATATTCATGCGACTGATTAAATAATGAGCGTTCCATAACTGCCTGCCGGATCTGTTATTATTCCATAAAAAAGTCCGATGCAGCATAATATGTTCATGTTTAATAGATTATCTACAAATCCGGGCACAGACTGACATGTATATCCTACTTTTAATAAGAACCTAAATTTCATTAGTATTCTCTTTTTTGAGGCTCTTTTTTGAAAGAGAGTCAATTTTTTTTGTAAAAAATGTTTTATTTCTCATTTTTAGTTGACTGCTATTTTTTTCAAGGCGTACAAAATTGCGTACAAAATTTCACAGGCACAGTTCTGACATTTTTTTCAGTACAGTAAACACATCGATTTGGAATCGCTGATATCTACACATGACGGCGGACCCCAAAGCTTATCGCATTAACAGTTAGAGATAGACAGAAAGTGGCATCTAATTTATCGTGAGGATTTGGTCGAGTGTCGGCGACAACAGTTGTATAAGCACGGCCTCATCAACATCAATCTGACCCGTGTGACGTCACAGAGTCCACACGGAAACTACGTGTTCTCTTGTCACATAGGTCTTATACGTGTCACTGCCATATAAATGACCCCCACATTACCGGTAATTGCGTGTGGGGCAATCGAATCGGGACTTAAGGTCGCTGCACACGAGGCTGATTTTACCGCTAGACTCCTTTGGCTACTATATTTTAGAGCTGTAACAAACCGTATGTATTCGTTACTGAGTAACGGGTACATCGTCTGACTCGAAGTAACGAATCGTTACTTACAAATTCATTTCGTTACTCGCATCTTTCGCATCCATGTCAGTTCGACTCGTTTGATGCGGTTATACGTTATACGAACGAAGTCATACCGTATCACGTATGCGACGCGCCACGATGCGAAGCTACATGCTTATGTTCTCTGATGCTTATTGCTTGATGCTGTTAAGTACACGATTGTAGGTCGTATGAAAAGTAACGAGTAACGTAACGATACGAAAGTAACGGGTACTGGTTCTTTAAGTAACGAATACATACGGGTACGCAATTTCTCGTTACTTTTACAGCTCTACTATATTTCAAGAGTGCTGTAGCACTGGTTTTGGTGATGGCTTTTATGTGTTCTCTTCGCACGATGCATGTATTGAAGCTTGCTTTGTAGATGGGTTTGGTGATTGTTCGAATGTTAACAGAAGTGGACGTTTATTGTCTCTGAACAGAACACACGCTATGACGGCGTGTCTGGTTGTGGGCGTTTGTCTCTGTCGCCCACGTTACAAGATACTGTTTCCTGATTGGTTCTTGTTCGAAACAAGCGAGAAAAAATAAACGAAATTTTTGTTTTTAAATAAGCTTTTATTAGTTGTTATTAAAAATGGACTAGAAAGTTAATAAATATAGTTTAAAAAAACTAAAAAACACGCTTTATATCGAACTAAAAAGTAAAATTTTGTTTTAAATAAGCTTAAAACAATAATGATTAAAAAATACTAGTATTATAGTGAAAAAAGCGTGGGGCGCTTTGTTCCACATTTTCGTACATCGAGCGCCCCACGCTTTTTTCACAATAATACCAGTATTTTTTATTCATTATTGTTTTAAGCTTATTTTTAAAAAACATATTTTTCACTTTTTAGTTCGATATAAAGCGTGTTTTTTAGTTTTCTTTAAACTATATTTATTTTTTACTTTTTAGTTTGATATAAAGTGTGTTTTTTAGTTTTTTTTAAACTATATTTATTTTCTACTTCGTCAATAATTTGCCGAAAAACAAAAACATTTTTTTTTCGGCGTGGACGGGATTAGAACCCACGACCCGTGATTCCGGGAGTTGACGTCAGCGAAGACCCCTGCTTTAGACCGCACGGCTACCCACTGTACTTACAATGCTGGCATATTATACCACTATATAAACCACTTGCTGTAGTCCAAATGGAGATTACAAACAAACATACATACTTACATACAAACATACATACAAACTTACAAGTGAAACTAATATAAAGCGTGTAAAAATAATTCTATATCGATTAGAAATAAGTCGTTTTATACGTACTTATTACAGTCTCAAGTTTTCAAATAAAAGCGGAAGAACTGCGCAGCTAGACTTGGCGTTTTTTTTTTACATTTTATGTTTTTGATGAGATTTTCTTTTTATTTTATTGTTACATTGTATTCTGTACATAAAATCATTAAACATAACTGAAACTATAGTCAGGTGTCATAAATAACAGAGAGAACATTCGTAGGTATTATCTCAATGAAACAATCTTATCACCGGAAGTAGCTCTTTACCCAAGGAAACAGGAAGTACAGAAACGAGCCATGACATCCGGTGAAAACCAGTTCGATGCATACAAATACACCTTCGCACACACCTTCACTGCTAACTGATAACTATTAAAACGCAATGCGATCAAAAAACAAACAAAACTGCTTCCTTATATTACGTATCTACTTCCGTTTCATACGCCTTTAAATTATCAAAACATAACAATTAAGGAAACGAAACATCACGTTTATTAACTGCTATTATTGTGTTGAAATATTTGCAAATAAATCCACAAAATGTATTCCATTAATTTATATACTCCATAAAGGTGCAGTTATAGTTAAATATTACAAACATTCGACTTTATTTAGGCGTTTAATAATAATAATAATAATAATAATAATAATAATAAATATACTTTATTAATGGTACATGTACACATGTATTAATAGCGTCAGACTTGTCATAATAGATATCATTGTCAAAGATAATTTTTTAAATCGTAATTTGTTTCTGTAAATAAAAATTCTTTTAGATTTTTTTTCAGGTTAACCCCAGCTTTTATATGTGCAGGTACTTTATTATGTATCCGAATCATAGCGTTGCGGACACCTCTCTGAATTACAATTAAAAATCTTAAAAAAATAATTTAACTAGTGATTAGAATAATAAAAGAAATAATAGTATATTGTGCGAGTAGTGAGAGAAGGAAAAGATTCCATGAGCGTGAAATTTGCCGCACGAGCGTAGCGAGTGCGGTATCACGCGAGTGGAATATTCTCCTTCGATCAATGGTCGCACATAATACAAGCACGAGTAATATATAATCGGGGCCCTGATAAAAGAGGGAAAAATAATAAATCACATCACTGATTGACGTACCCACCGCCCTCGATGCACACAAGATGGCTCTGACTTTTGCTGAATTGCGATGCTGTTTTCATACATACAAATCGCTACCGCGTTCCTATTGGTCCAGAAACTATGCAGTAATAATTCATTACCGTACAGTTTCGGCTCGCTACCGTGTTCCTATTGGTCCAGAAACTATGCAGTAATACATTATCGTACAGTTTCGGCTCATTATTAGCACTCTACGCGTCAACATGAAGTAATTTATTATTTCTCCCGAATTTAGCAGGGCCCCGAAATTACATATTACTCACGCGTGTTGAATAAAAAAAATAATATTATACCACGTTTTTAAATCGAACTAAAAAGTATAAAATAATTTCTTTACAGACCGATTTTTAACTTGTAGGATTTTAAAACGTGGGGCGTATTAATCGTTTTATCTCATAAATAGATTTTTTGATTGATAGCTACTCTCTACATTTCTTATACCTGTCGCATGCACCCCACGTTTTTCATTTCTGTCTGTAATCTCTTGTAATAAGGTTTTAGGCTATAACAATCATAGCAGCGGGTTATCATTCTCGAGCAATACCGCGTCAAAGTTACATTGGGCGTGTTTGGCCGAAGTAAATACTTACTAAACTTAATAAGCCAGTTAGCATAAAAAAATTAAAATCTTACAAGCTGACTATAGCGCTTTTCGGCCAGGACAGGCTTAACGTAGCATTATAACTCATTTTAGAAAATTCTATGATACGTTATTATACACACCAGTTTTTCACTGTCAACTAATTTTTACGTCTTAAATTATTATATTGAGTGCTTGTGTATCTGAACAATGACAGGTCTGTTCCTGTCTGTTTTTGTTTACATCAACAATAAGCAAAATGGCGTCTTATATTACGCCATGCTTACTGCGTTAGCACTTATTATGTGTTCCGGCCGAAAATTTTGTAAGTATAGTGAGTGACTTACTAAATTTAGTAAGTACTTACTTCGGCCAAACACGCCAATCGACTCACCTGTATCGCAGCCTGCTAACATTTTCCAGTATAATATGTTTATATTTTACGTAACGATTATTTTGTAAAGAGGTCGGTCGCCAACTCTAGGTACTGTAGGTACCTACGTTCATATTATGCTATACGTTGATATTGTTAGACTAAACCAACGGTCCAACTGACAGTGTTCCGGCTCATAAACGAAACAATACAGTTAATGACAATGGTTTTACAAGGTTGCCGACACCGTATGTGTACTTATATGTTGCGATATTGCAGTGACGTCGATCTAAAGATCGTGTAAAAACAATAAAGCTTTCAATTTATACTGTCAAAGTAATAAAAAAAATTCCAGTCAATTGGGCGACGGGACCATTCCAACTTCAAAAATGTTGACATTTGATTATAATAAAGAAAATAAAATTTCTGATATCGTGTGAGGTGACGCGGGTAATCGCTAGTATTCAATATATTTGCTATTCGTTGCCATAGTTACCTACATAATATGTTCCACGTCATGTAAACATTAATCAAAGCATACCGAACTGTTTATTTCTGACAGATCCATAAAACAAAAGAGCGATTGATTTTTTTTTATTTTGAAAATATTTCTGAAACTATAAAGTTCAGGAAAAAATTTTTTAACAAAACTTTCTTGAAAAAATAAATAGAATAATAATCCGTTATGAAAAGTATACCATTATTATATAAAAAAACACCTTTTTAGCATATATCTCTTCTGCGCATGCGCCGATTTTCCCCAAAAACAATAGAGCTCTTCATATTTACGTATCAAATATTCTCCCAAAATTTGATTTCATACCGTTCATCCATTTAACCTGTATCGTGCTCACAGACTAAGGGTCTAACAGACTAACAGACGCACAGAGTTTTTCCAAAATATTGTTTTTTGGATTTGGGAGACCTCACAAAGAAAAGATATTGTAAAATTTTGAAAAGTAATTTCACAATTTTCCCACTTGTGGGTTGGAATTGTAAAAATATTGTAAAATTTTGAAAAGTGAATTATAACCAACATTAGTACCATTCCCCGACTTGTGGTGTTTGAATGGTTGAAATACTATCACGTAATATGGTGGTAGTACAGGTCATCATGGTGGAAGTACGGGTTTATTACGCTTTGTTTTATTAAAAAATGCATAAGTAGCATTATTATTCACAAGTAAATGTCCTTTAAAGTACAATTAAATGTATATATAAATTTTTATAAATAATATAATTGATATATTATGATACTAGCCGCTACCCGCGGCTTCGCACGCGATTGATGTGAAACAAAATTAAACAGCTTTTTCCCGTGGCAATTTAATTTTGTAATATAATATAATTTTAATAATCATTTTAAAGTCGTTTAAAACTTAAAGAACTTTCGGTTCTCATAGGAAGCTTCGTTTCCTGTTGTCGGGCTTCTGGTTTACTCCATTACAGTTTTGCTATACGCGAGGCTGCGCCTCGCTCGGCCGCAACGACAGTAGAAGACCTCAAATCGAAAAAAAACATTTTGAAAAGTAAATTTTGAACTAAATTAGTATCATTCCACTTGTGAAGTTGGAATGGTAAAATTGGAAAAAATACGAAATATAGTTTTTATTTGATTTTCTCAAAACCTTAAGTGTCCGCCACTAGCATACCAAGATCCCAGACCCGCCAGACCTACGTCATTTCAGTACTGCTAAGATTTTATCAGTAAATGTACAATATTTAGTCAAAAACGTATGCCAATTTGCTAGCTTGAAAGCGGGGCTCTTTTAGAAATAACAGGTTCTTAAGGTACATAAAACACGTGCTTACCTACGTACGCAATGAATGCATATGAGTGCGAGTGAGAGCATTAGATGATTTTTTTTAACAGATTCATGACATTTAGGTTTTTTATTTGTTTACACACACACAGAGTAGTCCATGAGTTTAAGAGAGAAAAACTCCATGGAAACAAATAAACAACCTACATTTCATGAAGCTGTCAAACAAAAAAAAAATCATCTAATGTTCTCACTCGCACTCACATGCATGCATAATACCATTGCGTACGTAGGTAAGCACGTGTTTTATGTACCTTAAGAATCTGTTATCTCTTAAAGAGCCCCGATTTCAAGCTCGCAATCTGGCATACGTTCTTAACTAAATATTGTACATTTACTGATAAAATCTTAGCAGTTCGTTAGACGTAGGTCTGGCGGGTTTGGGATCTTGGTCTATAGGGGACATTCAATTTAGTGATTCTGCCAAAGACTTGGGTTTCGTTATTGATAGCAGTCTGAATTGGAAATCTCATGTCAATCAGCTTTGTCAAAGGGCATATGTGAAACTAAAATACATCATTTTAAATTTATTTTAGATGAAACGGTTAAATTGCGTGAATTATTTCTATGCTTGCATATGGTGATACGGTGTACTCTGGTCTAAATAATCAGTTGCCATACAGACTTCAGAAACTTCAAAATACATAATATCGTATTCGTTTCGTGTGTGATGTCGGTAGGAGACAGAGAATTCACCCTATACTTAAAAAGCTGTCTATACTGGATATGGCAGATTCGCGTCTACTGCATATGCTGGGTCTGATGCATTCTATATTACATACAACAAAACCTGAGTACTTATATGAGCAATTCAGCTATCTTACGGAGTATCATAATTATCAGACCCGCAATGACAGATTTGGTTATTCCATCTTGCCATACAGTTCTTGGATCGACATCATTTTTAGTTGAGGGACCAAAACAGTGGAATAAACTGCCAAACAGTGTAAGAGGCATCAAAAATAAAAAACAGTTTTTAAATAAATGTAAAGAAATGCTGCTGGAAAATGATAAATATTTTTAACTTCAATAATGTGAATAACGGGAATGCGGACACATAGGTATATAATTCTTTTCTTTTATTGCTAAAGAATTATATACCTATGTGTCCGCATTCCCGTTATTCACATTATTGAAAATAAATACTACGGACTTTAAATGGAAAATAATAATATTTTTAACCCAATTTTTTAAATGTTTTTTTAATTTTTATGTTTTGACGGCTACAATTTTAATAATTTTATGTCAAGATAAATATCTCACGTTTTGTGTATCTTTTGTATATTTTATCAGAGTGTAACGTTTTGTTTTATTTTGACGTTGGTTGTAAAGAAATTATAATTTACTTGATATTATTTTAATGTTTTATTAAAGATGCGAGGTAAGTGTTATAAATTATTATTAAATTATTTAAATATTAAAATGTTAAGTTCTAGATGCCAGAATGTTTTTATTATTGTAATGTATCTTGTGAAGCCATTTATATTGGAAATATATCAGAATAAATTAATAGTTTAATAATGAATTTCTGATATCCAAATAATGGTACAAGATGTTTTTAGTTTGAAATATGAGAAAGAACTGCCAAAAGTATTTTAGTACAATTAAAAATTTGGAATTTTGTTAAGACCTTGACAAGGTCGCAAATGAAATCAGTTAACTAATAATTAATTATTGAACGTTAAGTAATCACCAACGATGATTCTCGATTTTAATCTATTTTGACAAAGTTTTATATTGAAATTTTAAATATTATATATGTTAACATAATACAAAAGTTGTATATGTTACAAGAGAGGGCATGTTGAAACGGCTTTGGTTACTCATGACCCTAAATAAAGTCTATTATTATTATTATTAAGAAGTGTTACGAGAACTCTATTTATCTTTTATAACAAATCATATCCTACCAAAACGAGCTTGCCTCAGCTAATAATCACGTACGCCACTGGCTGTAATGAAGTTAATTTGCGTGTATTGTGATGTGGTGGTATCACCTGGTGCCCCAGTAAAATGAACCCAACTTGACGGAAAAACGGTCGCCTGTTTGGAGTAATATCTGTAACAACTGTCCACCGGCCTTCTCCATAACACTGACACCAATACACGCCAAACACACAAACACATATACACATATTATCGGGGACACGTTTTATGACGTAGAATTTACAATTACGCTGCCGCAGTTTGGACGGAGATTTATCTGATTGTCATTTATTTATTTGGCAGTGAATTCTATTTGATGCAGTAAAAAACCTTCAAACACAGGTTATACTGTCGTTCGGTAAAAACCGGCCAAGTGCGAGTCGGACTCGCGCACCGAGGGTTCCGTACAAACTTGTATAGTTACGTAAATAGTTCGTCCAACACGGGAATCGAATCTCGAAGACTTTCCCCTCTTTGCCGTTGGAAAATTGTTGTCCCCGTACATCGACAAACGTCGCGGTCAGTTTGCCAACTACCCGTGTAATTGCAATGAGTTCAGATGGACTACGTCGCGGCTATATCTGATAGCCTAGTTGTCGTTCCGTGTTGTATGCAAGAATTCTTATATTGTGCTGTATATACGCACCTGTAGCGGACGCTTGTTTTGTATTAGAATTGTTACTGTGGCGTTGGAAAATAAAAGAGTTTAGGTCTGTACTC
The DNA here is from genome assembly GCA_963575645.1 of Xanthostigma xanthostigma. Taxonomy (NCBI): domain Eukaryota; kingdom Metazoa; phylum Arthropoda; class Insecta; order Raphidioptera; family Raphidiidae; genus Xanthostigma; species Xanthostigma xanthostigma. The sequence goes on from OY754470.1 coordinate 43,385,848, forward strand.
CTGAAGATGGACTAATTGTCCGAAACGATCGTCACGAGAGAAAATATTTTGTATAATTTTCAAGTGTTTTTATTATTTGTTAATAAAAGAGTGTTAAAGATAGGAAAAAATGCGTACCTATATACAATATTTCCATCTCTGATGTGTCAAAATTCTCAATTTAAATAAATTACACTCAATGTTTATTTGATACTAGCGGTCCCGCCCGGTTTCACCCGGATGAAAAAGAACGAATGGGGAAGGAAGGGACATGAGTACGTACATTCATCTTAGTTTACCGAGATGAAGGTTGTGTCCAAACTTCATAATGATCGGCGTTACCGTTCAAAAGTTTTTGTCGTTAAAAAGCAGTATTTATACTTTTTTTAAGTAACACATTTCTTTTAATATAAAGAATATTTAATTGAAAACACTGTAGGAAAATTATTTTTATATATAGGTGCCTATAGTTGTAACAGTTTTGAAATGAGCTATTAATTAGATTTATTTAATTTTAATTAGTCGTAATAAAATTTTAAAAAATTGAAATGTAAACCTTAGAAGAAAGCAATGTAGAAACTAAAAAAAAAATATATATATATATTCGCCGACGTGGAGCTTGAACCCTAGACCCTGGCATTAAGAGTCTTACACTCTACCGGCTGAGCTATCCGGGCTTGTACTCTTGAACGCTAATATTGCAGTATTTAGTTAAAGCATTTCACCTGATAATATTTGTCGGACGGACTAATTTTGAGACACATCTTGCAACATTTTTCATTTATGTTCCGCTCCAATTAGTCGTAGCGTAATATTATATAGCCTATAGCCTTCCTCGATAAATGGGCTATCCAACAAAAAAATTTTTTTTTTAATTCGAACCAGTAGTTTCTGAGATTAGCGCGTTCAAACAAACAAACAAATCAATTTTTTAGCTTTATACATATATTAGTATAGATTTCCATACCTAATGTGTCAAAATTCTCAATTTAAATAAATTACATTCAATGTTTATTTGATGTATGTATAATGTTACCACAAAAGGTCATAATTATATTATTCTTTAAACAGGATATATGACTATATTTTTAATAATGCGTTTTGCAGAGTAATATGTAGTCATCAATTTGATTAGCAAACCTGAGTTGTTTACTGCGGGTAAAATAATATATAATTAAAAATAATGTACAATTTGCGAGCGATTTATCTCAGTAGTTACGTACACATTAATACTCATAAATTGGCACATAAAAATATCAAATAATATTAACGTGAATCATCTATCATGTTAAACGGGTATATCGAACGCTGATGATATCAGTTATTGATCGTCAGGGGCGGGCAAATCCTTTGATCGTCGGGCCACATTGCTGATGAAAATTTGACCGTGTGTCAAAAATTTGGAGCAAAAAAAAGGTCCTTTCATTCATTTCCGCAGCAAAAATTTGGAGAGCAAAAAAAAGGTTCTATATTTCCGCAACAAAAAAAAATTGGAGAACAAACTATTTTTGCTCTTAATAATCATTTATAAAATGTTTCGCGGGCCGCCATTTGCCCAGGCCTGGTCTATAGTCTGCAATCTGTCTGTTTAAAAAAATTTAAAAACTGAAATACCATTCAGTATATTCAGAGTATAAACTGTGAACACAATATTGCATTAATTAAAATAATTAACCCCCGAAGCAAAAAGAGGGATGTTATAAGTTTAAAGTCTTTGTTTATCTGTCTGCCCGTGACATCGTAATTCGATGCATATTTTCAAGAACAAAAATGTTTAATTTTTAACATAGCCGATTGCAGCATTTTCTACTTTTATTTTTTTTTTTTAATCTTATTAATCTCAATGTTTATATTAACATGCTGCAGGGTCATTTTTACCATTCCAACCTACAAGTGGAGAAAGGTACCTACTAGTTTAGGTCAAAATTCACTTTTCAAAAATTTACGATATTTTCCGTTTTGAGGTCCCCCGAATCCAAAAAAACATATTTTTGGAAAAACTCTGTGCGTCTGTTTGTCTGTTATTCTGTGAGCACGATACTTACAGGTCAAAAGGATGAACAGATTGAAAACAAATTTTGGTAAGATGTTTGATACGCAAATATGGAGAGCCCTATTGTTTTTGGGGAAAATCGACGCATGCGCAGAAGAGCTGTTCATTTGTTTTGCAGATCTGTCCGAAATAAACTAGTTGATCATGCTTTGATTAATTTTTACATTACGTGGAACATAGGTATTATGTAGGTAACCATGTCAGCGAATGGCATTTATCATATTGAATACTAGACATTACCCGCGTCACCTCACGCGACATCAGAAATGTTCTTCCCTTCATTATACTATATCAAATGTCAACATTTTTCGAATGGTCCTGTCGCCCTATTAGCTGGAATTTTTATAATCCTTTCAACATAATATTTTTTTTCTCTTAAACCATTTATTCTTTGATTCTTTTATACTTTCGAAAAATATTATTACAATCAGTACCGGTCACTTATGGTGTTGGAATGGTAAACGATCACAATCGATGGATTATTCCCTAAGAATCGTGCTAATGTTGGCAACTCAACAATAAATCGTAATAATAGCAACTAAATCTCGACCGCGTTCTTTGTTTGTACGAGAAGTAAACATTAATAAAACTTTTGTTACTCAATGTTGATGCTATCGGAAACTTTCACGATCGGAAATGACTGCTGCTGTAGGTATAAAGCAAACATTGTAAATACTAATGAGCGATCGAAACGTATAGGTACCGCCCGCGCCGCCTGCTTCATAAAGCAGCAGCGCTGACTGCGGATAACAAGGTCAGATCTCAAACACCAATAAACTTTCCGCTTTCTTCCCTCGCCACTTTCATTAACAATTTCGATAATTGAAACAGGTTTACTTTTGAAATGTTTCAATCAAGAATTTTAAAAAATGTTTGCTTTTCAATAGTATATTACACCGCAAGGGCAGAAAGTTCAAGACTCTCAAACCGTCTGCCCGTGTGGTGTATACTATTTTTTTTCATACCTCTGTCGGAAGTACGCTTATTAATTACATTAAGTAATTACATAAAAAAATATAAATACAGTGTAAACTCTATATCGACACTCAAGGGACTGCAATTTGTGGCGTTTTTGAGAGTGTAACGATTCAAAACTATTAGATTACATTGTACGTAGTTTAGAGGTAATAATTAGAAATGGTTATTTACTGTACTTGTGTATTTGTTTTGTCACGGCGCGTGTCAATTTTGGTTTTGGCATGTTGAACGACGCAGTGAAATAAAGAAAAAAATATGTTTTTTTTTGTCTGAAAGAAGGCAGTATGTTTTAAAAGGTGGAAATAGGATGTATTAAAAATAAGCTGTGAAAAAGTGCTGAAATATTTTTTTTAAATCACATCAGGGAGAATCTGGAGTACTTGGTGATCTACCGATCCAAATTTCTTTTTGTATGTGTCGTTTAATTGATTATTTTTCACTTTGTCAATTCCAATCACATTAACATATCAGAAATTTTCTGTGTGTACATTCTAAGATATCTTGTTAACAACAATTTTATAATAAAACATTCAAAATAAATATTTAAAATTGTTTATTAATTTTATTAAAATTTATTTTAAATTTTAAACAGTCCAAAGCTAATCGTTTCAAGAGTTGTCGTTAAACGAAGAGAAGAAATAATTTATTAATATTTTTTTACTATAATATGTACCTATTTACTCATAATACTTATATATAAAAAGTAGAAAAAAAAATTTCCAATGATGTTGGCGGGAATCGAACCCGAGACCCTGCCGTTACCGACGTTACGTCTAAACCGTTCGGCTACCGGGCGGTCAGAGTTTATTACTATTGTTGTCGTATAGAAGTACTATATGGGTGATACGAAAAATCGGTAATACGAAAATCACGTGGTCACAGAACTAAAAAACTTGGAAACTGGCCTCATATACACGGCGTTATATGGGAGAGAGGCAAAATCAATGTATAAGAATCTGTTAGAGATTCATCGGCATTTAGCACAGAAAAGAATCTCTAACGAGATTCTTCGATTTACAACTGTCCAACAAACATTCATACTATTACAAATTACAACGCTTATTGCGTATAGTCTGTTATAAACATATGAAAGATAATCCCAACAGACAAAAGAACGAATTTCTTAGAATTTTCGGTTCGCATGGTACCGACAAGAAAGCAAAAAAATAACAAACAAGTACTGTTTATTGTTTAATGATGATGCATCGTTGTTATATAGAGTGGGTGTGTCGTTATTTAGACTGTATCATTGTCTGGGCAGCAAGGTAAACCAACTAGAGTTAAGTATAATTTCGACGTTTTAAGGAATTAGTCGTTATATCGAGTGACGTTAAATGGAGTATACACTGTACTCTCTATACCATTTTAAAATCGTCCAATCATGAATATATTTATACACTACCTTCTGGATAAGTTGTCTGCATTTCACTTTTAAACCCCGAGCTCTATAGCCTGACTACCAATATGTTTCTACAAGGTGTCCATCACAGCTGTGGTGTCCATAGTTATCATACTACAATTAGGTCCTAAACAATAGGTCAAATGCCCCTCAAGGGAAACATTGTAATGCAGTTCACATTCCAACTTGTCTTAGGAATTACCGTTCTCAGGATCCCGAACTCTTACCAGCCGGTTTGTATATGCCGGCTTACAAATTCTCTTATACATGACCTCACCTGTTGAGCGTCTATAATTTACAATCTGTCGATAGTTTAAATCAGTGTTTTTCAACCTGTGGGTCGCGACCCCCTGGGGGGTCGCGACCCCCTGGGGGGTCGCGAAGCTTCTGTAGGGGGGTCGCCAGAGGTCGAGAGAATTTTAGTAAAAAAACAATAAAGATTAAAAAGATTGATTTATTAAGTAAGATAATTTTAACAAAAGGATATACGTATTCGATGTATGTACTGTAAGAAAGGCGTAGTGCACCTACTGTACAGCGTACACAAGCTGTGGTATTCCTTTCTGTCCACGAGAATAGCTGTGCCTTCCCACGTGACATGCGGCTGACCAATGACACGAGGGGACGCGTGGAACCAGCAAACACGGGAAAGACATGGACACACGCGGTAGTTAGTAGCCATGAGACGATGAATAGACAAAGGGGATGACGCTTGTAATAAAAGATGTGAAGAAGTGTGAAAGAATTAAATAAAATATATTACAAATTGAATGATAATTTATTAATAATTGTTGTGTCTTATCTAGTAGCTAACAGTACATAATTGTAAAATAATGTGTTTTACGTAACTATGTTATGTACTTATATCCGAATCCTAATTATGGAGACGTATAAAAACGTCGTATGGAATGAATATTTGTAACACTGTAACATACACATACATACATGATAAAAAAGCGAAGGATCGGGGGGTCGCGAAATATTTTTTCATACCAGGGGGGTCGCATCATGAAAAAGGTTGAAAAACACTGGTTTAGGGGAGGGAGGGGGAATGGCGCTCACTGGGTAATTTCGCTCACCTCTGTAACTCTGTCAAAAAGAAACGTAGCGACACGTCACGTCGCGTGAAGCGCGAGGGGAGGGGCCTCTAATAGACAGCGTTGCAAACGAACAGTCAGCTCGCGTCATGTGACCATGAAGAGCGTTTCTTCGTTTGCGGCCGCACTGATCTAATTTTTAATTAGGTGTTTTTTGTCGGTAAGCCCAAAACTTTAATGCTTATTTAATTACTAATTTTACTTTTCTGCCAATAAACTATTCTATTTTGTGATATTGCAGTCAATTTTCAACAATCGTGTATGATTTTTTAAAAATTTCAATTTAATTACAAAACGACCGGTTGGGGTTATACCGCTCATTTGAGCGCCATTACCCCTTAGTGACTTATTTTTTTATTGTTTTAGATAGATATGCCAAGAAATCGTCAAAGGACCACCGCTAAAGCGGCTTGGACCGAAGAAGCCCGTTTTCCACCCAACAGCAAGAAACTGAAATTGCTGAACAAGTTAAGTTGCTGGGCTCGCTATATTATGGACTCAATGTTGCAGATTTGCGTAAACTTGTTTATAAATTTGCTGAGCGCAACAATATCAAAAACAATTTTGATCAAAGCAGCAAAACAGCCAGATTGGATTGGGTACACTACTTTATGAGACCCTGAGCGGCATTACCCAAAGTCAGGGGCAATGCCGCTCAAACATGTTTTTTTAATAATGTTTTCCTACTACTAATAGGTGAAAGATATATGCTTTTGTTGTTAAATTGTTGATTACTCGATAATTAAAGACTTTGTTACTCTTGTTAATTTTGATTCATAATAAATAATTTAAAAAATACACCATGTTTTCCTTAAGTGAACGCCATTCCCCCGTCCTCCCCTAAATGATCTAAGTACTGACTGAAAATTCCATAGTTAAACTGTTCAGATTATCATAGTTATACTGTATCTTTGACCAATTCCATGGGGATGCCATTCGACTGAGAGCGGGTATTGATCGAGGGCCACCTGAGTGCCTTGGGTTTGTACAAAGAGGCACACTACTTCCTCTTCCTCCCCCCTTTCCACCATTTGCTAGTTTGCTCAAGTTAGACGCATCTGTCGTAAAATTAGATTAGTTAAACTATTAGATGTCCTGCTGTAGCTACTACTTCTATCAGTTTATCCAACGGAGGCAAAACACATTTTTAAACAAACATGGCGATCATCGAGTTTATTTTGTTTTTAAAACATAAATATTTACTATTATTGCAAATTAACGAAACAATAACAATTCAACCTGATTCTAGATAGAATCATTATTTCAAAATACAGGCTGATTTTTATACTGATTATTTTTTTTAAAGCGTGTAGAAATCAAATATTCGAAAAAATATTTCAAGTAACTTTTTTTATCAAAATTCAAAAATGAAAGAGGAACGAGCTTTCAAAGTATTATTAAATTTTATCAAAATTTGAGGTCGGTCCTGGCGCTATGTTATGTCAATAAGGAAATATGTTGTCATTATCAAGTACTCACAGAAATGGCTTGAAGTTGTCTCCGTTTGGACACAAAGATGCGTGCGTCGTAGCCATGCTTATAGTAGCGATAAGGGCCTTCCGCGAATTATTTGGGCTTTAAAATATTTAATGAAACTCTGAAAGGCTGCATCTCTCTTATTTTTGAGTTTTGTTAAAAAAGTTACTTAAACTATTTGTTCGTCTATTTGATTTCTACACGCTGTTAAAAATGAAAAATCAACTAAAAAATCATTCTGTATATTCAGTATTTACAACAAAAATACAGTATTCGCCAAAATAAACTGTACCGAATTTTAGAGTGCTGTGAAATTGCTCGCGCAATATGTTTTTTTTAGCTTATTTGTCAATGCTGCCATATTAAGTATGTATTAAGGGTCTGTATTACCAAAAGATGTTTTTTTTCTGTTTTTCCCACAAAAATAAAATCAACACTATAGGTACATATTATGTAAATAATTGTAAACACAAAATTCTCACAACACAGCGGAATAAAATTTTAAATACGCAGGAATTTGTTGCTTTTTTATGCTAATTTGCTACACCAAAATCAATTATGTTTCTCTAGTTATCTAAAAAATAAAAAATAACGGTGTTTCTCAACAAAAACTGTATCCGTACCAATTAGCGACATCAAGCAGGCTTGCGCAACCGGTTACGTTGAAATGTCGCGTCACTGTAGCACACCAAGCGGCAACTAGCAGTATGAGCTAGCGGGCACTGCCCACTAGCGATATCAGCTCAAAGTTATTAGTTCAGATATTTCGTCGTTGTAGTCGTTTCTTAATGAAATAGATTTTTTGAAATTTTCCGACACATAAAATATATCTATCGAACACGGGTAAAACCGGGTCGGGCCGTTTGTAATATATAAAATATGAGTCAACAGCAGTTTGAAATTCACGTGAGCGGAGCCACTGATAAAACCGGTACCGAACTATTCATAGTATGTATAAAAACCCTCTTTGCGTAAATGTTTTTAAATAATTACGCGTCTAATTATTTAACCACAAATCGTAATTTGAAGTTTCGGAAATAAAGGTGTAACTTTATAAACTTTAAATATATTCCTCTTTGTGCAATCAAATCACATTACAAAGCACAACGTCATCAACTTGAAATTGGAGATTAACTTAGAATGTGAATCAACTGTTTAATATATGTATGAGAGATGGTACAAGAAAGTTTCGCGCGCGAGTCTATACTGGGTGACGTACAAAACAGACAATCACCACATTTCATTATTTAATAGCACCTCTATGGCTACAGATATAGATTAGTATAGAGGGCCTGGGCAAATGGCGGCCCGCGGACCGAATCCGGCTCGCGAAACCTTTTATAAATGTTTATTAAAAACGAAAATATTACTGTTTGCCAATATAATTTGGCGAATAAAAAGAATTTTAGAAAAATAGTAAATAGTGTTTAAAAACTTGAAATTGTTGTTTCGGAAAAACTATACTTAAAATTAGAAAAAGAAATTGTTTGGCCCACGGTCAAATTTTCATCCGCAATGTGGATTTGCCCACCCTTGGTCGATAATTTTATTTATTGAAGAGTTCTAATCAGACGTTAAACAAAGATTTATTACCTACATTTAGTTGAATCGAATGTTCGGTATGTTCATGTGTATAGTTAACCATAGTTCACATGAGGCAAAGTTAATTATGAAGTAGGTAATTAACATTAGATTGAATCTTAGATATACACAACACAATATACAAGACAGTTGATGACACAAGACTTGCAACTTGTTATAATGTGTGATTTTGATAATTTGACTTATCAACATTAATTTTATTCGTACTAAAACAGTGTATAGACCCACGACTGGAGTTTACACTTTAGATACGCTGTGTAATGTATTCCATCTCATTCTTTCGCACGTTAAATCCTACAGATAATAGATATCTGTAGGATTTAACGCTTCAAAAGAGACAAACATATATACCGGGTGAGGCAAAAGTCCCGGAACGGTTGAATATCTCGCATACTACGCATCATATAAAAAAAAAAAATACGTGTCAAATATTTTTCGCAAAACTATTTTTTGATACCACACATGACTCCCCACCCCCCACCCAGTTGGTGGGGGGAGGGGCAACTTTAAAATTTTAAATAGGAACCCCTATTTTTTATTGCAGATTCGGATTCTACGGGAAAAATTACATACAATTGATGTAATTTTTCCCGTGGGTTTTATAGGGGTTGAAAAATATTTTTGGGCCCGAAAATACCGAAAAATTTCTCCGAATTGTTTCAAAATTGAAATTTAACCCTTTAGTAATGATTAAAATGTGCTACCAAAATTTTATTAAAATCGGCCCGACAGGACCAGACTTAAAAATTTTATGAAAACGTTAGTTTGTAGATATGGATTTATTTAGTGAAGGGTGAATTTAATTTCTTGTATTGATAGTAATATTAAAATAAAAAAAAATTACATTCAATTGATGTAATTTTTCCCGTAGAATCCGAATCTGCAATAAAAAATAGGGGTTCCTATTTAAAATTTTTAAGTTGCCCCTCCCCCCACCAACTGAGTGGGGGGTGGGGAGTCATGTGTGGTATCAAAAAATAGTTTTGCGAAAAATATTTGACACGTATTTTTTTTTTTTTATATGATGCGTAGTATGCGAGATATTCAACCGTTCCGGGACTTTTGCCTCACCCGGTATGTTTGTCTCTTTTGAAGCGGACGAGCGTAACGCCACACTTGAAGCGGTGGAACGTAACGCCTCACCAATTGATTTTACTACTCATAAAATTTCCGTACCGGGCCTTATAACTCAAAATCGTTTCTTAAGGAGTAAACTCCAAAAATTATATTCTAGACATGTGAAACCATTAAATATTGTGGTATTGTTGACACTAAAAGTTTTGAGTCTACATTGAGATTTGACATAAGTATATATAAGCAGAGTTTAGTTCAAATGTAATGTCGAATCCGCCATTTTTCATATATATAGTAATAACATGAAGGTTGTAATCAGGAGAACCCAGCTCGTGCGTAGCGGTGTACCGATATCTGTCGCATAAACTAATATGGCGTCAGCTACTGGGTAACGCACAGACGTTTGTCGTTCATGGCTTAAGGTCGCTGCACACGAGGCTAGAAACGCTGCTAGATTCTTTGCTAAATTTGCCTACTAGTTTTCTAGCGCTGATTTTCTTGATTGCTGTTAAGTGCTCGCTTCACACGAGACTATTTTTCAAGCTTGATTTGTGGATAGATCTGGTGCGCGCGCAGTGACAATTCGAATATAAACACAGAGCAAAACGTGTGTGTTGTCAAACTCTGAACAGAATGCGACACCATGTTGGTTTGCGGGTGTTTGTTCAAGTGCCCACGTGACAAGATACTACTTCCTGATTGGTTCTTGCTCATACCTAGCAGCAAATCTTGCAGGGAAAATAGCCCTTGTTCTAATATTAAAATCTATCTTGTGAGCTAGCAGGCCAGCCCGCAGTGACGCCATTTCTAGCTTCGTACCCAGCCTACCGGCTAGCAGAACTCCTAGCAGCGTTTCTAGTCTCATGTGCAGCGGCCTTTACATGACGTGTGTAGTGTCTGTGAAGTTAAACAACTTTGGTAATTATGGCGAAAACAAATGGAAAGAGCCCAAGTGGTAACAGCGTCATCTCACGTGCGCCAGAAAACGGTTCGTCTCAAAACGCAGCAAGCATAGGAAGCTAGGTCTCCTGGTTACAGACTTCGTGGCTAGAACCTAAGAAATTGCACTTCTAACGCGAGAGATTCTCACCCATACTTTTTTATCCTTTTTATTTATTATGGATTTTTAAAACTGTGATTTATATTTTTTTAGAGTTATTGTTGTCTTGTAATAATCAGGATTTTTCTGTACCCCAGACGCCATATCTATCTATATAATTAAAAATCTCATGTCACGATGTTCATCTGCGCTGAACCGATTTTAATGAAATTTTATAAATGTATCTTGCTTCGTACAACTTATAGGTGGTTTTTATATTTTGAACAAAATTTCTCAAATGTTTCAGTAAGATGTAGCGACATCTGATAGAATTTACTCAAAGCTATTAGTTCAGAAGCAAACAAAAAATCTGTTTTAATACCAAGTAGCGACATCTGATAGAATTCGCACAAAGCTATTAGTTCAGAAGAAGATCTGGTAGAATTTGCTCAAAGCTATTAGTTCAGACGCCGGGCCGCAAACGAAATACATTTTGAAGAATTATATCTATCGCACCCGGGTGAAACCGGGCCGAAACTACCGGACTTTAATAGACCGAACTGTACAGAATCATATATAGACAGTATAGTTAGGTACTTGAATGTTAACGTCTCTGGTGAATTCAATGCGCTAAAAAGAAAAGAAGGAAACGAGTAAAATGTCGAAAGCTCCTCACGCCCAGTGAAAACCACTGAGTACTACTGAGTGAAGAACTGGCATGGGAGAGCCAGTCGGCCGTCTGATAGTTGTGGCTATTGACTTTAGGTGAAGAGGCTTGCGGTAGTTCGTGTATAAAAACAGTGATTGAATGAAAAGTTTTGAAGCATAGCCTACTGACACTATTTGACATATAGATACTGGAAAGTGCTTCAATCGTTAAAAAAAAATCCGCAGCTATTTACGGAAAACATTCGTAACCATGTGTACGAAACACGGACAAAAAATTATTATACCACAACTCGTGTTAAAGTAAACAAAGAGCCTTTAAAGTTTAAACACAATATTGAAAATATACAAGTTGCCACTGCATATTAAGAATCTACCAACTCCTAAATTTAAAAAACGTTTAAAACTTTTTCTTTTAAAGAACAATTTTTACTGCCTCGAAGAATTTTTAAATACGCCAAATTGTTTGTTTTAACTAACTTTTTTCTTTTTTTAACATGTGTATGCATTTTGCATATAATGTATATATATAATTTTAACAATGTTTTTAGTAAATTTTATGTTTAAAACTTTAAAATTTGAACACTATTATGCTAAAATTTTAATGTAAATACCCGGGACTCATTCTACACTGTAACCAGTATTTAAAGAATAAAGTATGCTATTATTATTATTATTATTATTATAAAATTTTTATCGAACCTTAACTATATAGCTTAATATTTCTAATGTCTATTGTACATGAAGTACCTGTTAAAAATTATTAGTTTCAAAAACATTCTTCTCGTTTAGAGGTGTCTATATATGAACTCGCTTTGTTTGCACGTCAGTCACGTTTTTTTTGTCAGGCGTACAGCCCAAATGGCTTAGGCTATTTAAAAAAAAACTTTTACTTATGTTTGATTCACCACGCGGGGTCTATTTGACTTTAACGATTTAAAAACGGAATTTTTCGCAAATTGGTTCGAAATTTATCTTAAACGAGAAAGTAGGACTTTTTATGTGGATTTCGTACGATATTTTTTCGTTTTGAGATCCCCCGAATCCAAAAAACATATTTTGTTTGTTAGTCTGTGAGCACGATACAGGTCAAATAGATGAACGGATTAAAACCAAATTTTAGAAGTTTGATACGTAAATATAATGAGATCTATTGTTTTTGGGGAAAATCGACGCATGCGTAGAAGAGATATATGCTATACGGTGTCTTTTTATATAATAATGGCTTAAGTTTCGTTAAAAAATGTTTTCTAAACTTCATAGTTTCGGAATAATTTGAAAATTAAAAAAAATCAGCTTTTCTTTTGTTTTGTAGATCTGTCAGAAATAAACTTACACGACGTGGAATATATTATGTAGGTAACCATGGCAACGAATAGCAAATATCATATTGAATACTGGCCATTACCCGCGTCATCTGACGCGATATCAGAAATTATAGGTACCTACATCTATTTACCATTTTGGTAAAATCGATTCAACTTTCAAAATCATCTAACGATTAAAGTAAAATCACTTTTTGTTTTTATAACTGAATTTCATTAAGTTACAGTTTAGTTTAGCTACTCAAAGCGTAATGCCAAAATTGTGTTTCGGGTTGTATCGAAGATCGCAATGGTTCTTGTCTCAAGAGAGACCCTCACAAGTAGAAATGTAACTGGCGAGAAGGTGCCGAGGGAAACCGAACATCTTGCTATCAAATGACGAGAACTGGGTAGGCGCATTTCTAACATTTGGACTCAGGTGACATCTTCAGATTATTAGTGTATTTGCCACGCACGCTATTGGCCTTGGGATCGGATGGCGGGACCTTAGAGGTCGAACAATAAAAATCTCGAAGTTTCGCATCCTTCTTTATTCTTTATATGACGTTTCCATGGTTTCTATATGTTCCCAGCATCTATTCCGAGAGATTATCCCGTTGGATTTTCAATGGGGACCGAGCTTCGTGATTTTCACGGCAACTGGTGGTAAAAATGTTCATTTTATAGGAGAATTTTTTCAAAATATAATGATATATTATGAGCAGGCTTTCGAAAAAAAAAATTGCATTTATATGTCAATTAGTGACAGTTTGCTTTTCAGTTATCGAAAATATAAGTAAATTACAAAGTAAAATACTAATATTATACAAAATATTATATTATAAAGAAGAAATTATTTATACATAGCGTAATTTTTACATTATACACTTTAGACACTGTTGTTTGTGGTATAAATTTGCGGTTATGACAACTTGCCCATTTAAATAACCTTCGACATCATATACATGACCAGAATTATATAATTTTTCGCTTTTTGAGCTATTCCGTCCATATGTACACGAGTATTAATTACAGGTTGAATTGCGTACTTCTTATTTTTTTCCATTTGTTTATAATATTTTTCATTGTTTACTATTATAAAATCATCCCATTTACTGCATTAATTAGATACTAGAGAGCGCCAACTTCGAAGTACCTAATCTATATCAATAACTAGCGGCTCAGTCGGCTTCACCCGAATTTGTAGATTACCACCGTTTTTTTGTCGACTTACATTGCAAAATTGGTCTCCACGAAAAGCACTTTTATTTTAACGCGATAATATATGCCTATGTCCATCCTGAAGGTTCATTCTAAATATTTGTGAAAAAAAAATTGAAATCGGATAAGTAGTTTCGGAGATTACCTCCTACATCCAAACTTTTATTATAGAAGAGTACGGTAGATTTGATTGAAATATATATAAAAAATTATTAGGCATAAAAAAATGAATTTTAAATCGACAACAGACGAGTATATCCGCGGCAAAATTCTAATAATTACAAATAATAATAACAAAGAATGACAATTGTTTCGTATACACAAACCATGACAGCTTGCCCGTCTCTTTCAATAAAAACAACAGCAGTGGAACCTTCGGCTCCACCGTATTGCGGACTGAACCCCGTTCAACGGTAACAACAGTAGTGGAGCGTTTGACTGTACCACATTCGGTAGGGACAACAGTAATAGATTCTTTGGTTCCATCATATTAGGCTTGTCTTACAAGGCTGCGCCCCATGGCATAACTTGCTATGCGCATGATTTAAGAAAAACCAGAACCAAAGAAATTATTTGTCTATTTTTGGGAAAATTGATGGTGATAAATAACGGTAATCGCAATGTTAGAATAAAATATAATGTTCGTCTGAATTCGCATCTGGTCGATGATACGAACGGCTCTCCGTATATATGTTACCGTTGAAACTCGAATTTAATTTAATTCCTCAAATGTTTTTAGAGGGAGAGGAGAAGGGAGAAAGAGAAAGAAGACACAGCTGTCAACCATGCTTGTGAAAAAAACATTAAAAATATAAATTAAATAAATTTATTATATTTCGTTTCTGAAAGTTAGTTGTGTAAAGTAAGTATATTAATAAATAATGTTACACACTACTGTAAGACTCGCTCATTTTACCATTCCAACATTACAAGTGGGGAATGGTACTAATTTAGGTCAAAATCCACTTTCCAAAATTTTTCAATTTTTTTCGTTTTGAGGTCTCCCGAATCTAAAAAAAATATTTTTTGGAAAAAGACTGTGCTTCTATTTGTCACCATACAGGTCAAACAGACGGACGGATTGAACCAAATTTTGGGCAGGATGTTTGATATCCAAATTTGAAGAGCCCTGTTGTTTTTGAGCAAAATCGGCGCATGCGCAAAAGAGATATTTGCTATAACGTTGTATTTTTTATATAATGATAGTATACTTTTCATATCGGTTTATTTTTCTATCTATTTTTACAAGACAGTTTGTTAAAAAAATGTTTTTCTAAACTTTATAGTTTTGGAAATATTTTGAAAATGAAAAAAAATCTAAGCTATAGTTATGCATGCTTTGATTAATTTTTACATGTCGTGCAACATATTATATCATGATAAAGATACAGTCAAATGTCAGCGTTTCATGTTTATAAAAAATCTATTTTTTGAACCTTGTCCAATTTCGGACATTGCCCGATGTGACTCGGGCATTGTCGACATTGCCCGACTTCCGGACATTGACCGTAACATATATATACAATACGCACCAGTGCGGTGTGTATATTGTAGCTATTAGTCCGACTTTCCGACGCTGGAAATTCGATTTAAAACTTGTCTATGTGTGTAGCAATGGCATAGTTATGTTACGTGACTGAACTTTCTTTCTAACTTATGTTTCAAGAAAAATCATTTTCATCTGCCAACCGTTCCTGTTCGCTATACACAGCATAAAATACATATCTGTATAGTCACGGGGCAAAGTGGTTTCAATTCGAGGTCTATCAGCCTCATATTCAAACATTTATTTATTTCAAGCGAGGTCTGCCAGTTATCCAAAACAACAATTGCAAACCAGACGATGATATTTGTGAATGATTGCTGCAGAGTATAGAGAGTGGGGGGACAACTAAACCGATCGCAGCGTGCACTGCGGACTAAATGAGCAATAAATCATGCAACGGTTATAGAATATGATTTCATGTGGCCGTCAGATGTCGTTTTCGGCGCGCTCCCTGCCATATCGTTTGTTAAGAAGCTTTGCGGTTTAAAACAATAATAACAAGGCAGTTCAATCCCGTTCTACTGTCCGCTAGCGGCGCTAGTAGTCTTCGTGGAGGTAAACGTCGAATAATACATTTTTTTTTTACATTTTTCCCAATAATATTTATACTCATTGTCTTTCTTTACAACATAAACACTATAGTTCTTTAACTGGGTATAAAAATTTCGATAATTAGAGGTTTCGTTTAATTATTTTTACAGTTATTTGAAAAATGTTCAGTTGACACAATATTATAAGAGCGTGAACAATAGGTCATATGCATGATTTTTTTTTATATTTTTAATAGATTATTTAGTCAACCATAATACGGAAAAAAATTGATAATCATTTAAAAATGTAATATTATCATAAGAAAAAAAATATTAAATTTCACATTCAAAAATAGACAGTTTAAACAATCGGCCATGTTCGCGGGCTTATGTGACGTCATGATATACGATGCATGCCAACCTTGATGTCAAATTGTCAATGTTCTAATAAATCTAAATGAAGTTTATTTGTTGTTTTCTCTAAATACTGACATAATCTTACTGTGAGACGACATCGTCGTCATGGAAACTGTTGTCGATATATACTCTGACGTCACGATGCGTTTTGAGAATTCGAAAATAGCGCTTATTTTCTACATTTCTTTTTTATTATTTGTATTTTTTTCAGTGATTACATTAATAAAATAACCATTACGTTATGATCAAGAACTAAAATATATTTCGAAATAAAAATTTTAACCAATTTGGAGTTTTATGCATATGACCTATTGCGGATAGTAGACGGTGCTGCCGTCACGCAACCCAGCGTATATTTTGTATAACTTTCATCATTGTTGAGCCGTATTCGAGATATTGATAACAAACATTGATTGAAACAATATTAGTTTACCACCGATTTGGTGTCTTTCATCACATTATCATGTTAAATTCAATATTAATATTTTAGTAGTGTTGTCCAGTAGATTTTTATGCGGTCCGAGCTTTAACTATCAAATCTTTGATTAAGGTCTGATTAGAACTATTCAATAAATAAAATTATCGACCAATTTTTCAGACAATGTATTAACAAAAAATAATTGATATTCACAATTATTTCCATGACTACTTAATAAAAAAAAAATTTTTGTTATTATTTTTTCAATATTTTGATACTAATATTAATATTATTGAAAGTATTTTATAAAAAGCGAATTAGAAATTAAATATTAATTATTTTTTATATTTTTCAGATCAGTTCTGAAGAAGGTCCAAATCCGGACCCAAACGTTAATGTATTAATTATTTTTTGTTAATATATTGTCTCAAAAATTGGTCGATAATTTTATTTATTTAACTATCAAAGTTATTTGGACCAATTCGTACTTTTTCTACACAACAAATTTCAAATATTTTCCCGGACAAATTCAGTATGGACCACTTTGCCTTGTGACCACAGATATGCAAGGTGATTTCTTTTAAAATCACGTATGCCGCTTGGTTTATTTTATCATTCTTCTTTTAAATGGCTTACTTCCTACGATAGTTATTTTTATTGTACATTTCTTAATAGGTAGGTAATATATGAATTCCAGGCAGAATCCATAATATAATATTTATACATTTTATACAGGAATATATAGTCTACTGCACACGAGGCTGGATTTGCCGCTAGGTTCCTTGCTAGATTTCACTACTAGTTTTCTAGCACTGGTTCTCTTAATTGCTATTGTGTTCGCTCCACACGAGACGTCTTTACAAGCTTGGTCTGAAGGTAGATTTGGTGCACGCGCAGTGATAGTTACGGTAACAAAAGTGCGTGTTTATTGTCTCGGAACAGAACACACACTATGGCATACTGTTTGTTTGTGGGCGTTTGTACTGCTTCCTGATTGGTTCATGCTCATACCGAGCAGCAGACCTAGCAAGAAAAATAGCCCTTGTTCTAATTTTAAAACCTATCTTCTGAGCTAGCAGGCGAACCCGCAGTGACGTCATTTCCAGCTTCGTACTTATATATAGTACTTATAGTTAATAAATAAGTGTGCTATATAATTTTTTCTGTGTTGTAAATATTTCGTGTACATAAATGGTGACTTTGTATTCTTCATTACTTATTCTTTTATTTTATCAGTTAGAATTGTTGTTTTGTTTCTGTTATACGTTATAAAGAAGTACTTTTCGTTTGTGTGTTTAACTGTTTTGTTAACGTTTCACTATTGAAATAAATATTTTCCACCACGAACTAAAACAGTTTTGTTACAATATATAGTATGTATGTACATTTGTATGTTTGTATGCCCGACAGACAGCCAGAGTGGCTATTTTTCATCTCCGCAACATTATAAATGACTTCAACTGTATCTTTAAATCATTCGTCAATGACGCTTGAAGAAACAACACAATCTTTTTTTTTTAAGTCTCACACACTTTTTGTCACTTTTGGTGTTTTTCATTCCACCGAGACACTTGCAAGGTATATTCCAGTGCTATATACCAGAACGATTCTATTATAACAATCCACTGAGCTAAAAAATAGAGACTGTGTATTTTGCACTGCACACTACAGAAGTAAAATTGGTATAATTGTTAAAAAAAATGTAAAAATGGCACCCACCGCAGCGATCGAACCTACGACCTTTAGGTTACGAGGCAAGTGTTCTACCTCGCCGTCAACTTAGCTTAATGTTCTACAGCCGTTTCTTATAGTATACGGTATATTTCGACACGTTTGTTGCATTTTCAATTACAAGAATGCAATTTCATCCCGCCGTGCTAAAAGAAGTTTAACTTCAAAAATGTTTAAAATTGAACAGCAAGAAATACCAAAAAAGTAATGCCTTTAGTTCGGCTTGTTTTGTGATTGTATAACACCACGTCCCCTGGAGGTCATGTGGAGAAACAGAGTCAAGATGGCAGCAGAGCCTATGAACTAGGAAGTAATGTTCATGTTAAAAAACTTAAATTAATAATTGTATTGAATTAAATAATGATACGTTAATAAATATGTTGAATTAAATACATTTATTAATTTAAGTTTTTTAACATGAACACTACTTCCTATGAACTTACAGCAATATGTTTGTAGGGAATTGAGCGCTCTACAAAAAAGATAAAATTGATTTGATAAATTCATTCCGTCATAAGTTATTCAAGGTTAAAGTTAAAATTTAAAAAAGAAATGAAATGAAAATAATTTTTGACCACTTTTTTTGAAATTCATCACTTACTGAATCTTGTCAGAAAATGCCTTTTATACTCATCTATACTCAGGAATTTTTTCAATTTTTTCGAAGTGGTAGAATTAAACAAAAAGTAAACGTTTGTTTAAACCAGTGATTCCCAAAGTGGTCTATATCGACTCCCAGAGGTCGACGACAACTTGCAAGGGGTCCATGTCAGCGGGAAAAAAATTGGGGGTTGAAATAAAAATGGGGGTCAACGATAGTGAATCTCCTAACAAAAAAAGAAACAAACTGGACATCGTTAACCGAAGAGATTTAAGATTAAATCTAACTAAATTGATGCCAAATGTTGAAAATTTATTATTAAAGCATCAGGTTCATCCCTCACACTAAAATCATTTATTTTTTGCTTAGTTATTTTATGTAACAGAAAGTAAATTTTAATTTGATTCGTTTAATTTGAATCTAATTAATAAATGTATAAAACTAAACATTTCACACTACATTTCAGTACCGTTATAAATTTAAATCGTTCAAAGTGAGTAGCACTATACCGATTGTCAAAAATACATTTGATTTTAATGAATTTGCAAAAAATCAATATCAGATAAGCAGGGGGTCTACCCAAAACCGAAAAACATGGCAAGTGGTCTACGAGACAAAAAAGTTTGGGAACCTCTGGTTTAAACGCTAGAAAGAAAATTAGTTTTTATTATTTTTCATTTTATTTAACCACTTCGAAAAAATCGAAAAAGTTCCGGAGATCTTTTTTAATTTCACGAATACAAATATAAAATATTTGAGATGGTCTCATAATGTTATTACAGAGGAGGCGGCTGTTATTCCCGGCCAACTCCGGGTAAATTCGGCTATATTCATGTTTGTATAATAGTCCGTTCATTCGGGTTGTTGCGCTGCAATTTCGTAACGAAAATAGTGTCTTACCACAAGCCAGTAAAGGTTTCTGACAATTTTACACCCGGCACATATTTCATTTTTATCTCCTGCACACTCGGCTCGGCGTTAATCTTACGGTGGGTTCACAGTCACATTGATTCTACAGCTCGGCCTGCGTAGGTAGACACGAAGAACAATGTGCGTCAAAAGCGTCCCCCGTAAACTAAAGGCCGCTGCACACGAGGCTAGAAACGTGCCAGATTTGCCTACTTGTTTTCTATAGCGCTGGTTTTCTTGATTGCTGTTAAGTGCTCGCCTCACACGACACTATTTTTCAAGCTTGTTTTGTGAATAGATCTGATGCGCGCGCAGTGACAGTTCGAATATAAACACAGAGCAAAACGTGTCTGTTGTCTGACTCTGAGCAGAACGACGTTGATTTGTGGGCGTTTGTTCAAGTGCCCTCGTGACAAGATACTGCTTCCTGATTGGTTCTTGCTCATACCCAGCAGCAGATTTAGCAGAGAAAATAGCCCCTGTTCTAATTTTAAAACCTATCTTGTGAGCTAGCAGGACAGCCCGTAGTAACGTCATATCCAAACCTGTCTTAAACGAAAGAGGAGAACAATAAAGATTGCATTTGTTCAAAAACGGATGCCATTTCAAATATTAGTCGATGTTGGCATTAATATTTTGTGAAATGCAACGCCTTCTAACTTCACGATTTGTTATTAAACCTATATAAATAGCGATATGTAGGTAAAGTCTATAGTTCAGTGATCTGCCATGCGGGTGTATCGGGTACGATTCCCGATGTGCAACAAATGTTACTTTTGATTTTTTAGAGTTGCAAATTACACGATTAATTTTTGTTTAATAATCATATATTATAAATACAATTTTCGAATAATTTATCAAACAAATCGGTAAAAAAATTATATGATACATAAAAAAAATTGGTTGTCTGTAAAGTCGGTTTACGGACGATAGTTTTACGTGATAACGTATTCCGTAATACATAACCTAAACCTCCCAAAATTTGGTTTCAATCCGCTTATCCTTGGTGTCGGAATGATAAGAAATGTCAAAAGTGACGTTTGCAACTGTCAAAGTATTATGTTCTAATAATAATTAGTTATTCCAATACTTAACTTAGAAGGCGTTGCATTTCACAAAATACTAATGTCAAAAAATTGAATTAAACATTAGAAATGCAGCCGTTTTCATGTTAAGACAAGACATACGTTATTTTCTAATTTCCATGTACGGCAAACAAAGACGACCGACCGCGTCGCGCCATGCATTAGACAACATTGCATTTATACAGCTATTTTTCTATATAAATTTGTATAAAAAAACTGTTTAGGCAAATTCTGTTATACGAAATCTATGTAAAATGTTCTCCTCTTTCGTTTAAGACTGGTTTCAAACCGATCTGATTTAAATTGAGCGAGAAATTAGCAAAAAGCACGCACAGGGTCAGGCGGAACGTTACGCGTTACGAACGTTAGGAACGTTAGGAACGTTACACTTTTTCGTGCATGCAGCCGGTGTTTTATCAATTTATAAGATTGGTGATTCATCAATTTATAAGACGTTATCACGTCAAAATAGCGAAAAGAACTTCGTTCCAACCGGGTGTTCCACGACACATCTCGCCTTTTTAAACGCTTTATATTAGCTTGGGTTGTAACTAACTATGTATGTATGTATGTAACTATGTCCGTAACGGAATCTTTGAGCATAATTTTCACCAATTTCCCGAAGTCTGATTAATTTGAAACTTTGCATACGTATCAAGGACCGATGACAATGCAATAATTTGATAACAGTTTCCCATTATCCTTATTAGGACCCCCAGGATTAATAAATTCTTTTATAGATCCTCTGTAGTAAACGCTTTATTTTCACCAATTTCCCGAAGTCTGATTAATTTGAAACTTTGCATACGTATCAAGGACCGATGACAATGCAATAATTTGATAACATTTTCCCATTATCCTTATTATTAAACGCTTTATATTAGTTTGGGTTGTAACTATGTATGTATGTCCGTAACGGAATCTTTGAGCATAATTTTCACCAATTTCCCGAAGTCTGATTAATTTGAAACTTTGCATACGTATCAAGGACCGATGACAATGCAATAATTTGATAACAGTTTCCCATTATCCTTATTAGGACCCCCAGGATTAATAAATTCTTTTATAGATCCTCTGTAGTAAACGCTTTATTTTCACCAATTTCCCGAAGTCTGATTAATTTGAAACTTTGCATACGTATCAAGGACCGATGACAATGCAATAATTTGATAACAGTTTCCCATTATCCTTATTATTAAACGCTTTATATTAGTTTGGGTTGTAACTATGTATGTATGTCCGTAACGGAATCTTTGAGCATAATTTTCACCAATTTACCGAAGTCTGATTAATTTGAAACTTTGCATACGTATCAAGGACCGATGACAATGCAATAATTTGATAACAGTTTCCCATTATCCTTATTAGGACCCCCAGGATTAATAAATTCTTTTATAGATCCTCACTAAAAAGTGAAAAATAAAATATAGTTTAAAAAAAACTAAAAAACACGCTTTATATCGGACTAAAAAGTAAAAAATAATTGTTTTAAAATAAGCTTAAAAAGCGTTGGGCGCTCGATGTACGAAAATGTGGAACAAAGCGCCCCACGCTTTTTAAGCTTATTTTAAAACAATTATTTTTTACTTTTTAGTCCGATATAAAGCGTGTTTTTTAGTTTTTTTTAAACTATATTTTATTTTATACATATAATAATGGTATACTTTTCATAACGCCTTACTATTCTTATTTGACCGTTTCCCACTTGTGGGTTGGAATGGTAAAACTATACATAAAGTACAACAAGACTTTGTTAGAAACTTAGGTTTTTATTTTCTTTATAGTGAAAGAATTTTTGCAAAATATTGACAAGCAAGTCTACAGTCAGTTGGCAGCCAAAGCCTTATTGTAACACGAAAGATTCGGGGGGACACTTTTGACGCGCACTTATTGATATGTAAGCGTCTGTGTGTGCCGGTGCGGACTAGTGCGAATCCTTGGTGCGTCTCTCGTTCACAGCAAGTGATGCGCAACGTTCGCGTAGCTCCTGCGACACAAATAAATCACAACTATGATCCTATTTAATCGATTTATTAGCACACGTGCATTTCGTGATTTGCTACTGTACAATAACCGCCAGTTAAGTCGTTGCCCGTTAAGTCAGCGCATACAGCCTTCACCCTTGCGCGCCTTACTATTTCCTATTACGCAACGTGTATTTACATACATTTGGTTGAGATCTTTAGCGGAGAAATTAAGGACGTAGTCCTATGTTCAGGCTCGTTTTCAACCCTTATTTCAGAATTTTTTTTTAATAACAAAATAATGTACAATCATTCCAATTTTGTTATATGTTTTTACTGACATTGTAAACAAAGAAAAAAAATTTTTATTGCTTAATTTTACGCCATTTTATAATTGTTTTTTTTAACCTAAAGTAGACAACTTTAAATGGAGGTAGGTAGGTAGCGCGGGTGATAACGTCACTTGGAGTCATCTGAATTATAAAAATTTAATTGGTTATTGTTTCGTAGGCTTGTGGCTCTATCCCGTACTAGTAATAAACATTTTTATTGATAAATAACAAAATGGCGGGTTTTAAAAAAAAAAAACAACGAGAAAATCGTGATTTTGTCGTTGAAATAGGTAAAAAAAGAGAAATAATTTTTATAATTCAGTAATTCTAGTACCGGACGGAGCTATTGTTGTGTAGAATAAACTGTGCAAAATTGAAAGCAATCGGTTGTATACAATTGTTTCAATCACCCGCGCCGCTTACAAAAATGTAGTTTTGAGAAAAACGCGTTTAAAGATTTGATTTCAGATTTCTTACAAAAAAATAAAAATGAATATTTACACTAATCAGCTATGCCTGGTGTATAGTAAACCTTCCGTTTCTTCAAAGGCATCGTTTTCTGCTCTTTGTAAATATTTAATATTTCGGTCTAAAAGTTTTACAGTATATTCTCAATATATTATACTTACTTACTAAAAATGTAAAAAAATAAATTCAATTTTCCGAAACCCGAACACTAGACTACGTCCTTAAAAACATGCGAAACAGTCGCATTTAGGGCGTGCAGTCAACACATTCATATAACGATACTTTTGTACTACTTATATATTATGTACCTAATCACTTATTATCAAATGAAGCACGTTTAATTCAAATTTCAACAATGAAGATGGTATGCATTATTTTATTTTATGCTAGAGTTTTGTAAAAGAAACAAAATATCTTTAGAAAAAATAGAACCGCTTTCGAAAGTCATTTGGGCGCAGATATGACGCACTGCAAAAATACGACACCTCACCTTTGAATTTAGAAGCGTGCCGCAATACATCGAATTCATTGATTTAATTAGTTTAAATATTTTCATTTAATAACAATAAGATTAGCTATAGTTTGCTACAATTGTTATAATGTTATCTATAGGTACTAATAATGTAAGTTTAGATATACGGGGTAATCTCCAAAAAAAAATTGTTTCACGAATATTTAGAATGGACCTTCATGTACATAGGCTATATATTATCGCGTTAAAATAAAAGCGCTTTTCGTGGAGACCAATTTCGCAATGTGAGGCGACCAAAAAACGGTGCGACAATCTACAAACTCGGACGAAGCCAGACCGGGTATTAGAACAATTTATTTTCAAATACGTCACTTCTGCGTTACCGCGAACTAAAAATTTTCACTTAAAAAAATGCAAATAAGAATCATTACAGAAATTGTATCGTTTTAATAATATTGATGTCGTATTTTCTCGCCTACCCAGTTGCTATTTTTCGCAGCTATTGTCAGAAGATACGAGTCATTTATTTTTTCATTGAAATCTCAAGAGATGCGGCTCGGCCATTAGCGTGATGTGTGACCTCAAAGAATAGACTGGAATTGATGTCCTCTCTACAAGAATTACTTTATTTAGAGTCACTTGAAATCTGTTGCAATGAATACATGACTTTTTATAACTGTTCGCGAAAGTTATTTTTTCTTATCAAAAGATCTTTTTCCCGCAATTTTTTTATGAAATCTGTCAAAATAATGATTATTACGTTTCTACGTTACATTGGAATTTTACATCATTCATGGTGGGTTGTATAGAAAGAATTGTCAAAAAATTTTATTTGACAATGACTTCATATTTGTTCATATAAAGAGCATCCTACTCGAAGTATTGTTGTATTTTCGTTGATTGGTTTTTATTTTATAATTTGTTGACTTAACTAATTCATTAATAAAGTTACATTTCTCGAAAGAGTTTTTATTTTATTTTCTGAAAACCTTATGTAACTAGGAGAGCCCCTCCTACAATTTATTTTGAGCCATAACTGTTAATAATAAAAATTTGAGAAATTGAATTGCTTCTGACCAAAAAATTGGAAGAGAACAAAGAACCGTAAAATATGAAATAAATAACTAGCCCGCAATATTCAGATTTTTATGCTGTCCGTAGAAAATCCTCTCACGAATCCAATTCTGACCCGGGGTACGCTAGTTGAGTACCTCTGTTCAAATGATACACGTGTAGTAATGGAGTATGAATAATATTCATAGTGTGTAAATAAAGAATGTAGGGAAAACGAGAAAAACTTCTTCGAACATTCACACATTTATACAGGCTGCCATCTTATTCTCGACTTTCAGTGAAAATTTGCAGTAAAATAAAACGAGACTTTAAAACATTTTTGATAAGGGGTTATTCTTTAAAACCATTAGGTATATAGTTTCTGTCGCAAGATTAATCAAATAACCAAATGTATATTTATTGACAATGTCCGCCGAGATTTTTTGGAGATCCATAGTTGAAATATTTGTGAAAATAAAACCAACTTCAATTTTTTTTTCTTTAGAAATATTCATTTCACTTAATAATCCGCTTTCGTAATAAACCGTATTACACCTTCAGATCTCTATATATCAAAATTTGAGAAATTTTTTTAGTTTTTTTAAAAATTCTCAATACTCATTTTTAAAAAAACTCGTTTCGTATTTCCATTATAAAATCTTATAAAATGTAAGTGAATGATTAATCATCAATGATTTTTCAAAGAAATTGTCCGTATGTTAAATTTTTTATGAATATTAATGCCATATCAGTTGAGTTTTTTTAAAAATGAGCATTGTGAAATATTGTGCTTTTTACCCAGATTGCATATTATAAGAACTTGGTAATCACAGCGGTAATCGTTTTTCTATTTGAAAGAGCATATACATATTTTCTGACACAGCACACGGAACAAGTCAATATAAAACCTAACCTCCGTCACATTTTTTAAAAGAATTTTTTTCGCGAACCGGGCAAACTGTATATAGTTTGGAAGTGTAAATTTTGCTTATTAAAACGATATATAATTTTTGGCATAACGATAAAAAATAAAACTAGAAATTACGAAAAATCTTACCTTCAAGTGTCATCTCATCACTAACACATTATATTAAAACACTTTAAAAGTTAAAATAACAGTTAATCAATATGATATTATCATCAAACTGACCACAAGGATTTATTTAAACAGATTATTGTAACACTTAACTTGAAATCGCAAATTTAACCGGTTAATTTTTAGTTTTTGTTACTCAGGAAACGCTCAATTACAGAATCCTTCTAGAACAAAACAAAACATTGATGGTTGACGCTAGCTGTCAATTGGCATTTCGCATGGCCTACTGTGCATGTCTGGACAATACGTACTATAATATACTGATGTAACAAATTTCCAATATTATTTTTGTAACTTTATTTAAAAGCATTTATGAAATAGAATTTTAACTACTTATTACGCAAGGATGTATATTATTAAAATATTATACAAAAGTTCAGTAAGGCCTAGTTTATATGAGAGGCGTTGGGCCAACGCGCGTTTACAATTTCTATACAATTGTATATAACTGTTTATATGATAACACGCGTTGGTGGCGCGTTGAACGCGCGTTATCATATAAACAGTTCTATACAATTGTATAGAAATTGTAAACGCGCGTTAGGCTAACGCGCGTTGAACGCTCTTCATGTGTGCTAGGCCTTAATCTTTATAAGATTTTAAATGGCCAGTGAAGCACTTCGGTAAAAATTTCACAGTTTTCGAAATAATTCAACGTAACCGTAGACCGATTGATCACAGAATAATAACAATAATGATAACTATACCCTCGCAGTAGCCGTAAAAATGAAAATGTTAGAATGACAATACGGCGTTAGCCATATTTACTATAATGTTTATAAAATCAGCACGGCCACAGCAATGAAATATCTATAGTGTTATGATTCTATAACACTTCCACTGTTATCTATCTATACTAATATATAAAGCTGAAAAGTTTGTTTGTTTGTTTAAACGCGCTAACCTCAGGAACTACTGGTTCAAATTGAAAAAAAAAATTTTTGTTGGATAGCCCATTTATCGAGGAAGGCTATAGGCTATATAAAATCAGGCTACGACCATTAGGAGCGGAGCATTAATGAAAAATGTTGCAAAATGTATCTCAAAAATAAGCTTCTATTCAGGTGAAATGCACTAACTAAATATACTCATATTAGCTCAATCGGTAGAGCACACGACTGTCAATATCAGGGTCGTGGGTGCGAGCTCTACGTTGGGCGAATACATTTTTATTTTATTTTTTTTATTTTCTACATTGCTTTCTTCTAAGGCTTACATTTAAATTTATTTTAATTTTATTTAATTAATTTAAAAAAAATTATTAGTTAAAAAAAGTATAAATACTGCTTTTTATAGACAAAAACTTTTAAACGGTAACTCCGATCATCATGAAATTTGGACACAACATTCATCTCGGTAAACTAAGATGAATGTGTGTACTCATGTTCCTCCCTTCCCCATTCGTTCTTTTACACCCGGGTGAAACCGGACGGGACCGCTAGTCCTACATATCCAAGTCGGAGTTCTTACTGGCATAATATTCTTCTATTCGAAAATACATACTATATGTGTATAAAAATTAGTTCTTCAACGTAAACTTGGAGTTGATGTTACTGCGTTGATATTAAATAAGTATAATAAAGATGATTAAGATAGTTAAAAATGCCTCGAGTGTTCGTTGTGAGTATCCCCAAGTATACTGTATTTTGAATCGATCCCAAATCGCTGGAAACAGGACACTTGACGAAATATTTATTGACCGAAATGCTTGTATTACCAAAAACACTATACGAGTATTGTCGGCAGAGTTTTGACACTACGAGCCGAGTTTTATTATTATAAACATTTGCTTTCGAGACAAGATAATTTTCGATCATCTGTGCACATTTCAAGTACTCATATATCCGCGTACATGTGTTTTGCATATAAGAATAAAATTTATAGCCTCTTTTTTTGATTATGTGCACAATATTTATATTGTGAAATAGTAAAAATGTAAAATATCTCTACCTTGTTCAAATACTTTCAAGCTATAGATATGCATGTACGACGAATTCACTTGCAGCATACCTGAGATCCGGTTACAGTGACGCGCAAAAGTTTGTCATACAAATCGATTTTAACCATATACAGTGTAAACTCCACTTAAAATCGAACAACAAACTCCTTAACACGTCGAAATTATTTGACTCTAGTTGGTTTAACAACGATACACTCTAAATAACGGCACACCCACCACAAGAATAAATAATAAAATTGTGCACCCACTCTAAATTACGACAACAATACGTCATCATTAAGCAATAACCAGTACTTGTTTGTTATTTTGTTGCTTTGTTGTCGGCATCATGCGTACCGATGGTTCTAAAAAATTCGTTCTTTTGTTTGTTCGGATTATATGTTTAACTCAGCTGATTATCGATAAGTTGTCATATTCTTAGTTGCCCACAAACTTGCAAATTTTGAACATGGCGAGTAGAAGAAAATCTTTGTGTATTGACGAAAAAGTT
Organism: Xanthostigma xanthostigma; assembly: GCA_963575645.1. NCBI lineage: Eukaryota > Metazoa > Arthropoda > Insecta > Raphidioptera > Raphidiidae > Xanthostigma > Xanthostigma xanthostigma. The sequence goes on from OY754470.1 coordinate 43,414,808, forward strand.
TTATTAATACGCGCAATAGAGGCGGGAGGAAATATAAGTGATGTTGGAAGACGCTTTGGATTCAGTCGCTAGATCGTATCGACAATATGCGAAAAAACAAATTAATGGATTATTTCGTCTTTCCGTTTAACGACAACTCTCAATAACGCCATAAAGTGCATAGTTCCTTGAGTGTCGTTTACAATGTACTTTAATTTATATACCAAGCACAGGAATAAATTCGCAATCGAACCATTAGGGTGTAAGGGTATATTTCTGTCTTATTTTTTTGTCGTAAGAACTCGTTGGTTCTGATTGGCTACTGCCATAGATAAAGACAAAACGTTTGATAAAGAGAGTTATACTCCATGTTAATATATTGTTGGAATATTTTCCATATATAGGTAACAATGTAAACCAAACAAATCTTAGCAATTTCCACGTTCTAAGGAGTTTTTCGTTAAATAGAAATTCGCTATATAGAGTTAATATTTAGAATTTATATACATATAAAAGTAGCTACGCTACTGTTTCACATAGCTATACTATAGTTTATAGTGAGAAACTATAATACGATATATGAATTTAGAATTACGTGTTATAAGAAAATAACGTGATTTATTATTTAAACATAGATCTGTTGTTTTGTAAATTTATTCATGGACTTTTTTCGATATTCTCAAAATTAAAATTTTGACATTTATTTCTTTTGGATTTTTTTATGGAATATACACTCCTTTTTATCATTAAACAGACTGGTTGCCTTAGCAGAGGAATTTATATTTCTTGGTGTAAAGTCGGTTCATCCAAAGAGGTTGGTAACATCAGATGCTTGGTGTAGTGTAAATTTACACTAGAAATTGGCTATTTTGAGTGAAAATTGTCGAGACGTGATACCCTAAGCAATTCCTTAATTTACTTATATGTTAACCCGGCACTGTATGATGACTCTCTCAAGACTGATAACCGAAATCGAGAGCAAATTCGTTCGAAAGTTGAAACATTAATTCATTCACGCCTCGCATTATTATGATACACATTGCGAAGTAGTCATTTCGAACTATCAAAATCATTCGAATAGCAGCCTTTCGATAATTAAAATCAACAATTATTCCCAACTCTAATTTAAACTGCGGTTCAGCCTTTAGACTGTATAATAGATCGCACGTGGGACGCAATATGCGACGATGTGCGTGGAGTCTATCGAGTTTTATAAGGACTAGACGAATGGAGTGCAGATTTTACAAAGAAAGTAATTTAACGGAGCGGTTTATTCAACAAATATGAAACAAATTGCCACGCATGCCAACCTTAGGCAGCGTCGCGTTGTGTGTTACCAACCGTCAGCTCATATATTATCAGAGCTTATTGCGTGTCTCTTTTCACTACCTACTGCGTCTTTCATTCAATCTAGGCCAGAAAATACATTGTGTGCTGGAAAATAAGTCGTCTCGATTTTCAGAAATCATCCAACGTCTTAAAGTCTCTTCACAGCGGTCTTGTCGAATGGAATACTGAATTATTTTGGTGGCCGGTAAAAAATCCCAGTAATAAATATCCCGGTACATTATATCCCGGTAAGCAAATTCCAATCCAGAATATCCCATGACAAAAATGTTCCATGTCGAAAATATTCTACGACGCATTCTATTTCTGCAAAAACAATTACGGGGTCACGTCGATGCGATGGTGCTTTTTTGCGCAGTGAGGAGGGCCTTTTGGGGGATATCGCCCCAAGTCTGGGCTTGGTGTGGTTTGGCAAAAATCCGGCACTAATTGAGCACGACGCTATTTCGTATCATGACTCGAGAGTCCTGCGTTAAAGGTTTGAATGTTTCAACCAACCAACCTCAAAGATGATAACATTTTGAACAGAATGACATATTCTATACAGAATGATTTTAAGTTGATTCTTTTTTTAAACAGCGTGTAGAAATCAAATAGGCGAACAAATATTTCAAGTCACCTTTTTATCAAAACTCAAAAATGAAAGAAATAAGTTTGATTGAATTTTATCAAATTTTGAGGTCGGTCCTGGCATTATGTTATGTCACTATGGAAATATGTTATGTCATTATCAAGTATTCACAGAAATTGTTCGGAGTTGTCCCCGTTTTGTTGGACACAAAAATGCGTGCGTCGTAGCCGCATGCTTCTGTACATGATTGTCGTAGCTATAAGGACCTTCCGCGAATTATTTGGGGCCCATTTCCGATTTGTGCTATCATTTCTTCGCGTGTGTTGACCGAACTTTTGAATTAATTAAATAAAATTTAAAAAATTTAATAAAACTTTTAACGTCTGTTTCTCTCTTGTTTTTGAGTTTTTATAAAAAAGTTATTTAAAATATTTGTTCGTCTATTTGATATCTACATGCTGTTAAAAAAAGAATCAACTTAAAAATCATTCTGTATTAAATTTTAAATTGATGACATATTGAGAAAATTAAGCAAGGGAGGTGAAGGGTGGGATTTTAAGTATTTTAGTAAAGGGGGCTACTCTCGCACATTTTTTGCAAAATCGCCGTATATAACCTCGTAATGCTACGTTTATATTTAATTTATACAAAATTCTCGGAATAATTTTTTTATGAATATTTACTGGAGGGAATATTAAATTAAAAATATAAGCACAATGAAAGCTGTTTTAGATTACATATCTTGGAATTGCCAGGAAAACAATATAGAAGAACCGGACTTCAGGGTTTTACCACGCTCTCAACCACAAAACATTTCGACATTAATGAATTATTATAAACTAGCTGTTATTCGCGACTTCGACTGTCAGATTGATAAGATCGCATTTTTTTGTTTTGTTTTATGCACTAGTGCGAAATGGGCCAGTTTACTGTCGCTATAGAGCTATTTTATAAGACGGTGTGCAAGAAAAAATGACCTGAAAACAAAAATGACAGTCAGTAAACTTTGGATAATTTGTAATCAAATTAAAAAAAATAGATCGAGACGTCTCGTTGTGACCTGAAGAAGAATTAAATAATAATCATAATAATGCGTTTAACGTCCGTTTCTCGACTTTATGTCATAACAGACGCCATTCGCACCATTACTATTTTTTTCTACCATACTTCCCGTTATTTTCTACAATTTTTAAACTTCAACTTAATTAATAGCAATGGGCGAATAAAGGAATTTTTAGCAAATTAGGATAAAGTAGGCAAGTTTTGAGCATAGGAGTTTGACAGGCAATCGGCCATGACCTTGAATAAGGAACTATATCGATATTTATCTGGAATTATTGACGGAAACCACGGAAAACCTCAACAAAATGGCCGGTACAGGAATTGGCGTTTCTCGGCGAGAGGCAGTAGGAAAAAGTCCTAGTTACATCTGTCCCCGCCGGGATTCGAACCCGGTATCTCCCGAATGCGAGTCTACTGCTCTCACCGTTACGCCACCCCGCTCGGTTGAAGAAATATTAAATTGGAAATCCTAAATATCCAATGACTCAGGCAAATTGCAATGAAACGAATAATAATATGTGACAATAAAATTTTAATAGTTAAAAATTGTTACAATAACAAAGTATGAAGAACTCTTCCATCAAAAATTATTCACTTTTAAACTTAACAATGTACTTTTCTAATTGACTGCTTATCATTCTCTGAAGATAGCTAAAACATTGTCGAAACGTAAGATAAATAGCTAACACATCAAAAGTACTACTTCTTTTCATCTATCCATAAGCTACAAATTCCCAACCAAATATTAGAAATAAACAACGTGAGCATAGCATGGTCTCGCCATCCGACCGATGCCAACAGTATGTTATTGTGTGCTATTTGACAAATCTATTTAAAAGATAAAATTAAACTTTCTAACATCTGAATGTGTTTTAACTACCTACTTTCACTTTTCTTTACGAGATATTTTATTCTACCTATACCTATAGTATAGTAACATAAAAAACCTGATAGCTAGTCAATAGTTTATACAACTTCCGTAAGCTTTTCTCTTTCATTCTGTAGTAGAGTTAATGACACAAAAAAAAAACAATAGAATAAAAGAGTGAAAATATGGTACCATCTCGATATTATCCAAGTGTGTAGGCTTTCACGACCGGTGTTAATCCAAATCTTCTTGGTTTCCTGACTTGTATGCCGTGGTCCATTGGTAAAACTGACGTTTCGTCTACAACTGCGGTAGACATTATCAAAGACGATGTGGTAGCGGGCGAAGTGTCCTTCTAGGCTGCTCACAAGTGTGTCGACAAGTGCGGTACTTCCTTCTTTTTTTGTCAGCGTGCTCGTGTTCTCTGCTCGGTCGTTGTATGTTCTTCAGTGTGTTGGTATTGCACAGTGCTGGTGTCCAGGTTGAAATAATTTGTGTGTCAAACACACAAATAATTTACCAACGTCAGGTAGAAATACCAATCGACCACGGCATACAAGCCCGGAAACCAAGAAGATTTGGCATCTCGATATTTATCTGGAATTATTGAGGGAAACCATGGAAAAACGCAACAAGATGGCAGGAATAGGTCATATTTTGAAATATATTTTAGTTCCTGATCATATCATAATGGTTATTTTATTAATCTAAGCACTGAAAATATACAGATAATAAAAAAGAAATGCAGAAAATACGCGGTATTTTTTAATTATCGCGCAACGTGACGTCAGAGTATATATCAAAAACAATTTTCATGATGACTGTGTCGTCTCACAGTAAGATTATAATATCAGTAACAAATAAGTTTCATGAAAAGGCTTCGAATTTTACATCAAGGTTGACATGCATCGTATATTAATATGACGTCACATAAATGGCCGATTGTTAAGCTGTCTAGTTTTGAATGTGAAATTTAATTTTTTTTTTATGATAATATTACATTTTTAAATGATTATCTTTCTCCGTATTATGGTTGAATAAATAATCTATGAAATATATAAAAAAAATACATGGCTATGACCTATTACCGTTTCTCGGCGAGAGGCAGTAGAAAAAACTCCCAGCCACATCTGCATCCGCCGGAATTCGAACCCGATACCTCCCGAATGCGAGTCTAGTGCTCTCACCACTACGCTACCTACTCAGTATTTACACTAGTATGGATTTTGAAAACGAAAAAAATACGGATAAGTTATGACTATTTCTTTACAGATATGTAATAGATATCTATTAGTTTGGTTGGTTGGTTGTACATATTTTAAAATAGTGCTTTGGTTTTTCATCGTGAAACAGTTTTCTAATTAATTACTTCGAAGAAAAACTCTTCCATGCAACGTCTTCTCAACTTCACTTATAAACAAATGACGATCTTTCTTTTCATTGACAGTGTAATCTGCACAGGCTTTGTGTAATTAAAAACTCACGAATATACATACTTAAAAGTAATTTATAAGTTTCTTGAAATTTGGAGTAATGAATAAAAGTTTAAAATAGCACTGAAATAAATTTAAATAGGACAGTGGTTTGTTGTTTATTCTCTAGCTCAGTGATTCCCAAAGTGGTCTATAACGACCCCCAGGGGTCGACGACAACTTGCAAGGGGTCCATGTCAGGGGAAAAAAAATTGGGGTTCCAAGAAATGAAAATGGGGGTCAACGATAGTGAATCTCCTAACAACAAAAGGAACAAACTGGACATCGTTAACCGAAGAGATTTAAGATTAAATCTAACTAAATTGATGCCAAATGTTGAAAATTTATTATTAAAGCATCAGGTTCATCCCTCACACTTAAAGAATTTATTTTTTGATTAGTTATTTTATGTAACAGACTGTAAATTTTAATTTGATTCGTTTAATTTGAATCTAATTAATAAATGTATAAAACTAAACATTTCACTACCGTTATAAATTTAAATCGTTCAAAGTGAGTAGCACTATACCGGTTGTCAAAAATACATTTGAAATTAATGGATTTGCAAAAAATCAATATTAGATAAGCAGGGGGTCTACTCAAAACCGAAAAACATGGCAAGTGGTCTACGAGACAAAAAAGTTTGGGGACCTCTGTTGTAACTAATGAAATAATTAAAAAAAATGTTTTCCTCTAACACTAAAAAGTAGGAAATAATTTTGATCATAATAATTTTCAACATTTGTAAAAAGAAGATCATTGGGAACCTCATAAAATATTATGGTTGTTGTTTTTATGAACGCTCAGTGGTTTTCTTTTTACAAGTGTTGAAAATTATTCTGAACAAAACAGCTTTCTACTTTGTAGTGTAAAAAAGAAAACAATTCTTTTTATTCAAAAAATTTTGAAAAGCTCTTTCAACGGCTTTAATTAGACACAAATAACCTAATAGGCAGGAGGGAAGGAGCTAGAGTGTATTTGCTATTACTGACAGTGTGGCTTTGTTATGTGAACTAGACCTTGTTTTTGATCAATATAAAAAAAAATAACCCCTCAATACACACCTTAATATTACTATCAATACCTACAACAAATCAAATTCACCTTTCACTAAATAAATCCATATATTATGTACAAACTAACGTTTTCATAAAATTTTTAAGTCCGGTCCTGTGGGGCCGATTTTGAAAAAATTTTGGTAGCACATTTTAATCGTTACTAAAGGGTTAAATTTCAATTTTGAAACGATTCGGAGAAATTTTTCGGTATTTTTGGGCCCAAAAATATTTTTCAACCCTTAAAACCCACCCTTAAAGTGGCCCGATTGGGCCCATTTTAAATAGGCTTCGTGCGGTGATATTTTTCAACATGTGGTATACATACATATATAAATAGACTTTTCCAAAAATGGTGCCAAACTTCTTAGGAGGATATGAAACGTCGAGAAATTTTGATCCGACCCCTAGGTCCTGCAATCCGACCGACTCCAATAGTGTGGCAAATACACTAATAATGGGCGATTAATTTATTCAACGCCTATTGGACATCATTAAGGTAACTAGACTTCGTAGCAGGCAAATCGGAACAGGAATCACAGAACACACGTGTGTTTTGAGACTTAACCCGCACCTCCACCATACGCAACCCGTACTTCCACCATATTGACGCTAATCAAAGACTTTGACGAAAATAGTGAGAGCCGTATATTTAAATTGAGGGCACTAGGAGAGTAAATTGGCCTGAATCAGGTGAAAATTGAAACACTTACTCTTCTCCGGCTTCAACCGGCAATTGTGAGGAAAAAGTGAGAGAATTGTTTCTACTGTCTCGCTCAGCCTACGGTTTCGTCGCGTTGGTACTGAAATCGCCAACAATCCACTACTATAATAATAATTTTAACAAAATTTATGCAGTAGTTCTTTAAAAACATTCAGATAGGCAAATAATGCGATACTTCTACTATACTCAATTATAAAAACTATCTCCAAATAAATTTTGTGCGCGCACATTTTTCTTGCCGCTTTTTAGGCGCGAATAGCGTAAGCTAAAGCGCCTATACTATGTACTTGCTTTGTCTGTGAATCTGATGTCACGCTTTTTTGTGAATTGTGTACAGCTCAAACGCCTTAACCGATTTTAAAAAAACTTTTTTTATTCAATTCGTCTCCGGGTGACTTAGATCCTAAAATCGTCCGATTTTTGAATTTTGACCCCAGAGAGGAGCAATAAAGAAAAAACGAAGTTTTTCGCTTATAACTCTCTCAATTTAAATCAGATCGGTTCGAAACCTGTCTTAAACGAAAGATGTGAAAATTTTACATAAATTTCGTACAACAGAATTTGCCCAAACGGTTTTTTATACAGATTTATATAGAAATAAATGCAATTTGATATAACCGATGGCAAACATCTTTCGGTTTTCTCTCTCTGTTGCACGGTCTAATATGGTAATTTAAAGATTGCGTATGTTACGTCTTAAAATAAAAAAGATTGCATTTGTTTAAAAACGGATGCCATTTCAAATATTAATATATGTGAAATGCAACGCCTTCTGAGTTAACAATTTGAATAACTAATTATTTATTTGTAGATACGTCCAAGCAAATAATTTGAGACACTTTGTATAATCAGACAATACAACCTGACTATAATGTCTAGCTTTGTACTATATTTGGCTTTTTAGATACTCTATTTACGTCCACCGTCAATGGTAGGCGGCACACAAAGCTCCTTCTGATTTATGATTATACGTACAACTCATCTCCGATAGATAACATAGGTATACTTTAATAGATATCGATGCAAGTTACGTATACTATACAGACGATCTGTATCGTTTTCGCAGACTAACAGACGCACAGAGTTTTTTCAAAATATGTTTTTTGGATTCGGGGGACCTCAAAACGGAAAGATATTGTAAAATTTTTGAAAAGTGATTTTTGACCTAAACTAGTACTATTTCCCACTTGTGGGTTGGAATGGTAAAAAAATCGAAACTAGGAATCAAAATTAGGACCTTATTGTAGCGTTTCTTGAATGATTTCGTTTATTTTTTTGGTATATTAAAATTGGATTTAAAAAAACGGAGTCATGACAAGGCGTTTTTTGAGAAAGATCCTATATAAAATAACAAGCCGTATTAGACGTCATTTTGATAGAAATAAAATTAAATAAATTAATAAAATTATATGACGATTAATTTTATTTCTATCAAAATGTCATTAATAATTTTGAATATTTGTCGAATGTAATTATTATATCATGTTTGAATTTTCAGTATGCCCTTATAACTATATAATGTATAATATAGGTATATAATATATAATCTAGTTTTGAATTACAGAATAAGTATAGAAATTGCCAGAAGTGCACTGATTTTTCGCAATATTAGCGCCTTCTGGCGGCTCTTTATCTTCCGCCTAGCCTTCTGGCAATTTTTTCCCTACTTACTTATACTATCTCCTATTATTCTGCAAATTTTCAGCTCTGCGCCGAGTCACACATTTTCTCCGTAGCCAGCTCTTAGTCCATATTGCATCGACACTATATTTTCTCCTTCGCTTGTTTTCTGTTAATTAAATTTTTCATTAACTGCAGTAGTCAGATGGAATTTCTTTTTAACCGTCGCACGTTTGTTTTGTAGAAACACAATTACAATTGGTGATATTCGTTAAAACAATAAAAGATAATTAAAATGTTCACAAATGAAAAAGAACATGACTTAATTACGCATAAGTAGGTAGACATAAAATGTCGGCCATTAAAGCCGAACATATTTGAGGTCGTCCACTTTATGTAACACATAAATCCACACGTTTTATAACTAAGTTTGAAGAGAGGAACACTCCGCCATCATCATGTAATAATTTCCGCATAAGCGCCTTTTATAGTTGAGGAAACTCCTCTTATAACGACCCTTCATTTAAATACACGTCCAACAAACACCGGAATCTTGATTTAAGATCGTCCTTTAAGTAAAGGTATGCATGTTATTAACTAGCTGCTACCCGCGGCTTCGCACGCGATTGAGATGAAACGCGGCAGTGACAACAATGGCGAGGTCTTCGGCTCCACCGCATTACAGTCTTACCTCGCGAGGCTGCGTCCTGCTCGGTAGCAACGGCAGTAGTGGAGCCTTTGACTCCACCGTATTGCAATACCACTTTAAGACACTATGTTTATACGCACTCTGATTATTTTTGCACATGTGAATTTTGTAATCATCCCCTATTTTATCTCCTTGAGGGGTGATTTTGCAAAAACGCTGAAACGTGTCATTTTTTATTTCTTACCAAAAACCTAAATATGAAATATGAAATTTTATCCTCTTTCAGGTTTTTTTTTTGTAGACAAAAGGTAGCCTATGTTCTTTTTCAGGATGCCATCTATCTCCTTGCCAAATTTTATCGAAATCTGTTCATCAGTTCAGGCGTGAAAATATAACAGACAGACAGAATTACTTTCGAAATTTTAATATTAGCATGGATTTACTACAATATCAAGCTGTTTTGTAACAGGATTGTAATGCATTAATTTATATGCGAGAAATGACATTGTTAAAACGAGCAATTAGTGACTTTTATCAGTCACACGGCTTATAAAAGGATTGCAATCTAGATACAACACTACATTTTCTGCAAGAGCCCTCTATAAAACAGCTGATTTTTACATCATAACATGAATACTTTTAACATTTTTGACAGTTCAGTTCGGCCATACTGGAATCACATGTTTATTTTATATACATTCGAGTGAGCTAGCGAATCCAGTGCATCCGAGCGAAACCGGACAAGGGCATCTAGTATACAGAATGATTTATAAGTTGATTCTTTTTTTTAACAGCGTGTAGAAATCAAATAGACGAGCAAATATTTCAAGTAACTTTTTTATCAAAACTCAAAAATGAAAGAGGAAGGGGCTTTAAAAATTTTATGAAATATTGAGGTCGGACCTGACGTTATGTTATGTCACTATGAAAATATGTTATGTCATTATCAAATATTCACAGAAATTGTTCGAGGTTGTCCCCGTTTTGTTGGACACAAAAATGCGTGCGTCGTAGCCATTCTTCTGTACATGATTGTCGTAGCGATAAGGACCTTCCGCGAATTATTTGGGACGCATTTCCGATTTGTGCTATCATTTCTTCGCGTGTGTTACCCAGACTTTTGAATTAATTAAATAAAATTTTAAAAATTTAATTTAACTTTGAAAGGCTGTTTCTCTCTTATTTTTGAGTTTTCATAAAAAAGTTACTTTATTTGATTTCTACACGCTGTTAAAAAAGAAGAATCAACTTAAAATCATTCTGTATAATAAACATACAAAATATCTTTTAGTGAAAACATTTTCAGTTTTATCGAATGAAATGGTTACATTGCAAGAAAAAGAATCAAATGTGTTCCATTTGTACGATGTCCAATTACTTTATCCTCGGAAGACTCCGACAATCGTAAATTAATTAAAATGGAATGATTTTCTCCTCTCGCGAATTTTTAGTACCTTTTTTTTTAATGCAACTCAAAGTATATGCAGTAATCGGTTCCAGTTTTTTTTATTTCTTTTGCACTTAAAAAGGCAAAAATAAACCTATTGCAGCGTATAATGTATGTCGTTTAGAGGACGGTACAAAAAGCTGTCGACTACTAAGCTTTAAATTGGCCAAGGCTGTCCGAAGGCAGATACGAGCGCCGATGCAAGCTGCACTGTACACACCGCAACGCTTTCGATGTCTCAGCCACTATCATAAATCAATTCAAATGATGGAGGCTAAACCAACTCTTTAAATTAACGATTCACTTTGCATACCGACTACCATACAACTATCAAACGAATGAAGTATTAAATATTAATTAAAACTAATGTACCCGTGCAAAACCTTTTGCATGTATTTTCATATTGTTTTCAAAAATCGATATTTTGATACAGACCTATAGACAATAATTTTATTCCTCATTAGTTTCCATTTACAGCTATTTTTCTTTTGATTTAGCTTGACCTATCAAGTTGTCTCTATATTTAATTGATTATAAATTCAAAGAAAATGTATGAGATCTGTTCATCGTTGTCATGGTTACCCCGCAAGAGCTGTCACAATTCATTTTTAGAAAATCTAACCTCATTTGATACATTTACGATTTTCACTATTTTTTTCGGATCTGAGACCAAATTTTAGACTTGGTACAGTCCATGTAATATTTAAAAACTCATAAAATAAAATTTATTTGTCTATTAATATTTGGAATATTTGCGCTAAAAACTAACTAATTTAAATATACACTTCAATTATTGTCAAAGTCGACTTGTCAAACTGTTTGTAAAATCTCCGACATACGTACATATTGGCATTCCTCTCACACTCATGTCTCGTGAACATCGAAGGATTTTCTCTCTTTACGTTCCTCTTCACCCCGCTACCCACTCGTCTTTTTTACTATTATCGGTTGAAAGAAGCCCTTTTAAAGAAATTTCACCAAAAAAAATTAGTGATAACATAGATCTGTGGACTAAAGGCTTTAGTTTAAAAAAAAATGTGTCAATCGGTTGAGTAGGGATTGCTGGCGGATTGGCTAGAGAAATAGGGCTTGTGTTTTAAATATATAGATAGCAAATGTTCCATGTTCGTTACGGTATATGCTTTAAATATCAGAAAGATTGATTGTTTACATATGTCACTGATGAGTAATTGATAACTCATTCTCCGCGATAGTGAAAGATATGGGTTTAAGTCACGACTGTGTTTAAAACAATTTTTTTTCTAATAGCGTTGTAACAATGGGTGTTTCTTAACTATATTCACCCTCCACCTTCCACGCAAATACCCTTAGTTGGTGATGGTTCAGAATAGTCCTCTTTACGTCTGTAAACATTTGCTGACGCCAAAATATGAACATATTTCTTCGTAATAGAGAATGGCTATTGCGCTATACAGAGAGTAGTATGGGTTTTAAGGTAAACCAACCAAATTGTAAACATTTCTAAGTTATAGGGAGTTTTTCGTTATAACGAAGGACGTTATAAACAGGTTACACTGTATACGATATATAGTAAAACTTATTTTTCAAAATTAAAATGTGAAAACATCTAAAATATACTCTTCGATAAGTTACATACAAAATACGTAGGTAGTTTATTCATAATGTCTTAAGCCTTAAGAAGAATATGCCATAAAAATCAATTTTTAACTACTAGCTATATTTTATACTGAAATATTTCAGTATTTTTCGTAAATTGAAATAATGGTTAATGAATACTCAAATTAATTGTTATTGTTATACCTACATTTTACATAAAAATAATTACGAAAATCATTGAAAGAGCAAAATGAGGCGAAAATTTTAGCAGTATTATAACAATGTTTTCTTTTATTTTCAGAGTTAACCTGAAGACTCAAAAAACCCAGCAAAGAAACTGTGGCGCTTCAGAGAACAAGAGGAACGTTGCAGTTCCCGGAGATCCCAAACGGCGGGTACCTGTAAAAACTGGGCAGAATGGCGGGCGTATGATGAGAAGCGGGGCGGCGATGAGTTTCGGCCCCCCGCTGTCGGCCTGCTGCGCCCCTCTGCTAGCCTTGGCAGCGCTACTGCTGACACTAGCAGCGACACCGGTAGCAACGGGCCACTGTCCCAGCTTCGCCGTAAATCCGTCGTGCCCGTGTTACAATTTCGACGATGGTATATTTCTGGAATGCCCTGCGGCCACCTCAGAATCCTTGCGCGCAGTCTTCAAAGTCGTACAAGGACCGATCCAGTCTTTGAGCATTTACGATCTCGACAAATCAATCACAGTCTTGATGCCAAATTTCTTTCCTGACACAACAGTTATCAAACATTTACAAATATCGCAGTCGAATTTACAAGAGTTGCACGATTCTTCGCTTTTGGTTTTAAAACCAGAACTGGAATCACTGAGTTTAGTTTCCGGTAAACTACAACAGATTCCGCAGAAAGCTTTCGGCGGATTAGTGAAATTAATATCGTTGGATCTTGAATCAAACGAAATAAAAGATTTGCCAAGTTATAGTCTCTATGGATTACATTTAATCAAATTAAATTTGAAGGCGAACCAAATCCAGAAAATATCTGAATATGCATTCGCCGGCCTGGAAGATTCTTTATCTGAACTTGACATGGCCGAAAATAAACTTCAAGCGTTTCCGATGACCGCTTTGAGAAGACTAGAAGGATTGCGGTCATTGCGTCTTGCATGGAACGAAATCAGTATGATACCAGACGATGGATATTCGAGACTCGATTCTCTTGTCTTCATGGATCTGTCGTCGAACAATTTCGAAGACATTCCAGAAGATTGTTTTCGTCCCTGTCCATCAGTCAGGACATTATCTTTATACTATAATTCTATTGAATCCGTACATCGTGATGCTTTGATATCACTGGCACACTTAGAGTCGATAGATTTGAGTCATAATAAAATAGTTTATTTAGATCCGAATACATTTCAAACCAATAAAAAATTGCGTACGATTGATCTAAGTCATAATCATGTGCACTATATTAGTGGTTTATTTACAAATTTGCCCGATCTCAGAGAATTGTTTTTATCGGAAAATAATATTTTAGAAATTCCGTCCGATGCATTCACAGATTCGTCCTTGATATCTGTGATATACTTACAACAAAATGCTGTAAGAAGAATCGATAAAGATTCTTTATCAACATTAACAAACTTAACTCAGTTACATCTCAGTTCCAATTTTATACCAAACATCCCGAGAACTTTATTTGAAAGGACCCATCAATTATCGTCATTAAGTTTGGACGGAAATTGGATAAGCGAACTGGAAGTCGGCACGTTCAACAGAGTGGCAAATCTGCGAGAAGTTCGTTTACACAACAATCGCATAACAAACGTGAAACGTGGTGTTTTTGAGCCATTGCCAGCTTTGTTGGAACTACACTTGCAAAACAACATCATTTCATCGATAGAGTCTGGCGCTTTTCAAAGCTTGATGAGTTTGCAACATATCAACTTGCAAGGAAATATGTTATCGGCGTTAGGTGATGTATTTCTACACGAATCTCCGTCATTGGTCTCGATTCAGCTAGATTCAAATAGTATTTTATCATTGCACAACGATTCTTTACGCGGACAATCTAGTGTTCAGATCATGTGGTTGAGTCACAATCGACTGACCAGAATTGATCGAACGCTGTTCAGTGACTTATTGCTCATTCAAAGAGTCTATCTCGCCAACAACAGTATATCGCATATCGAGGACCGTGCTTTTGAACCGATGCAAGCGCTCAAATATCTCGACCTGAGCATGAACCACCTCACCCATATCACCGGTAAAACATTTGCCGAGCTCCACGAATTGGAGGAGCTTCATCTATCTGATAACGGACTAGAAACTATTGAAGCAAAGGCACTGACCAATCTTAAAAAGCTGCGTGTTCTAGATCTTTCGAATAACAACATTGCTGTATTACACGATTTAATATTTCAGGAAGGTTTGCCGATAAGAACTTTGAATCTCAATAATTGCTCCGTATCCAAAATAGAGAAAAATACTTTTAAAGGGCTGAATAACCTGAACGAATTGAATTTGGAAAGAAATAAACTGACATCCGCAGATTTGATGAACCTGGATATTCCAGGATTGCGCGTGTTAAGAGTATCTTTTAATAATTTCAGTGATATTTTTCCAACGGCATTAGAAGGACTCCCGTCGTTGCAAACTATAACATTAGATAATTCACATATTGGTCATTTATCAGACGCTGTATTCAGTAAAAATAAAAACCTGCTAAAAATAAACTTAAGTGTGAATCGTTTGAAAGAATTAAAGCACGGTGTATTTTCAAATTTAAATGTTTTGAAAGAATTAAAATTGAACGGTAACTCGTTTTCCGAATTGCCATACACAGCTTTATTGAATATTTCAACATTGGAAATATTGTCGATGGCTGAAAATTTATTAACAGCTGTTGAAATTTCACGTTTGAATGGGCTGCCAAATTTGCGTGAATTAGATTTGCGTGCAAATACGATATCATCATTGTCAGGTTTCGCTACAGCGAATTTGACTCAACTGATTTCGGTCGATTTGAGCGGAAACTTGCTATCGGCATTACCTGCAAACTTTTTTCATCACTCAAAAATCCTACGTCGCATTGATTTATCCGATAATCGATTTAAACAAATTCCTACCACCGCACTGTCCGAACAAACACTGCCAAGTCTTGAATGGCTAAATCTGACAGGAAATCCGCTTGTAAGAATCCACGACATTGCTTCGTCGCATCGATATCCCGCACTAGAAGAAATACACATTAGCGATACAAATCTAACAATAGTCACTAGCAAAGACTTTGAAGCTTTTCCTTCGCTTTTGCATTTATTTCTTGGCCAAAATAGAATATCCAGAGTTTCTCCTGGAGCATTTATAAGTCTCCCGAACCTTTTAACTCTCGATTTGGGTGTAAACGAATTGGAGTTATTACCTCAAGAACGATTGCACGGTTTACATGTCTTAAGGATACTGAATTTAACACACAATAGATTAAAAGAGTTGGAAGAATTCCCACCTGATTTGAAATCGTTACAAATTTTAGATTTGTCGTACAATCAAATCAGTCGTATAACAAAAGGAACGTTTCAGTACTTGGATAATCTCGCTGAACTGCATTTGTACGGAAACTGGATATCGGCCGTATCGGGAGACGCATTCAGGCCGCTGAAGAAGTTGAGATTATTGGATTTGAGTAGAAATTATCTAGAAAACATACCACTAAATGCATTTAGACCGTTAGAAACGCAAATAAGAAGCTTGAAAACAGAAGGTGAGTAACTCATATTAATAATAAACGTAAATAGGGAACTTCAATAATGGAACAATCATGGTGTAGCTCATATAGTATGAACACTTTTCCACATTTTTATTGCCTTCTTGATCTATCCTTATAGACATAATTGTAGAATAACGATATAACTATTTTTCCTCTTCGACAATCATTCAGAATCACACTTGAACGAAATTTTTATTTTGACCATTCCAACTCCACAAGCGTACTATTGTTAAATGTAGGTCAAAAATCACTCCTCAATTTTTACAATACTTTTGTGTTCAAATGCTAGTTTTTAGAAAAAGTTTGTTCGCCTGTGTGTGACTACGTTATCGGTCAAACGGCTATGTGAATTGAATTCAAATTTTGGTATGATTTTTGACAAGTAAATAGGAAAAGCTTTTTTCTTTATTCCTCGATCGAAAGTGTATACTTTCAGCATCAATTGTAAGGCAGAAACTCTAACATTTACTCCTTAGTTGAATTACACGCACTAGTGCGGGTAGTACGTACGTTCGGGCGGTAGTAAAGCAAAAACAACCAATTAACTGTTGTTTAAATATCGTATCCATTTCGTATTACATTTTAGCTAATAGTCGCGAACAGCTGTCATTCGTGTTTTTACGTTTTTTTGTAATTAATAAGTAATTAATTAATTTATGTATTTAATAAACGTGCTTACGACCGAGGTATGAAGAAAAATAATACTGACCAAAAGTGTGATATACTATTTGTTTTTGGGAAAAACTGTTGAATGTGCAGAAGTATACTATAATCCTGTCGCCCAAGTGGCAGCATTTTCTTCAGTACTATAAATATGACACTTGTGCCATGTAACACTAACGACATACGTACTGATTAACTTATAATTTAACGTCTATTATGTTATTAGAAAACCCACTATCGTGTGGCTGCGAATCTCAAGAGCTTTGGGAATGGTTACGCGATCACCAGAAGCTCGTTGGTTCCGGAACTCGAGGACTACGCTGCGAGCAGCCGGTAGAGCTGCGAGGTCGAATTTTCTTGGACCTTGAACCTCAACAGTTCTGCACGTTACCGCTTGTGCTCAAACTCGCTATACAGGACATCCAGCCTTTTTCTGTTCTCGTATCGTGGCAGAGCAGAAATCACACAGGACTTCATGGATATCAAGTAGCTTATTACGCCGCAGACAATTTTTATGATGTAAGAATTATTATATTATTAATTTGACTTTTTAAGACGTATAAAAATTTTGTACAGTATAAGCTATCCTCTCTGCGAACGGTAATATTATCGTCACGGACATGCATTCCAGTCAAAATATAGACGGTTCTCGAATCGTCCTTTAAGCATAAGAATGTCTGATATATTTGAGATTATTAAATATTAATGGTCAACCTGTAGTCGAAATTCGACCATAATTAACTTTTTTTACAGTGTATGACCATGGAGATATAAGTTACTAAAGTACGCTAGTCCGTATGCTTGCCATAAGTGAAAATGTCCTCAGTTGAGAGAGAGAACGCTGCAGAAATTCCAGAAAACCAGATATTTGTAACTCAAATCAGCATTGTTTTGTATCATTAGTTACCATAGTCTAATATCTCTATGGTATGAACATAAGCAATGGATGTTTTATTTTATTTAATTTAATGTAATGCATATTATACATAAATTTTATCTTTCTGTATACTCCTTCTCCACATGAACTTTAACTATGCCAAGTCTCACACTCCTCCGTGCGCTCAATGTACTTAAAAAGGGTACAAAGTTTTTTCTTTACGTATAATTAATATATAGATCCCCTAAAAATTAAAATTGCTATTAAAATGAATATAAAATCTTCACATACAATACGAAAATATACAGGGTGTACACAGAAAACCGAACATAGGGAAAACTCCATTGTGAAAATTAGTTAGGGTCAACGATAACTTTGGCCACATATAAGAATGGGTACCATGGTAACGCTGATTAACCATTATTTCATAACAATAATTGCTAATAATGAATAATAATTAGAAACATCAGTTAAAATAAATCTTATAACTAATAATTCAACATAACAAACAGTTAAAATAAAAAAATAAAGCAAATGTTCAAATAAACCTCAATTTTGATTAAGCGGTGGCTTAATCGGTTATAAAAACTTTGTCTCACTTTGTCTAACATTACAGGAGTCACATTGAAACATACTTCGGCGATTTTGTCTTTAAGTTCATCCAAATTGTGCCACTATCTCGATTAGATTTCATTATGTAAACCATGGTAACGACCTCTGAATAAAGGGCAAAGCAATATCTGATCTTAACTAATTTGTACTGTGTACTTTTCCCTATGTACGGTTTCCTGTAATACACTCTGTATAACAAATGCATGCGCATTTTTCTGAATCGATTTTACCTGTGTTAATTCATACACATCGTGATGAAACATATATTGTGAACTTCCCATCATTAAAACGAAAAGAACGGTGTATTTTTCATCACAATATGTGCGAATTAGCACACTCAAATCGATACCACACACTTTTGAAGTAAAACTTCTTACGCACGCTTGACTTGGGGAGTAAGCTGGTAAATGCGTGACGAGAGCGTTACGAAAAATGTGATCGGGCGAGGCGAACGGAAGTTGAGAGGGTGATAAAAGTTAGTGACGATAGAAAGAGAGAGAGTTACGTTTCGTATATTACTGTAGGGGCAAGAGAGAGCAGTGCGCGCGCACATTTCTTTCTCTCTTCTTCTCATAGCCAGTGCATGAAATATATATATATATATATACACTATTGGACAAAAGTAGAGCAACAAAGTGCCTTTATTTTTTTTATTTAAAAAAATTAATTACATGATTGTGATCCCCAGTTAATTTTAATGAAATATTATCCCCACAATATTGGGAATATTTCACAATATTTTGGTATACTTTAAACAAAATGAAGGTAGAGAAATATTTATTATTATAAAAATCGACGAAATGAAGTGCGACAAAAGTAAAGCAACAAATGGTGGCAACAGTATTTTATTTTACATATTACGATAAAAAAACCTTAAACATATTTAAAAATTACAATAGCTAGAAGTATTATGTTAATAGTTAATAGAATATCCATTATTATTTATTACTTGCCGACAACGTCGCGGCATTGAGGCAATCAATTTTTGAACAGTACTTTCGGGAAGGTTTGTCCAAACTTCATTGATTTTATTTACCAATTTACCAATGATTGTTTATTTGGAAATAATTGTGTACGAATTCCACGTTCTACTTCTTCCCATAGATTTTCAATGGGGTTAAGGTCTGGGGATTGTGCCGGCCACTGCAAAACCCGAACGTTATTTTCTTGAAACCACTCTTGAACAATTCGTGATGAATGTTTTGGATCGTTATCCTGTTGGAAAATAAAACGCAACGGCATTTCCCACTCTGCATAAGGCAACATTATATTTTGCATTATATCTCTGTAGACAAATCGATCCATGGTGTCATTAATGAAGTTTAAAGGACCCACCCCATTCCATGAGAAGCAACCCCATAGGAAAACAGAGCCTTTGCCATGTTTAACTGTAGGTGTAACGTATTTGGGATTAAACCTTGTGTTAATTGGCCGTCTTACACGCTTCATTCCATCAGAATTGAAAAGTTTATAACGCGTTTCATCGCTAAATAGAACTTTTTTCCATTCGTCTACTGTCCAATTTAAATGTCGACGTGCAAATTCAAGCCTAGCCACTCTATTTCTTGCCGAAATAAGCGGCTTTTTAGCAGGGCGTCTACTAAATAACTTTGCGTCTACCAACCTTCTTTGAACTGTCCGTGGACTAACCATAATTTCGGGAATTTCAGCAATAATTCTAGGTGCAGACATCCAAGGATCGATTTGAGAAATTCTTTTAATGCGTCTGTCTGTCCAAATTGTTGTTTTTCTCGACCTTCCCGATTTCGGTAGATTCTCTAAATGTCCCCTTTCATTGTAACTTGAAATTATTTTGGATACGCTGTATCTGGGTAAAACAAACCGTCTTGAAATTGTGGCTTGTATTGTACCTTCCAAGTGTGCATTCACTACTCTCTGCTTTAAATCTTTCGAAATTGGAATACCTCTTGGCATGATTAATCCAGCACAGAAATATTAATTAAACGTAAAATTAACTCTGCAAAAATATTTTAAGCTTTACTTTCACTAAAACCTTTCTTTTTTAGGAAAATATTAAAATGTTGCTTTACTTTTGACGCATTACAATACTGTATTTGACAGATAACTTCAATATCAGTTCATTTGTTTTGATTGTTGGAAAAACCTATTAGCGCCGATGAAAGCAGCCTACTTTGATATTTAAGACACAATGTATTTAATTACGATATCGTGCATTAAATATTATAAAATCGGGATTATTTCATTTTTTGAAAGTGTTGCTTTACTTTTGTCCGATAGTGTATATCTCAGTCAGTAGTTCGTTTGGGAGTTTGCTAGCGTTACGCGAACGGTGCTAAAGAAGTTTTACTTCAGTCGCGTGGTCTAAAGCACACTCGTTTTTTCCTTCCTGTAATTTTATATAAAGATTTTTTTACTGACTGTAATGTTTGTGTTGTCCGGTCAGGTACAAATATTTGGGAAGCTGTTGGACTTCAGAACTCGTTCGGTGGTGCTCGAAAAATTGAGTCCGAACACCCGTTACTTAATCTGCGTTCTCGGTCTCGGCAACTGGGTGTCGACCGAACGCGCCGAAGTTCACTTCACGACAAGACGTGCGGATCACCATCACCATCATCATAATGATGCCAACGACACAAGTTCATCGAACGACATCACCGAAATATTCGGTGAAAGTATGTTACCTTTGTTAATCGACTCGCCGACAAGCAAGTGCACGGAGGTAAGAACTCTGGACGCCCCTGACAGTTTGTTGGGCGAAGGCAGTGTGAGTGATCGTGCCGGAAGCAATATTGGAGTCGCTTCGATTTTGACGAGGCGATTGGGTTTGATTATCGGTTGCTGTATGGGCTTTATTGTTTTCATATTGTTGGTCTCAGTGTTGGGCTATTTGAAAGTAAAGAAACGACGACTGGCTGCCAAAAGGGAACAGCCAATTCCACCTGAATATATTTCGTACAGACATTTTTCTATTCAAAGTGGAGAAGCAGGTGCTCAAGGAGGTCATCCACATTTCATTACTGCTATGGGTTCTACGTCACTCAATTCATAAATATTTGTTTAGTGCTATTTACTTAAACACAGACTAAATTGACTTGATCTATTGTGTGCATAATTACTGGTTATAAATTTTTCCTGTTGTTTTTTAAATTTCGTTTCTTGATTCATTCGCATCATACACAATGCACATGGCATTTCTCTTCGTATTTTATGTACAATTAAAATGTCTGACACCTCGAATATGTTCGACATATTCGAGGTGTCAGACATTTCAATTGGTTCATGTTATTTGTCAGAGAACATTATTTTAGTGTTTTGGTTGAAGTTTTTAAGCTATCCAATTAAAAAAACAAACAGTAT
This sequence comes from Xanthostigma xanthostigma, assembly GCA_963575645.1. Taxonomy (NCBI): domain Eukaryota; kingdom Metazoa; phylum Arthropoda; class Insecta; order Raphidioptera; family Raphidiidae; genus Xanthostigma; species Xanthostigma xanthostigma. The sequence continues at coordinate 43,436,406 of OY754470.1, forward strand.
CTATACATTTTTACATGTCGTCAAAACGACACCTTTCGGAAAATTTCGAGGGAAAACGCCCCAAAATCAAGAAAAGTCATAGAGAAAATAGGTGTCAGACTAGGCCTAATGAAGCCATATACAAAGTTTGGGAAGAGTATGTATCAATAAAATTTTTGTCGACGGGCACTCTGTCTAGAATAAGTAGTACTGATAAATAACAATTCAGTGAAACCGTAGAAAAATATACCATTTATTTATTTCTTTTTTGTCGGTTTAAATTGGAAACCAATATTTTTATATTTTTAAGTTTACAATGGGTATATTTTCCGAAATATAACCCAGTATACTGGCCAGTGCTAATGACGTTATGAATCCGGCGCTATAATTGTGCTGCCACCATATTGTATTGGTGAGACAGATGTGACGTTGCATAAATCTTTAACCGGACGTGAGTGCATCAGACTTTGTGGAATTTTTTATTTTATTATTTGTTATTTGCATTAATATCTGCTCAACAAAGTAAACAATTACTTTCAATACACATCCAATATTACATTACATACAACATATAAAAAAAATCAGAACTGCCCGATTTGATGCAAGTGAAGACCCCTTTTATGGTACGATTTCCATGGATTATTATTAATTAATAAAATATTAAAAATCACCATGGAAATAAAGATTTTAGTAATTTATCTAAAACCATTAGAAATCACTTAGATACTCGAAAAACTTGATAATAATAGCATTATACAAAACGAAAAATACTATTATTACTGTTGAAAATTATCACCTCTGACAAGTTGGACGACCCTAAATGCAATATTCATATCGTTTTTTATTCTCCTGCGTTACATATATTTTGTGCTGTTCATATTTTGTTCTGATTTAACTACGATAATAGTAAAAAAAAATACACTTACTGGACAAATATAAGTTCATAACGAAAAATAGACCAATAAGCTACTTCAACTTTATAAAATGTGTCAATTATTGAAGTCTTCAGATAAAACTCTGAAGTTGTAATATGAATCGACAAAAAATGTATTTGTATACCTAGTAGGATTTCTGATCAGGTCAAATAAGCTCTGTTTTTATTAAATAGCACACCTTGTATGGTGGATTCTTATGCAGGTGTTGATGCTGAACATTTATTTATAACAATATCAACTGATTCACTTCTTTGGTCGTTGTGTCCTTGGCAATAGAAGAAAAAACTTTTATTAAATTCAGAGAATTATCGCTTAAGGGCTAACGCCCACATACTACTTTTTGTTCCGCGACTTTGCGATTAATTCGAGTGAAGATCATCAGATGTGGCTATTAATACCGTAAGACCTTAAAAACACAACTTATGTCTCACGAGAAATTTCGGGAAACTTTGTTATACACGATTTAATATAGACTATAGGGTACTTGATACTATAAAAAATAAATTACATGAATACGACAGTTTATCGATTAGGAAATCAAAAGTTATCGGTTTGTATTCACGAAAACACGAGGTTGAATTGTTATTTCAATTTTTTGACATGTCAAAAAACGTTGCCCGCCGTGAAGGTTTGAAGTGTGACGTCAGACTTGTAGCAATCACTCATATACTTATTCAACACGTCACACAGACGTGAGTAAACACTAAACGAGTCTCGTGTGAACGATACCGATCCTAATTTGCACTTGTTTGTATACTACAAGAATGACGTCACAGTAGATAAACATGGCGGGTCATGTTTTCGCGCCAAATTATATATGTACATTTTTGAGTGCTATTTTATCCTATAAAAAGATTAATTATATTTAAGCGAAATAAAAATTCCTGTGGAATAATACTACGAAAAGAACATTTTAAGGCAAAATTAAAAATAAGAGTCAAATATAGCCTTATTTAATACAAACAGTAGTATGTGTGCACTGATAATATATGTATAACTCAAAATTTGTCCGTCCGACAAAAATTTTTGAACGGTAACTCCGATCATCTTGAAATTTGGACACAACCCTCATCTCGGTAAACTAAGTGAACGTGTGTATTCATGTTCCCCCTTCCATTCGTTCTTTTGCACTCGGGTGAAACCGGGACAGACCGCTAGTAATGGATAAATGTCAAAATAATTATTTTAGGATATCAAGTGCTGCATCTCCGCCTGCATAAAAATGTACCATTCTTTAGTAGGAATTACAACATTTGATTTATTGAACATTTTTCCACAAGAGTGTGTTATTTTCACTCGTTACAATTACACAGTCTGTTCATATTTAGTATAAATTATAATATAAAATACAAGTTTTTAAAAATATATAAAAATAAAAAAATATTTGCACATGTTATTATAGGTACTTGATTTTTTCACCATTAAATATTAGTCGATTTCAAACCATATTAGCAGCAGTTGTAATTCCTAATTTTAATATTATCTTAATGCTGCACTTTGTACCTTTACAACTATCTCTCAAACAAATGTTTTTATTTTGTTATTAATTAAAAAAAAAACTTATCCTAATGCTAAAACCTGCCGGCAATACATTATATTTGCTTAAAATATATGTAAACTATATTTAAATTATGAGTTTTGTAATATCATGAACTAGTACTAGAAGCGTGATAGAACTCTAGGCTGGAAACAGTGCTCGACCGACAGTCAGCGCGTACGTCGTTCGGGCATAGCTATATCAATGCAAATGTATTACGCGTTCAGTGCAGCGCTGACAATTTGCTACGCGCTGGCGGGAATCGCCGGTCGAGCTCGTCGATTGAATTGCGTCGGTCTACCGAGCTATGAAAATATAATATGAACGCATTTAGTACGACGCTGAACGAGTACGCGCGTACGTACTTTTGTACAGTACAAACAAAATTTAAACAACAAATTTTCCTCATCTTCTCGCAATTTTGAGAACAGTGTACAGAATTCGCCTTTAATTAGCCGTTCTACAAGTATTGGGCGAACATAATATTTTCTTCGACTTTTCTTTCGTAATTGTTTGTATAAATATTATAGATTTCACTGCTAAACGATTCATTTCTGTCACACAACCGATTCAATTTTTACCATCAGTTAAACACTAAATGCATTTTCACAAACGACGATCAGCGCGTACAGTACGCGCTCTGTACGCGCTAACCGTCGATCGAGCACTGTTTTCAGCCTTAAAATCGGTGGTAGCGAGTGAACCTTTTAAATGCGTGTTCTGCAGGATCAACCGAAGGTATCCCCGAAAACAGGCTAGGAATTAAGGGGGAAGGGGTGTAAATAAATTATGAATCACATCCATGTTTATAGTGTTTTAATTCTATTTTTTCTCAAACACTGTCGACAACAAACGTCTGTAACACTAGTCACTACAGCCATAAGCCGTATGATATACGTCAAAGGTGTTGACTGAATGAGATAAATTCAATGATCACTTATAGCATATGACAGTGATAGATGCTTAGTTGTTCTAATGTACTGACAGTAAAACGCTATAATGGGTCAGAACAATACTCGAAAATATGAAAAATATAATTAATTCTAAAATTATAAAGTATCCAAGACTTTGGTTGCTCGACAGCTCTGTAGCGCTCGTAGAGGACCCGTCACTGCTTAGAATGGACTAGTTTGCAATAGTTTAAGTTAATTTAGCCTGTTATCGTAATTACTTCAGGACAAACTAGTTTGGTTTAGTGCGAACTGATATATAATAGTGCCGAAAATAGTTTATATTTGTGGACAAGATATCAAAGGCGCCGACACGGAGTGCAGTTACTGTAATCACTAGTGATGTGCCGGATATCCGTATCCGTATCCGCAGATATCCGAGGGAGAAAAAAGATCCGTACATTTTTAACGATCCGGCACATCACTAGTAATCACGAAGGTGGGTCTTTACTGTGGTAATAGTAGTCCAGTTGGTGGAGACAATTTTAAACCAAAAGCTCCAGAAATTCGCAAACAGACTCAATTTTTTTTTATGAGTAGTTTAAAGTGTACTGATTGAAATAGAAAAAAGTTCATTCGTCTATCGATTTCCCAAAGTCAAAAAAAATTTTGAAAAAAATTTTTATTTTCAAAATTCTTGAATATTTTAAGCTGGGATAAAGATAGAGATAAATAAAAAATACTGGCTTGTAGGGGACATTTCTTTCTATAAAAAAGATATCCTGTACTTTTTTCGTCAGAGCTATAGTTTACCTGGAAAAAATTCGGAAAGTTAGTAAGTCATCTTGCGTCGGCAAACAAGCAAATAAATCACTTTGCAGAAGCAAGAAACATTAAATTTTACTAAAATGTTTATAACACTATTTGTCTAGAAATGCATATTCTAAATATTCCAAATAAAAAATTTAAAAAAAAACAAAATTTTCAAAAAAAAATTTCAAAATTTGCAAAAAATTTTCGGAAAATAAATTTTTTTTGTTTTTGGCGTCGGAACCAATTTTTTTAGGTTTTTTGGACAATTCTAAAGAAAAAAGGTCTCTTATGATTTTCCTATAAAATGCACCATTTTTGAGATATTAATTCTAATTAGCTTTTTATAAAATCTTTCAAAATTATTAATGATTATCAAAATAATGAAAAAATAACAACAAACAATTTTTTATTAAGTAGTCATGGAAAAATTGGTCGATAATTTTATTTATTGAAGAGTTCTAATCAGACGTTAATCAAAGATTTGTTTACCTGTTTTAATTTCCATTGTATTTTTTACCTAGATACTTTCTTACCTAGCCACATACCACATTCTATTCCTTGAGTATTTATCTTCGTAATGTAATAGTATGAAATTTTATATTCAACGATATAAAAAGATACAGACGAAAAACCAAAAAAATGTCTGTTTTCTCTTTATGGATGAAAAATCGTTAATATTAAAAAATATTGAAAACTTAACAAATTTATACTTAGTGATTCTTAATACACTTAATTATACCTACGATTAAAAAAAATATACATTGAAATCCGTTAAGTTTTCATCGTGTTACAGAGGTTTAAAAATATTTTTTCCAGTGAATTCAAGATTCCGAAAAAATTGAAAATAGTAACAAGGGCCGTATTTAATAACGAGATAAGATTTATGGTCAGGAATTTTTATTTATGAAAAAGAACATCTAAAGAATAGTTTACCAGGTTCAAACAAAATTTACGACTTTTCCTTATGTTTAAAAAAAATTATTATTGCAACGCTCGATTTTCGATTCAAATATATATCTATACTTGCATTTTTATACATGATATTTTATTCAAAAAAAAAATTAACTACACCATTGAAAAGTTCTGATTTTCTACTTGAAGATAGGCTATTTGAATTTTTATTTTATTACCCTATAAGTATGTAAAATATTATAATTCAATACGCCGGACACAAAAAAGTAGGTTCTCGCATGGCTAGCCGAGCATCCTGCGCGTAAAATAGATACATAGTTTATCGAATTTTTTGCAGGTAAACAATAAGTCGGACGAAAAAAGCATAAGATATCTTTTTTATAGAAAAAAACGTCTTCTATAACGTGGTATTTTTTATTTCTTCCTATCTTTTTTACATTTCAAAATATCAAAGAATTTTGAAAATCAAAATGACTTTCAATTTTTTTTTTACTTTGGGAAATCGATAGACGAATGAAACGAATGAACTTTTTTTATTTCAATCAGTACACTTTAAACTACTTATAAAAAAAAATTCAGCCTGTTTGCGAATTTCTGGAGCTTTTTATCTCCACCGACTGGACTATAGGTAATACCCAAAAATTTAACTTTTTGCGTTCATAACGTGTTGGTGAAGTAAAATATTGGTTGTTAAAAGAGAGATGGTTGTAAAAATAGAGTGAACTTTATTACACCCGAATTTCTGTCAAACTAATGGTAATATTTTATTAATGTAATGAAATTCTCATTGAATCATGAACTTTTGACATAAAAATATTAGGTGTTAGGTGTTAACAAAAATGTTCCTGATTTTAAATTACAATATATTTTATGTATATTTCTAAAATGGCGCGTCCAGTTCCTAAATTTATATGGCAGAGTAAATAAGCACAAGCATACTATTGGGCGAGAATTTACATTACTTCTAAAATATTACAGCTTTGATAGTGTGTAGAATCTAGGATTTAAGAATCAAAATTAACCGTTTGTTTGAAACTATTTTTTCATATGAAACTTTGGAAAAAACTATAACAAAAAAATCAAGAAATAAAGTTTTAAAACAGCTCTATTAAAAATTAAAACATTTATATTTTTAAATCTTTGATTAACGTCTGATTAGAACTCTTCAATAAATAAAATTATCGACCAATTTTTCAATATAATTAATACATTAACGTTTCGATCCGGATTTGGATCTTCATCATCAGAACGGATCTAAAAAATATAAAAAATAATTAATAATTAATTTCTAATTCGCTTTATGTAAAATTCTTTCAAAACAATTAATTAGTATCAAAATATTGAAAAAATAATTATTTTTTCAATATATTTGAAGAAGATCCAAATCCGGATCGAAACGTTAATGTATTAATTATATTTTTTGTATATTGTCTGAAAAATTGGTCGATAATTTTATTTATTTATATTTTTAACCTAGCAGTTCAGTTTAATAGACGAAGATCCCAGACCCGACAGACCTACGTCATTTCAGAACTACGAAGATTTTATCAGTAAATGTAGGTACAATATTTAGTTAAAACGTGTGCCAATTTGCTAGCTTGAACGCGGGGCTTTTTAGAGATAACAGGTTATAAAGGTACATAAGATATTGTACATTTACTGATATAATCTTAGCAGTATTGAAATGACGTAGGTCTGGCGGGTCTGGGATCTTGGTATATAATATTATATGGTAAAATGTATTTTGTCTTTTTTTCAATCTGGAACGTACTCGGTCGTCACTTGATGTAAAATAATCTTACAATTTGTTGTATATTCAAATTAAAATAACGTTTCATTTAATTATTAATTATACTTGAAAACTTTATTTTATAAAGCCTGCCTATCCGTCTACCTGTCACTCGAGGATCACTGATCCGATTTGAACGAATATTTATTAATTTATTGATACGTCGTCTGGCCTGGGCAATAACTACTGACCACCCCGGCTTCGTCCGGGTAAAAATAACACTTTTTAAAGTAAAACTTCTCTTGGCACAGAAGGATAAAAGTAAATTCTTTTTATATACCTATCAATTATACAGGGTGTCCCATTAAGAATGGGACATAGAACAACCGCAGATTCTCCAATTCAAAATAAAACGATTAAGCGAAATATGCTTAGATAAAATGTTACTCGCTCTACCAGTGGCGTACGGCAGGAGTAAGTAATGCTTGTACCCCTTCTAAATGTTACGCCGCTGTCTAAATTTTAATTTTGACTATAATTTTAATTTTTTTGATATTTTCTAAGTCAATAATGTACACTTGTTAGTTTGTTGTAAAGTCATTGGTTTTCGAGATATTCGCAGTTAAAGATAGATAGACATGTACTTTTTATTTGTATTATTATTAATGATATTCATTTTTACAATTTTGTCTTAAAAAAAACTGCGAATATCTCGAAAACCAATGACTACAACAAACTAACAAGTGTACATTATTGACTTAGAAAATATCAAAAAAATTAAAATTATAGTCAAAATTAAAATTTAGACAGCGGCGTAACATTTAGAAGGGGTACAAGCATTACTTACTCCTGCCGTACGCCACTGGTAGAGCGTACTGAACTAATTTTTTTATTGTTAGGTGCATTTTATGATATTTAACAAGTGTGCCGATTTGAGTAAAATTATACGGTGTATTAAAAAAATTATGGACATTAATAATTTTTCAGTTTTCAACTTCGGAAACGAGTAACATTTTATCTAAGCATATTTCGCTTATATTAATCGTTTTATTTTGAATTGGAGAATCTGCGGTTGTTCTATGTCCCATTCTTAATGGGACAGCCTGTATATTAATTTTGCCTTGATTTTTATAAATTGCTAAGGCCTCGTTATAAAGTGTGAATTCAGTTTGTAAATTACAATGGTCAATAGCGTTATATTTTTTTTTATAATCGAACAAATGATTAATTCAAATTTTATGAAACTTTATTAAACAATAACTGGTTCGATTGCGCATGTGTATAAATGAATGATTGATGTTTATAAACTGTATCTAATGCTCTTAAAGTGAATGAACGTGGATAAATTAACTATTATGTTGGCACTTCACATGGCTATTTGTGTTCGCTATTGGGTGTTTGTTGTATTTGGCAAAATATATGACGTTCAAGGCAAACATGCAAATAGAGCCAATTACGACCATCCACACATAGCAGTCAAATAACAAATACATAAACATTTGGAAGCAGAACGACGGTTCAAAATTCCAGGAATGTTAGCACTGTTTCATTGTCTCAATTCATTTTCAATAGTAATTGTTCCAGTTCTCGCTCACAGCACAAACAAAAAAATACTGCACGTCCGTACAGGTTCACGGCGCGTGCGCTTCTGAATATGGCCATTGTGTGGACGGTTTATTTGCCTATTTGACTCATTTGATGTGCCTCGAAAAACCGACAAGCGCACGGTAACGCGTATTTGGTATTGGCCTTATTTGTCAAATAGACAAATAAGGCCAACACTTTTGTCAAATAGACTGTCCACACATGGTATTTGTTTGCCAAATATGCCAAATACACAAATACAAATAGCCATGTGAAGTGCCGGCATTAAATAAACTATGTTTGTACAGTATTTGTTGTTACGAACAAGATTATTTATTCAAACTTATAATTTTTTGTAAATTATAATGTAGATATAATTTTATTTTGTTTATTATTGTAGACGTATGTTGTTTGTTTATAATTATTATATTTTTATACTGTATCTAATAATTTATTTCTACATTTTATAATGCCAGAAAAATATTTCTTATGTAGTGGAAAATGGAAAAACAATATTATGGCGTGCAAAAAATGTAGTATGTATATCGATTGTAATGTTTTTATGACTCGTGTGACTATTAACTTACTCGCTAATCACTTGTTTTAACACAATACCACATCCCGTACATAAAATAATGCATTACAATCTAAATACATAATATACTACTAAACGATCAAATCTCCCTACAATGTTTAAAGTGAAACTTCTTTAGCAAGGCTAATGAATCAAAGAAACATTTTGAAACGGGTCAAACGTTGATTACTATGTAACTAAGTTATTTTAACCGCTTCGAATGCCGTTCTGACTACCATAGTTACAAAACCCTATCGACACAGCAGTGACGCAAAGTTGGCTGTTTCTCCCTCGGTCGGCTTAACTCGGTTTCCTCGAGTTTCCCGAATGAGCGTTTCACCTTGCAGCCTAACGAATCAGACTTATTCACTGTTCAGGAAAATGTACGGCTAAAGAAGTTTTTACTTCAAAAATGTTTAGACAAAACGAATGCAGATATCGTTACAGTAAGTTAATAATTCATAAGTTTCACTTCTATTGACTGTGACAACGATACAGCTGATGTTTTACGATTCAACATTGTTAACTTTCTCGCCTATCATAAGCAAATAAGTTTTTTATGGTTATAACCGTTACAAACCAAACTAGGAAACTCAAAAATATATATTTATCTTTTATCAGTTCTTACTTAAAGTAAAACATGTAATAATGTAAACAAATTGCAGCAATATTATTTAATAAATTGATATATTATTATACAGCGTGTCCCATTTTAATGTCCCACCCCGGATAACTTTTGTCAGTGACCTTGAATGAAAAATAGTTTGGTACAGAAGTTGTACAACTTGGAGGGGGACATTCGATGGCACTAATACTTTTGACCTTGGGTATAAGGTTCAAGGTCATTCAAGGTCAACTTTGTTTTTTTTAATGGAACGTCCTACTTTTGACATCGGCAATCGATTGCGCGTGAAAAAATATGAGACTTTTGTTTGAAACTTTTTTCGAGAACGGGCAAATTTTCTCAATTAATTTAGCCTTCAAAATTGAAAATTTTTGAATTTTCAACTCGAGAATGGTGAGATTTTCTTCAAAAACAATAGGGCTTTTCATATTTGCATACCAAACATCCTCCCAAAATTTTGTTTCAATCCGTTCATCCGTTTGACCTGTATAGTGTTCACAGACTAACCGAATAACCGACTAACAGACTAACATACGCACAAAGTTTTGCCCGTTCTCGAAAAAAGTTTCAGACAAAAGTCTCATATTTTTTACGCGCAATCGATTGCCGATGTCAAAAATAGGACGTTCCATTAAAAAAAACAAAGTTGACCTTGAATGACCTTGAACCTTATACCCAAGGTCAAAAGTATTAGTGCCATCGAATGTCCCCCTCCAAGTTGTACAACTTTTGTACCAAACAATTTTTCATTCAAGGTCACTGACAAAAGTTATCTGGGGTGGGACATTAAAATGGGACACGCTGTATAATATAAGTGGATTTTAGATTATAGCATTGCTGTGGATCCACTATATTTTTTATATTTATATAGAAAAGTCTAAGTTATTATATCTTCTGAATCATGTTTTTATTTATTAATTATTACTAAAAAAATGTCGAAACTAACCTTGTTAATTAGTAGATATATGTTAATTTATAGTTTAGTTTTAAAAAAGTGTAATACAATAATAAATAATTGGAATATATACTTGAAAAAAGCAATTTTTACATTTTTTTTAGTCCTTTTGAATCATATCGTTGAATCATACCATTGTCTTATGTTAATAAGTTAAAAGTATAGATTGTAAGGCAGCGGTTTCTTAAGTCAAGAGTGCGCACCCCTGGGAGGCGCGCTGATTAATTGCAAATATCGTCATTGTTCAGATGAAATCATGGTTTTAAGAATAAGCGCTCAAACATAATTAAATATTGGAGATTTTATATTAACACTGATTTTTCTGCTCCCTACTGTACGTAATATTTTAACAATAATTATTCTCAAGCAGTCAAACTTCACGTCAAAGAGTCATCTTAGCGCATAAGTATAGAATACGTGCCTTTACAAAAAAAGCTTTTTCACGACTAATTGGTCACATGACGGTACCTTGTAAAACATAAAATAAGTATGAACTTTATGAAGCTTTTTAGGACCCCGTACCTTAAAAGGAAAACACGAAACCCTTATAAAAAAACCCATGTGTCTGTCTGTCTGTTATAGCCGATTTTCTCAGAAATCGTGCAAAGGAGAAACTTGAAATTTGGCATAATAATACATCTTAATAACCAACATATTTTGTACCAGCTAATAAAAAGTAAATGGGTGCCAAGTTCTGTAGATAATCCAAAAAATTATTTATAAGAACATATAACATTCTAAAAAGAATGTTGTATGTTTTTATAAATAAATTTCAGGATTATCTACAAAACTTGGCACACATTTAGATCTCAATTCTTTTGCCGGCGAAGTAGACAACCACGCTTGTTCTAAAATATTGAACTTGGCTCCCATTTTTACATTTATGTTTTTGATGGAGTTACATTACTTTTTGTAAAGAAATTATTATTGTTTATCATTCAAAAGTGATTTGTAAAATTAAATTGAATACGTAACAAATGCCGTTACAAGTACGAATTTTTATAATATTCCTTGGAAAATATTTCAAATCTTATTCTTCCATTGTATATGTCACCGGGATATTGTCAAACCTGTGATATTATAATTTCACTTAGTGAAATTATAATATCACGACTCTTTGTCAATCGTGATATTGTAATTTCACTAGTGAAATTACAATATCACGGATTTGACAATATCCCGGTGACATATACACACAATTACCCAGCTGGACGCTAAATTTCAACTTTCTGGTCATCTGGAATTGGATTAGGTTTTTGATCTATATGTCAGTCAGTCAGTGATAAAAATGCCGATTTTTAGACGTTAATATTTCAATAACCGTTTTGATTTGTATTTATGAAATTTGGGGTTCTAATTTATCTAAGGGGTTTTAATAAGTAAACCAAATTTTATGTATTTATGTTAAATAGATTTTGAGTTATTAAGGGGTATCAAAAGTGGCTCCAAAGGGTTCGTGTAATATAACACACGGCTGATGCGTCACCAGTTCCTTTATCTTGGCTTGCTGCCGTGTGTCTAGATGTGTTCATCTTCCAGTTGACAGACATAAAGAATAAACATTATAAATAATAATTATAAAACAATATTTATACAATGTTTTATTGTTATAAATATTACATATCATTTGTTAAATTCATATTAAATTTATAAATCCATTTTCACTCTGCCTTCGCTGGTTTTTCTTCCTCTCCGAAATGTATTATCTATATTTTCGCGACTTTGTTTTTAATAACTTTTAAAGCTTATTTAGTTCAACATGTTAATCAATAACAATCGGTGACTGGAAATTGACTATACAAGCACACACGAAAATAATTTGAGACATGAATGAACGTAAACTTAAAGGCAGAACTTTCTGAAGGAGTCGAAATTGCTTAATTCTTCCAATAACATGTTTTACAAAAATACGTTGTTTGGGAATTCGTTTTGACTCCATTTCTTCTTGAGACATTAATGGTTTTTCACTATTTAAAATTGAAGGAATATTTAAATAGGCTTGTTTAGATTCAACAATATCACGAACGTTAAATCCTCTACCAGCTAAAACGAAGTCTCCAGGTTCTAAGTGCTCAGAAATGTTCGATTTAATAAATATTTCACGGTCCGAAATATTGCCTTCATATACATCTGATACAAAACATACACTTCCATTTGGAGTACATCCAATCAGAGCTTTATAAACAGTTCGAGAATAAAAATTTCCTTGGTGTTCAAAGTTTGATGGTGACTGACATTGAAATTCCATACAATCAACAATAACTCTAATATTTTCCGATGATTTAAACGTTGTTGGTAAAGTTTCTGCAATATTTTTCTTTGAAGGAAACATAAATGGTTTCAAATTGCACGAAAATCGGTCGTATAAAAATTGTATCCAAGTTTTAATGGTTTTAGAAACTAGTCCTGTAAAAATTTCGAATCTATAAGCCATGTCTTCCACTAATATGCCCACACGTAATCGAATAAGCACTAAAATTAATTGTTGTATTGAAGTTAATTTTTGGTGACAATTATTACTTTTCTTAACATTTCCCTTCCGCTGACGAATCTCATCTGCAATATTTTTACATTCGGGATTAACATAATTGTGTAGAATAACAATTTCTTGATACTCTAAGCTTGTGTAAAATTTACATTTCTTTTTATTAGTCTTAATAGAATCTTCGAAATTACTCATGGCTGAACGTTTACGTATTTTAACTTGAGTTCTTTTACTAGTAAATTTTTTTAAATCGGTTTGAACACCTTGATTGCTTGTGATAGATGCCGATGCTTTATTTTCTATATGGCTATCAGTTGATGTTAACACATAATCTTCAATGACGAGATCTCTTAATGTTTCATTATCTTCATTACACGAGATGAATTCCGTTTTAACATCATGACTTAACGCAAATGCCTTTCTTTCATTTTCTATATGGCTATCAGATGTTAACACATAATCTTCAATGACGAGATCTCTTAATGTTTCATTATCTTCATCACACGAGATGAATTCCGATTTAATATCATGACTTAACACAGATGCTGATGTTACAGGGTCATATCCGTCATCAATGATAACATTTTTGACATCCTCTTTGCAATCCATACTTTCTACATGGTGATTTAGATATGTAATGCTTTGATACATACCCTAAAACGTTATAATTATTTATAGATCAAGTTTGTTGAAAATTAGTACTATAATTTCTTTTAATATTTTGTACTCTATCAAAGGAACAATTTTTATAAATTTGAACTTACGCCCTGAGTTTGTTTATATTTTTCAGCCAAACAGGTCCTTGCTACCCTCACCTACAAAAAACATACCGTCATTTGAGGATATAATAAACTATATCACATTAATAACTGAATGGATTTAAATTACCTGATTACATGACACTTTTTTTACACAACTAATGGGGTCAGGATGTTCCGTTGTTGGACCACTTTCTCCTTCGAAATGAAGTGAACAAATATATGTATCCTTGTTGACATGATCAATCAGTTGAAATCGACCATCGCCTCGTCTACATCTCTTGACCCACAAATCACATTTAACACACTTTGGACAATTTTTTATATGCGTTTGTCTCGTTGATTTAATAAGTTTTCGACGATATTCGAGACAGGGTTTTGGAAAACTAATAAAGTAATATAAATACTCCGAAAATGACTTACTACGCGTGTCACTGCGACATATCCCATAACAACATCGTTTTTTTGCTCCTTTTTTTACTGATAACATTATATATTTTCTTTAAAATGCTTCTATTAAGTTTTTGTTACTTTACGTGATGTATAAGTGTCCACTGCCCGAAAAATATGACAGAAGTGGACGCATGCGCACAAAAAGTGTTTAACTATGAAACAGGTGCGACCACGGTTGTATTTTGTCCGGCTACTGAGGACAACTTCCTAAAAAATTGTAAACAATGTAGCCCTTAGCCTAGGAAGTTTGGAGACCGCTGGTCAAGAAACTAGCAGAAATGTATCTGTTCTCTGAACTGTCAGTTGTATGCTATTGAGGTTAGATTTGTGATCAATAGGACGAAATCTCGAGTAATTGTTTTTATGAACAAATTATAACAAAATATGTAACTAATAAATATGCTCATTTATCTATTTATTTATCTGGACTAATCGCTTTTAATGTATTGTGTTTAAATAATACGCAGTTCGGTTGGCAGCATGATTTTTGGGGCGATGGAAACCAGAGACAATAAATGGAAACGGCCATTGACATGCAATGACCTACCAAAAGTAGTAATTTGGCAAGTAATATAAAATTGCATAAATCATATTGTGTTCAGTTGCTAATGTGTATTGTATTTTAAATACTCGAGCTTAATCATTTAAACTAAATCAATTGTAATCTAATATTGCTTCAAATGGCTGGCTTTATTTTGAAGGTTAAAACGAAAACAAGTCAACAAGTAGTTAAAGAATTGACGCCTCAGAGCACAATAGGTGAATTAAAGTTACATTTAGTCGCTTTAACAGACATATCTGTTTCGAATTTGCATGTCTTATTTGGTTTTCCACCAAAGCGCTTAGATTTATCAAAAAACGAAAGTACCTTAGAATCGTGTGGCATAAAATCAAGTGATACGTTGATAGTAGAAGAGAAAATCGAAACTTCAGATAATAGGAATGAATTCCGGAATGAAGCACCTAAAAGTCACATAACTGAGAGTGATGAATGTCCGGGAGTATTAATGAAAAAAATTGTACCGCCTGATAATTCTTGTTTGTTCACAAGTGTGGGTTTTGTTTTAAACGGACAAGTTGACACTACGGTTGGAAAGTTTATGCGAGAGATCATTGCAAATGTTATCGAACAAGATCCAGAAAACTATTCGGAAGCAGTTTTAGGCAAAGGTAGAACGGAATATATCACATGGATAAAAAAGCCTGAGTCGTGGGGCGGTGCAATAGAACTTTCAATTTTATCGAATCATTATGGACTCGAAATAGCTGTAGTCGATGCTGCAAATGAAATAATTAATAGGTTCGGCGAAGACAAGCAATTCGGATCTAGAGTTTTTTTAATTTTTGATGGAGTGCATTACGATCCATTGTATTTGGAAACAACAGATGTAGGTTTGACAATTTATTATATTAAATAGCATTGTTTACACTCAAATTTAATATTTTTGGACATGTAGGGATGTTGAATTTGAAAACGCTGAAATTAAGTTTTTTTTTCAGGGACGTATTCAAACAATGTTTCCTCGTGCAAATGATCATATATTGTCTATAGCAGAAGAACTCGGTAAAGAAGCGAAATCGAGTAAACAGTACACGGATGTTGACAAATCTACGTTTAAGTGTTACGTTTGTGATAGCACTTTTGTAGGACAAACAGAAGTTGCAAAACATGCTAAATCTAGTGGACACGCTAACTTTGGTGAAGTAGCATAAAATTGCTAATTATGGCTAACTCACAATAATTCACTTCTAATCCAAATTTTCTGAAACTCTGAATACATCTCTTTTCAGTCATTCGTTATTGTTAGAATTATTTAGATTTTTACTATTTGTATTTATTTTGTTTTCTATTATAACGGTATACTTTTAAAAACGGTTTATTGTCCTATTTATTTCTCCAAGAAAGTTTTGTGAAGATTTTTTTTCCGGAAATATTTTAAAAATAATAACAATCAGCTGTTCTTTTGTCCTCGAAAATCTGTCAAAAAGAAAGTAGCCATGTAGCTGACCAGCATGCTTTGTTTAATTTTTAGGAATAGCAAACATCTTAATGTTTATTACTAGCCGTTACTCGCGTCACCGCACACGTTAACGGGAATTTTATTTAATTTTCAGTCGTCAAAATTTTTGAAATTGGAATAGTCCTGTCGCACAATTGACAAGATTTTTTTAATAACAGCCCGTAACATGATAAACCTTACGACGATCAAGTGTCAACTTGAGCAATTACAGAAATATGTTTGACGGATATCGTTATATGAGAAATAAAGATATTCAAAAGTGTTTAATTAATAAATTTAATACAATCTTCACTCAGGCAGGGACTTTTTTCCCAAGAATTAAATGTCCTTGTTGTCACAAAAACATTGACATCAAACGTAAAAAATCGATGTTCTCAAAACATGAATTTCCGATGCTCATCGCTAGTGTCGAGACGTATTTTTAATGTAGGTTAGACCAAATCCCGTAGTA
The DNA here is from genome assembly GCA_963575645.1 of Xanthostigma xanthostigma. Taxonomy (NCBI): domain Eukaryota; kingdom Metazoa; phylum Arthropoda; class Insecta; order Raphidioptera; family Raphidiidae; genus Xanthostigma; species Xanthostigma xanthostigma. Next base: position 43,453,107 of record OY754470.1, read on the forward strand.
AAATGGGCAACGTCCTCTGTACATTGATGTGTGTACTACCTGTTATTACATGTTTTTAAAATTAATTTGTCATATTTATTTCTGAAGAATGTATTTTCAACGGTGACATTCATAATTACAGTAATACCCCGTTTAACGCGGGGGATACGTTCCAGCAAAGTAGCGCATAATGCGAAACAGCGCTAAACGAGGCTATCTTAACATGTAAATAATGGGATTAGGGGAAGATGGATAGAAAATTGGTTGGGTATTAAATTTAATAATTATGTTTTTTTAAATAAAAATAAAACCAAACGTTTGTTTCTTACAAAAATAAGATTAATATACACGAATATACTCATAAAAACAAATAAAATTCTAAGGCAGTCAGATCATTCAGTCTATTCTATCAGTCTATCCTATCCCCCAAAATATAAAATCTATTCAGAATGCAGGAACTTTTAAAAAAGAATTTTAAAAACATTTTTAATAGCCCAGACAAATTATGATCTGAAAAATATATATAGAAATTTGTACCAATTTTTGACTTATTTCACGGCTCTGTAGTCATATATGAAATAAAACGTATTATTATTATTATTATTATTCTGTGTTTCCAATTTTCTGCCTTTTTGTCAAGAAGGCATCTAATAGTTTGCGTTTTCCTTTTGCGTTTCTGTTAGAAGTTGTTGATAAGAGGATAAAGCATCTATAACACCCCGTCTTGCTTTTGAACTCCTGTCAAAATTTGAATCATTTTCAACAAATTGATCCATGCGCACAATTTCGGGGAATCCCCGGGTTGAAATAAAAGAGCGCTAAACCGAAACAGCGTTAAGCGAGGTCTTACTGTACTCAACTAGAGAGAGGCTACAAATCAGAACACCTAAACATAATTTGTTATTTTTTGAACAAGGACCTGCATATTGGGGGCACAAATTTTATAACAAATTGCCTAACGATATTAAAGCAATCAAAAACAAACAAAAGCGTGCAAAGCTATATTATGTAATAAGTGCTATTATAGCAATAGTGAATTTTTAAATGATGAATTTTGATTTATGTGTACCTACATTGTATTTGTTGACTTTTCAAAATGTATTTTGTACACATCGTTTGAAATAAAATATTATTATATTACATCGAGAAAAAAAAACAATTGAGTAAGTCTCGTATTCAACTACGCCATCGCAACCACGATCACAATGGCGGTGATGATCAAACCCGTCTTTGTAAATTCTATCGCTAACAAATGTCAATGAGTATGCAGGGATCCACTAATTTACTAAAAACATGTCCGATCACCAACTGTGGAGTGTGGTCGCGATTGCGTAGATGTGTAGAACGTTTTTATGAATTTTATTGCAATTATTATTTATTTAAATAACTTTTATTGTACAAATATTAACGACAAAGGGATAGTAATTTATTAATAGCACTTTTTGTCATGTTTTAGTGCATAAAGAAAATATATAACAGTCGCATTATCTATAAGCAAAATTGTTTTAAAAATATTTTATAAAATGTTCTGGTATTATCAGTATTTTGTTACGTGTCGATGAAAGTTTTTTTATAGGAGCATTTGAATCACAGCTATTTCTATTAAATAGATATATTTCAAAGATAAGGTGCTTACATTTAGAGAACATTGACGTCATCATGCATACAGTCTGTTCTACCTGTGAAGGGGTGGGTAGATGAGCACTCATTTATACCATCTTTGAGCTTATAAATCGAGTGGATTGGTAGATCGTCAAATTCGTGAGACAGACGATCTACTAAAAAGCTTTATTTACAGGAATACATACATTTTGGTTTTTCATTTTGACATCGAGAGATGACGTAACTGTGCTAATTTTTTATCATCATAGTACGAAATAAATTAGCATTTTTTATATTTTACAAAAAATGTCAATTATTATTAAAAAAAACTAACAAACAAATATATCAATAAAACAAAAATGAGTGATATTCTCAACAAAAAAAAAACAAAACAAAAACATTTACAAAGTAAACTTGAAGCTCGTGAGTGCGATAAAAATAACTGATATCAAGTTTCGAGAGTATAGTAAGAGTAAAAGACTAAAAATAAAATATGTTCTATAACACAATGATTTTATTTTTCGTCATCTGAGTTTGTTCAATTAATTTTATTCTGACTACACTCTCGAAACTTCATAATAATATTAATATTAGCTGTTTTTGTCGCTGTCACGAACTTCAAGTTTACATCGTAAATTTTTTTTTTTTTTAATTCACTTTTATGCCAATTACATTATTCGCATACCTACCTATTTGAACATTATTATTTTTGGTTATTTTTCTCTATTTATTGAAGAAAAATTCGAATTTAATTAAATCTCCTGTACGACAGGTTTTGCGTGCACCATAGATTTCCGTTACTATTAGCAAATTACGAAAAATGATTGAAATGTATTAATTCTTTGGTGTATTTTTAGAATGATTGTAAAATGTTTTTGCTGGTTTTTTTATTTGTTTTGATAGTGATACCAGTGTTTTTTAAATACAAGATTAATTTAATTAATTGTTATTTTTAATAAACTGTGTCTTTGTTTTTGAATATTATTGTGCGTTTTAAATTTTAAGATAAACATTGTTATAAAAAATGACGAGTTTAAATATGTGAAATTTCTAAGCAAATTAAAAATTAAGTTTTAATAATATGTTATTGAAATTTTTCTTCAAACCTGGACTGTATATGAATACTTTTATTTTCTAGGATATTATGATTTACTCTAAAAAGGATAAAATAATTTTCCTCTTTATTTTACAATTTCTTTTATTTTCATAAATTTAATTAGAGAAATTATTCCGCCAATTTCTATTTGAATATAAATTCCTCAAAAGAATAATATACAATGTCTAATATCTTGAAGTAAAAACTCATAAATTTTCTTTCATATAACATTGCGAAAAAAATTATGATTTTTTTTCGAATACATTTTGACGGGAAAAGCTTCAGTTATCAGTTCCTGCATGCAATTTCCCTGACGACGTATCTGCGTCGCTGCATCATTTCCAAGCAGATCGGAAAAAAATTGTCAACAGACGTGCAAACATTTTTTACGCAATTTTCGTCACCTCAGCCAAAGTTAATTAATCTCAATTTCTCAAAAATTCTTACTGATATTGATTTAAACAAAGAATACCTTTTTTATATAAAAATGTGTACAAATTCTAAGTTTACGGTAAAAATAAAAAAATATATTAATGCCATTAATTAAAGTATTAATAATACTTTAATCAATGTTAATAATACGTATACACAATTTTATGAGTATTAGTGGTCGAAATTCGACCGTAATTCATCAAATTTTGGAGTCTGAACGTTGTTGAGGTTGTTTTGTCATTATATGGATTACTCGTGAATCAATTTTACCTGTGTTAATTCGTACACATCGTGATGAAACATGTATTGTGCAATTCCCCTCATTAAAACGGAGAGAACAATGTATGTTTCATCACAATGTGCATGAATTAACACACTTAAATCGGTACCACACTCTTTTTTCCTTCCCGTATTTATATATAGATTTCAGACAATTTAAGTTGCATAAAAACATGTTGAACATGGTAGCGAATGTGTTAAATATGTGGTTATATTTGAAATTTGATATTTTAGGTTGGTACAATCATACAAGTGGTGAGCGTGGTTTGCGCTTATTTGTCAAAACATCAGTTGATTGAAAACAATGGAAGTGTATGTGTGGAACGTCAAAATAGTTTGGTGAAATAATTTGACTAAAAAGTTTTTTGATTGAATCTCAAAATATATCAGATACAGTTTCGATAATAATTATGATAGTTGATGTTTTATATTAAAAATGTGGTTTTATTTATTCATTGATTTGTCACAAAAGGTGCTAACACATAGGTGAAATGAAATGGATGAAATAGAAGATGATGCAGATGTCAGAGAACAAATTTTTCATAACAACGTACGAGAACAGATCGTGAGTTATATAATTAAGTTTTTTATAAAAAAAATATTAAATAGATAATATTCTATTCAGCGTATTTTTATAGTCTTGAAAAGTATACATGCCAAGTGCAAGGTACTTGAAACGTTTCAGTAATTCGGGTTAATGGGTTAGGTACCGTCGTCAATTAAATTCAGTGTCTTTTTTTTGAATCTGCAGAATAAATATAATTTATAGATATTTATTTAATGAAGCGACATTGATTTTTATGATTAACATGAAATGACTAAGAAGTTGCGTTGCTATATATAACTTGAGAAATCGAATTATTTTTGAGATTTTGTAACATAGCTCATAATATTAATAGCCAAGAACTTAAATGTAAAAATAAAGATGCTATGTAAAATTTTGCAAAAAACATTAAGTATGAAATTATGTGCAATCACGGTCTACGTTTAGTTACAGTATACCTACTTCGTACATACAATAATAGTTTAACTCACTTATGCACAACGGTTTAACGTGGGGGTCTCTATTGTCGATTCCAATAGAATTTTGAGAAATCTGAATTAGCCACCGGCTTTGAAGCAGCAACGTTTTCCTCGGCAAACATTCAAAACTGTGACATAATCGCATAGTAAACCGTAGAGTATTTATTGTTTACTTACCTGCTGAAAACTATTTTTACGCTGTGTCGTAAATTTATAGTGTTAGTATATTTTTAACGTAACATTGTAGACTAACGGCAAAATAATTTAATTGGACATCTGTGACGTGTGGATAGGTACGACGTACCCACTTTGCAATGCAAAGATAATAAATAGGACACGAATAATTATTTAACAATAGCATTTATTTATATTGTGATTAGCTATTTTGATAAAGAATTAAATCTTTCCTTAACTTTGTTAGTTCTAATATTGCATTAGGGAATGTTTCAACCATTTTTATTGCTTTATGAATTTTTATAGACATGTTTAAAACTATACTCAATCAATTATCTATTAAGTTATAGGTTTTGTTACTTAAGTATGCTTTAAAAATGATTGCGTGATGAAATCGGAACTATACGGATCAGTTTATGTGAAGATGCATTTAGGGAAAGATAGGAAACATTTCCAGCTGAAGTACGAAACCTAGATGCATAATATATGTCGCAATCTGATAGTTAACGGGACGGCTGGCCAGTTAGTTAAACGCTGACATTCAACCGTGTGCCAAATCTCTGGACGTACAAAAAGACTAGCCAGTGCTTATGCTTGGTTACAGAAAGGATTGTCTTTGATTTGACAATCACCTTAGATTGTGATCACATAATTCACAGTTTCCAATTTCCATACCTACATCAGGAGCAGTTTAATGTCGCATTTAAACGCCTTGTCATCTAGAACAGGGGTCTGCAACCTGCGGCTCTTTTGATGTAAAGTTGCGGCTCTCCAATTCCTATACGCAAAAAATAATTATTTTATTATATAAACCCTTAAAAATCGTCCAATCGATCTATGATTGAGTATCTGTCTATCTCTCAGCCATTTCCACTCGCGTCTCACCCGCACCGCCCCCATCGCGACGTGTCGTCCTCGGATATATTATATAATATTATACCTATATAAGCAAATACTATTAAACTGAAAAGAAAATGTTTAGTGGCTCTTTAAAAACTGGCAAATTTTGTAAATTGTAATTTTTGGCTCTTCCGTCTCAAAAGGTTGCCGACTCCTGATCTAGAACATTAGATTGCACTCATAAAAAAAGACGGACAAGTGCGAGTCGAACTCGCGTCCTGAGGGTTCCGTACAAATTTTTTTTTGTGATGTAGTGATGTAGGTAACCACAAATTTACGGTTTTCGGATTTTTCCCTTTACTTGTGCTATAAGACATTGTTTCTTGCCAAATTTCATGATTCTAGGTCAACGGGAAGTGCCCTGTAGGTTTTGATTCCCATCGCGAGTGTCAAAATATGCGGCATAAACGGCCGTATCTTTTTATTGCGTTGATGTTTTTCACAGCTCCAAGGGATTGCAGACCTGAGTATTTGATATTAATTTCAACTTGATACATCTATACGCGTTCCTGAGAAAAAGGTCTTGACAGACAGACAGACGGACAACGAATTGATCCCATAAGGGTTACTTTTTTTCTTTTGAGGTACGGAACCCTAACAAGTGATTGTTCTACATAGAATAATACCGTTTTTCAAGATAAATTTTGATCAAAATGCGTAGAAAAACGTTTCAAAGTGGAAACTACAAAAAACAATGCTAAATACATGTAATGCACAGTTTAAGAAAAATATCGTTTCAATCGAGCAATTATTTTTCGAGCAGGATCGATTTAAAACTGTACAGTGCTTCAAGTGTGTAGGCTTTCACGGCCGGTGTTGATCCAAATCCTCTTGGTTTCCGGGCTTGTATGCCGTGGTCCATTGGTATTAGAAATACCAATCTATAATACCAATGGACCACGGCATACAAGCCCGGAAACCCAGAAGATTTGTACAATGCTTTTTATAATGGAGTACGTATGTTCACAATCTAAGATCATTATCAAATCAGATTTATTGACAACCAGCAATCCAGCATTGGCCTTCTGGTTGATGAATAAATGTTACTTTAACATCATTCTATATCGAGAACACAAGGCAATAAGTTTTATTTAAATTAGGACACCGGTTTTGCATTTTCCCCCTTGATTTTCGGATTTAGACTTTTGCAAAGGTTGGACTTCTAATGACCTCAGAAAGTGGCATATTCAGATTTCCATCCAAAATCGCGACTTTTTTCAGTAATTACCAGACGAACTGAATCGCTAATTTTATGAACAACGTAGTTTTGGTGGCTTACTGATGTGCAAACTGCATTTAGCATTATATTATTGAGATTTAACCTTGAACGGATAGGTACAATTGTTTAAAACGTATATATAAAAATAATTTATTGTTGGTCCATCCACATCGTTCATTGTTTTCAAGTTTATTAACAATGGGTTTGTAATTTAGTACATGTACCCATAATCGAATAAGCATTATAAATATATTAAACAACAATTAAACAACTTAGGGTTAGCCAATACGCCAGTCGATATGTATGAAATATTTATTTTTGGTAAAAATTGTAAAGAAGCTTGCATTTCAAATAAGTAAAGAATTTTAGTTTTTCAATTTCTTCATTTTATACGTTTTTAAGTACCAAAAAAATGGTTTGCAAAAAATACCAGTCATATGTTGGTCTTACTATATACACTTCGACAGTTTGTACCTCCAAACAGCGCCTCATCTACGCTGTATAATACGCGCCACGGATCTAAAAGGTTCGGAAGTTCGTCACAAACAGCGTCGCAAAGTGAAAGCCACATTTTAGAGCCGTTGAGACTCCCACCAACTCCCAGCTACCTGCGCGGAACGTGCGCTCGTCGGTGATTGGACGTGATCGCTCGTTGCCTTTGTCACTTGTCGCTTTCCTGCTTTAAAGTACAGTCGAGTACGCTATTATCAAGTTGTTATTGTTATTTTGGTTTTGTTGAGTTGCGAGTTTATAGTTTTTCAACAGACTGTACAAGCGCAAGCCCGCATTCGCATCTAACTTCCGAGCCTTTTAGATTCGTAGCGCGTATTATACATGGTACATTGGGCATCAATTTTAAGGCAGAGTTTACGCATTGGTGGGATTACACGCACTGTTGCGGGAAGTACGCACGTTCGGGCGGTGGAAGTGGTAAAGAAAAATCACCTATCAACTGCTGTTTAGATGTCGTTTCCCTAGCAACTTTAGCTAATAATCGCGAACAGTTGTCATTCGTTATTTCACGTATAACCTCAAAGCTGCATGCTTGTAATTTATCTGTGTTTTTATGTAATTAATAAGTAATTAATTAATGTATTTAATAAGCGTATACTTACGACCGAGGTATATGAAGAAAAATAGTTTATAACACACTGGCCGAAAGTTTGATGTCTTGCACTGCGCGTCTGCTCGTCATGAGGCCCTCGGCTAGCCTCGGATGGCGCCCAGTGCAAGAATATCAAACTTTCGGCCCTTGTGACGTAATATACTATTTCTTTTTTTTTGTTTACAGATCTTCTTGTTGCTATGGATGGTTCTGTACGTGTGCAGTTATGCTCTGCTGCGTCGGTTCAGACGACGCGACCACGACGACTATTATAGCTGCGATGAAGATGAGGTGACAGTGTATCGAATCAGCCAATGGCTGTGCACGTTCTCTTTGGCGGTTGCCATAGGTGCAGCTTTGCTACTACCACTCTCCGTGCTGTCCAACGAAGTGCTGGTCCTCTATCCGACCAGCTATTATGTTAAGTGGCTTAACAGCTCGTTGGTACAAGGTTAGTTCCCCTTGCTTTCATATCAGAAAAGTGATTTCTGCCCATATTCACCGAACACTATTAAGATAGAAGTTACAAAACTTGGAACATTCGTTGGAATAAAATTTACTTTTAATTCACCACGCAAAATATCACGTAGAAAAGTTAGTTAAAGAATAAAATATACACTGCACTATACTCCTTGCTCTTTTTGTTGAATATTTTGACGTTCACCCTAAAGTCCGACCGATGGCGCTAGTGTAAACGTAAAAAAAAACCTGTCACGAAATAATAATGTTTTATCCTAATCCAATTGCACACAAAACTTCCACTAACTTTAATGTTTTACAACTATACACTTCACAAAAGGTTAATAAACAACACATAAATAAATTCACAAGAGCAACTGTAGATATAATACTCCACGCTTATAGGTTAGGTATTATGATCTATGTGGCGGCCAGTATTATTTTATCAGGCGAATAAATAATTATACCCCCGAAGTAAGATAGAATAGATTTACCTATACATGTAGTAAACATAATTATGGTTTGTTGAATTATCGCTATTTATTCGGAGGAATAGCTACCTGAAAAACAAATGAACCGAATAAACGGAAATGCCTCAAAACTCCCAAACTGTTGAGTTTGAAACTTAAACTATCGAATGTCTGTGAATTTATATGGTGAAACTTCGTAAATAGTGTGTAACGAATACTATTTTCATTAATTAATATTCAACGATTTATTTAAATTTTGTTTAAATATACCTACAGTCAGTATTCGCTATGTGCAGCTGCTTGGAACGAAGGCGTTGAACGACAATGCGCACGTAGCGGCGAAAGATAGCAAACCTTCTGCTCGTGTATCATTGACATAAACCTAAGGTGAAAAATGACAGTTCGTAAATGCTGCATTATTAAATTGTAATAACTAATAATACATTAAAAAATAGTGATGTTAGCTTTTATTGTTTCTCAAAATATAAGCATAAGTTAATTCAAAGATAAAAATGGATTTCCATCGTGAAAAAGCAGAAGTAAGTATCATAACCTTAATTTTACATTGACAATAATGTTCCAAAAAAATTCATGTGAACACACTATGAAAATATATATTTCATATAAAATAAATATAAGAATAATGAAATTTAATAATTTTTATGAAAATACAACTTGAATTTTGTTATTAAATTAATAAAATAAGACGTATCTTTTATTTTTTAGTGGATATACGTACATCCATTTGGAATCCTACATCACAAGAGATCTAATTTGCAGTGCACATTTCATTGGGAACAAAAAGGGAGAAGAAGAACTGGGTCCTAATTACGTATCCAGCAAATTTTCTTCACCTCAAAGGAAACCAAAATTAAATGAGAATCAAGTTTTGACAAGACATCAACGTTTCATTAAACGTAGGCTACAAAATATTTCATTAGTGGGTTCAAGTTCAAAAAATAATAAAGATTCAAGTCTCAATTCAAAAAGTGCTGCAAATACGGAAGATAAATGTTCAGTGTATGAAAATAACTGACAGTGTACATGGCGATTTAATGATTGTTGATTCGAGTACCAAAAGCAGAAATGATGTAGAATGCCAAGCTGATATTTTTGCTTATTGTAATACCTAGTGTTAAAAAAATACTGTTTTGTAATAACATTATTCAAAAAGGCTCTAATACTTGTGATGCTCAAACTGAGATTAATTGAAATAAATACCACAAAACAGTTTAGAAATCAGAAGTGTGGTACGCCCAGGGTTGCAGGCGTCTGGCTTTTTATGGTCGTGTCCGGCTTTTGTTAGGCTTTTGGCCTATGTACTTTTAATTATAGACTTTTTGATATTTTTCAAGAGTTTGAAATTGCTATTTTTTAATAAAGATCTTTTTGTTTTTATCCAAAAGAATGGATATACGTTTTTGATTTGGTTAACAAAAACTTTTAGTATTTTGTTATATTTGTTTTGTTTTTTTTTAATTTACCTATTAATAGATTACAGAAGACTGACCATTTTTCACTTCATCAATATCATAGGTATAAATACAAATGATAATAATAGGTGCGTAGAACTGTTAATGTTGTTAATTTTATAACAAATCTGTGATTCACATTAAATAATTAATAAACAACTTTATTACGAACCTGAGTTTTTTTATTTTAAATGTGATGTTCGGCTTTAAAAAGGTGTGTTTGACTTTTAAAAAATGTATGTCCGGCTTTTAGGGCAAAATGTCCGGCCTAATACAGCGCCGAATCCGGCTTTTGAATTTTAAGGCCTGGCAACTCGAGGTACGCCTCAAAAATAGTTTGTCGAATGTCGATACAGCAGTTGAACCTGATTGTGATGTACAATGAATTTGTTGATGATTCAATTACTTTTCAAGGAACAGTTACAAATGATAAACAGCTAAGAAATCTTTCTGGTGTATCATTTGAGACTTATAATTATTTTCTGAACAAATTGACAGTTTCACAAAAAATTCAAATATCTAAAAATTAGACTATTTATTTTTCTTTTCAAGATGAAAACTGCTTTGACATTTACAGGAATAGGTGCAATATTTTCCGTACACAGGACAACACTGTCTAGAATTTTTATTCCACTTTAGAAAATCTAGCTGAAACAACATCAATTACACAGCGATAGCTTTACCCTTTGGCACAGTTTGAGGGTGAAAATTTAAAGAATGATTTATTTTTTCAAAACCCGTTTTTAATATAGCATCCATACTTTTCACTTTTATCATTAACTTTAATTTTAATTCACGTTTTACTTGTTGTCCCATTTGACATAATGTATTTTAGTAGCAGTGGGTTCGCCGATAAATAACGCTAGATGTCTCCGCTTTGATGTTGCACATAGCGAATTGTAAATTAATTAATATTATCTATGAATTCGCTGCGCATGCCTGACTGATTCAGTACAAGTTGTACATAATATAAAATTTAAAATATGGATATTAAAGCTGCGTACAAACCTGCGCGCGCATGCGATGAGAAGCTACTCAATCCATTCGCGCTCTCTGTATTCGTTGCATATGCGTGCGTGCTCAAGTCGCTCCATCCATTCGTGGTAAACATGTCTGAAGATTTGATTCAATCAAAATCACTGTGGATACAAGAGTGCCCACTGTGGACTATCCGTAAAATTTTGTCCTCGGAATAAAAAAAATACAACGTAAGAAAATGTCCAAAAATTTTGAATTATTAACTGATCGTGCCGTGATCAATGACCTGATTTTTGCACACTGTGTGGTTAAAGTTTATGTTATTCTTATTATATATTTTGACCCTTGGTGATTTGTTATGTTTGTTTGACCTTTTTATAAATATTTTTGACCTACCCGAATGCTGAAGGAGAAAAAAAATAGTTTATAAGACAGATGTAATATTTTTGTATACTTTTCTTATTTCCGAATTATACTTGTGGTTTCATAACGCAACTTATCATTTTTAAACCTTAAAAGAAATCATAACCTAACAAGTGTTAGTACTCTACCAAAAATATAAATGTGAAATAAATAAATCTTGTCTATCAGCTAAATAAATACCTAGTTTGTTCGGCCAGCATAGAATTGAAACCTAAAAGGACCCAATCCTAGACTCCTTGTAACAACACTTCCTAGAATGTATGCCGCCACTGGTGTTCCGACAGGGAAGAGGGGGGTATGTGAGGCGTTGGATGCAAGTCAGACAGAGGATCACACGCGTCGGCGGAACGTGCAACATTTTTATATAATCTTTATACCATTTTATTATTATTTTGTAACGAACTTATTAGGTAATTCATATTTTCAATAAATTACATTGACACCAATTAATAGACGTGTTTTTAGTTAAAAACTTAACGAAACTGTAAACTTCCCTGAAAAACCTGAAGAGTGACACTGTTCTACATTTTTTCAGTACTAATCCTTGCAATTCATGTTATTTGTTTGCAGTGTTAAAGTGCCAACACTTAATTTCATTGTTATTATGACAAAGTTGAAACTGTCTTTTTTAAATAAATAAAATTGTCGACCAATTTTTCTCAGACCATATATTGACAAAAAATAATAAAAATACAAATCAATATATGTTATATTGATTTGTATTTTTATTATTTTTTGTCAATATATGGTCTGAGAAAAATTGGTCGACAATTTTATTTATTTGAAGAGTTCTATTCAGACGTTAATCAAAGATTTGTCTTTTTTAAAGTTCAATTATATATTTTCGAAAAAAAGTGCAGTGTTTTTTTGGATTAATTGGCTTTTCATTGATCACTATTGGTCTGTCATGTTTTGACACCGCATTTCAATTGTTTTCCAGGTCTGTGGAACCACGTGTTTTTGTTTTCAAATATGTCGTTATTCATATTGTTGCCATTTGCATATCTCTTCACCGAATCCGAAGGATTTTCAGGGCACAGGAAAGGCTTGGCGGCAAGGGCGTACGAAACGCTCACTGTATTGTCTCTGTTGGCTGTTATAGTTCTAGGACTTACTTACGTAATAGCTGCCCTTATCGATGGTGATAAATACAATTTATTCATGTTGTTCAGTAAGTAATTGAGAATAGCTTTTTATTAATCAATAAGGGTAAGAGTACGATAACTTGCTATGCAAAATATCCACTGGAAATTCACAATTATTGTTTTATATAACATATAACAGCGTTATTGGTCGTTTTAAGTGCGGAAAATTAATTTTTATAAATTAATTTAAAAAAATTCGCTATCTTGTCTTATATAGTGATAAGAAAAGAGAAAGTTATATATACCTGTATCTATGATAAACAAAGATAGAAATATCAATTGGTTGGAATGAAATACAATTGAACGTTCAGGGCAGAGTCGTATTTGGAAATTTTAATTTATAAAACGAATTTTAAATTTAAAACACATTTTCATGAAGATTGAAAACCACCGCTTTTTTGATAAAGGGGTATGCGAATTGTCTCGCAGTGAAACGGGAAGGGGCAAATGTGGAGTTTTTAAAAAAACAATTCCGGGGTGAACGATAAACGGGTATGCGAATTGTAATTCTGGGGTGAACGATAAAGGGATATGCGAATTGCCTCGCAGTGAAACGGGAAGGGGCAAATGTGGAGTTTTTAAAAAAACAATTCCGGGGTGAACGATAAACGGGTATGCGAATTGTAATTCTGGGGTGAACGATAAAGGGGTATGCGAATTGTCTCGCAGTGAAACGGGAAGGGGCAAATATTGAGTTTTTAAAAAAACAATTCCGGGGTGAACGATAAACGGGTATGCAAATCTAAATACGACCCTGCTTCCATAACACAATCGAAAGCTGCATACAAAGTGAGATAGTTATACAATAATTCTACACCAGTTGCTATGACGTGTATTTGTGATTTTTGATTGGTTAGATTCAAAAAATGACAGTGAAAGACGAAAAGTAGTTCCATTTTTTTCACGTATTTTTGAGGAAATTTGTGAATAATCCGCAAAGTTTTTTTTTTTGAACGTCAAAATTTAGCGTTTTCTATGACTTAAAAAAAAAAATTTCAAAATTTGGGTGCATAGTGTTATCGAACTGGACCCATCAATAAGTCTTTTCATTATTTAATACATGAATATTTTTTACAGATTTTTGGAGCTATTTACCATTTTTGTATTCATGCATTTCCTTTTTCGGTGTTTTGATGTTGTTAGGTGAGTATTTTTTTTCCTGATTATTTCATCACATACTTATATTGTTGCGATTGTGTATTTAGTCAGCTAGTTGCTAGATAGTAGGTACTGTTTTGTCAGCATAGCGTTGTTACATGTAACAATATCCTTAGCTTTGAAAAGAATGAAAAAGACAAACGCAATGATTGACGAACTCGAAAATTTAACAAGCATCTAGCCATACAATCAGTCTCGGCGTTTCTGAAGTCGTCATGACATTATTATTGAGTATAGTACTATAATAAAAAAATGTCAAATCAGCAATCTAGGTTTTACTGAAGGGGGCCATTATTAATGATATTTGTACAAATAAAAAATTCTAACGATTTGTCGATAAATACAATAACAATGTTGAACTGATTTCTTTGTTACAGTTTGCACTCCACTTGGTTTTATACGTCTGTTTGGAGTGGTTGGTCAAGTTTTGGTGAAACCTCAGTTTTTGCGTGACATCAACGAGGAGTTTTGCGCGTACGCTTTAGAAGAGGACACTGTTAGACGCAGGTTGGCGCATGTCTCTTCGACACGCCGATCGTATGTCAGTCCGGCTCCAATGTCCGTGCAAACGCATTGCGGGGCAGTGCTGTCGGATGAAATCGACACGTCTCCACGGGGCTTACTGAGACTCAGAAACGGAGAACTGAAACGTGGCTTAGAATTAAGACTGGAAGAAATAGAAAACAGGAGGAAAATGTTACGTAAGTTTTTTTTTTTAACAAACCAGAATCTATAAATCAGTGATTCCCAATCTATATCGACTCCCAGGGGTCTACAACAACTTCAAGGGGTCCATGTCAGCGGGAAAAAAATTGGGGTCCATGAAATGAAAATGGGGGTCAACGATAGTGAATCTCCTAACAAAAAAAGAAACAAACTGGACATTGTTAACCGAAGAGATTTAATATTAAATCTACCTAAATTGATGCCAAATGTTGAAAATTTATTATTAAAGCATCAGGTTCATTCCCTCACACTAAAAGCATTTACTTTTTGCTTAGTTATTTTATGTAACAGAAAGTAAATTTTAATTTGATTCGTTTAATTTGAATCTAATTAATAAATGTATAAAACGAAACTTTTTACACTACATTTCACTACCGTTATAAATTTAAATCGTTCAAAGTGAGTAGCACTATACCGGTTGTCAAAAATACATTTGAAATTAATGAATTTGCAAAAAATCAATATCAGATAAGCAGGGGGTCTACCCAAACCCGAAAAACATGGCAAGTGGTCTACGAGACAAAAAAGTTTGGGAACCTCTGCTATAAATACTTAGTCAAAAATGGAAATTTAAAATAAAAACTCGCTCGATAACTTTTAATATAGTTTTCATATTATTTCTGACAATTTTTCTTGTTTTATGAAAACTCTTTCCAGTGTTTGTGGTTTTTTAACATATTGGCAGTTTTTTTTTTTTTTTTCATTTTAAAACAATGGAAAAGTGAATTTTATTGGAACGATATGAGCATTTATGCCGAAGTCTCAAGTTTCCTAAGATGATTAAAAAAGTTTGTCATGAAAAGTGATTGAACCTAAAGTTAAAACTACGAAATGAACTCGAGAACCGATAATTACTTTAATCAATGAGCACCAGTCAAAACTAAAATTTTTTCCTCTTGTGTTTATATATTAAAAATAAAGGTCATTACTTATATGTGTTTCAGATCTATTAATTTTATAATATTATTTTTCAGAGGATTATAGATCAATAAAGATATATTATGCTATTTAGCTATATTTTTAATCGCAAGTTATATATATAAAACGAAACGTTGCGATTAAAAATATAGCTTAATAGCATATATCTTTATTGATCTATAATCCTCTGAAAAATAATATAATAAAGGTCATTGTCAAATCAAATTTTTTTAGTCCTTTCTGCAACCCGGCATAAGTTTGTTTTTCATTTTGTTTTGCAGAGAAGCAACGCAATACTTCGTCAGTCCAGCGCAACTTAGTATATCCGTTGGCCATGCTATTGTTACTGTTTTTAACCGGGATCACTGTACTTATGGTGGCACAGAACTCTTTGGAGCTTCTTATCGGTATCAAAGCATTACCGCTTAGTACTAGGGTAAGTTAACTAATCTATATACTGATTATAGGGTGCTAATTATGTAGACAAACTTTAAAGTAATTAAATTTTGATTGATTTTAAAACGAACAGATCTTTCTAAATGTGGGTCCGCTACAGATACAGTGTGTTAAATAAATAATCCAGAAAATGCGACCATTTCATCTTATTTTCTCACACAAACTTATCGCTTCACTGCGTATTTCCCGAATACTGTATGTATTTTCAACTTGTCGGAACGTTATCTTGATAAATCACAAAAGTAAAGTAGATGTTTGTATAATTCGTGTATGTTCTTGAGTTACAGTGTAACCTCTTTATAACGAATCTCAAGGAACCGAGCATTTTTTTCGTTATATGGAGGGAAGAAAGAAAAATAACCAAATTTCACCTAATTCGTTTATTCCAAGCACTTTGTTGACGTTTTTTGCTATGCCAATATTTGTTTTGTATTTTATTAAGTATCTTATGCATGACTTGGGATGTGGTTGAATCATCTTCATTAAACAATAGGAATTTTTCGATAGTAAAAATAAAGATGAAGAGGACAATTTGTCTGAAATTATAAAATCCGCATTAAAGGATATTTTTGCTAGTGAAGAGTACAAAAACTTTATTAAAGATGTAGTAACAGCAAGTGTCACGGCAGCATGTGCGGCTATTTTTAAAGAGCAACGGCGTGAATTTGACACATTGCGTAATGAAATTGAAATTTTAAAGAATAACAGTATTGTTAATTATAATGGAACTGCTAAAACTTCTGATAGAAGCATTGTGAGCGATAATTTATCGGAAGAAAAAGTCAGTGCTAATAAAAAGCAAAGACAGCTTAAACTTGGAACTGGTCCGGCTGATGAAAATATTGTACCTGTTGAAATTCGTAAATGGGTCTATGTTGGACGACTAAGTCTTGCGACAACCGAGGAGAGTGTTCAAAATTATGTTAGTGCTAAAATTAATTCAGATGATATTAAATGTGAAAAATTAACTACTTCGAAAGATGCCGACTTTTTATCATTTAAAATTGGTGTTCGTGAATCTGTTTTTGAAAATGTATGCAATAGTGATTTTTGGCCAGAAAATATTGCAGTACATGAATTTATAAACAGAAGAAAATCATTTAAAAACAGGGTTTTTTTCCCATCACTTCCGCAACAAAATCTACCACGTTAAACCATTTGAATTCTAGCCTCAATGCTTATTATCAAAATGTTAGAGGCTTGAATACAAAATTGTCAGATTTATTATTTAATATAACAATGAACGATTACGATATTATTGGACTTACTGAAACCTGGTTAAAGAATAGTATTAACGATAGTGAAATATGTGATAAACGTTATGAAATATTTCGATATGATAGAGACGCCACTGTATCTGGACGTAAACGCGGTGGTGGTGTACTCCTTGCAATCAAGAATAAACCAAGTGTGTGGAACTGCAAACGCATTGATTTGTTTGACCGGGTGATCGGTGCACATTGTGAATTATTATCTGTCAAAATTAATGTTAATTTTTCAAATAGTGCCATATATCTGATTATAGTTTATTTTGATCCCAATGCTAATATACAGGATTATATGAATTTTTATGAAATATTTGACCAAGTTAAAGGTACATTCCATGAAAATGATCAGGTCCTAATTCTAGGAGATTTAAATTCCCCATCTATTACTTATCTACCAGATAAGATGCAAGATATGTCTGCGTTTGAATTTCATAACTTTTTAAATTTTAATAATCTTTGTCAATTCAATAAAATTATCAATATGGATAATAAAATACTTGATATTGTTGTTAGTGACATGTTAAATATTGAAGTCACCTTATCAATCGACCCACTCAGTAAAATTGATGAACGATATCATCCCCCCCTGGACATAAATATTCCTTATTGTTCTAATACTGCTAACAAATTTAAGCCAAATAATGCAGAAGCATTTAATTTCAAAAAGGCTAATTTTCCACTTATGTATGATTTGTTAAAGAATTGTGATTGGACAGAGCTAACATCCGTAAATGATGTTAATGCGTGTGTAAATCGTTTCTATGTTTTACTTACTTCGGTGTTTGAAAAATGTGTCCCTAAAACTAACTTGACAAGAAAAATTTATCCTTGTTGGTATACCAAAAGTATTATTCAAAAAATTACGTTGAAAAATAAATGGCATAAAAAATATAAACAAACGAATAATCAGTCTACTTATAATGAATATCACAAGTTACGCTCTGATTTAAAAAGAGATATAAGGTCCGAATATAAAAATTACATCAATAAATGTACGGAAAGTATGCATATTAACCCTAAATATTTCTGGTCGTTTGTAAAAAGTAAAAAGCAAGTAAATGACATACCAGACATAATGTCCTTTGGTGACTTAACATTGGAAGGATCACAAAACTGTGCCGACTTATTTGCACAATACTTTAGAAATGTATACATTCCAAGTGATAACTTTGAAATAGAAGATATGGATCAACTTCAGCATATTAGTGTGTTAAATTTTGACTCGATTTTGGAGCAGGATGTTCATGCTGCTATTGATCACTTGAAGGGTAATAAAGCGGTAGGACCAGATGGTATTCCTTCGTACGTCATCAAAGGTTGTAAAGAATTTTTAGTTAAACCTCTTGTATACATAAACAATTTAATTATTAAAAACTGTGAATTTCCGGAAAAATGGAAAACTGCATATATTTGTCCTATCCACAAAAGTGCTGAAAAAGATCAGGTAGAAAATTACAGGCCAATAGCATTAATATCTGTTTTATCAAAGATATTTGAGCACATTTTATACAAGAAATTGTTCACTCATGTCAGTAGCACAATTGCAGTGTGTCAGCATGGCTTTATGCCTCACCGTTCTACAGTTTCAAATTTAATTAATTTTGTACAGCCAGTATTAAATAATATGGAGAAAGGCTACCAAACAGATGTTGTATTTACGGATTTTGAAAAAGCTTTTGATCGAGTTAACCATGAACTATTATTACAAAAAATCTCAAATTCTGGTGTATCTAAAAATCTGTTAGTGTTGCTTAAATCGTATTTAACAAATAGGCACTTAATCGTGAAATGTAATGGTGCTTTGTCTAAAACCTATAGTGCAACGTCTGGTGTGCCACAAGGATCAAATCTTGGACCGCTCCTATTTCTTATATTTATAAACGACATAGTAGATGTGATACAAAATTCTGAAGTGCTATTATATGCAGATGATTTAAAATTGTTTAAGAGAGTGTCCAATATAGCAGATTGTAATCAATTACAAATGGACATCGACAGCATATATAAATGGAGTCTACAAAATAAATTACACTTTAATATAAAAAAATGTAATGTCATGCGTTTTTCACGTAAGATGATTAATGTCAATTTTAATTATAAAATGAATTGCTCTTATTTGAATTTTAAAAATGAAACTAGAGACTTAGGTGTTTTATTAGACAAAAGACTGGACTTTACCGAACACATAAAAAATATTAGTGTCAAAGCACATAAAGTACTTGGTTTTATTATAAGAAACACAAAGGATTTTCAAAATATCAACACTATTTCCTTACTATTTAAAACTCTACTTTTGCCAATTTTAGAATATGCCTCAATAATCTGGCGTCCGGTTTATAATGTCCATATCTACAATTTAGAAAACGTTCAAAGAAAATTTTTAAAATATTTGTATTTTAGAAAGCATGGGCTTTATCCCTACCAAGGCTATGATCATAGTATGCTATTGGATGAATTTAATTACAGATCCTTAGCTAGCCGGCGTAATAATAATTCCATATTATACTTATATAAAGTCCTACATAATATGATAGATGATTCCAGATTTCTAAGTCAAATACCATTTGATTCGCGTGTTGGTAGGACACGAACTACTTCAACTTTTTATTTAGACAATGCTAAGACAGTAAGAATGGCAAATTCACCTTTATATGTTATGTGCAATTTAGTTGATGAGAATAGTATTGATATTTTGAATATACCTTTAAGATCATTAAAAAATATTTTATTGTAAATTTTAATCTTTGTGAGTTGTAAGGCATAATTGTCTGTATACTCTTTATTATATATTAAACATTAAACATTAAACATTAAGTTTGTCGGCATCAAGTGCTTGTTGAATGTTGCTGATTGTTCAGAATCGTCCTCTTTACGTCTGTAAATATTTGCTGACGCCTAAATGTTAACATATTTCTTCGTAATAGAGAATGGCCGTTGCGCTATAAAGAGGGTATTAATGTATGGGCTTTAAGGTAAACCAACCAAATTGTAAAAATTTCTACGTTATAGGGAGTTTTTCGTTAGAACGAATGACGTTATAAAGAGGTTACACTGTAATACCTAACTTAAATTGGTTAGATACAAAATTAATATTTTTTACCAAGTGTTGTAATAAATGTTAGGACCCTCCTGTCCTAACGGCCTTTCGGGCCTGGGGCCCCCTCAAGCCAGGGGCCCGTGGAATTTTGCCCGTTCTGCCTCTATTGTTACGCAACTGCTTTCATCATCTGAACGCGCAAATTTTGTATGTTTAACCTCAAAATGATGAAACGTCAAGTGGCACATAAACAAAAAACGAGATAAAAATAAAAAGTGCAACAAAATTGGTAGAAAAGTATTTTTGCAGTAATTAAATAAAAGAATGTGTTTCTAAAATTAGTGCTTTTCTGAAATAACTCTACATTTTTGACACTTAGTTTGAGGTTAAACGTTGTCAAACGTACGATATACTTTTGCGCATGTATTTATTCAGTGATAAATGAGACACTTTCGTGAGAAATAGTAACTAAAAACTTGAAAATACGCGAGTAAAATCAGTTGAAAATACATGAGACCGACTGTGTTTAGATAGTTTTTGTCTTAAGATGCGTGTTTATTAATTATTTTGCGTAATTTGCATAATTGCAGCAATTCACGCTAGGTATCAGTTCCCTGTCGATGCTAGGACCTCTGGGTGCTGCATTGGAAATCGTGCTGGTCGTATATTTAATTGTAACATCCTGCATTGGACTGTATACGTTGCCGTTCATGTCTCGCGTTGCGCCCCGTATACACCGTACGCCGTTTAGTCATGTGATCGGTAACTGCGCTCTCGTTCTTATATTAAGTTCTGCGTTGCCACTCTTATCCAAGATACTAGGTAAGTGCTGTGATATGTTTATTTTTTGTGAATAGTATAACTTCTCAGAAGACCATAGTTGCGAAAGCAATAGCCAGTTTACACATGAAATTAATTTCTTCACTGTAAAAAAAAACTGGCGAGTCTGTTAGTACTAGAGTCGTTGATTCGTAAACATACGGATCTCTGCAAGTCAGCGGAAGTGTGCGAGGTCCTTGTTTTATCCATTTCTGTAAAGTACGAATTATTTTTTTAGTTGATATATTTTTTTACTTATTCAATCAATTTCTACGATTTTATTTTTAATTGACTTTTTTTTAAATACATATTTGTCATGAAAGTAGTTAATAACCTCAAATCATGTCTAGTTACTGTATGCAAGATCTATTCTATATCACTAATAATAATAATAATAATAATGCGTTTAATGTCCGTTTCTCGACTTTGTGCCATAACAGACGGCATTTGCACCATTAATATTTTCCATCTACCACATTTCCTATTATTTTCTTCAACAACGATGGGCGAATGAAAGATTTTTTTAGGAAATGAGAATAAGGTAGGCAAGTTTTGAACATAGAAGTTTGACAGGTAATCGGCCATGGCCTTGAATAAGGAACCATCTCGATATTTATCTGGAATTATTGAGGGAAACAATGGAAAACTTCAACAAGATGCCCGGTACAGGAATTACCGTTTCTCGGCGAGAGGCAGCAGGAAAAAAGTCCCAGCCACATCTGACCCCGCCGGGATTTGAATCCGATACCTCCCGAATGCGAGTTTAGTGCTTTCCCCACTACGCTACTCGCTCGGTTCTATTCTATATTCTATATTCTTTTCTATACTCTAAACTTTAGAGCATTTGTCATCTACCATAGACTAGAATACCTTAGTACACTCTAGTACTTTAACTAGAGTGTATTGAGGTATTCTAGTCTATGGTAGATGACAAATGCTTGGCGACTGCGCAGAGTTGGTTTCCTCTTACACACTTCCGTTGTGCGCATGACAAGTTCCCATATACCAAATTATACAGTATAGTACCACTATAAATACCAATAGGTCATATGCATAAACTCCAAATTGGTTAAAATTTTTATTTTGAAATATATTTTAGTTCTTGATCATAACGTAATGGTTATTTTATTAATCTAATCACTGAAAAAAATACAAATAATAAAAAAGAAATGTAGAAAATAAGCGCTACTTTCGAATTTTCAAAACGCTTCGTGACGTCAGAGTATATATCAACAACAGTTTTCATGACGACTGTGTAGTCTCACAGTAAGATTATGTCAGTATTTAGAGAAAACAACAAATAAACTTCATTTAGAACATTGACAATTTGACATCAAGGTTGGCATGCATCGTATATCATGACGTCACATAAGCCCGCGAACATGACCGTTTTTGAATGTGAAATTTAATATTTTTTTTCTTATGATAATATTACATTTTTAAATGATTATCAATTTTTTTCCGTATTATGGTTGACTAAATAATCTATTAAAAATATAAAAAAAATCATGCATATGACCTATTCACCCTATCCACTATTGTTATTTGGTAAAATGTTTACGGAAAAGGATTCTCGACTCTTTATATTTATCTTGAAAATATTTTGTATTTGAAAGATGCTGCATCACCTTTTCAAGTATTATAAGGACTTTTGATTTTTAGGAATAACAAACTTTGATCTGCTCGGCGACTTTGGAAGTATCGAATGGCTTGGAAACTTTAAAATTGTACTGTTCTACAATTTAGTATTTGCTAGTGCCGTTACGTTGTGTCTTGTTAATAAATTCACTGCCACAGTCAGAAGAGAACTTTATGCACGGTTAGTCGAAAATTACTTGTATTTAGTTAGATGTTTGTCCTTTTTAAACTAGTTCTGTTGTTTTATTGTTTGTTATTGTAATGTTGCATTTACAACTAAAATTTTATTTATTTTCAATTGCATCATTTATAATATTTTTGAAGAAAGTTTTTTTCTGAATTGTTTTTAGTAACTTTTTTAATGTCTTTTTTCCACAAAATTTTCAAACAATTTAATAGTACGTAACTGAGTATTAAACTCGTTAAAATTTTTCAAAAATTAATATATACCATCGGTATGCTTTTGTGACGTATTTGTTAAAAACGTAAGGAAGACAAAGTGTTGTTACGCAAGAAGACTGGAAATAAGAACCAACGTGACCGAAATTGAGTGGTGAAGATGTGGGATCAAATATGTCGCACACAATATTCCTTTGTACATCATGACGTTGCCCTTGGATACGCTATTGGATACTGCGCATGCGTTCGTTCTCCGTATCTGTCTGTTCACATAATATGTTAGCAACAAGGAGTCTTAAAACCATCGGAAATATTTATTTATCGTTGCGTGTGACATATTCCATCCCACCTAATTCTCCCAAGTTTTGGTTTTATGCTATGTGAGAAATAAATGTTCCTAGTGATATGTTATTTATAAAAAATATTTTATATGTTAATAACTTAGCCATATTTACCTGGTGTTGCCCGGAAAAGACAACACTCTGTTATGATAGTGTAATGAGATAATATAGCACAAAAACATCCAAAATATTTTCTCTACCTATTCTCGAAAACCCTATTCAAAATCAATTAAATGGCTTCCGACTTTATTGCGTTGAGACAAACGCGTTGCCTTTTATATATTATGCAGGAAAAATAAGGCGTTAACAATAATGTTTCGACTGAATTTAAAATTAACCGATAGAAATCTTTTTTGTTGGGCTTCTAAATGCGCAATTTTTCGCGTATCTCTTATACTGGATTTCAAATACAACTTTCAGCTTTAAATCTAGATATAAGAATGTCATTTGTTTTCAACTAAATAGGTCTATTTAGTTGGAATAACAAATGATACTCTTAAATCTAGATTTAAAACTGAAAGCCATATCAAAAACCGAGTATAGTCCTCCGAAAAACTGTTTACAGCGTGTATTTTAAAATCACCAACAAACAAAAACTGGATATTCGATGCGCTAAAGACGCTGATGGTTTCAGCTGTTTAGCGTCTATAATCTACAATCTCTCTCTCGATACACTAAAGTGAGACAAGAATTGCTGTTTATCCGATTCCGAAATTGGTTCCTACCCGAAATACAAAGAGTTTAAAAAAATAAATATTCTTTTTGATTTTTTTTTAAGATTCTTAAAAACCTACAAAATAATATATCAATTGACATTTGGTACACTCAAATATGTAACAATTAACGAAGTGACCAACTTAATCTAGTAGTAAAGAATCTTTTAAGTAAACCCAGCGCTGTACCAACAATGAGACAAGCGAGGCTCCTGGCGAAGAGGAGCCCCTTTTCGTTGCCTAATTTTTAGTGTCCACACTCGTTTTTTTATTTTTTGGAGCTCTTCCACAAAGTTCCATCACGAATATAAATCAAACAAGCACGACGACAAAAGCAATGTAAGACACGAATGATAATCTTATGTCATAATTTTGAACATAACAATAAGTAATGGCCTTTTCTAAGCACTTTTTAAATTCTAATTAGGGGGCCTCAATTTTTTTTCTTGTCCCTGAGCCCCCGAGGTTTTTGTTACGGCCCTGAGTAAGCCACTTCACAAAAAGAAAAAAAAGTGGTAAAATGTTTACTGTCTACCGTGCTATCAGATGTAGTTTTATATAACAAAAATATTAGGAGCACTGTGGTTTGAATCTAATAAAAAATAGAGAATAGTTACTTCTTACCACAACAAGTTTATTAGTGGATGTACATTTCGAGAGCTATGCTCTCATCTTCAGCAATACACTAAACTTAGTGTATTGCTGAAGATGAGAGCATAGCTCTCGAAATGTACATCCACTAATAAACTTGTTGTGGTAAGAAGTAACTATTCTCTATTTTTTAGTAGTTTTATATCACAACAGAGAAAACGCAGTACGCGTGAAGTGTACCATACACGCTACAATGAAGAGCGTTGCCAGGCGAATGTAAAATCTGCACTTGTAACGTCCGTTGCTATGGCAACTGTGACGTCAGCACGGTCATCCACATATAGATTCGGAACCCAAAGGAATGGTGAGACATCTGGTGAGAAATGCGCCGAACTGTCCTAAGGGGGGCTTTTGACAGGTAAACATTGATTTAGAAAAACATGAAGGCTAACCTAGCCTCCGTCATGCTTTTCTAAATCAATGTTTACCTTATGACTTCTTAGTTTACCTGTCAAAAACCCCCCTTAGGACAGTTCGGCGCATTTCTCACCAGAGGTCTCACCATTCCTTTGGGTTCCGAACAGCAATTGGTTGGATTTCAAGTGCATAGCTAGATGAGCAAGCAAGCACTGCATGCTTGCTTCAACTTATGGAACATCAACAATGAATCCGATCGGCGGCGTCCTGGTAAGGAAGCATGTTAGGATTAACATTAATAACGATTTATTTGGACTATATTACCTTCAGTTTCCATTTTCACCGGTGATTTTAAAATACAGCCTATATATATCTACCACTGACTGTATAGGTAAATACGTGATTTAGTAATAGGGAAATAACTGCATACAGAATTGTAAGATTTATTTAGTTTTGAATGCAACCGAATATATTTGGAACACATTCCATTAATTTGTTTTGTGTCTATTATTAATCTTTCTTTCCTTAAGCGCAAGTTTTATTTATTAATTAATTTATTAATTATCGATAAGTGGCTAGTGTTTGAGCATTAATATAATATCAAAATTAGAAGCTTTGTAGAAAATATACAAATAGATTACTTTCATTAACACAGTTTCCCAAGGAATAAATATTCATAATATTTTCTTTTAGTTATATTAACGCTTTGATCTTTTCGCTTTTATTTATTTGTATTATTAACTTTTCTTATAATTAGTCAATACGGAATTATTAGTTCTTACACTTCGGTATAAATTTAGTGTTCCAATGTTTTGTTATTTTGTTGTATAAGTTGTGCTTTTATTTATTTTTCTAACCTTAAAACTGTTTACCAAAGTATCTATTGCACACAACAATATAACATTTTTTTGAAGACTGTTTCATAAAAAGCTTTGTTTTTTTGTAATTTTAAATAGTATATAATTGTAAATTCTAGAACATGCACTTATGAAATAATATGTACAAATAGTTAATCATAAACCTTCATAAATTCTGAAATATATTTTTGATATACGATTTCAAGTTTCGTCGATGGTGATTAGTACGGCACAATCTCGTTAATCCACTTCACGAAAATCAAGCTAGATATTTTAATGAATCAGACTGTGTGTGTATGTGTGTGTGCTGATTGCAAAATTTTACCGGGATTTTTGATGCAGATTGGTGTGTCTTGTTGAATCCGTGTTTCGCCTCGATACCACGCCTGGCACTGCAAGCAACTCCCCATCGGTCAAGCAAGCAACACCGACCCTTGTGACAGGTGATAGTTTTGATTCATGAATGAACTGGGCTTTTCTACTATAGTAGCTTTATATGAGGCATTGTTATATTTTGTGAAAATTGAAATAATTTCTTTTATCAATTAAATTATAACATTTGATTAGAATGGGGTCGTCGCACATTAATGTTGGAGTCCACATTACCAACAGTTCTTTTGAGAGTTTCCGGAAGCGTTTTCTACAGTAAAAAATCCAAAAACTGTGTATTTTTCAGTGTAGTACTTTCGAGTATAGGGCTATGTGCAAGACGACTTGTGGCGCTAACTGGCGGTTCTGTTAGAAAATAGTCGTAATTTCATTTATACAGCATAATATGAAGTGAAAAGAAATAAAGTTTTTGAAGTGAATTGTAAGTGTTAATTAAAATGTTATTTTATACGTCACTTTTTAATGTGATGTGACATGCCGCGATTTTGTCAAACGTCAATTTTTTTACAGACTATTTTAAAGAGAGATTAACAAACATCGACTACCTGATGGATATCTCAAATCCATAAACTAATTGACTTATAATAGTGTAGAATTCAAATACAGACGCGATAAACCATAGTAACGAACTATGCACAAGTTTTCTTATTTTGCCACCGCGAGCGTAACATTCGGAAACAGCACATAGCCCATTGCCAGCAAGTGATTGGCTGGTTGTTGTTGACATGTACTATACCCCGCCCTCTGACACTCACATTGAAAACAAACCTTTGACTATATATTCATGGAATACTCAAACCCACCTTTTTGAAGTTTGCAAATTCAGTGTCTTGTTATTCGTGCTTACAGCTGTAAGCCTGTAGTGAACAAAAATGTTTGTTTCACAGCCTTTAATTCAAGCGCTCTAACTTTATTAAGTAGACGTGTAGCGCTAAAAGAATACTCAACGTTCTACTTTCCCCAATTGGCCGGAACTTAACGAGCTCTTTCTGTTGCCCAGACTTGATATTTCATTTTTAGATTTGGTAAATCAGGACAACAAAACAATAAGGTCGTCTCACATATAATATAGCTGTGTAAGTTTCCGTAAAATATATACACGAAATGTTTTTTTCTAGTTTATACAATCCAGGAAAATTAGGCATTTTTTATCAGAATAACTATGGATAATTTGAATTATTTACGAAATCACTGTTGATACTTCACGTATCTCTTCCGTAATTTTGAGGTCAAAAATATTTTTAAAAAATTGCAAATAACTAAAAACGCATAAGCTTAAAAAAATTGTACAATATTTTCACAGGATAAATCCCGGTAAATGATTTCTTATAAAGTATTTGGTAGAGCGTATTTTTGACCTCAAAATAGTGAATGGCGCGGTGTATGTTCCAAAGATTTTGCCAATTTTCGTTTAATTTTCCAGGATTAATTTGTACAGTATTAAATTTATTTGTCAGAAATGTTTTTAAGTTCCTGAAAGAATATTGTATATTAATATGCATCTAAAATGAGTTTATATAAGCTCTGTTCCAGAATCGTCACAATCATGCGCAGTAGCTAAAACGAAATTATCGGTTTTGGAACATGCTTTAGCTACTGCGCATGACTGACGGTTCAGTTACCGTTTGCAGAAAGGTT
Organism: Xanthostigma xanthostigma; assembly: GCA_963575645.1. Classification (NCBI taxonomy): domain Eukaryota; kingdom Metazoa; phylum Arthropoda; class Insecta; order Raphidioptera; family Raphidiidae; genus Xanthostigma; species Xanthostigma xanthostigma. The sequence goes on from OY754470.1 coordinate 43,481,229, forward strand.
GGAACAGAGCTAATAGTAGTTTTTTTTTTTCATAACTCAATTTTAGAACTCACCCGTTTTGGAGTGTTGAATGGCCAAATATTTGTCTTTTACTGCGTTTGTAAATGTTTGACATTCAAAAGCGTTTAAAAGGAAGTTTTTTTTTTTTAGAAACTGTGTTAGCGCTGATTATTTTCAAGTTTTTTTATTTTTGTTGCGATAAAATTAAAGAGCATTTGGAAATATTTGGCTAACTTACAGTCTTTTGAAGAGCAAAATATATTTTAAAGAATATTTAATTATAAGACCGATGTATTTATTGTATTTTGCCATATTATTGGATTTATTGATATTATTTAACTTTAAAAAAATATCTTATCAAAGACTGCATATTTTACGCTGGTATCTGTATCTATTAATTATTAATAGTAGGTAATTTTGTTTTATTACAATACTTTTATTTATTTATTGTGCTTATAGTATAACTCAAAACCAGCACATTTATTTTCATAAATTGAAAATATAATAAAGGTGTCTCAGAAAAACGTGGCATAATAGAATCCATTCCTTAGTCAAAAGCCAAAAATCTAAACTTTTTTTAGGCCCAGTGAAAGGTCAGTGCAGCGTTCCACATTATCCAAACAATATTATTTTTTGTTATTTGGGTAGTTCAAGGGACCGACTAAGAAATTCGAATTATCGAAGTTCCTCTGTATATATTTCGAACGTAATGATATGACTAGTGTGATTATTAAAACACGCTTACGTTCGCATTTAACATATTGTCACTTACTCATATAATAACAGTCATTACGTTCTAGATACATAACTTACTGTTTTTTATTTCTGAACTGAAAAAACAATATGCCCTAATAGACCTTTTCATAGTTGGAAATATTTTATGCGCATGCCTCAACTTCCGCCATATTTTTCGGGCACTTTTCGTTTTGACATGTGAAAAGTCCTTGATTTTGGAAAAAAAAAAGATTTCACTACTTTTGAAGATGAATTTTTTGACTATTTCTTAACGATTTATGACATGTATGACTGTAATCTTTCAACCAGTTTTTCCAACGGTAGAATTTCAACTACTATCTCAACTGAGCGCAAGTGTGTTCTACTGTTTTGGGTATTAATCTAGCATCGTCAAAAACATTTTCATCAAAATTAACATTGAGAAACGTTATCAGGTCAGCCATTGTGTTAAAAAAAGCCCGAAATTTTTGAATGTCGTGATCAAAACCATGGCGGCGACGCTTGCGCGTGAAAACAATGGAGTCACAGAGACAAGAAGTGACCACGATCTTTCAAATCTTATTTTAGTTGAAGAATTAACTGAGACACCTACTATATTATTTATCGTATTACCACAGACGTAAAACCAATATATTGGCGTTCAATGAGGACTTTTTGATTGACCTTGAAACAAGTTTTCAAGTTTCGACCATACTACGTTTCTCTTGTGACAATAAACAGAAACAAGCGCGCAACGCCTAAATGTTTTTAGGTCTGCGGTACTACTTATTACTAAGTATAAAAAAAAATTGCTCATACTGTTTAGTTTATAGTATTGTATTAGTTTATTGTTACTATTATTTGTAAAAATATTCTTGCAATTAAAGAAATATAATCAACATTTTAAAATGGTCACTATTTAAGATCTTTTAAGGTCCTTGATTCGTTAGCATTTTAAAATTTTGTAATATAACATGGAAGACGCAGAGTATAGTTCAAGCGTTATGACTAAATTCTTACTTTATGATTTTGTAACGGAAATGTACAACAAATATCCTTCTAAAACAAAAAAGGCATATAGGTTCACGGACACACTCCAGTAGCTATGCTCCTTACACATTTTATATTAACATTTAAATTTTAAATATACACAAAAAACAACAAAATTATTGAATTAATTTTTTTATTATTAAAAAAAAAGATATAAGTACATATAAAAAAATGTGCTAATTTAAGATTTGAACCTGATAGGTTTAACATATCTAATAATGTAATAAACAGGTGATGCACCGACCACAGCCATCGTCTGTCTTTGGCACAGTCTTTAAACAGATACAAAATGCCCCGATTTGAATGCAATAATATCAACGACGTACTGATTGCGCTTTGTTTCTATGGTTCTTGCCTTGTCTAAGCTGTGATCTGAACACAAATACGTATGTACGTCTTTGTTTTGCGACGCTCGATCGATCGTTTTTTCGCAGTTCGCTGCCAATCCCGACACCTGCGTTAAGCAGCATAGCTTCCAAGATATCGATTCTACGCGAAACAATTAGGCAAAGTACAGAAATTTTGTTATTTCCTACTTTACCTACGCATTCAATGCCAGATGAGTATCAAAGCATGAAATAGTCTTTTTGCAGGTTTCAAATTGTTAAAAATGAATCAATTTATGCGAGCTACTGGTAGCTTGCAATCAACGGTTTGGTGACTAAAGATCTATTGAACCAATTCATACTGTCGGTTATGTATATTTCTATTAGACGAGATACTGCTTGCGCAGTCCGTGAGTGTATAGTCGAAAGTCAGAGACATTGACACGAGTTTCGTATTCACAAATCATTCCTATATAATGTTTTTATTGCAGTTTACGTAAATTGTTTTTTGCACTCTTTAAATTTGGGTCAATTTTTAAAGCCGCTTCATAATAGTATTTTGCCTCCGAATATTTTTTCCAGCGATGATATAAAACACCTAAAAGATCAAAAGAAACATTCATAATATAAGCAGTGCGTTCCAAGTTTTTGAATAAAAAAAAGGGAATTTCTTGAGGACCCTGTCAGACAAGGGCAATTGCTTATTAGCAAATTGCACTGTCCAATTTTATTAAAATTATTTTTTTAAAGAAAGCATATACAGTGTAACCTCTTTATAACGTCCTTCGTTATAACGAAAAACTCCCTATAACGTAGATTTTTTTACAATTTGGTTGGTTTACCTTAAAACCCGTACATTAATACCCTCTTTATAGCGCAACAGCCATTCTCTATTACGAAGAAATATGTTCATATTTAGGCGTCAGCATATATTTACAGACGTAAAGAGGACGATTCTGAACCATCACCAACTATTCAACAAGCACTTGATGCTGCCAAACTTATCGAAAAATTCCTATTGTTTAATGAAGATGATTCCACCACATTCCAAGACATGCATAAGATACTTAATAAATACAAAACAAATATTGGCATAGTAAAAAACGTCAGCCAAAGTTAACAGACTATATGTGTTTTGAATAAATTAATTACGTGAAATTTGGTTATTTTTCTTTCTTCCCTCCATATAACGAAAAAAATGCTCGGTCCCTTGAGATTCGTTATAAAGAGGTTACACTGTAATTAATTATTTAAGTGATTGAAATTCATATTGCTTTCATTTTAGTTAATTTAAATCAACATTGATTGATACTCAATCGTTTAACAAAATGTCTAAATTGTGAATACAGTCAATGTAAAAAATATTCTGAATCATTTTTCATACCAAGATTAGAATAGTATAATGGGTTGGTAGGGCATAAATTTATTGCTGACTTAAAACTTTTTTCTGCTTCGACCCATTTTTTTGCTTTGCCCAGACTGTTTGCTAAGCTAAAATGTAAAACAGCTTCATTGGGCAATACGGTTAACGCCTCTTGTCCTATACTTATCACTTCATCTGTTTTTCCTAGAAACAAATTCGTTTATTTAAAAAAATGCCTAAGGTTCTAGCATTTGTTGACGATTTTATTATTTCAGGGTTAGGAAATGGTTATGTGGAATTTGTTATTGTGGCTAGATAATATGCTACGTATATGTTACGGTTAATACAAGAAAGTAGTTAATTCGCGAATTAATCGGCTAATTACCCAAATTAACCAATCCTTGACGTTGGTTAATTCGGGTATTAGCTGGTTAATTCGTAAATAAACTACTTTCTTGTATTAACCGTAACATATACACGCAATGCGCATGCGTGTAAAGTGCGGTGGAACACAGTTCTGATGCGCAACGCGATAATAACGAATGTATATACGGCAGGCGGTGTACAGTATGCTAAAATTTAAAAAATCGGTAACTAGATGAATCCAAAACGGCTTTACCTGGTCTTGGAAGCACCATCTATGTTAAATCTGATATCACCTTCTTCTTCTTCTCCCATTCATGCTGTACAACTTTCGTATAAAACATTTTTTATATAGTTTCTACCGTTTATGAAAAATATGACTATTTTTTTTATGAATCGTTCTTATAATAATTTATTTATATTTAATGTAGTTAAAATTCTTACCCAAGCTATCTAATAGAACCAAAAGGTTGCTCCAAGCAACGATCAAAGTTGGTTTAATACTGATTGCTTTCCGCCAAGCGGATATAGCTTCTTCGTATCGTTTCTGTCCTAAGTACTGAAAAAGCAAACAACCATTTAGTAATTTCAGAAATATATACATTATACAGTGCCAGCCAAACTTTTTTTTTGTAAAATTTCCCGTCAGCACACAACTTTATTATTTTAAGTAGCACCCTGTATTTTTTTCGGGAAGCTTGGACATCCTTAGTCTTCAGCATGTTCTCCCATTTGTGTAAATAATTTGAAACATTTCTAGGTTTTAAATCTAAAAATTTACGTATTCAATATTATACTAAAATACTAGCCGTACCAAATTTCCTAAATTATAGTAGCAATCCGCGTATTTCTGCCTATGCTTCAATGCAGTTTTATAACAAAGTTCAGCTTCCTCAGTTTTATTTAAATTAGACAAAACAATTCCCAAATTCATCCACGCTGCTGCAAAATCAGGTCTGCAAAAAATATAGTAAATACAATAAATTTTTAGCATAATCGACTGAAATGTAAAAACGACATCAGTATATATTTTTTACCTTATTTTTATCGCTTGTCTTAATAAAAATTCTGCTTCGCTTAATTTTCCATATTCTCGAATTAAATTAGCTAAATTATTCATTGCTTGATCATACTCTGGGTACAATCTACAATTTAGAATTAATATATTTCACAAGCTACATTCATTCTAGTAAAATCGATTGACAAATTTATCTTTTTTAATAGCTCTCTCTGTGAATCGTCACAGGCATGCGCAGTAGCTAAAACGAAACTTTGTATCAGTTTTGGAACACGTTTGAGCTACTGCGCATGGCTGACGATTCTGTTATCGTTCACAGAGAGGTTGGAAGAAGGGAACGTTCCGAACTTCCAAACACTGAAACGTTTTGCGATGTTTAAGTAGTAAGAAAAAAATGTATCCACCTTATGGCTAGTCGATATTCAGCCTCAGCTAATGCAGATCTATTTTTATCGGTAGCTACTTTAGCAATGTTATAATGTACTTTTGCGTTATTTGGGCATACAGGAGCAGCTGAATAAAACAATTTCTCTTCAGAGGTCCATTCCTCAGTACGGTGAATTGTTTTCATTATAAAAGCCACAAGTACAATGCAGTAAAAAATTAAAATTATCTGTAAGATACAGTAACTCAGTTATTTATCGATGTTCGGGGAATATTAGAACACAAAACTTTTCGCTTAAATCGAAATTTTAACTTATTAAAATACTATTACAAGCCTCTTTTTTCCAGATTCTTATCTGAGAAAAATATCAATTTGGATTTCAGTTTAATATTAAAAAATAGGAATTGGTACTAGGCCCAAATAATCATGGCAATTGGTGGCCTTAAAAAATAGAAATGAACAATTTTTTAAATTAAAATTTAGTACCAAACCGTGAATTAAATTACTTTTTTTTTAATAATTTTTATTTTTTATATCAGTGTCAAAAACTTTTTAGATTGCTGCCTTTTTACATTGCGTTACCAATAGCCGACATTGATTGGTGGAGATAGGACAAGATCAAAGATATACATCATGGCGTCGATCTTCGAATGCGCTATGCATACTGCGCAAGCATTTGCTCTCCTTGTCTCTACTGTCTAGAAGACTGTTGGCAATGTTTATTTATCGTTACTATGGAAACGCTTCAGCATCTATCCATGCGTATTTTCCACCCCCACCTCTCAAGTTCGGTCTCCTTCTTTCTGGTTTTCTTAATGTACACTAACCTTTTTGTAATATGGGTAATGCATCATTAGTTTTTCCATTCCAACAATAATGATTATACAAAATCCAGCAGAACAAATAAATAAAGCTCTTTCAGCGATTACAAAACCAACTCGAAGAAATATATTTGATGCGGGTAAAAAAGGAATTATCGTCAAACAAACGCCAAAAAGCAACTTTCTGTAAAGAAAAATTGACATGTATTTTTTGCTACGCGCTAAAAATACTCTTTAATTTGAGCCTCTACTCGAGGACTACCTTTAAGATAAATTGAATTATGAATACAGCATTTAATTAAAGACAAATTTTCGACGCTAACTTTTGTAGTCTGATTAATTATTTGGAAACTATACGTGAAAACACAGCGGTAGGTCTTCGCTGGGGATGTTTTTTTGCGAAAAAAAAAGAGATGAAGCGAACTATTACTATATATTCTCTATTAAATGTAATAAATTATATAATACAGTACCTTTGTAAACCTTCGTTTTGAGTATAAATAATTTTATATACAAACATCGTCACTACAATCAAAAACAGAAGAACAGCAATCATTCTTAAATCAGCTAATGAGGAAACAAGTGAAACACAGCCCATTGACCAATCGAAGCACAACCATTGTGGCCAAATTAGCAGCAGTGCGTTCAACGAATATAAATAATTATAAGTAAAAATCTGCAAAGAGCAAACATCGTATGAATACAAAAACACAAAACAAGTAATTATTTTAAGTACTTACGCGTATGAAAATATTGTTATTAAATGATGCAGGATTGTCTGTTTTTTGGAAAACAGGTTCTTCAAAGTTCATCACTTTCCATCGGAAGTATAATATAAGTAGTCCTGTTATTAGCAGTCCAACGTGCCTTATGACTATATTCTTAACATCAACACTGAGATCATTTTCGTACGAACGACTTTTAAATATCGGTATGAAATATTTAATGGCATTCAACAATTTCCTTCTGTTTGTAGTCAAATCATACAAACTGCACATTGCCTAAATACAGAACAAACAGTTAAGTTTTAGAAGGAATCACACGTCATAATAATCATTTTCAAAACTAGAACATCGGACACTTCAATTGAAGGCCTTGGACTGTGTCACCTTCGAAACGCAAAATGTTGTAACCATGGCAAATAAAAACATGTCAATTTATAGCATTTAAATCTTTACAGATTTTGCTTTCACTTCTGTAGTGTTCACTTTAAACAACTTATCACTGTTTGCAGGACGGCGCGGCGTCCAACAGTTGGTGGCCGAACTACATTGTTCTTTTTTTTTATATGATTATTTCCATCAAAATGATGGGAGCGCATGCGCTGTCTATTATGTGACAAACTGGGCTTACATCAACAGCTGTTCCGACCTCTCTGCGAACGGTAATATTATCGTCACAGTTATGCGGAATAGCTACAACGAAACTGTTTGTATCGGTTTTGTGCGCATGCGTCGACTTTGCATTGTTTTGTGGCTTAAAGGACGGTTTGAGAACCGTTCATATTTCGATTGGAACACGTTTTAGTTACTACGCATTACCGTTACGATAATATTACCATTTGCGGAGAGCTAATAAAAAAAAAACAAGCGATCAATCAAGCCACGTTCATTGTTTAAGAAACCGGTGAAGATATATTTAATAAAAACACTAACCAAAACAGTGATTCCTGTCTCCTTACAGAAAGTGGCAAGCACAGTTAGTAGCACCGAGAATAAGTACGATAATATGGTGCATTGGTAGGAACGCTCCGATTGAATACTAACTGTCGATCGGTAGCAAAGTAGCGTACACCAATATGCGAGGGCACACAATAAGTCGGCACGACCAACGATAGCCGACACACACTCAACATGCACCGGGTGGACGGTGAATAATAAACACGCCAACAGACTCATACTGCGGAATTCAACCTTAGTTGATTTATCTATATATTGCAATCAAAACAATTCATATTAACGAAAGTCGAAAATAATTGTAGTTTGTGTATCTAGTTTGTAATGCATTGTTTTATGTCGAGTTGTGACATTGTGTTATTACGAGCGATCAGCGAGTTTTGGCAGTCACATAAAAGCATTATAGTCGAGACACATACTGTGATGGGTCAGAAAATAGAAATCAAAATTTTTAATATATTTTTATGTTTCTTTCTGGCGAATAAAAAAATGATATTGACTTTGTTACGGTGTTAATCAAAGTGCATTAACGTCAAAATGGTCCGAAATAAATAAATAAATTATTGCGAAATAAAATAATTTTTTTTGCATGTTTTTAATGTAAGAATACTTTATAATATACAATTGTGGTTATAAATCAAAAGGAAGATATATTTACCTTCCAAAAACATTTTAAATACTGATAGTGATATCACACATACTACAGCGTACAAGAATATATTAGTTAGATGGAAATAATAAGCGTCATTAGGTTCAGAATTTTCACTTAAGTAATTGTCTAATCTAAAAAAAACATCAAATTTAGATTTACTGATGTACGGCATACTCCACTATTCAACGCAACTACTGAATACTGATCGAATAGACGTTTTCATAGTTGAAAATTTCTTCTGCGCACGCTTCAACTTCCGCCATATTTTTCGGGCACTTTTCATTTTGACAGGAGAAAAGTGATTAATTCAGAAAAATAGTATAGTAAAAACTAAATCTATGTGAACAAATACTTATATTTGTATTAAAAAAACTTTTCTTTTTTAAATATGATAAAATTTATTCGTCGTAAAGTATAGACCGGAAACTGTAAACGATAGCTATAACTACTTTTATAGAAGTCGGTATTTAATCTAAAGCGAAATTTCACACTTTCACCTGAAGGGCACTTATTAGAAGAAAATATTTAATTATAAGATAAATGAAGCTTTTTACTTATATGTAAGTACTGTGATCGGTCTATATGACTTGTGGCTAATATTGCGTGTTATTCGTGTGCCCCAAAAATCATTATTAAAGACATTAAGTAAAGGGCTATTCCATCGAACATCGGTATTCTTGATGATAGCTTCTACATCGTCAAATACGAATCCACCATTTAAAGTATTGTAATAACATCCACTAGCCACGCATGCGATGAAAATTCTTTGTAAACAATTATTATACATATTAATTGTTGATTTTTTATCCATTTCAATATTCCAGTTAGTGCAAAGCCTGTAATAATAATTAAGAGATATTACAATTTACGAATTATGGAGTGAAAAATTTATGTTAACAGTGGAAACAAGAAAAATTGTTTTCACGAGTTTATCATAATAATGTCGTTATCATTTTCATTGAATGTTTTAAAAAAAACTAAAACGTGATTTAAATTAACATAACAAATTATTTTGAAATAAATTAATCAAAGTAGTTCGAAATATTAATTTTTAAATGGCATACCACTTACATTTAAATTTGAGTTTGTTTTTTAGCACCGCACAATTTGTAGGCTCTAGTGTACGTGACAAAGACGGAACATTTCAGCAAATTGTCCCTGTCTCTTTTTACCGCAACGAGACAACGCAACACACACTAGCGCTCCATATGTAATACCTCTTTGAATACATTTGCTAAAAAATTACACGGAATGTCAAACTGCATCAATGATACGTCAAAAATTTCACGTAAACACAAAATTTCGTACATCTGTTACTGTAATTATACATTCTGGTTTTAGATTGATCTGAGAATAAGAGATATACACCCCGTTTAATATAAAAAATCTATGAAAGTCATAAATATATTTATTAATTAGTGTGAAAGATTGTTCATGTTTACCGGTGATGTTTACTATACCATAGATCAGGGATGCCCAACCCGTAGCTCGCGAGCCGCAATTTTTGATGTGGCTCATTTTATCAACTCGGGAATGAAATGTCTAAAAAATGATTTGCTCTTTAAAATACAATACAATGGTCATAGTTGTTCAGACATTTCATTAGTTTAATAGTTATATGTGTAAAAAGAAAATACATTAATTGTAGGTATTAATTTGGTTGATTATTTGTATAGTTTTCGGTTTTATTAAATTATTACATCACTGACCAGGAATATTTTTGCATCAAAATAATAATTATTATGTAGTTCCCCAAAAAAATTTAAGTACTTATTTGGATGGCTCAACCAGGTTAAAGGTTGGGTGCCACTGTCTGGAATAAGTAATTTGCTGTCAAAATGGGTGTTGGTGACCTACGATGAGTAAAAATTTGTTGTATTATAAGCTATTAAATTTTTATTTACTTAGTTTAAGTGTTTAATTATGATTGCTGAATAAAAATATTATGAGTGGTAATTATTATAATCGGGGTAAGTGTTGAAAATTCAAATCTGTATTAACTAAAAAAAATACACGAATAGTTTTGGTCTTCGATTTTTTTAAACTTTGTTTCATTGCATATTATTATTTCAGGCCGTCTTAGTCCAAATCACGAATCTGGGGTAAGCACAGATTGTGACACGATGGCCGAATTAGCAGCATTGCTCCGGTCGGAGATCCCGGAAGGGCGTAACAGTTTGACAGACAGTCATATAAATTTAGAGAGGGTGGCCGAATATTGTGAAGCTAACTATTTCCAAGCAGAAAATAAACGAATTGCTCTCGAAGAAACTAAAAATTACACAACACAGTCTTTGGCTAGCGTTGCATATCAAATAAATACACTCGCGTACAATTTTCTTCAGTTACTGGATTTGCAAACATCCCAAATGGCTGAAATGGAAAGTCAGATGAATCATATTGCACAAACAGTTATGATACACAAAGAGAAAGTTGCTCGTAGAGAAATTGGTGTTTTAACTGCCAATAAAGTGACTAACAGACAATATAAAATCATAGCTCCGGCCAACCCTGAAAAACCTATAAAATATGTTAGAAAAAGCATCGACTACACAGCATTAGATGACATTGGTCACGGAGTTAGAACCAATAATAGCGGAACACCGCGCCAAAAACAGCGGGGCTCAAGCCAGGGCAGTATACAGTCTCTCGGTGGGATGTCTACAGGTTCGGCTCTGATGGCAGCGTATGTCGGTCCGGCTCCTACTACAAAACCTCCGACTCCACCTCAAGTGAGCCGTGCCGGAAGTAAAGTTTCCATTTCCGGTGGAACTCTCAGTAAAGGTTTGTAGCTCAATCGGAAATCAATATTGTTTTATGATCGAATGTGTTCATTAATTCTTTTTGTAGGTTCCCGTGAGTATCGCACACCGCCAGCCGTGGCTCCACCTCAAGTTCCGAGTCACTATGCTCCAAATTATCCGATCGGTCATCCGCGTCGCGAACGTGGTCCAGGTTATAGTACTTTACCGGTCGCGCCTCCTAATCAGTTGGTTCACACACTGCCCCATCACACAGCTACTATGTCGCAACAACCACAGCAACAACAGCAGCAACATTCTCCACAAATTGGCATGGTTCATCCTATGGTTTCACAACAGCATTCATTGCATCCACAGACTCCGCCTCCACCACCACCCCCTACGACATATGTTACTGACCATCATGCTAGCATGCCGCGTAAGTTATAAAATTTAGTCTAGAACTTCGATAAAACACTGGATGTCTCTTTTTGATGTCATACATGTGTTTTTTTAATTAATTATTTTATATTTTAGCCCCACCTTCGCCATTGGTAGGAGCAACAATAGACACAAATGATCACATGGGTAACATTTCAATGCTTCACCATCACACGCTGCCTCATCAGCGTTTATCGCAACAACCGAGTCGTCCAGGGGCACACTCCCCACCGTTACCGCCGCCGCCGCCTCCTGAAGATGAGCATGCGGCCTTTGGAAGACCTCGCACCACATCGAGTCAAGGCGTTATGTCCATTGTGCCAGACGAGGAAGATTTGCCAGGATGGGTTCCCAAAAATTATATTGAAAAAGGTTTGTTTTCCCTTTTTAAATTTCTTTCTCAGATTTGTTAAATAACTGAATGTACTTCTTTCAGTTGTCGCAATTTATGATTACTATGCAGATAAAGAAGACGAGCTCAGCTTTCAAGAGAGTGCTGTTATATATGTGTTAAAGAAAAATGATGACGGGTGGTGGGAAGGGATTATGGATGGTATTACGGGACTTTTCCCTGGGAATTATGTTGAACCATGCGTTTGAAACATGATTCGCGTTTGAATCGTACAAACACCTCTAAAAACTTATATTTGCAATTAATGTTATAAAATTGTTGCAAATGATAAAGTTATGTTTATGAGCGTCTTGATTAGTTATTTTCTATTTGCGTTTAAAGAGTATTTTACAATATAAGGAATGGATTATTAATTTTTATTTATGAATTTGTCTAAGTATTAATACTTCCAAACAAGTATCAATCACGTTATTATAATAATCAATGGCCGTATTCAGCTGAATTAATGGAAAGTAAGTTGCCATGCATTGCTAGAACAAAGTAGTAAGATATGTCGGCAAGAGGTGTAAAATTAAAAGAATTATTTTTGACGAGTGAAGTAAAACATTAATCAAAATCGGGTGTCCATTATAAAAATTGTTATCATGAATATGATGACTGATGAGCAGTTTATCGGGACTGTGTCGAATGCGATCAATGTACGTTATAAACAATAAAAAATAGATATATTTAATTCTATAGGAGCTTGTTTACATTAATTATCAATGTAGGTATTTATTATTTATATTTTCTTTAGTAAATAGCAATAAGTTCGACTTGCCATTTTATTGAACTGTATAATAAACATCTTTTTTATTTCAAGTGTTGATTGGTATATTCATCGCGTATCTAATTTCATATTTAAATTAATGGAACCGTCTTGGATTTAGTAGAAAAAAATTATTGAACAAGAAAATATACAGTGTTTACTAATTCGTTGGTTTATTTTGATAATCAACAATAATTTATAGTTTTCAAATTTAAAGACAAACTTCCTAGTGTAGATGTGCATTGCCTTTTTTTTTCTTTCTAAAATTACATTGTCTTCTTTTTAGGAATTTAAATATACTGCTCAGTAGTAATTTCTCAGCTAATTGACTATATTTAAAATGTATATCTTTAAATAAACAATTTCTTATATAAAGTATACTTTTCATTAATTTTTTTCTTAAAAGAAAGTTGATTTAGAAGATATGTTAACCTGACCGTAGCTAGGAACTTTAGGTTTGTGTTTCATTAAAATCGGTGCAACTCCAAAGACGAGCAGACAAAAATTCTGAAAACGCAAGTTCCCTCAAGGTAATACTGAAAAAACCTCATTAAAACGAAATCTCACACTAAGTGGTCTCGCAATTGTTGATATTGAGTATCACATAAATTTTGCGTTTCGATTAACAGAAAAGTATAGGAAATTGGAATATTCTTATAAAATATATTACTGAGAACAACAGTTCTGTATAAATTCAAAGCAGGGAAATCCTAAGAGAGCAACTTATGACGTTTAATATGAGAAAGAGAGAGAAAATGTAAATCAATAGGAACAGTCACATGACATGATGACACAAATCGCTTGGAACGTGTCATACAAACGAGTCCCTTTCGCGCAGTGGCTGTTCTGTGCCCAGTGGTCAACACAGAATACAGATAGTGAAATGTTACAACAGAGCTGAGTAAAATACTGTTTATTTTAAGAGAAATTACTTTTTAAAGTTGATTTTTGTGTGTGCCCGTCTGTTTTTTAAACGTTCAAGATGGGTTCGTTGTTTCGAAGTGAAGAAATGACTTTGTGTCAATTATTTTTGCAAAGTGAAGCAGCCTATGCATGTGTGTCAGAATTAGGCGAACTTGGATTAGTTCAGTTTAGAGATGTAAGTAAAATATCAGTTTTATGTGGACAGAAATGCATTTATAATAAATTATTTGGTATCAACTCAGTTTCGTATTAAATTTGCGTTTTTTTACTGCTTCTTTATGGCGTTTGCCCTGATTTTTTTTGCTCTTGTCAAAAATAATGTACAGTACGTTTACATGTATTGTGATAGTATCGATTTCTCTTTTATTGCGACAGAGGCGTATTTGAAAGAAATACCCTTTCCAAATTGACAGATTGATTTAAATTTATAGTTAAATCCTGACGTAAACGCTTTTCAAAGAAAATTCGTAAATGAAGTTCGCCGTTGCGATGAAATGGAAAGAAAGCTGCGCTACTTGGAGAAAGAAATTAAAAAAGATGGGATTCCAATGTTGGATACTGGAGAAAATCCAGAAGCACCACAGCCTCGAGAGATGATTGATCTGGAAGTAAGTGTAGCAGAGAATGAAAAATTATATTTTATAGACAATTACGAGAAATCGAGAAATCATTTTTTTTTTTATTTTGTAGGCCACGTTCGAGAAATTAGAAAATGAATTGCGAGAAGTTAACCAGAATGCCGAAGCATTGAAGAGGAATTTTTTGGAGCTGACTGAATTGAAACATATCCTACGTAAAACCCAAGTATTTTTCGATGAGGTATGTGTCTAAATATTCCTTTCTTTATTTTTTATGATTTTATTTTTGAAACGAAAGTAAAATAAATGCTGCTTATGGAATCTTACATGTCAAGAACATATTTTATTTTTTGTGATAAAAGTATGCCTCGGTTTTTGTTTTCTTTTTTTTTTCTTGCGAATTTACCAAAAAACTCAGGTGTTCCAATTATTATTCCCGCAACAGACGCAAAAATTGGTTTATTTTTAATTTATAATTTGAATTTATAGTTCATAGTATTTATTCACTATTAAAATTGTAAATTTAATTTACTGAATTTTATTTATCACAGAGAATAAAATGATTTCTTTGAAGTTCATTGACCACAATAAAAATTTTGTAAATTTATTGAAACGGAACATATATTTTATTTTGTGGTTTCGAAGTTTTTAATGTTGTTTGGTGAATGAACATAATTGGGGGAGTAATTTAAATTAAAAATCATTGTCCTGGGGATTGCTGTGGGATGTTTTTCTTTATTTTTTTATTAGCATGTTTTAAGCGTGCACTGCCATATTCTAACCCCGGGTGGATGCATGCATATTATATTTTTAATAAATATGATATATAAAGTACTGTTTTTACCAGGGACATATAATATATTGACTCAATACGACTTGTGGAAAGTATAAGCAACAAGATTTTGACACAGAGAATGCGTGACGTGTTTTGTTTTTAAAACACCCCGAAATTTAGATCTATATAACCTTGAGTGTGGGCTAGAGGAAGGTGTACCTTTGTTTTGTCATTTGATTAGCGGTAAATATTCGCGCATAAGGAAGTAGAGACGGAAAATTGTCATCTATTCTGTTTCGAAATGTAACTGCCTTCAAAATCTTTCCGTTGTCTAGCATAGAGCTTCGGAGTCCATATACCTATTATACGTTCCTGGTTTTTAAGAAACACTATCACTTTTCAATCAAAACTCAAATGTATAAAGAATAAATAAGGAAAGTCATCTTTAAAGAAAAAAAGTAGATTTTTATTTAATCTTTATGGGGACAATGGTACTGTATTTACCTGCTGATAATATTGAACAATTGAAAACAAAACAAAATCAATATTGTTCAGTGGAACTTTGATATTTTTAGTTATCCAAGTTTTGAATTGTGTTTTTGTTGTTAGATCTTATTATTCAGTAACTGATTGATCTAAGAACAAAAATAACTTTTTAGAAGAACGCATTTTGATTGTCTATATCTATTTGCATTTTGTGAATGGCACTGGTTTTTTTCACTTGGTCATTTTTGATATCATTTTATTGATGTCACATTTCCAAAATTGTAGAACATTTCTCAAGACTACATTAACGTACTTTGACGTTAACCATTTTACTGATTAAACGTTTTGAACTAGATTTTAGTTGTATTTACGTTTGTAAAGATTTCACGAGAAAAATTGGAGATTCCAGTTTATGCATGAAATTTAGGGTATCTTTTGTTTAGTAGTTGCAATTTCTGCAATCCCAATAATGTTATGATATCTGTCTTCGATTAAGAAAAAATGACCTCGTGAAATAGATGCTATACTTCTATTGATCTACCTATACATGATGTTAGGAAAATAAATCATGAAACTTTAGCGGGCGATTCCTTACACAGTATTAAGAAAATGATCATAAAGATGTATCTCCTAGAACGCACAACAAACACCATTTTGGTTTCAATATTATCAAGAATTTATAATATCCTCAATTCCTGTAATTTATTATTTGCTGAATTAAATCTTATATAATTATCCAGCTTTGGTATTAATTAATTATCAAGAGATATTTCCTTAATTCCCTGAATTTACTATTTGCTGATTTCAATTTCTCAAAAATTATTCAACCAGCTTTGCATTCAACTAAGTCTCAAAAATCAATTTTCGAAGTCACTTGTTTGCCTCCTCCAAACAAGATGTTTTAGTAGATACCTTTATTTCGTTTCGTATTGTGGGAATCCCCTGCCAAAACGTCGGTTTAATTTCCTAACGCCGTGCGTATAAATGTCTAAAAGGACCGATCTCTAGACCTGTGTGTGCGGAAGAAGTGCACAAATTCGTTTTTCTCAAACTTATCTGACACAGTCGCGCACCTCACGTTCTTGTAAGTACTTCATTGCACGTCATTTGTCTTCGATGATTTCCGCTGAGTCTTCTTAGGTGTAAACCAAATAGCTAACAATAACAGAGCGTGCGCTTTTTTACCAACAGTAAATACAGCATCATTGTTATGTTACCGCGACTTGAGTCGTCAATCCTAAAGATGATGAATCTGTGCCACAAAAATACGATCTCTTAATGAACACTTATAGACGCTTATGACCTCAGCTGTTGAGCGTCTATAATTTACAATCTCTCTCTCTTAATGAACACTTTTAAACGAACTAATTAAAACTTTGTGCGTTTTAATTATTCGTTAGTTTAACATGTTTGTGTATTCATTTATGTAAGGCCACCCACGATAATTGATAATCTGGGAATTTCATTTAAAATGCAATACATACATGAGTTTTTGTTGATATGGTGGCTATGGAATTAACATAGCCCAGTCTATGTTGCATTTTATATGTAACGATTTCCTATAATGCATTAATGATTTCCATAGCCACTTTATCATTTGTTACTAATTCTTGTAGTAAATTAGCCATTAAAAATGGCATCCCTACAATTTTGGCTATTTTTGAGCTCAATTTGTAAATCTTGTTTCATTTGGACGTGCAGTCTTTTGTATTGGCGACTTCGAGTTGAACAGGGAATGCGTTCTGCAGATTAGTAGTTATCGAGTAATTGCAACCTTTTGCATATAAAGCGCAAATACTGTACAAATTATTAAAAAGACACTGATTTGAGGTTATGTGAGTGATGTCATCATGCAGACATTCACTTCTTGTGATTTTTTTTAAATATAAAATAAAACTTGTCTAAAATTACATTTGAAGAGACTTGAACTAAAGTGGCAATGATAAAATCACACTTGAAATGAACTTGAGATATTGCTTAAGATAACAAATTATACTTAAAAGAAAGCGTGTAATATGAGAAGGTTGCTGACTCTTAATTGATATATTAATATCAACTTGTATAAAATTAACAACAGGATTATTTTACTATAATATTAAAAATGTGGTGGAATATTAAATAGTCAATATTCGTGTTCTAACTGATTAATGTTGTATGTTGGAATATCTTTCAAAAGTATCAAATTTTATTTTTTGTATGGTTGTGGATATATTAAAATTGAACACTTCTAGTCACATTTAACGCAGTATTCGGTTTTTCTTTTATAGTATTAGTATTGAATGAATAATTGGACTAGAAGCATGGCTTGTTTTCTGATGAAACCAGGATAAGCTTGAAATCATCAGATGATTGCTGCCGGCAGTATCTCTACAATAGGACATTTGACACCATAAAAAATAAATTAATCAATTATGTGAATACAATAGTTTATCGAATAAGAAATCAGAAATTATCGATTTGTATTTACAAAAACGCGATGTAGTTTTATTATTTCAATTTCAAAATTGCATATTTTTTGACATGTCGAAAAAAGCTGCCCGCCATGATTGTTTGACGCGTGACGTCAGACTTGTAGTAAACACGCACGTTTGCGCTTGTTTTTATACTACAAGAATGACATGGCGGCCTGTGTTTTCGCGAAGTTATGTATATGTTACGGTTAATACAAGAAAGTAGTTAATTCGCGAATTAACCGGCTAATACCCGAATTAACCAATCCTTGACGTTTGGTTAATTCGGGTATTAGCCGGTTAATTCGCGAATAAACTACTTTCTTGTATTAACCGTACCATATATACAAAGTTTTGAGTGCTATTTTATCGTATAAAACGAAAATACGATATGAAGAAGATAATTTAAAAATAAGCCTAACCAGCAGATGCCTTCCCGGAACATTCTTGAGTCACCACTGAGTGGTATTGCAGAGATATTAATGTAGTCAACAAATGTTTCTCCAAGTCTTTGCCAAACTCGTACGCGGTTTTTTATAGAGTTCAAATTTATACCTTGGTATCATCAAAAAAGAAAACGTGATTCCGGTTCAATAATTCCTTCAAATATGAAAATAGGGCCGTGGAGTTAACGGTATGATGGAGTTACTGAATTATACTTTAATTATGTTCACTGGTTCAGAGGGGTGTCATCATAAATATGATAATTACCATAGTTATGATATCTACGAAAAAGGTGTTTCGATTTGTTAGAATTTGTTTTGTCGAATCAAATCAACTAATGGTGTTGTTTTATTTAAATGGCCTTCCAACATTTGTCTTCAGATGAATTAATTAAATATCAAGAGTGATATCTATCACAATAATCGATTATGAATAATTCTGTATACAAATATTGTGATTTTTTTTTGTCCCTACTTCTGTGAAAATATTAATTAGATTTTCAATTTATTATTAAAGGAACATAAAATTGAAAATATGATTTGATGCTAGACCCAAACGGAATGCTGAAGAAATCCCTGGAAAAATGTTTAGTTTCAGAAGACATCTTGAATATTCCACCATAATTTTAACTTTGTTAGATGTATGTAGTAGTAATGTTTTTCACTAATAAATATTAAAATGATAACGAGCATCGATGGAGAATATTTTCAGCACTGCATTATTTTGGGATAATATAATTTGTATTGTGATTCGGTCAGCCTGGCATCATGTTAAATAATCTTTTTATTGCATCAAACGATAATTAAATATACGCAACCGGTTATCATTGTGGATATTAAAAAATGTTTCGTAAATGCATCATCGGCTTTTGAAAGCGTGCTTGGAATCTTGGCATTTTTAATCGCTAAAATAAAATTATATGAATACGGAACTTTAATAGGCAGTTAAGAATGTTTTGACGGAAAATTGATCATCATCCAACATGAATATTCATACATAAAAATTTATCTGGAATTTTTCGATAAAGCGCCAGTATATCAACCTTAATTAGACTAAAAAAGTAGTAATTCGTATATTGGGAAATTTCGAGGGTACAAAAAACGTATTTTTTATTTATTATTCAGTATTTTAAAAATGCGTTATGTCGTTAAAGAAGGTCTTATTTTTCCTTATCCAGTTCTGTTTTTGGAGTTTTTTTTTTATACAATTACGATACTAAATAATTATTTTGTAATTAATTAAAATCACTGGCAGTTTTTGCAGAAATGATAAAGGGACTTTTGCTATCTTTTGATTCATGCATTTTTAAAGTGATTTGCGTAACGCACAGGTCTGTACTGGCCCAATAGTATATCGAAAATTAATATTCTTTAGGACACAGCGATAATTACGGTGTTCTTAGACGAATAAAATTTATGTTCATTGGAAATACATTTACGTTTATTTCGCGTTTAAATTGCGAGTGTAATAAATTATTGTTTATCATATCTTGCAATAACGGTAATGACTACGTTTGTAATTAAAAATATCTAATGGACGGTTGATTTAATAGAAAATCGATAAACTTATAAATTACTTCATTGACAATTTCTTAAGTGCGTAATTTAAATTAGGAGGCATACAAGTATTACGTAAGCAAACATTTGGTGATTTTAGACCCTCGCCGTTCCCACCTTCTGTATAAAAAAAAATAAATTTAAAAATAATTATTGTTTTTGAGCTCAAGCCCTCAAGGAAAGTTTTTAGGGCTGGTTTTTACGGTTAACCGTTTTTTCAGTTTTTTTGAAGTAAAACTTTTTTTGGCAAGGTAGATTAAAATTGATTCTTGAGATTGAAAATGTAACGAAAGTTTTGCAATTTATACTATAAAAACCGACTGTAGAACATCGGGCTAAACTGGCAGCGAGGTTGAACACTTGCCTTGTAACTTAAATGTCGTAGATTCGATCCCGGCAGTCAATGCCATTGTTATTTTTTTTTTTTTTAACAATTACACCAGTTTTATTTCTGTAAAATAACAATTTTCTTTTTATCTTACGTAATATTGTAAGTAAAACTAAGAAAAAATTCAACTCCCTGCGCCCTCTAACGCTGCTCACGTAATCCTTGAACGCCTTCAAATAGTCCGCCAATCCTTCCTATTTTTTTTTTAATATTTTTTTTCTGCTTGCTTTCATTCATTTGTTTTGCTACAGTTGTTATTTTTGTTATCATTGGTTTTACCGTCAATTTTCATAGTATCTCAGTATTTTTATAATTTACTTGTGCATGTGGGGATGCCCGTTTTTTTGAACGCATATGGCCATTTTGTTTTTTTAATATCTCATTTCATCGATTCACTAGCTGCTCGGTTCGACTTCGCTAGTGTGTAAATAGCTATTTTCGCTCATTGCTCATCCCTTTTTTGTCGTAGACTGTTTAAAAAATGTATCGGAAAATAATAATAATGATTCTTTGGCTCATTCTAAGAAAAAAAGTCCCTTTTAACATGGGGCCGCAAACGCGCCGTTTTCGAGGATGTTTTCTATACAAGAAAGGCACTCCTGGTCAAAAGCTCTAACGTGAACCGTTTTAGAGCAAAACGACATTTTATGATGAAAAACACGAAAAGAGTAGCAACATGATCATATTTTACAAAAAACTAAGCAAATAGAAAAAACATGAAAATGAATGCAGGCTTCCAACCCATGTCCCAGTAACCTACGTATCCGTTCGAAATTGCATTTTTTTGACACCCTGTATCTCGAAAACGATACGTTTCCAGACCCCCGTTAATAGGAACTTTTTTCTTCGAAGTAACCAAGGAATCACACCCCTTTTTCCCGACACATGTTTTGAAATACTCAGTATAATAAACCTATGTTATTCGTCAAACTTTTAAAATAGTGAAATAATTTCAAATCGGTTCAGCGGTATTAGGTTTTGTGATAACATAAATAATAACTTGTTCTTTGTGTGCATTTCTGTAGAATATACACGATGCTTGTCACTTGTCACTAATGATAATACATAAGGGCAGGTGTTAATTTGTACACAAAATCCGCTAATCAGCTAAATTATTTTCACAAAAATGTGTTCACATTTTAAGTATTGAACTCATAATAGATGTTAAACACTTCTATTTAACACTATTAGAACACACACAAGCTTATTTATTATTAAATATTTGATAAGTGATAACAGAATGATACAAATATACGTGATTATATGTGTTTCATTTTAATACCAAAAAAGACGGAGTACAATTCGCATCCTAAGCTTCTGTATCGTTATAATAATTTGACAATTACTTTGTTGAAGATAATCGTATTTTTTCCTTTACTTGTGCTCTGACACTTCCCTTCTTTTTTAAGATTCTGGGTCAACGGGAAATGCTCTCTTCTAGGTTTTGATAAGTGAGTCGGTCAGTACCTCTTTATTAGAAGTTTGAGATTTTACAGGACTATGGGGTTTAGTGTTTGATATTAATTTCAACTTGATACCTCTAGCCGTTTCTGAGAAGAAGGGTCTTGAAGGACATACGAACAAATGGAGTGATTCCGCTATTTTCATTTTTTTTTTTTTAATTATATTTGGCCGACGCTGTACGGTAAAAAATTAACAAATTTCTTCTTACAATTAAGTTGAAAATGTTAGAGTATTTTTTCTATTCATTGATTATTTAGAACCATGCAGTTTTTTGTTGCGAAAAAGTTGTCCAACCATTGAGCAGTTGGAGGGGGGATTTAATTTATGATAACTATGTGAATTTTAATTTTAACACCTGTTCTGATAATTTATTGGGTCGTATTTTCTGTATTCCATTTAACAACTAACGTATATTGATTTTTTTTAATCTTACACATGAAAAATCAATTACCAAACCATAAAATCAAAAACCATCTGTAATCATTTTTGCATGATTTGTGTTATACATATTTGTTTAATTTTTATTGTATTGTTTTATTCTGATTTTTCAAAAAGTAGTAATAGTTTTGTGAATTTGATTTGTATTCATCCCCTGATCCTATTTGGTGTTTTGGTATGTAGCTTATTTTGCAGCTAACACAAAAAGTTGTCCTTGATTCCTTTGCCTTAATCCTTACTTTAAAACTCTTTGAATGTTTTAAATCGACTACAACATTGCTAATTCTTATTTTATTATGTCTGTAACTACGCGTGATTATAATAATAAAAAAGCAAACGGTAAAATGCAAGATGTGATATTTCGAATAAAAGATGCAGGTGATTAATCGGAACAGACATGATAAATTTAAAATGGAATCTTGATAATTTGAACGGCAGCATGTCTATATAAAGCGTTAGGGCGCGACATTTTTTTTGGATCAGGGTATGAACCCGGGGTGAAAAAAGCTAGGTTTATTAATGAATTAGGATATCGTCGCCATCGATATGTTGCCAGGCTGATCTACAATCCGACACGAATGTGTCGCAGATGGCGGACCCATCGAGAGAAGAGGAACAGGTCACTCTACTCGGTGAGGAGGGCCTTCGTGCTGGAGGACAGGCCCTAAAACTAGGGTAAATAATTATATGATGCACCGTCATTAACGAAAAACTAATTTTCTTATTGCTATTTCGGGGTAATTGTACAATTATTGATGATGAATCAGATACAGTATTATATTTCGGATAGTCTTTTTTGTGTGCGCGTTGGATGTTATTGCAAAAGCAGTTCGCATTAGAAGCTTTTCATTTCATCTACCGCTCACTGATCACTTGTTTTGAAATCTAACCTCCCATTTCTAGTATGCTGTAGATGTAATATTAAAAACGTTGCGTTTCATATACCGCTTACCATAAATAAAGGATCAAGAATACTATTATCCAGACATCGTTGTCATAGACCAGACGTCAGATAGTAAGATTAATCCCTCATTTCTGGTATGCGCCGGATACAATTATAATCCCAGCTCGTGTCAAAAGTGTTGCATTGCATCAATTGCTTCCCATAAAAAAAGTTCAAAACACCACCATTCTAAAGCTGCTTACTGATCACTTGACTTAAAAGCTGTTTAGCAATAATATATTGACCTCTATTGTCGGTTTTTTAGGGACACAAAGCTTAACGTGGACCTATGTATTTTGTAATGGGTTCATTTCTATAAAAATAGTTTATCTTACAAAAATATTCAGATAGAGTAACTTGCCACAATTGGTAATGTCGCAAATTATTTAATTATTATTTAATATGTCGAGATCTGCCGGTAGGTTCCTGATTTTTTAGGCATCCAAAACCGACCGCCTCTTAATCAGAAGATGTATCCTGTACCTTGTAGATTTTTAAACACTCCAAAACTGAGCTAACAAACATCTACTTCCAGTACCGCGGGATGTGTTGGTTTATCCCAAAATATGTTTTTATTGGGTTCCCCGTTGACGTCTGTCGATATATGCTGTGTCTTATTCGAATCAAAACTTTGTATGGTTTACCCGTTAAAATGTCTTTGCACATTACTGGTACTGTGAATATTTTCTGTTGAAATTATTTTGTTTTAAAATCTTCATTTCGATTTTTGCATTTTTAAATTTTTTCTGCGAAGAAACCAGTTTATTCACATGTTTATAGTAAGATAACTCAATTGCTGAGTCAAATGAGCATAAATCAAATGAACCCATACTGAAATGAACAAATGAAACTCACTGGTGAAAATTACAATGCCAACATTTTCAGACTATTGTTTAGATTTGATAGCTCATTACACTTTTGTGCGCAAAATATACCTTTATCCTTTATCGCAACTTGAAAGTTAACGATGGAAATACATGTCGTGCAATGAACTAAATTAACTGTTCACTTTAATAATATTATGTCATCAACGTTGCCTTCAGAAACCGTCAAGTGCATTGTCTCGAAAACAGAATCAATGTTAAGTAATCTTTTTTGGGTAAATGTGGCTAACATTAATTTATAAATTTTGTTTTTGGTTCTATGCCATTTTGACATTATCGACGCAAGGAATTCTAGTATCAAAATATAATCTTGGATTATATGACATTGAAATTGTGTTTGCAAATATTTTGGTAGTCTTCAAATATAGTTTGAAAAACTTGATGGATTTGATGCTGACAATCTTGAGTCAATGTAAGATCAAATAATGACTGTGATGAGTAATTTTGATAGATGATAATGGTTTGGCACTTGAACTCGCCGATACCGGGGATAAGATATTATCAGGAAGGTGTGTGATTTTCGCCTGCGTGTTTCATTTGTTCAAAATAAGAGTTCCGGAGTTCTTTTTACTTCACTGACAGTCTGTGACTGATGTGACTTGTTCTTACAGCGCTTATATGAAGGAGTTGACATGACTCAATATCGAAGCCCTCTCAGGCAAGCGCACCACGCATGCGATTTGCCTTTAAATTGTTAGTTTTCTTTTGTCTTACAAGGAGACCTTTTGGTTGTTGGGTCGCCGAGTTTGATTTTAATGTAAAAAAGTTGGTCAAAATCGGTTATCTCGGAACTGTAAGATCCTTTTGTTGGCTTTTCAGTGGGCGCGCAAATTCTTCGCTCCAATGGAAAGGGACAGCACTGTCAGTCACGTGTTTCGCGCCACATGAACAAGGTGAACGAAATTCAGTCTAAATCAACGATCTGATTCGCCAAAGGAAATTCTTCGTTTGTACGATTTTTTTTAATGATTTTATAATGTACGCTGGTGAATGAATTTCGTTCCATTGGTTGTTGACAATGTTCGTGTAGAAGGAAGATAGTGTTGTCTCTTTTCGTTGAAGCGAAGATTGCCGAACAACCCAAGTGCATACTGGATGTTTAAATTAAAAAAAAAAATTGTGTAAATAACGCAATTAATTTTTTTTTGTTATTTTGTTACTATTTGAAATTACGTGTTTTTTTTTTCTTTTTTTCATTTGCTAATAACATTTTTTTGTAAATAATTTATTGGAGTGTTTTTCTCAATGAAAGATATGAATAACAATACTTTTATATGGCCTGTTTCGTGAAAAAATATATACCTACTAAAGATAAAAATTTCTTTTTCAGAGCATTATAAGAGCAAAACAAAACGATCTAGTACTTAAGTTAATATATCCCTTTTTTAACAGTTTCAAAAGGGCATGTGTTAAGAAATATGTAAAATACAAGAATTATTATTATTAGATTTTTTAAATGCTCAGAATTTCGAGCTTGCAGTAATTTTAATTACTGAATTTTCTCATTTTTTTATTGAAAAACTAAACATGACAGTGTTAATTAAAGACATTTTAAAATCTAATAATAATAGAAACTTTTCGTAGTTAAAAAATGCTGTAAATATTTAAACTAATATAATAGCTAGTACATTATTATTTTTTTTTTTTTTTTGTAAATACATAATTTTCGTTTGTACTCGTATTTGTATCAGTAGTAAACACTAACCATGCTTGTTGTAGCTTTGTTTATATTGCAGCTTTTTGGTCATTTTATTGTTTTTTTCGTAAAATTTTAACATTTCTAATTAACAGCTTGTTTATAACAAATAACCAAAGGAACATGTATTCGTTGTTTGTATATTTATCACAATTTTTTAAATTTACTTCTGGATATGAATTTGTTTTTAGCATGGTTTCATTATGGCGTTTAAAATTTTGTTTTGTGGTTTGTATCTTTGAATAGAGCGCTGTATTGTTGAAAAGTCACTGGTAGTAGATTTAAGGATCAACCAAAACTCCCTAAACTTCTGTCTTCACGTAGGAAACAATCCACCGACATTTTTACGTTTTTTACACAATTTATAATAGACAGTAGCTCTGTTCCAACCTCTCTGCGAACGGTAACAGAATCGTCACAATCATGCACAGTAGCTAAAACGAATCGATTTTGGAACACATTTTAGTTACTGCGCATGACTGTGACGATTCTGGTACCGTTCGCAGAAAGGTTGGAATAGAGCTAATTTGTATCTGCCAAATGTAGACAAATAGTTTATCGTTAAGTTCGCCAGTTATTTCTTTGTATAAAAACAAATCACCTGCAATGATAAATCGTTGATTGTTTCCCTGAAAATATGAAATTTTGTATAGCTAGTTTATAACATATTGATCATTGATTTTGGTCTGTTTCTGTAGACATAGTTACCCATTGCAAAGAATTGATTTGTAAACACTATGACGACATAGTTGTATTCGCCTATCTGTCGGGATTTGACATAAAACTGTACGACATCTGATGACGGAAATTTAAACTATAAACGCATTACATGGCGGATCCTGCATTACATTTGGCCTTATAAACTACGCTCATATGTCAAATCCCAATTCTTTACTATACCCGTAATAAGATTTAACATAGTGAGACATGACTTATGACGTCATTATTGTAGAAGTTATAGACGAAAGATAGTATTTTTCAACAGTTCATTACTCCTTTATTGACGCTAATTACCTTAGCTGTTGAGCGTCTATAATGTACAATCTATCAATCTCTTCTTGAGAAAAATATAATTTTTCGTAAGTTTTACGGCAGTGGAGTAACGTTGTCTTCAGAAACCGACCACAAGTGCATTGTCTCGAAAACAGAATCAATGTTAAGAAATATTTTTTCGATAAATGTCGCTGACTGATGCCAAATTACAATAATAATTTTTGGCAAGAACTCAACAAAAATATGTTATGGGTGATAATTTTGTAGTCCCAGAGGCAACTGTCGAATTTCCTATGTATCAAATCCACAAAGAAATTTGTGGGGCAAACAACTAGACACTCACAATTATTATTATTTTATTCTGTCGGAAACTGGAGAATTAGGGGTTGAGATCGACATTTTGACATCGATTTTTTTTTATGTAGTAGTTTACATAAGAAAACAATACTAAAAATGGTCGGAGGTGATATTAGTGACTACCCTATTTGTCTGGCCTGGTACAAACTCACGCAGACAAGTTTGTCATGTGTATTTGATACGTAGAAAGTTTCACAGTGAACTCTCCGTCTATTACCTATAATATGTAGTAAAGAAAATGATGTTATTATTTTAAAATTTAAATCTCTAGTTTCATATTTTGCCCATAATAGTATATTATATCGCTGCGAAGCCAAATTATAAAATATTAATTTGCAATAATTATGCAATATGAAGGGTACACGGGAAGAAGGCGATTTGTCAAAAAATGTAAATTGTGCAGGAGAGCATTTTGGAGTGTTTAAGGTCGTACCATTTACTTGCTGATGCATTTCTTTCAACGCTTATAACTTTTGACGTAGCGTATTCTTGTCTAAAATGAATACACCAACAGAAAGGTACGACTTTTGGCTACAAGATGGCATAAAAAAATTGATTTCGAATTTTTACTGACAAATCGCCTTCTACCCGTGTACCCTTCATATGTAATTCACTTGCAAATTAAGGTCACTGCACACGAGGCTGGTTTTGCCTTGCAGCGTCACTGCTGGGATTAGTACGCTGGCTGCTAGGATCGAAATGACGTCACTGAGAGCTCCCGTGCGTGGTTACAAGCCGGATTCCAAAATTAGAACGGGGACTATTTATCGTGCTTGTTTCCGTGCTGGTTTTTGGCAAGAACCAATCAGAGAACAGTATCTTGTCACGTGGACGACGCAGACAAACGTCCACTTTTGTCAACATTCGAACTGTCTGCGCGCTCACCAAAGCCATCTACAAAACCAGTTTTAAAAAACGCATTGTGTGAAACCGACACATAAAAATCATCACGAAGTCTAGCGCCGTAGCGCGCTTGGAATCTAGCAGTGATATCAAGTAACGAATCTGCGACAAAACCAGCCTCGTGTATAGCATGTTTTCTAGTTTGCCTTCGTATCGATAGGGTATATTATCGGTAAAGTAGGAAACTAGAGATTTAAAAATAATATGATTATAATTTTATTTATTGCATGTTGCATCATAATTTATGCCAACTATTGATATAAAAGTGGTCAACTATAAAACGACTAGTTGGGAAGCTCTCACCCTTATCATAAATGTTAAAATTTTTGTGTACGTTTTTTGCAATCAAAAACTAACATTTAGTTCACAATTAGTCAAACACATGACGGTGTAATGTTTTCTGAAAATATTGCAGCGTTTTTAATCACCTTTTATTTTTTATTAAACGTCTCAAATGTTGACATTTTATTTTGAAACACTTTTTTTACGATAAAAACCTTTTTTTCATTGTTTCTGTTTTAGTTTTCTTGAAACGTTATGCTTCAGTTGTATATATTTCTATCATTTACAAATTATTTTAGTTCGATATTTCATTCCTGCTTGAAACGAAACATGTGTCATAGAAATATTATGATTTTTTTCTGTTAGTTGCTAAATTTTATTTTTACGTCCTGTGAATCCCGAGAAGATATAAAATATCGCCATCTTACTATCTTTTTAGAGCTCCTCTTTATGTACTGGCTAGTAGCTCAGGTGCAAATTGCTGTCATCTGCCATACCCTTTTGTCGTAGAATATTCTAATCATGAAGTAGTAAAAATCATTTGTCAAATCGACTCAGTGGTTCCCGCTTTTTCTGATAAAATATACTATACATTCAAAAATTAAGGAATGAATCATAATTTTTATGAATGGGGCGAGAATGTTTTGCATTGTTTCGCCGCTTCATTAAACGGACCGTACTACAATGATGACCCGCTTCTACTATTTTGCTACTTTACTGTAGGCACTTTGTTATTTTGTATATCAGTATTGGGATTTGACATAAAACGATGCGACATCTGGTGACAGAAATTTGAACCATAAATATATTATGACAGTTTACATGTATATGTCGCCGGGATATTGTCAAACTCTTGATATTATAATTTCACTTAGTGAAATTATAATATCACGAATCTTTGTCAATCGTGATATTGTAATTTCACTAGTGAAATTACAAAATCACGGATTTGACAATATCCCGGCGACATATATATATATGAACAATGGCGGATTCAACTATTTGGCCTAAACTCCGCCCATATGTCAAATCCTAATAGATTTAGAACTTCCAAAAGCCAGGATTATGTTGACGTTGCACCGATTCATATTCCAACTTCATAAATCATAATTTTTAACAATATTTCCTGCAACCCGGCATTAATATTATCAAACAGCTTCTATACTACTTGATAGTCAGATAGCGGCATCTTTGTTAGTGATAATTAGAATAATAATGATTCTTTTTAATTAATTATTTATGGTTAATTAATTTTACTACTTCGATTGTGATGAAAATTTATTCATATCGACGGCACATAGCTTATATAAATCTATTGAATATAGTTTTGTTGGGATTGATTTAAAATGTTTTATGATTTTATGATACATGGTTCGTAACATTTATACAAGGTTGCCAATATTATAAATAATACGAATTGTAACTTGACAGCTGGACATAAAGCCATTATATTTATTTATGTAAGGGATCGAACAATGTATGTACATACTAATATAGGCCCGGATTTATTGTAGATTATAGACCTTCGATAGTTTAATTAGCGTCTATCCGGATGACCGAATCTAAATGTCTTAATGGAAGAATAACAACTAAAATAGTTCCGAGAAGAAAAAAAATTAAATACGGAAAATTGTCGCTTCGGAATCAAATTTTATAAGAGGTATCAAAAAAGTATTCATCATGTCTCAGTATTCTGGACTTCAGAACATTATAATTTATTTTTTTTAATATGGCAGTCCTTCTTAGGCCGAAAATTTGGGACGCTCTAAACCAGTAGCCCTTTTGGCTTCATGGTCAATTCGGTCTTGTATGTACATAATTTTTTAAGCTAGTTATTATTTTACAATATTGGCAATTTTAAATCGGCATTATATATTATATATCCTCAGTAGTCCCCAGGCTCTATATTTTACTGAACGATGCTTACACTATAAAAGTCTAAATTTAAAATATCGGAAGATTTACGTTTTCATTTTGGTACAATAAAACTAACCTTTCCCACCAACAATCTTCCCGGTTTCCGGGCTTGAAAGCCGTTGATTCATTGGTATTTCTACCCGATGTTTCGTCTACAACTGCGGTAGACATTGACAGCAAGCGAAGTGTTCTTCTAGGCGGCCTAAGCATACAAGAAGAGAGAACACCAGCCGCCTAGAAGGACACTTCTTCGTCCGCTCCCACATCGCCTTTGATAATGTCTACCTCAGTTGTAGATGAAACCAATGAACCACGACCTACAAGCCCGGAAATTGAGAATATTTGGAGTTCAATTTTAATTAGAATGAATAGCGTCCAAATGTCAGTTTATTTACATCGGTGCTACGTCCGTCCAGTTTGAGTGAGAAATAATATCGCTGCCATTAATTCAAATGAACACGTTCACACACATCCGGGGCGGCGACACAAAAAGAGCTCAGCTATTCGGGCGTGATTGTTCGAAACCGTGTGGCGTGTAAGCATCGTTCCAGTCGAAACGATTAGACAAGACAGACAGAGCTGGTATAAGGGTCGTTACTAAGTCAAGAAAGACAGATGAGATCAGCGCAGGTTTGTGTGCTAATGTGTTTGTGTTATTGTTGTGTTGTGGCGCAGCACGAGGGGGGAGTGAACCCCACCGAGTCTATGACCCGGGCGCTCATAAGTGACGACTCTATTGCCCGCCAAACAACTCTGGGCCCCGTACAGCTGGGGTATGTATCCACATACAGTGCGCAATGTCGTTACATAACATTCATTTTTTTTTATATTGTTTTTGTTTTTATTTCATACCTTTTAACTCATTGGCTACGCGTAGACAACTCGTCACAAAACAATTGACTGTTGTTTTTTATTGTAGTGCTTCAGTGGAATATGTAATTTTCTTACAGCTGTATTACTAGATTTTTAAATACAGAACGGTGACATCCATTTATGAAAAATTTAATAACGTTTTTGATGAACAGATTCTAGAGAGAAATTAGTTATCTAATCTCTTAAAAAATATCGATAGGAAAGTTAAGACACACAACTCATTTTTGCAAATTTAGAAAATTAATTTTGAAGGGATCTATAATACAAAAATTCGAGGGGATATTCTGTTGAAAAACGAATTCTTGTTTATTATTGTACTTTGGGATTAATGTCTTGGTGCCGATCCTAAAATTGATAAATGGATTAAACGAACAAAATCAAATCTTTGATTAACATCTGATTAGAACTCTTCAATAAATAAAATTATCGACCGACGACCAATTTGTCAGACAATATATTAACAAAAAATATAATTAATACATTAGAGTTCAGAACGGATCTAAAAATATAAAAAATAATTAATATTTAGTTTTTTATTTATTTTTAATGAAATTCGTGAAAGATTTTTTTAATATTGAAGAAGATCCAAATCCGGATCGAAACGTTAATGTATTAATTATATTTTTTGTTAATATATTGTCTGAAAAATTGGTCGATAATTTTATTTATCGAACAAAATCAAATTAAAGACCAAAATTCCAAAATAAAATCGTAATTGTTTTCATAAAACTGATAGATTAGACATTTATAAATGTTTATACAGTGCGGGGGAGGTCACAAATAAGGCCATTTCTTTACGTATGCGTTTGGCATAAGTATCAGGCGAAAAATAATTTCGTTTTTAAGCTTGGGATGCTCCCGGATTCAAACCACCCACTCTAGAATAAAATAAAAACAGTGTAACCGGTAATTTTGTTCGTGTCTTCGATCTTTTTGTTCTCGATTACCCGACTCTCCGTCATGTTCTCGGGGATACAGTTCAATGTGTGCGCTACTGCTACATTGCACTACTACACACATGACTTGCGACTGGTTGGCGACACCCTTGAAAGAAGTCGACGCAGATCATAGAAATCAGTCGAGTGAAACAACTGGGTTGTCTGTTCTAAAACCTTGTCTGTTATCAGTGCGTTCACTGGAAGGCTACAATTTACAAAGACTTTCGATTCTTCGATTTCGATTCTTCCGCTGTAAAGTATTACAGTTGAACTCATATGTATTTTCAACTGATTAAAACGAAGCCACTTTTGTAATGTTGCGTTCGAACCCGTTTTATCTATACGTCGGGGATTTATAAGTGCCACGAAGTGAGGATGAGGGAGAAGTTGAAAATATATTATTCGGGTGGTCCGGAAAGGTTGAAAATACATGAGTTCGGCTGCATTCACAACAGCAATTCAGTATCGTGCTAGTATTAAAGATGGAAGTTGACCGTAGCTAATGAGTTGGAATTGGTAATCATCTCCTACTGCATCCAATCACCCCCACATACAGTACACACCAACCACATCAGTAGTAAAACACTTATATTTTTAAAAATGAAATCCGTAATTCAGGCAAACAAATTTTATGCATAGTCTTTTCTTGACATTTTACTGCAATATTACAAAACTGAACGTACTTTTTCAATAAATGCCACCGAAAACTTCTGATTTGATATTTTTTTTGTATAAACAAAAGACTGTCTCTTTTTTTTTTTTGAAGTGAAAACTTCTTTAGCGGCGTTGTACACTTTTTTTGTAATGGGTAAAAAATGTTAAACTCGCGTCAGATCGTCAGGGTCACGTGTCCTGATCGAAAATGCGTAAGACGAAAACTTTTATTTATACAACGTTAGACATCTAGCGTTGAAATATCGTACATAAAAATGCAATCTATGATACAAACCATTTTGATCGAAAATTCGTAAGACGTTAATATTCAAGTTTTCACTTCCACCGGCGCTCCCGGAGTGCAAAGGGGTTTTTTTTTTTTTTTTTTTGTTTCGTCAGACAACTCATATCCAGCACAGAATATTGTAAAAGTTATGTACTCTCCAAATTTATACTTTTCTGTATTTTTGAAAAACATTTGTGATTCTTTATGAATTTTAATACAGCCGATGGAAAGTGAAATTCAAAAAATATCAACTCGAACGTAGGTACTGCTTTCTGTACAGAGATTTATATAATTACTGCATATTAAAAAAAAATCCTATTACGATGTACTTACGTTATGTTGTTTTTCCGTTTAGATAAATAAGATTTGAATATTTTCGTGTTAGTTAAACAGCATTTGATAATTAACTTAAATAGGATTATAAAATATATTTTATTTATTACTGGGTTTAAAATTTAATTCACTATAAATATCTGTGTTAATAATAATTGATCCATATAATATATTATATTTTGCTGGATTCTATTGTTCATTAAAAAAATGTCATTATTTTTGTTTACTGTTTTTTTCATATTATCAATTATCGTGTTGAGATAAAAATTGGTAGTATATTTTTTTGTTAATTGGCTATGTATAATATTTATGCCTACTGAATTATGAGAAATATTTTCTAAATTAAAGCTGTTTTGCAAAGCTTAATGCTATCATATAAGCGTAACATTATTTATGGTAAAATTTCTTTAATAATTTGCTAAACAGAAAACAGTAATGTACGCAGTGATTTTTTTTTTCAAATTTATGCGTACGCTACTGACGCAATGAAATATTTTTTTGTGTCTGTGTTTACCAATTTAAAATTTACTTTAAATTATTGAAGTAAAGAAATTTTGTAACTATTTAATTTATGTTCTATCGAAACGCGACAGGCACCAATATTGTTTTATGTTTATCAAAGATTAAGATTTTATTCAATTTCAAATAGTATTTATAAAATAAGAAACCAAATAATTTAAACTTAATATATTTTTTGAAGTTAATCCATAATTTCTGTGACGGGTGCCAAAATAATGACAGTATAAAAAGAATCAAAGAATAAATGGTTTTAGAGAAAAATATATGTTGAAAGGATTCTAAAAAATGACTCATTAATAAAATATAAGTATAAAATCGGCCATGTTAACTGAAACTCCAATCAGAGTGAATGACGTCACGCCTATGTAAATCAGAGGATATAGACACTTGAAGTAAATACCGTGTCGCTTGAATTTTTGTTGCGATCATTCATTCTGCATCATTTAATTAGTTGATTTGTTATTTATTCGTGGTTAATTACAAACTTTCAACTTATTGGTAAAGATAGTCACAAAAAAGATTTTATCTATACATATTATAGTAACTAGATAACACTATATCCCTTTTTTTTCATTGTGACAGTTTTCCGGAAAAGACACAAGACTCAGAGGATTTCTTCCCATGGTCAGTAATGTTATCGAGTAATTACAAAATACTCAGCACTTAGAGCAGCTATAGCGTGCTTGCACCTTGCACTCACGCGATTACACGCTTTTTTTAATTTTTATTTTTCTTTTGCATTGATGTTGTATTCCTTTAGTTTTCTTTGAAAATGTTGATTTTATGATAGCGGTTTTACTGAAATACGTGTACTTTTCAATTTTCGTATTTGTGTTATTTAATATCAATGAGAATTTTTTTTATTTACCTTTGCAGTTGTACACATGAAAATAATGTTACTCACTTGTTTTTTTTTTTAACCTGAAAGGATAGAATATGCACTCAAAAATGAAGCTAGTTCTGAAATTATTCGTCGTTGTTCACACAGGGGTAATATTCACGATATTGAAATGACAATTAGCGTTTGACATAAAACGACACGACATCTGGTGACAGAAATTTAAACCATAAACACATTACATCTTACATGCTGTTAGTATGACTATACAGATTGTATCAAATCAAAACGGTCCATAGGACTTCTGTGTGTAAGACAGAGACGATATTATATAAAGCACTAAAGCAGTAAGTAAGAAAGAGATTATAGTTACTATGGTTATACAATCTGATAGTATCGTCTTTGTTTTTAGACAGTAAAAATCACAATTTTATCAAATGTCAGTATTCACTAGTGAAATTATTGATAAAATGGCTATTTATACTGTTCAGGAAAAAATCCAAATAATTAAATGGTTTTATGGTGGTAATTCAACCGCCGACATAATAAATTTATTTGTAGTTGCCTTTGAAAACAGACCATCACCGTCTAAAACAACAATTTGCAGTGTCATACGAGAATTTGAATCAAATGGTTGCCTATCTCCGAAAAATCATAAAAAACAGCTTCGTGTGCAAATTGACGGTAATAGAGAAATGCAGGAAATAATGATTTGTGCAAGTGTCGACGAAAACCCGCAACAGTCTTACAGAGCAATTGTCAATGAATTTGATTGTGATAAACAAACTGTCTGGAGAATTTTGAAGAAAAACGGCTACAGTTCATTCAAAGTTAAAAAAAGTAACGAGCTCTTTCCGGATGACCTATTCAGGCGGATGCAGTATTGTGAAATTGCAATAGAAAAATCAAATAACGACGAAAACTTTATTAAAAATATTCTTTTCACGGATGAATCTTCTTTTCCATTGCAAGGTCGACATAATCCATCTGTAGTACGTTCTTGGGCTCGCAAAAATCCACGCCGAACTTACACTGCACGTACCCAGTATCCGCAGAAAGTGAATGTTTGGACTGGAATTCTGGGTGGTAATATAATTGGTCCATTTTTTATTGATGGAAATCAGAATGGGCAAAAATATGTCGACTTGCTTCGGAATCAAATTATTCCTGCAGTTCGTCAATTACCAGGGATTAATTTTAACGAAGTTTGGTTTCAACAGGATGGTTGTCCAGCTCATAACTCCCTATTGGTGCAAGAATATCTAAACGATACATTTCCTAATCATTTGATAAGTGGTCGTGGAACCATTCTTTGGCCCGCCAGGTCTCCAGATTTGACTCCATTAGATTTTTTTTTATGGGGATTTATAAAATCCAAAATTTATGGCTTTCAAGAAAATAGAGCTAATAATTTGAACGAATTGAAAATACAGATTTCCAATGCATGTCAGTCCGTTGACCATGAGATGTTAGCCAATGTGAGGGAAAATATTTATAATCGATTAGGATATTGTTTGGCAGAACGTGGAGGTCTTTTTGAACATTTAATAAATTAATTATTAAAAGTATTGTTAAAACTTTTGTACCAGAATATCAGATATAAATAATAATACGAATTAATATTACAGTTTAGTTGTTTTAATTGATAAATTGGTAAAAAGATTTACAGTGTACGAAATTATTTATTTACATAACCACAGTAACTATTAGCGATCATTTATCTCATTCTTACTTACTGCTTTATATATAGTCTCTGTCTTACACACAGAAGTTCTATGAACGGTTTTGATTTGATACAATCTGTATATGTGAAAAATGGCGGATTTGACAGTACGTTTGGCTTAAACTCAATAATGATCACGTGTGAACAGTGATTCAAGGACAAGACAACTGTTTTATTGGCTTCTGAAATAGTTTGGCTTTCTATCTCGCAAGACACTATCTATCGCCATTATTGCCTTGTCTTATCATTTGAACTGTTCTTGAAGCATACAATATAGTCTTGTCCTGAATATTGTCTCAAATTGAACTCGGATTTAAGTCGTACGTCTCTTACATCTATCGTTACGTAATAACTTTTGAAATCAAAAATCTGCAAAGCGTTTAAATAAATACAATATTTTGTTTTTTTTTTTTACTAGCGGACATAATCGAATGTTTTCAAATATTTCGAAAACAAAATGCTTGAACTGTGAATCAGTGCGTCGTCTGTCCGTTCGTGCTTGCTTTGCGGTCGAATGCAACCGAAACAAAATAATCCGATTATTTTGAAAATCGAAAAGATATCGATTCTTGGATCTGGATAGTTTCACCGCAAGCTCATTTTTGCATGCATCGAAAAAATAAATAAGTTACTCGACAATTTTTGGGATGTTTAAATTCAGACAGGGTTGGCCTGAAGAAACACAAAAAGTTACCGGAGAAAACGAATCGATGGAACTCACCTCATACAACTTTTAATTGCTATTAATTATTATTTTTTTAATGAGGGAATGGTCATTAGACCGGCCCACCGGAAATTCTTCCAACTACTAGAGAGATTATAGACGCTCAACAACTGAGATTATTGGCGTCTGTACTGAATTCAGAAAGAGCTTTCGCGATGATAAAGAACGCAATTTCTCAGCTAAACGAAAACTATCATAAAATCAATTCACAGTTGATAATCGTTAAAAAATATAATGTATGGTATTTCATTTTTTTTTTTGCGCACATTTAGATTTCCTTAAATGGGTTACATAAAGGGATATATTAGGTATACACTGGCCTATAAATATTGTTATTTCTTAACACGCTATGACAAAACTTTCTACAAGAGAATCCACATTGTGCTGTTATAACAGTCACAAATGTGAAGTAAAAAATTTTAGGTGAAATTTTTCTCGGTGTTTTTCCTGTTCTTGCAAAAAAAATTATAGGAAAAAATCTCATTTATTTTTATTGGACATGAAAACTTCTAAAAAAGTTACCATACAGCCCTTTAGTTTGCTTTTTCTGCTCCTGCAATTCTGACCTTGAACTTGAATCATCATTACAATGGCTGTGTCCATTGTGCTCTTCTTTTTGAAGATCTCCATCAAAATGATGGACGCGCATGCGTACAGCCTATTTAATAATGGGAGGCGCACGCGCAAACAATGTGCTGCGCGCGCATCATTTTGATAGCAATCTTAAAAAAGAAAAACAAACGAACACAACTGTTGACAGTCTTCGAATAAATGGGGGCTATATTTTGAGTTTTGATCTAGCGGCTGACTGTTTAGTTGGAACCGGCTTTATGTATTTTCATTTTCAGAATAATGCTTAATTAGCTTTTTTAGCTACATAACATGTTTACGTGTTTATGTATGTGATATGGATCAATTAAAGCTTGAATCGTGATTGTCTTTCCAATAGCTTTTGTGAACGTGCACTCATATTGAAAAGACCAAACTTAATTCAGGTTTTATTCGATCGTATTGCGCCATATTAGCAAAATTATATAGGTGATTCAGGATTCCTGAAAATGGCCGGTCCAATATAGGTTAGAATTTGACAATAATTGTCAAATTCTGACCTATATAGGAACGGCCATTTTGTGTAAACTTATGAATCGTTCAACGTTTCTCAAATTTGAGAACATTGTTCTCGTTCTGCATGATAAAAAGAAACTTGTTTTTGATCAATCCTATCTTCAGTTGAACTTCAAATAAAAAATTAAGTTTCGGTTTGTGCTTAGTTTTAGTAATCTTGCATAAGAAAGATAGCGTCGACAGACATTGTAAATTATAGACGCTCGACAACGAACGCCTTTAAGTCTTAATTTATGTTATTTGACAAATATTGTGGAAACAAAATATGAACCTACTATAATCGTACGGAGCAAAAAGGCGTCGATGGGGCGGTAGCACGTATAAATTCGAACTACTATATTATTAATAAGTAATTCTAGTCACGTTGCTATTGGAAATTCTAGCAAACATTCTAAAATTATTTTCAACGAATGTTTTCATAATTGAAAAGTAAAAATCAATGAGATTTTTTTCAAAATGTTGCGATATATATATTTGAAATAAATAATATGTAGTTTTGTGGGGCAGTTTTGTAGCTGGAGTAATTCTGAGGGAGAGAATACCGCCGTTTGAACGTATGTTATGGCGGGCATGCCGCGGAAATGTATTTCTTCGCCAAGCTGAGATCGAAACACCACTCGAAGATCCGTCTACGGTAAATTTTTTAATTATCACTCAAGTCTGCACTAGGTGTTTTATTGGTGAAGTTCTATATTGGTTCTATCAAATTTATAACACTGCTCCTCGGGAGGTTACGACTGCGTGTTATTTGATCAAATTATCGAACTGTTTGAACTTGGTTTTGGCAGTTCCGAAGAAATAACACCTCAGAACTGACAAAGAAATACGTACTTATAACGTTGTTTTCGCAACAGTTCAGTTTTTCTATTTGTCGATCTAAAAATAATATTTAGGTTGAGGATACAAAAAAATAGATTGCCTACCAAAAATTCGGCATAACTTTTTGATCAAAGTTTAAGATTTGTTTGAATTTTTTTAGAGTGACCAAGTGTTCAAATCAGTGTTCATTATATTCTTCCAAGGAGATCAGTTGAAGACTCGCGTTAAGAAAATCTGTGAAGGTTTCCGGGCAACTTTGTATCCGTGTCCGGAAGCCCCTGCCGATCGTCGTGAAATGGCTATGGGCGTAATGACTCGAATTGAAGACTTGAATACCGTACGTTACATTCGCGATAGCACCTTGAAATATAACCTTAACGAAAAATTAACGTTTTTCCGTTTAGGTTTTAGGACAGACTCAAGATCATCGTCATCGTGTGCTGGTCGCCGCAGCAAAAAACATTAAAAATTGGTTCGTAAAAGTACGCAAGATCAAAGCGATTTATCACACTCTGAATCTGTTCAATTTGGACGTAACACAAAAATGTCTCATCGCTGAATGTTGGGTGCCTGTGCTGGACCTGGAAACCATTCAACTGGCGTTGCGACGCGGAACGGTCAGTTATTTATTTCGTACTGGTAACGCACGTGTTTACTTCACCGTGTCCCAATCGTGTCTGTCTTCTGCACTGTAAGCGTGTTCTATTCATATGTCTCGACCCCAGTGTGGTCGAACATTCTGGAAACATCTGCCTGGGTCGATAATTTTCTTACGCACTTTGGCGGGCCCCTTTTTTTGACGTGATAACGTCTTATAAATTGATGAAACACCGGCTGCACGCACGAAAAAGTGTCACGTTCCGCCTGAGCGTGCAAGCGAGAGCGCGGTATAAGCGATAGAGAGGCACGATCGGCCCAAGCGTCGGCTTATACGCATTTCTCTCTCTTCTCGCGTGACGTCAGAGAGCTTATCAATGTTTCTTTATCACGTTATCACGTAAAACTATCGTCCGTAAACCGACTTTACAGACAACCAATTTTTTTGTTTTTCTCGAATGTTCCAAACCTCTCTCTATGGGCATCGCAATTCTAAGAAATTTTGTAACCGACGTGTACCAATAACAAAGCACAAACTGTGTTTCAAGCAGAGAAGAAAATACGTGCAAACATAAAAATAATTAAAACAGAGTAAGTAAAAGATCCGTGAAATTTTGTCTTCAGGAGAGAAGTGGCAGTTCTGTCCCGCCGATTTTAAACAGAATGGAGACTTTTGAGGATCCTCCGACTTACAACCGCACCAACAAGTTCACGTCCGGTTTTCAAGCACTGATCGACGCTTACGGCGTGGCCAGTTATCGCGAGGTCAATCCGGCTCCGTACACTATTATCACTTTTCCGTTCTTATTCGCCGTTATGTTCGGTGACGTGGGTCATGGACTCATCATGTTCCTATTTGCTGGATGGATGGTACTTAAAGAGAAACCCCTGGCTGCCAAAAAAACTGACAGTGAGGTAGGTGAAATAAAAAATGTTTTTTTCCATTATAGGTATATATTCTAAACATTAACAAGTGAAAAATTTGTATGTTATTTCACACAATGGTAATGTATTTGTTTTTCGATCACTTTATTTGACATTAAAAATAATTGCACATCGTTTTTTAGATCTGGAATATCTTCTTCAACGGTCGTTATATTATTTTCCTTATGGGCCTATTCTCAATGTATACCGGATTTATTTACAATGACGTATTTTCAAAATCACTCAATATATTTGGATCTTATTGGAAAAATGGTTACGAAAAAGAATTTATATTGACGCATAAATCCGCTCAGTTTAATCCGGCTGACCCTAATTTTTATGTTGGACATCCGTACCCGATCGGTCTTGATCCGATTTGGCAGGTACCTACTGTAAAATAGATTTGTTTTGTCATTTAACTTCCTTCTGCTAACAGTTTTCGATCGATTCTGTTTTAGCTGGCGGAAAATAAAATCATTTTCCAAAATGCGTATAAAATGAAAATTTCTATTATTTTTGGAGTAATACACATGTTATTTGGAGTCTGCCTCAGTCTTTGGAATCATAGGCAAGTACAGGCAGTTTCTCCTGACGATATCTCTGCTAAGAACCACATTTATTCCTAGAATTCGGAGAAGTAATATAATTTTAATGTAAATTTAAAAAGGGTTTGGACTGATTCTGTCCAGCTACCAAAGTCAGTCTTTCAAAGAGAATTAGGGAAAACGTCGTTCTTAGAAAAACACATGTTTCTACAATGACACCAACAATTTTTTTAAATTAATTTTCTTTTTATCAATCTAGGTATTTCAAGAAACAGATCAGCATCATTTGCGAATTTATTCCGCAGATAATTTTTCTATCGTTCCTGTTTCTTTACATGGTGTTGCTAATGTTTCTTAAATGGATGATTTATTACCCAACAGACGATCGTACGTTAATCTTTTCTTTTATTATTTCCTTCAAATATGGGCCGTTCAAGTCCAACCATGCTGCATAACCAACATATCAGTACAAACTGGTTCAGTCCTAATAAGTACATAGAATAAAAGATAACAAATATGTATGTTATTCGCAAGTTACATGTTAATGTTACTTTCGGAGAGCAAAGCAAAATATTAGATGCTTTCGAATGACATGTTTTGAAATTTATTTGCACTAATTTATTACTGAAAATCTCAGGCGCGAGATTCCAGGTTTATATCTCAATTATTTTTGAAGATAACCCCCATTATAGCCTATGGGCTATGTGCAAGGAGGCGGAGTTACAAATTTATCGATGCGAGCGTCTGTGGTAAGCACTAGGGGATACTCAAATTTTCCGTATGTCTGTGAGAAATGTTTATTAAAAGTGAAAATAGTTATGATTTTATAAAGTTTTTTAATTACAAAGAAAACATGAGCAGGTCTAGGCGATCTGGAAATGCTTGTTGTGTTTCGGGCTGTCGCGTTGATGGCGATGTAAGTAAAATAAAGATCATTAGCGCCATAATTTGACGTTGCGCTGTCAGAATAAACAAATTAATTATTCATATATTGTACGCCATAATTGATAAACAAATAATTCTCACGTGCCTTTTATGTTATGCTATTTATATAATGGTTTACAATCTGAATTTTGTTGTATATAAAATTAACAGCAGTTTCCTTATTACATTTATTTGACACATCATGGCCAACTAAAATTTGACTTATCATCATAGAAACATGTCGCGATTTCCATACAAAGTGAGTTAAATAATTCTCTATCACCTACTAGCGGCGCTAGTAGGCTTCGTGCACACAGCGTATAGATCAGGCCTGGGCAAATGGCGGCCCGCGGGCCGGATCTGGCCCGCAGCGCAATTTTATCCGGCCCGCGAAGCATTTTAGAAAATTTTAGGAAAATAGTAGCGGAAAGAATGCGGGGACTTTTTTTTTCCTTTGCTCTCCACATCACATGCGGAAATAGAATGTAACGTTTTTTTTTATGCAAATTTTTGGCCCGCGGTGAAATTTACGTCGGCCATCCGGCCCGCGGTCAAATTATGTGGCCCGCCGATCAAAAGATTTGCCCGCCCCTGGTATAAATAATAAATGGGATTAAATTTTCTACAGGATGGCGATTAAAATTATTAGTGTTGGGCGATTATGAATGATATAATCGAAATATTTCGATTATGACCGAATAATCGATCATTCGATTATGGCAACCGAGATATCATTCGCTTGAATCGATTATGAAATATGAAATGAATATTCAATCCCGACACAGTACTATTATATATCGATATATCATTCGGTATCTGCATTTACATGCACTGGGATGGGAAGGCTTTGCTAGCACTGGAGAGTGGGGGTGTTTCGATTGTACATGCTTTGTAGTTTGTTGGATCATTCATATTTCATAATCGATTCAAGCGAATGATATCTCGGTTGCCATACCGAGATATCATTCGCTTCAATCGATTATGAAATATGAAATGAATACTAATCCCGAGACAGTACTATTGCTATGTCGACTGTCGATTATAATATGATATATTGATATATCATTCGGTTTCTGCATTTATTTCAATTTTAATGTTTAACTCATTATGTAAATTGACGATGTATCCATCTAGAGATTAAAAATATATTTCTATTTCTATTCGATCATATCAGTGATTCCATTATTAATATTGTGTTAAGTAATATTAACAAATCGAAATTGCAAAGTTAGCACATAATTCATAATCGATGTTTTGAATGATCATTCGCTTACACTGTAAAAGTATATAAAACGAAATTATAAACTGCCAGGTTTGCGCATCATTCATAATCGATAATTCGAATGATCATTTGATTTATCATTCATAATCGATAATTCGAATGATCATTCGATTTATCATTCATAATCGATAATTCGAATGATCATTCGATTATAAAAACCGATTATTTCGATTCATTTGATTATTGAAATGTATCGATTATGCCCAACACTAAAAATTATTGACTGTATCTTATAACATTTTCGAGATAATCACAATTGATTTATCAAAAATAATCGAGATACAGGCCTGGAACACTCCTGTATAGTTTCGACGCATGCGCAAATTGTCTATTAGGTCGACTCGTACTGTTGTGTGCATTATGCATGTTTTTGTTAGATGAGAAACGGCTTGAACTTTCCATAGTGTATGCGCGGACATTATTTCAATATTCGGTAGAGCTGTAAAAGTAACGAGAAATTGTGTACCCGTATGTATTCGTTACTTAAAGAACCAGTACCCGTTACTTTCGTATCGTTACCTTACTCGTTACTTTTCATACGACATACAATCGTGTATAACAGCATCAAGAAGTGTATGTTCTCTTCTCTGGCATCAAGCATGTACCATCCCA
This sequence comes from Xanthostigma xanthostigma, assembly GCA_963575645.1. Lineage (NCBI taxonomy): Eukaryota > Metazoa > Arthropoda > Insecta > Raphidioptera > Raphidiidae > Xanthostigma > Xanthostigma xanthostigma. The sequence goes on from OY754470.1 coordinate 43,525,133, forward strand.
TCGAGGCGCGTCGCATCGTGATACGGTATGACTTCGTTCGTATAACGTATAACCTCATCAAACGAGTCGAACTGACTCCATGTCAGTTCGATACGACAGATGCGAGTAACGAAATGAATTTGTAAGTAACGATTTGGTACTTCGAGTGAGACGATGTACCCGTTACTCATTAATGAATACATACGGTTTGTTACAGCTCTAATATTCGGAGTTCGTTATTTGACAAGTGTATTAATTTCAGTGAACGAGCTTAAATACAGCCCGCACTGCGCGCCCTCAATTTTGATCACTTTTATTAATATGGTGCTGTTCAAACCGAGTACTGCATTAGCCGGTTGTGATGTATACATGTATGCAGGCCAAGGTTTTTTCCAAAGATTGCTGGTCGTTTTGGCATTATTGTGTGTACCTTGGATGCTTTTCGCAAAACCGTTTTATACAATAAGAAACCAACGTAAAATGGACTATTCGGTTAGTATACTTCAAACGCGTTTTTGTAATAATTATGTAACGAATGCGTTTCATACTTGTATTCGAAGACGAAATTTGACAGTTGCATACCAGCAATGATAAATGGATGCCGCACATGCGCAAATCAAGAATAACCTGTTTTCGTACCTGAGCAATGTTAGGGTCGGAAATAAGCTAGTGGCGCCACCCTGCGCAATTATTGCGAAACTCACTCACAGTTTCGTCTAACCTATAGCTCGGAATATGCATTCCTATCCGTTTGCTATTGTAGGTCATTTTATATGATGATCTAATGCAATAGAACCTCTGTAAGTCGAACTATAGAGGGTTGAGATTTCGAGTAATGGAGGCTTTGGGGCTTGAAGGGAGAGGAACAAAACATTTTTTTCGAGTTTTGGAGGTTTTTGATTTATTAAGGTTCTACTGTATATTGTGACAGAATAGCTTGGCGTAATGGTTAGCTTGCTAGTCTTTAGATCAGGTTTTCATTGGTATTCCTTCGCTCATGACTTTTTAGTGCCGTCTTTTTAAGTTCATGTCGATGCAATTGATTAATTAAGATCTGAGTGTATATTTGTCGAGCGTCTATAATTTACAACAAATAAAATTATGATATTGCTCAGGTATCGCACCAGCAGATGCACAGTGCAACGGATATGAACGGCGACGCCGAACAGGGTCTCAATAATGCGGTGGCCCCTCCGGTAGCACCTCCACCGGGTGGTCACGCCGAGGAGAATGACGTTGGTGAAATGTTTATCCATCAAGGTATTCATACCATCGAATACGTGCTGGGTTCTGTGTCGCATACGGCGTCTTATTTGAGATTGTGGGCGTTATCGTTGGCGCATGCGCGTAAGTTAACATTTTTTTTTAATGAAATCGTTTAAAATGAAAAAGCGTCCGAACTCGTGTTGTTTTTTTTGTGCAGAATTATCAGAAGTGCTGTGGAACATGGTCATGCAAAAGGGCCTGGTTCTTGGAGGGTGGGGCGGTGGTATTTTTATGTGGATAATTTTCTCCGCCTGGGCCGTTCTAACAGTCAGCATTCTTGTACTCATGGAAGGCTTGTCGGCTTTCCTGCATACGCTTCGTTTGCACTGGTAAGTCAACGTAAATTTTAAAAAATTCGACTTGAAAAGATCAAAACGCCACGACAGTTTGCTTGTAGATTTCTAATTATTTAGAGTTTTTAGTGGTCCGTCGAAAACGGAACCCTTTGATGTTCGTCCGTGCGCCATAGACAATAGGGTTATTGACAAAATTTCAAAAAGTATTTAAAATTAAAGATTAAAGGTATATGTACCCGTAAAAAATATTTTTTCTCATAAATGTAACAGATTTGACTCATTATTAGTTGTTTTTTATTTTGACTTTAAATTCTGCGCCAAAACGTCAATTGACCTTGACAGCCATGTTTACTGATTGCCTACGTCGCAGTAGGCAATCAGTAAACACTAAGCAAGCGGGTACAACGTGACATAGCATTATAACCAACAAAGTGTTAGAACATACACTGAACAGAGATAACGAATACACATGGCAGTCAGTGGCACACAGCTACCGGCCATGTTGACTGATTAATGACGTCACGCGCTGTGATTGGTGTTTAAAATCACGTGACACATAGGTTAAAAATCGTGATTTTATTTATTTATTTTAATATATTTAACGCACTTTTTTAATAAAAATAATAATTCTAAACGATATTTTAGACCATAAACTTTCATTATAACACAGTTTTATATTTAATTTTAATCACTGTCAATAACCCTATTTTTTATCAGTGTAAAGTTGTTAGTTCATCGCTTAATGCGTGTTTTTTTTTTTTTTTAGGGTGGAATTTCAAAGCAAATTTTATTCCGGCTTGGGCCACGATTTCCAACCGTTTTCATTCGAAGTAATTTTGAGTACAGCGTCTCAAACGGTTGAAGAATAAAATTAAACGACCCGCTAATGTTCTGATTACTTATTAGGCAATTAGAAGCTGCAGTCTGTGTGTAGTTAGTAAAATATTTAACTCGAAAATTGAATGTTATTCACCTTGTAATTATTTTTTCTTTTGTTTTTGGTATGTTTTCTTAATGACAAAATATATTATTATGTATCTTTAATTATTTATGGATGTGTTTTTGTTTAGTTTTGCAGTAAAAATGAAAACTCTTGACTTAACAAATATGGTTTCCGATTATCAAAAAAAACATTTTTTTTTAAACAATATTGATTTGTAATAATTCATGCATTGTTTGACGTACCTATTTTGATTTGAAATTCACCATCTGAAATTATGCCTACAGAATCATTAATTGGGTTTTCTTGACTGTTTATGTGATTGATAAATTAATAACTGTTCAATAGTTAGCTTAATATGAGTAATTATTTAAAATAATCTGTCAGAAATTATATAATCGATTTACGTACTTAACATTAATTACTTTGTAATTATATGCACAATATTTATATTAAGCTTTCATCGAATTTTCTTGCCACACTAATCAGTTATTGTTTTTCAGCTATCAGACTTAGTTCTATTAAATATATATTTATTGTCCGTATTTAGTTGGTTCCGATAGAGTATTAAATAGTTGAAAGTTTGCGTTAGGAACAATTTAAAAAAGAAGCTACCGATGTCCGGCTTGTGGCCTTTTATTTTTTTCCCCGTGTGGCATAAAAAGTTATTTTAATTGTCAAAGGCAATTAATTATTGCCTAAAAGTGGGAAAAAAATGGGTCCACAACGAAACAATAGTAAAATTTCTTTTTTGAATTGTTCCTCAACCAAACTTTCCCTTAAAAAATTTAAATCGCCCCGCCATTACAGTTATTAGTAGGTACTGATTGGTACCAGCTACCTATGTTTATTATTTCAACAATAGTTCAATAAAAGTAAAATAAATATTTAACAATTTATGGATTGCTATTGTTTTAGTGTATCAATAAATTTACTGCAAAAGAAGGTGTTGTTTTATTCGCCATTAATGTCTTTGAGTTTTTTTTAGTAACTAATTAATTAGTATACTAATTTTTTTGGCATAAAATTATTTTCATTTCTATACTAAACGTAATAATTTTGATAATTTTATTTTTAGCGAAAACACTAACAATCGGTGATTGTCTAAAAATTAGTCGAAGTATTAACTTACAACTAGACTTGAATTGTGTGTGCCTTCATTGTTTCGTACGTTCCTAACAAAAAAGATTTATTCGAAGTCATGTTATCTAATATAATTTTTGAGATTAATAAACGTCAATCAATTTCCGCTACTTTGATGCTTTATACAATGTTTTTTTTTTTATATATATTTATTTACCATTTACCTTCTTGATCGAAACGTGCAGTAGTAAAACAATAAGAATAATCACATGATATGTTGCTCGTAACGTATCATAGAAACGAGTTTCGTCCAGTGGGATGTTTACGACTACGGTTACGACAGCTGACTTAAATACCGTTTATTTTAAAACTTAATTTTTGTGTCTGCTCGCCAGTTTCAAACGCTCAAGATGGGTACGTTGTTCCGAAGCGAGGAAATGACTTTGTGTCAATTATTTTTGCAAAGCGAAGCAGCCTATGCGTGTGTGTCAGAGTTAGGCGAACTTGGATTGGTTCAGTTTAGAGATGTAAGTAAAATGTCAGTTTTATTTGCACAAAAATGTATTTATATTGAATGATTTGGTCTCGACGAAGCTTATGAATTTTACATTTTTTACCCGACTACGGCAAAGCCAAAAGAAAGGATTACGGTTTTTTTTTAAGTGAAATTTTTTTAGACTCGATAGGGCAAATTGGCGTGGTTTAGACGAAACGCTTCCCCTTCTCCGACTTCAACCGGCAGTTGAAAGGAAAGAGTGGGAGAGTCGTTTCTATCCTCTCTCTCTGTCAAAGCGTTATACGCACTCTACACGCATGCGCAGTTTGTACTTTTGTATACGTAGCATTTTCTCTAGCCACGGTAACAAATTCCACATAACCGTTTCCTAATCCTGAAATAATAAAGTCGTCAACAAATGCTAGAGCGAAAGAAGTTTCACTTACAACGCGCTTGTCTTTTTGATGTGAAACATCTATTTGCTTCTCTATGTCATCGCTTATACACGTAATTGCTTCTCTGTGTGAGCTGGGTACTACGTGTGTCTTTCTTTAGCATGGGTAAATAATATTACTGTGCGTTGTTGGTAAGTTACATTACAAGGTGGAATTTAATTACTAGAATTTAGATTAAATTTAGAGTTTCATATTTGCCAGGGGTCCCACGACGGCTCCTAGTTTTTTTACTGTTTATCAACTTCTCTTTTGTTTCAACAAATGCGTATTTGAAAGAAATATTCAATCGAAATTGACAGATTGATTTAAATTTGTAGTTAAATCCTGACGTAATTCAATCGAAATTGACAGATTGATTTAAATTTGTAGTTAAATCCTGACGTAAACGCTTTTCAAAGGAAATTCGTAATTGAAGTTCGCCGTTGCGATGAAATGGAAAGGAAGCTACGCTACTTGGAAAATGAAATTAGAAATGATGGAATTCCAATATTGGATAGTGGAGAATATCCAGAAGCACCACAACCTCGAGAAATTATTGATCTGGAAGTAAGTATATCAAAATAAATAATGGATAATTACGACAAATTCGTTTTTTTTCTTTATATTTGTAGGCCACGTTTGAGAAATTGGAACACGAATTGCGAGAAGTTAATAAGAATGATGAAGCGTTGAAGTCGAATTTTTTGGAGTTGACAGAGTTAAAACATATTCTACGCAAAACTCAAGTATTTTTTGACGAGGTATGTGTCTAAGATTTCTTTTCTTTTATTTATTATTATTTTATTTTTAAAACAAAAGTAAAATAAACGTTGATATTATTATTCGGGTTTTGTATACAAATTATTTCAAAATCAATTGTAACATTTTTTTTTAAATCTGCATCGAAAAAGTTAAACAGGTCCGATTTCTCAAAAATGATTTGATCAGTTTTCAACTAACTCTCAAAAATGTACTTTCGAAGTACTGCATCTCCCAAACAGAGCGTTTTTAGAAAATAACTTTATTTTGCTAAAATCCCCTTCCAAACCGTCAGTTTAATTTCCTAACGCTATGCGTATAAAGATGTAAAACTAATTAGTTTTTGTCAAACTTACACAGTCGTGCATGATAATGAGCATCGATGGAGAATATTTTCAGCACTGCGTTATTTTGAGATTATATAATTTTCTTGTGATTTGGTCAGCCTGGCATTATGTTAACAAATGTTTTATTGTATTAAATAATAACTAAATATACACAACCATTAGGCGATTAGGAATGTTTTGACGGAAAAACTCTTTACCCAACATGGAGGATTTGCATATCAAAATTTATCTTTGAATTTTTCAATAAAGTGCAAAGTATACCGCTCTTATTTAAACAGAAAAAGAAGTACTAAATCGTATTGGGAAATTTAGAGAGTATTTGTTATTTATTCAGTATTTTAAAAATGCGATACCATAATCAATTTTGATATGTTTTGTATTGATTATTTGAAATCCTACAGTTTTTTGTTGTTTATTATTTTTGACGCGACAAAAGAAATTGTACAACCAACAAACAGTTTCACTGGGGGATTTAATTTTTGATAATTACTTGAGCTTTTATTGCAAAATTTAAACCTTATTTTGATAATTTATAGGTCACCTATTTTCTGTATTTCATTAACAACTGACGCATATATATATATTTTTTAATTTCGAGCATAAAAAATCAATTGCCAAAATCAACAGCCATCTGTAATCATTTTTGAATGATTTATGTTATACATATTTGTTTAGTTCATAATGTATTGTTTTTTTCTGATTTTTCAAAAAGCAGTAATAGTTTTGTGAACTTTTATTCATCCCCTGATCCTATTTGGTGTTTTAGTATGTAGCTTATTTTGTAGCTAACACAAAAAGTTGTCCTTGATTCCTTTACCCCTGTGGAATATTATAGTTCTATAAAAAATGTATTATGTCTGTAACTATGCGTGATTATTGTTAAAGAAATCGGAAAATACGTGACATTCAATAAAAAAATGTAGGTAATTAAATCAAAACAGACATGATAAATTAAAAATGAAATCTTAATAATTTGAACGGAAGCATGTCTAGAAAGCGTTAGGATGCAACATTTTTTTTTGATCAGGGTATGAACCTGGGGTGAAAAAAGCTAGGTTTATTAACGAATTAGGATATCGTCGCCATCGATATGTTGCCAGGCTGATCAACAATCCGACACGAATATGTCGCAGATGGCTGAAACATCGTGGGAAGAGGAAGAAGCCACTCTACTCGGTGAGGAGGGCTTTCGTGTCGGAGGACAGCCTCAAAAACTAGGGTAAGTAATTACATGATGCGCCATCATCAACGAAAAATTCATTTTCTTATTGTTATTATACCGATAGTCAGATACATTACCCTCAGGCAGTCATTTTTTGTGTGCATTGAATGTTATTGCAATTATTTTGTAAAACATAAATTGCTGTACTTATTTCAACCTTTTATTTCTTTGTAGTAAATTGAAATTTAAAATATAAAAGTTCTATCTGAGATTTGACATAAATCGATACGACATCTTGTGATAGAAATTTAAACCACAAACACATTGCAGTTTACATAATTGCAGACACACTATTAGTATTACTATATATTTGACATTACATTTGGTCTAAGCTCCGCCCATATGTTATAATTAATTCTTCGTTCAGATCACTTCGCTTTTAGAAAACCTAGCACACGTTCTAAAATTAAAGAGATATTTTAAGAAAGTCGAAGAATGTTTTCATACTAATTAAAGAATGAAAAGTTAATTTTGTTTCTTCAAAATTCTTCGATATATGAAATAAATAATATGTAGTTTTGTGGAACAGTTTTGTAGCTGGAGTAATACAGTGGTCGAAAATACCGCCGTTTGAACGTATGTTGTGGCGGGCATGTCGAGGAAATGTATTTCTCCGTCAAGCTGAAATCGAAACACCATTTGAAGATCCGTCTACGGTAAAATATCTAATTTCAACAAGTCCGTTTTAAGTGTTTTATTGGTGCAGTTCTCATCTGGTTCTTTCGGTTCTAAAACGATTATTGACACTGCTCCTCGGAAGGTTGCAACTGCATGTTTGTTAGTAAAATTCTCGAACTGTATGAAGTTGGTTTTAGCAGTTTCAAAGAAGTAGCACTTCAGAACTGACAAATGAATGCGTATTTAAAACGTTGTTTTGGCAACAGCACAATACGCACACATTCGTTACCGAGTTTAAAGGGTATGTTCCGAAATATAACCCAGTATACTGGCCAGTGCTAAAGTCGTCATGACTCCGACACTATAATTGTACTGGTGAGACAGATATGACGTAGCATAAATATTTAAGCGGACGTGAGTGCATTAGACTTTGCGGAATTTTTTATTTTATTATTTTTTTTTTTTTATTTTAAAAACAAAATAAGCGAATCAGCAACTAAGGCCATTATCGCATAAACAAATACATAATATGGAAAGTATAAATATTAAATAAGTAACATATTTTATTATTTGTTATTTGCAATAATGTCTGCTCAACAAAGTAGGTAAACATTTGCTTTTGGTGGACGAGGGAAATAATAATACGTCAACGCACTGGCCAGTATATTTCGGAACGAATCAACAGTATGGCGTCGATTCATGACGTCATTACTGGTATTTTTCGGATCACACCCTTAATTAACCTGTTGGAAAACATATTTCTAAATGCAACGAACACTTTCGATTGGTTGGATTATCCGAAGAGTTTTAAAACGATTCTAGAACTTGACCAATAATGAACCTAATTTTTAAAAAATCTGAATTTATTTGCAAGAATCGGGATGTCATTAAAATTTTATGGTCGTGTCGACCCAATGACTTAGATATGCCAATTTGCCAATAATCCTCTGAGTTTATCAATTGGTCTACGATATAATTTCTTTTTATTTTTAAATCATATTGAGATGATTGAATTTTTTTTAGAGAGATCGCATATTCAAATCTGTGTTCATTATATTCTTCCAAGGCGATCAGTTGAAGACTCGCGTTATGAAAATATGTGAAGGTTTTCACGCAACTTTATATCCGTGTCCGGAAGCTCCTACCGATCGTCGAGAAATGGCTATGGGCGTTATGACTCGTATTGAAGACTTGAATACTGTACGTTTGCATTCGCGGGTGAACCGAAAACCTTGAAACATAACCTTAACAAAAAATAACATCTTTCCGTTTAGGTTTTAGCACAAACTCAAGATCATCGTCATCGTGTGTTGCTCGCCACAGCAAAAAACATTAATAATTGGTTCGTAAAAGTACGCAAGATCAAAGCGATTTATCACACTCTGAATCTGTTCAATTTTGACGTAACTAAAAAATGTCTCATTGCTGAATGTTGGGTGCCTGCGCTGGATCTTGATTTAATTCAACTGGCGTTGCGACGCGGAACGGTCCGTTATTTCAACTTTTTTATTCGCTAGGATTCCAAGCTCTCTGCGAGCGGTCATGCGCAGTAGCTACAACGAAACTGTTTTGTATTGGTTTTGTGCGCATGCGTCGACTTTGCACTATTTTGTGGCTTAAACCGTTATAATTTCGGTTGGAACACGTTTTAGCTACTGCGCCTGACTGACAATAATATTAATGTGTAATAGTTCTTTTACTTCCCACCCTACTATGGTTGCGGAGAATTGCATTCAAGTTAATAAGAAAATTCGCAGGTTTGTGGACAAGTCTATAAATTTAGACTTTTTCAAGTACAGATTGAAAATTATTTAAAACAATAATTATTGTTTTAAATAATTTTCAATTTGTACTTGAAAAAGTCTAAATTTATAGACGAAACGTCGTACAATCATAAATACAACTATTGTCCACAAACCTGCGAATTTTCTTATTAATTATTATCGATGGACACGATATCTTATATATATTGCATTCAAGGTGTTAAATATAAAAAAAATCTTTTTGTTTTTTCTAAGATACATAGAGATTTGACAAAAAAATGTTTTCCGGGAAATTATTTTTTATTCTCTGAAATTTTACCTTCAGGAGAGAAGTGGCAGCACTGTCCCGCCAATTTTAAACCGAATGGAGACTTTTGAGGATCCTCCGACTTACAACCGCACAAACAAGTTCACGTCCGGTTTTCAAGCACTGATCGACGCTTACGGCGTGGCCAGTTATCGCGAGGTCAATCCGGCTCCTTACACCATTATCACTTTTCCGTTCTTATTTGCCGTTATGTTCGGTGACGTGGGTCATGGACTCATCATGTTTTTATTTGCTGGATGGATGGTACTTAAAGAGAAACCCCTGGCTGCCAAAAGAATTGACAGTGAGGTAGGCGAAATCAAAAATATTATTTCTATTTTTAATGTGTCAACTAGAGTGCCCACAAGATAAATTTGTAAAGCTAAGAACTTATTCATAAGTCAAGAAAGTATTGGAAAAGTCAAGAAATATTAATCATGAGCAGCGGAAACAGAAGAGATAACAGATTATTATTTATTTTCACGTTGGCAGAAGTTCAGGGAAACTTTTTTGTATCTTGGAAATTTGAAAGAGTATATATTTATAAGAAATTTGTGTGTAGCAGGGGCTCAACTTTACTGCTCGGGAAGATAAGATTCCGACCCCGTCAACACGAATAGTATTTTTCCACCCTGTGCAAAGTGAGCGTTTGACACCCCACATTCGAAGCAATAAAGAATTATAACTTGCGGTTGTGAGATTTATCACAACAAAGGCAAGAAAAGTATTATTATTTTTACCTTAAAATTATATCTACATTAACCAATATCTTAGATCTTACAAAGTAAAAATCAAATAATTCAGTAAACAAAAAAGATATGAACTTATACAGACGATCGGCCTCCGAGGTCCTCAGCCTACCGGGAAAACTCTCAAAATCCCCGCAAGCCTATCTGCCTCTGGTGTGTAGTATTTGTACAAACGATTCATTTATTCAAATTCAGAACAATTGCGTATTGTTTTTTTAGATCTGGAAAATCTTCTTTAACGGTCGTTATATTATTTTCCTTATGGGTCTTTTCTCATTATATACTGGATTTATTTATAATGACGTATTTTCAAAATCACTAAATTTATTCGGATCTTATTGGAAAAATAGTTACGATGAAAAATTTATGATGACGCATAAATCTGGCCAGTTTAATCCAGCCGACCGTAATTTTTATATTGGACATCCGTATCCGATTGGTCTTGATCCGGTTTGGCAGGTACCTACTGTAAAATAGCATTTATCATTCAAATTCTTATCGCTTTAACGTTTTTCGATCGATTCTGTTTTAGCTAGCGGAAAATAAAATCATTTTCCAAAATGCGTACAAAATGAAAATTTCTATTATATTTGGAGTAATACACATGTTATTTGGGGTCACTCTCAGCCTTTGGAATCATGTGTAAGTACAGTCAGTTCTTCATTTAATTATTCCTACAATTCGGAGAACTATTATAACTTTAGCTACCCCTGTCAGTCTTTCAGAGAGAATAAACATCTAGTACTTTTTAAATTAATGTTCTTTTTATCAATCTAGATATTTCAAGAAACAGGTCAGCATCGTTTGCGAATTTATTCCGCAGATAATTTTTCTGTCATTCCTGTTTCTTTACATGGTGTTGTTAATGTTTCTTAAATGGATGATTTATTACCCGACAGACGATCGTATGTTAATCTTATCTTTCATTATTTCCTTTGAACGTACATTAATAACCCACTCGCACTCAAGCGCAGCAGTGCCTCATAACTAACATCAATACAAATTAATCAACTTGTGACTATACTTTGTTACTTTCAGATGATAAAGCAAGACATTAGGCACTTTCGATTGACATTTTTTTTAAATTTATTTGCAATATTTTATTATCAAATATTCCAGACGCGAATTTTCAGGCTTATATCTCAATTATTTTTGAAGATAACCTCATCATAGTCTATATGTCGTAAATAGGATGAAATTTTCTACAAGATCGCTATAGATTATTGTTTATATCTTACAAAATTTTAGAGATAAATGCAATTTATTTATCAAAAATAATTGAGACATACCTGGCGAGTCAATACTGGAATCCCCTTGTATAATTTCGACGCATGCGCAATATTTCATATCATATGTTGTTAACACGTGTTTCTGTTGGATGATATACAACTCGAACTGACCGTATAGTGTATCGTCGAAAATTATTTTCGTATCTGAATATTGTTATTTGACGAATGTGTGAATTTTTAGCGAATGAGACTAAAAACAGCCCGTACTGTGCGCCCTCCATTTTGATCACTTTCATTAACATGGTGTTGTTTAAACCGAGTACTGCATTTGTCGGTTGCGATATATACATGTATGCAAATCAAGGTTTCATCCAAAAAGTGTTGGTCATTTTGGCATTATTATGTGTACCTTGGATGCTGTTTGCAAAGCCATTTTATATAATAAACAACGAACGGAAAACGGACCAATCGGTTAGTATCCTTGTCAGTCATGACTTCTAGGTATCATATCGGTTCCATAGTTATGGTTACTTTTGACAAGCACTCCATTGCTCTGTTCCAGCCTCTCTGCGAATGGTAATATTATCGTCACAGTGTTGCGTAGTAGCTAAAACAAAACTGTATCGGTTTTGTTCGCATGCGTCGACTTTGCACTGTTTTGCGGCTTTAAAGGACAGTTCTAGAACCGTTCTAATCACGGTTGGAACACATTTTCGCTACTGCGCATGACTGTGACGATAATATTACCGTTCGCAGAGAGGTTGGAACAGAGTTCATATCTACTGCTCCAATTGAAGTGAAGTTGGAACTGTCAAAAATATTGAAAACTGAGAATTGGATATTATGTTTTGTGATAATAATAAAATTGATGCAATTTATTAATCAAGACGCTAGTGTGTCTTGTCGGGCGTCTATAATCTATAATGAATATAATAAATTATGATATTGCTCAGATGTCGCTCCGACAAATGTACGGTGAAATAGATATGGATGAGGATGAGGATGACTACCCTGATCTGCATTTCCATAAGATAGAGGCTCCTCCCAATGCACCGCCACCACATCCACCAGGTGGTCACGGCGAAGAGCATGACGTCAGTGAAATGTTTATTCATCAGGGTATTCATACCATCGAATACGTACTAGGTTCTGTGTCGCACACCGCGTCTTATTTAAGATTATGGGCGTTATCGTTAGCGCATGCACGTAAGTTGACATTTTTTTAAGAAATAGCTCGTTTATCTTAATGCAGACTTTCGTGGCCAACGTTCCAAATCTTCTTGGTTTCCGGGCATGTAGGCTGTGGTCCATTGGGATTTCTACCTGGAATTTCGTGTACAACTACGGCAGACACTTTCAAACACGGTGTGGAAGGTTTCTCCTCGGCGGCTCACAAAGTGTGTCGATGACTGGTGTTATTCCTTCTTTTATGCTTCCTTCATGTTTTGCATTGAAAAAGAGAGAACACCAGTCTTCAACACACTTACTTGTGAGCCACAGTTGTACACGAAACGTTTGGAACGTTTTGGAACTCATTTAATGTGAAGCTGATTAAGAGCGTTCTTGCAGAGATTGATACAATTCGAAAATAAAAAAAAAACTATATCAAGATTGTATCGGCAAATGAAAAACGTTCCATGTACTATATATACTTGAGTTTAAATAATATAACTCTTTTTTTATATGCAGAATTATCAGAAGTGTTATGGAACATGGTCATGCAAAAGGGCCTGACTCTGAGAGGTTGGAGTGGTGGAATTTTTACGTATGTCATTTTTGCTGCCTGGGCTGTTCTAACAGTCAGCATTCTAGTACTAATGGAAGGTCTCTCAGCGTTCCTGCATACACTTCGTTTGCATTGGTATGTCACCGTAAATTTTAAAGAAATGCGACATGAAAAGATCGAAATTGGCGACGCGTAGTGTGCGTGATTGATACGTGGTTAGAGAAAAGACGTGAAATTAATTTATCCAAGTTTCCTATTTTCGCGTGCGACACATCGGATAATTATTGGTTATTTGTAAATACATTAATGGCTTAAAGAAAATATAATTGTCGCTGCCAAAATGCGAATTCAATTTCTTCAATATTCTACAGTGTCATAACAGCATTTCAATTTGCCATTTTTTCCGTTGAATATACTTTTATAAAATTAATGTTGTGAATTTTTGTTGATACTATTAAATTTTATTTAATTAAACATAGCTGCAATGTCTGATCAAACCGGACTTTGAAAGTATATTAAACTTTACAAGGAATATTAATAATCAATCAATATAATATTCCTTACCGTGGAATCTAATCATTTTCATTGTTAAGTTAATTAATACTTCCGCAATAAAAGGGTCTCAATATAATTAGATGAATTAAAGAAACTCGAAACAAAGTAATGTTATGGTCTCTTGTTTCAGAGTATTAATTTTGTCGCAAATAACTACAACAATCTATAGATTTATTGTTCAAAGTTCAAACAGTTTTTATCAGTGCTTCTAGGACGTCGTTTATTGTGTTTGTTTTTTTTTTAGGGTGGAATTTCAAAGCAAATTTTATTCCGGTTTGGGCCATGATTTTCAACCGTTTTCATTTGCAGTAATTTTAAGTTCAGGCTTCCAAACTACTGAAGAACAAAATTAAACGACATGGAAATGTTCTGATTTTTAGAATCTGCAGTCTGCGGTTAGTTAGTAAAATATTTAACTCGAAAATTGAATGTTATTCACCTTGTACAATATATATTATTATTTATCTTTAATTTAAGGATATATTTTTGTTTGGTTTTGCAGTTAAAATGAAAAATCTGGCGTTCAAAAAATATATTTATTTGGAAAACAATTGCGTTGATTGGCGTATTATGTTTTGATATTCACCCTCTAAATTAACATTAATTCTGTCGTAATTGTATGTACAATACTTATGTAGAGCCGAATTTTCTTATCACATTTTCAGAATTGAAAATTGAAATCGCTGCACCATTTTGCCGCAATACTAAGAAGAGACAACGTTTTGGATTGAAGTTAGTATAAACGAAAATATAAAATATGTTAGTACCAGGCTACCAGCAATACTGATGCCTGTTAACAAAAGTGTAAAATAAAATTTTGAATGGGTGTTGTTTTAAGTGTGTCAATAAATTTACTGGAAAAAAGTGTTGTTTTACTCGCTACTAATGTTTGGCTTATTTTGATTAGCATAGAATTATTTTCATTTCATTTCAACTTTTTTGAATCTCCCTCCAAAATTTTAACAGTTCAATTGGATAAACACGCGATCATGTGTGTCACGAGAAAGCACGAAGGTGCACGTAAAATTGGTGGAGTGGCATTCTGTACTACTAAATTTGTGTGTAGGAGTGGGTAACTGATAATTTTTTTGAATAATTCATTCTGTTCTTGCGTTCTTTGCGATATTCACCAACGTCTCGAAATTGACAATTACAAAAATGGCAGAGCCAAAAAAAGTTTGTATCGTGGGATCAGGAAATTGGTACGTATTTATTTTGTTACATAATAATTTTGCTTTATTTTTTTTTTAAATGACCTACAGAATTTTGTGTAATAAAATAATTATCATCAATTATTTCTATGTATTTTGGCCAAGGTCAAATAGTTTGCAATATTTAATTAATAATTATCAACACGTTTTAAAGTAATTCAGGTATTGCGCAAGAAAGGTTATGTAATTTCTTTTTCGTTTAAAGATGTCAAAAACTAGCAAAGTTACGCGTATTATTAACTGTGCTGTGCCTTAATTAATATTTTATTTGTTAGGGGCTCGGCTATAGCTAAAATTGTTGGTTACAATGCTGGTCGTTTACCAATATTTGACGACTGTGTCACAATGTATGTTTATGAAGAATTGATAAATGGAAAAAAGTTAACTGAAATTATTAATGAAACTCACGAAAATGTTAAATATTTACCGGGCCACAAGTTACCACCAAATGTGGTAAGTTTAAATTTTATTTGATAAATTAATAGGTAATGGTATACGTTTTAAAATTGCCCGATTTACCGGATCAGTTCCGTAAAACTATTTTTTAAATAAGTTGCTGTCGACAGAGGCGACAAAAATTGTTGCAATGTATTTATTATATTCTGAGCTTTTTTATGTAACCTTTTTAAATAATTCCAATGATCATATAAAATATTTTTAATAGGTTGCAGTACCAGACGTTGTGGAAGCCGCAAAGGACGCAGATATTTTAATTTTTGTAGTACCCCATCAATTTATCCGCCCATTGTGTTCAACTTTATTGGGAAAAATTAA
The DNA here is from genome assembly GCA_963575645.1 of Xanthostigma xanthostigma. Lineage (NCBI taxonomy): Eukaryota > Metazoa > Arthropoda > Insecta > Raphidioptera > Raphidiidae > Xanthostigma > Xanthostigma xanthostigma. The sequence goes on from OY754470.1 coordinate 43,540,887, forward strand.
ACCAACCGCGCTTGGCCTTTCTTTGATCAAGGTAAGACAGTTCAGAGTCTAAAATTCTAATATAGTTAACCTTTGGATTAGAGATTATGCTTACATTGCATGATTCATCTAAAAATGTGCACTATTAACTTTTGATTTTGATATTTCGGTATCTTATACTGTATCATTGTTTTTGTACTGATACAAAAAAATATAATATTATTAGCGGTCCCGCCCGTTTTCACCCGGGTGCAAAAGAACGAATGGAGGGGAGGGACATGAGTACGCACGTTCAACTTCGTTTACCGAGATGAATGTTGTGTACAAATTTCACGATGATCGGAGTTACCGTTCAAAAGTTTTTATTGGACGGACAAATTTTGAGTTAAATTTTGCAACATGTTTCATTGATGCTCCGCCCCTATTGGTCGTAGCGTGATATTATATAGCATATAGCCTTCCTCGATAAATGGGCTATCCAAAAAAAAAATTTCAATTCGAACCAGTTTCCTGAGATTAGCGCGTTCAAACAAACAAACATAAAGTCTTCAGCTTTATATTATGTTAGTATAGATACCATAAATTTTGCTTCCAGTCGCGATGTTTAGATTCGTCCTGATTCGCGTAGTTCAATGTCGATTTTAACGGAAACCCTATCATCCCTCGAATGTACTAAAAATTACGCTGTAGGTACCATACTTTCGGGTTATTGATGGCATGCGAAGTTTTATTAAAATTCTTGTAATTGTTTTCAACAGTATAATAGTAGACAAACAAGAATAGTGAAAATGCATTCTCCCGTTCAAGTGCAATGTTCCTAAATTTCATTTTTAAATTATCTTTAAATCAAGTTTAAATAACTATAAAAAATGCAGACCAAAGGTTAATTTTATAATTTTGTTTATAATTTGTACTTGTTATTTGAAACGTTGAACTTTGAATTATGCTAATTTTAATAAGTATATGCCAGTGACACTCAACCTTTTTATGCATGAGGTCATAACTGCTACCAAACCCAAAATTAGTAGAACAGATGTTGTCTCGTTCCGTTTGGAAGGGAGAAGAGGGTATTAAACCGTGAGATAAAAGTTTGGCTGAGGAACAATTTAAAATGAAGCTTTACCGAAATTGAAATACAATTTTTAATACGAATATATGATGATTGAATATGCAATTCTTCAACAAGTTTTTTTTCTATCTGATGAATTGTTCTATCTAATCCTCAGATAGAAAACTAACTTGCCGTACTTACTAGATTTAAAAAAATAATAATTTTTCGATAACAATCGAAGTTCTATTAAAGATGTTGCAGTTGTTGATCGCGTCGCGATTGACGGTATGGGCACCCCTTGGTACACGTGGTTATTAAATCTAGTTATAAATAAGTTAAAATATATCATTTATTTCTTGTATGTAGCAAAACTTGCATTCACTTTATAGATCTAAAAAAAAATTGAAATAAACTTTCCATATTATTTGTAACAAAAAGAAGTAGGTATTATAAATTAACATTCAGGGTCATGACATTCATTTACATGTTTTTAAGATAGGAAATGATTTAAATGAATCGACTGCAATTACAGTTACTATGCGTCTTTCAGTTATATATAAATTTTTTACCATCCTATATAACAGGGCTGCCCAACCTATTAGTAGGAGCGATCTACTTTTTTTTTAAATAATGTCATCGCGATCTACCAATATGCGGGAAAAAAATAAAAATCGCTTTTATAACGTTGCAAATATAGAAAGTTTATTAAACATTTAAATGGGAACAAAAATTATACAATATTGAGTATAGTCATATAAAAAAATAAAGAATCAAAATTAGAAATATAGTGAAGTAATTTAAATGAGATCGCTGACAGTGTCCAGATTTGGCAATATTTCAAAGGCTTTGGAATCCAATTTGAATAAAAATTTCACTATACTTCGATTTAGTTTGAAAATTGAATTTTTGGATATTAGAATAGATAAAGTATAAAGATCTACTTAAAATAGTTAAAATTACGCCGCGATCGACCGGTAGATCGCGATCGACTGGTTGGACACCCCTGCTATATAACGAATCCTTCAGTGGCGTAGCTTCAATTTTTCACCCAGCAATTTATTAATCCAATTTATTATGGCTTTTTGAATTAAAGTTGCTATTTTTCGATATGTTAAAAAAACGCTACGCGCCATGATGGTTTACAGTGTGACGTCAGACTTGTAGTAAACACACATACCTATATAAAAACACTAAATGAGCCTCGTGTATACAATACCGAGTTCTTATTAGCGTTATTTTGTATACTACAAAAATGACGTCACTGTAGGTTAACATGGCGGCCCGTGTTTTCGCGCCAACTTATATATTTAAAATTTTGAGTGCTATTTTATCCCATAAACCAATTACATTTAAGCGAAATAAAAATTTCTGTGGACTAATATACTACAATTTGAACCAGAGCTGTAACAAACCGTATGTATTCGTTACTGAGTAACGGGTACATCGTCTGACTCGAAGTAACGAATCGTTATCTACAAATTCATTTCGTTACTCGTATCTGTCGTATCCATCTCAGCAGCGTGTCAGTTCGACTCGTTTGATGCGCTTATACGTTATACGAACGAAGTCATACCCGTATCACACATATGTGACCGGCGACGCGCGATGGTAGGTACATGCTTGATGCTGTTGCCTGTTGGTACATGATTGTATGTCGTATGAAAAGTAACGAGTAACGTAGCGATACGAAAGTAACGGGTATTGGTTCTTTAAGTAACGAATACATACGGGTACACAATTTTTCGTTACTTTTACAGCTCTAATTTGAACATTCTAAGATAATTTAAGAATAAAAATCAGATAGTCTATTGTGAATAAGTTACATTCATCGAATCATTAATTTTGGTGAAATTTTATCATGAATTACGTTATTTTTAGGGCTTCGACAAAGCGGAAGGCGGTGGTATCGATTTGATTTCTCATATTATTAACCGTAATTTGAGAATACGCTGTGCAGTGTTGATGGGTGCAAATCTCGCCGGGGAAGTAGCCGATGAAAAGTTCTGCGAAACAACGATCGGCTGTCGAGACAAGAGGTTTGCTCCGATGTTGAGAGATCTCATTCAGACGGACTATTTCCGTGTTGTCGTGGTCGACGATGAGGATGCGGTCGAAGTGTGCGGCGCGCTTAAGGTATTTTTTAATTGTATTTTTATGATTTTCAATTTTATTTTGCGCTTTAAAAGTTATAAGCTTTTTTGCTAGTTACGTTCAATGCTAGCAAACATTCTCGGTTTATAATGGACATAAACTTTTTCCGGAAAGAAAACTGATACTGGTTGTAGACCCTTGTTAAATATAATTCCCTCAATTTTCTCTTCATGAATCCCCACCACACAAATTTCGCGGCTCATCCTTGTTTTTTTTTTTTTTTTTTTTTTAATTGGGCTGGAGCTACTTTTTTTTTAGTTTACTTTGTAAATAAGTAGACTTCTCTGTATGAACGATTTTTGGCTAAACGTCGTTCTTAAGGAACTTACAGAAACGTTTTCAATTCATTTCTTATGTTGTTCATGAAGGCATTTCGAAAATTTGTTGTAATATCACTTTTTGTATTTGGAGTAATTTTGGCAGCACATAATTACTATACAGTATGTAAACGCGTAAGGTGCACATAGGGAAATTAGCATTGGGAAAAAATACTTGGATCAGAGTTATGACTGCATTAATTATAATGGTAATCTTGAGGTTTTCTATTTTATTTTGATTTATTTTTATTTTACTTGGCTTTTTTAATAATAGAAAGCTTTTATAAATCATTATTTTAATTTTCTTGTACAAAAATAAAACAAAAAAACAACTCCATCTGTTTGGAAACATTTCATTCAAAAATTGTCTGACTGGTATGACGTATGCGCGTTGGTAAATCAGTGACCCAATGTCTTTAGGTTCAACACGAATAGGCGGAGATATTTGATCTAGCGCCATATTTAAGTATTTTTGGGAATTTTATGTCCCATTAATAAAAAAAGTCCAATTATGTTGAAATCATTTGAATATTTTCTTCGGTAGTATACACATTCATTTTGCAAAAGGATATTATCTGCCAAATTGAAAAACAAGATTTCAAAGCTCACTCTGATCCAGTCATTTTTTCCCAATGTTAATTTCTCTATGTGCACCTTACGTGTTTACATACTGTATATCAAGACATAACCTAAAATGTAAAAAAAAAATGTTTTCTGACTGATTATCGTTTATAGACAGTGAACAACTTAGATCATGAACGTTTGAAAATATGTTTACGTTCATTGTGAACCGAGTGTAAATATTGTTTTCATCTATCTCACATTAATTGAATTATTATTGTTTGTTATTGAGTTACTGTTTGGAATTATTCGAGTTTTATTAAAAAACTCGAATTATTCGGACAGATGTAGCGTTTATTTGAACATTTGTTTTTATATTTTTCTGCACTTTATTTTTGTTTTACTACAGAACATCGTAGCATGTGGTGCTGGTTTCGTAGATGGTTTGGGTCTTGGTGACAACACAAAAGCAGCTGTAATTCGTCTTGGTTTGATGGAAATTATCAAATTTGTCGATGTTTTTTACCCCAACAGCAAACTGAGCACATTCTTTGAAAGCTGCGGCGTTGCCGACCTAATCACGACATGTTACGGTGGCCGTAATAGGAAAGTTAGTGAGGCTTTTGTTAAAACTGGAAAAAGTATCAAACAGCTCGAAGACGAAATGCTTAACGGACAAAAACTGCAGGGACCATTCACCGCCGAAGAAGTCAATTTTATGTTGAAAAATAAAAACATGGAAGACAGGTATGTTTTATTTTGTTTTTATCCCACCCACTACACCATAGCCTCTTTCTAATTTGCTTTACTTATAAAACAGTTGCAATCTAAAACAAAAGTTTCCTATGATTGCAATACTTAATAGAACATATATTAATAATATCAGGAATGTGGACTAGACAAGATGGTAAATAATAATCACTTTATTATTTCTGCAACGTTTCGGTCTTTATTAGACCTTCCTCAGGCATCTGAAAAAATTACATATGTACTTAACCTCTACATTAGCACAATAATTATTACAATTCAATATTTATTATTAGACCTTCCTCAGGCATCTGAAAAAATTACATATGTACTTAACCTCTACATTAGCACAATACAGAAATAATAAAGTGATTATTATTTACCATCTTATCTAGTCCACATTCCTGATATTATTAATATATATTTATAATTATAGATGATAATAACAACAACTGAATAGAACGTTATTATTTGTTGAATTTTGCGTAAATGTATAAGTTCTGTTCCAACCTCTCTGCGAACGGTAATATTATAGTTCCAGTCTTGCGCAGTAGCTCAAAAATCCATACAAACAGTTTAGTTTTAGCTACTGCGCAAGACTAATAGGTTTGTTCCAAGCAGCCGCGAACGGTTACAGAACCGTACACAGTCTTGTCACTGTGCAAGACTGTCTTGCGCACTAGCTCAAACATCGATGCTGCGCAAGACAGTCTTGCGCAGTAGCAAGACTGTGTACGGTTCTGTTACCGCTCGCGGCTGCTTGGAACAAACTTAATATCACCGTTCGCAGAGAGGTTAGAATAGAGCTCTAGTTGGCGGTTTTTTATTAGTACAATTCTTGATGGTGTCGGGGATCCTTTTATGTTAGTGCCGAAGTTACAAAAATTTACGTAAATTATGGAATTCCAAAGATCCTTTAAAAATATAAAAAATTCAGAATCGAATATGATATAACCTCAAAACATTTTGACAGCTGATCAGGGATTAGAACAAGTGTCACTTCTGAAACACATTTTGCGACATTTCTTAAATCTTAGCGGGGATGTACCAAAAATACATTTATTTAGCAGCAAAAATATTTCCACGAAACAATTTGTTACAGATTTCCAATGTTCACGTCGATTCACAAAATCTGCATTGGAGAATTGAAACCTACCGACTTTATCAACTGCATCCGCAATCATCCGGAACACATGTAAGCGCTGTTAATGTACCTGATTTTGAAACAATATCTGTGGTGTTCTTTTATTTTTTACCTTAGATCCATAGAATATAGTTCCGATAGAAATTGCACGTTTCATTGATTTCGTAGACGAGTTAAATGTTAAACTGACCTTTACCTTGGACCCTTAGGAACCATGGATGTCTTGCGCTTGTATAACGAAATATACAGCATCAGGGCAAGACTTCTTGTATGCATTATGCGAATATATATGTTATTTATGTTTGAAATTGAGATGTTTATTTGTTTTTTTCGGAAATGTGATTCTTGCGGCATGTCGAATATATTTATGTATATTTTTGTTTACCAAAAACACTGTAATAATTAGACTCGTGACGTCAATGAAATAGAAGCTGGTTGATTGTAATTTTGACACACAAAGATTCTAAAATCTAAAATAATTTTTGAGGCTAACAAAAGTCAGCCAATATCTGCTACATTGACGTGAGTTCTTACAGTATTTTTTTTTTAACTTGATATGATACTCATTTTAGATTCCCGTTTACCTTCTTGATTGAAACGTGCAATTATAAATATAAAAGCGTTCATTCAAAATAATTATTCATCATAAAAAATTAAGTATCAAAAGTGTACAAACGAAGATTTCGGAAATAACTTTCATAATGCTACTTAAAAATCCTTAACTTCTTAGCGAGCGCTTATAAATTCCTCTCAGCTAATTTTTTATAAAAAGTGTTTTATTTTTGTACCGAATAATGAAACATCAATGCATATTTTACTCATTTCTATTGTATCGAGCGACATGCAAAAGGAAAATTGCGCCTGGCGTTTCTCTAGAGCCGGGGCCTACACATAGAACCCGGTTGTGTTCTTCAAATGTGAATAATTTTTCATCTGCTAAACAGATGCTTGTAAACAAATATTTCTTTTTTTTTAATTCTTACGACTAGATATTATTATCTATTTTTGCTCTGTTTGGCAGTTGGGGAAATGATTGATGTAACACAAAAATACTTTTTTCAAAAACTCCATTTTTTTATTTTATGCTCGAATATTTTCATGCATCATTTCTGCAACAAACTTCTATTATTATTTTTTTTCATTTGTTTGCAATACTTTTAAAAATGCTTTTATTGATTTTTGGTGCAAATTTCTCAAGTAAGTCTAAAGGTGTAATGGAATCAAATCGTATTGATTCTTTTCATGCCAAGCGATTCTGCACAAACCACATAAATATCTGTGTTGGTGTAACAGATTTATGTAAAATAATGTTATTTCATTATGCGCCACTGTTTTTGAATCAGAAACAAGTCAAAATTTGCGATTCAATTTTTCTTTTGTTTATAGTGACATGTTAAGCAGAATGTAAGATAGTGTAGGTAGCAATTGTTTTAATAAGTGAAAATAATACCTATCGACTTACTCTGAGAAATCTACACTTCTAGATAGATCCCTTGATTAATTAAATGTAGGTTAGAATAGTTCATTTGGTGCTAAATTTAATTATGTGTTCAATCACTATAAAAGTACATAATTAGAGTAAACTATTTTTATGGCAGGTTTTAAAATATTTGAATAATGATGGTCCATCGCTGTCTGCGATTATTATATCACTAATTTGAAAGAAATGCAGTTATATTCACTGATTTCAATTACTATTAACTGGATTTAATAATTTTGTTGGGATTTTACCTGAAGGCGAACCCTATTTCAAAATATTCAGTATGGCCGCCCTATGCGAAACGTTTTCATTGACAGTATATGAAGTTTAGATGTTTTGTTTCAAATGAATATTTCTGCAGAAAAAAAATGTTGTTGGGGTGATAGTAATCCTTTGAAACGTAATTATATTCAGAGGAAAAAATCACATCAGAAAATGTGATAGAATCGTTAATACAGGCTGTAGTGATGAGGTTAACTTTGTTGCTTTCTGCACGTAAACGTCAAATTTGAAACAAATCGCATGAAATCAACCGTGTATAATCAGCTGACAGCTGTCACTTTTCAATTTAATAATTTTATATCAACATTTACACTTGATCTACTAGCATAATTAGGTACTGTACAACGCATAACATGCTTCTTCTTCGATTTTCCAATGACTTGTGTAGCTTCCGTTATTGTTAACAATAAATATTTACAAAAATACGTAGCGCGCAATGCTTTACTCATGAGACGCTTCGCATAGGATAGTTCACTGGAACGCCGAATAGATGACGCAGTCTCAGCTGTGCCGAATTGAAAACTAAATGGTGCAAGAGATACCTAATGCGCTTGCGCAATGCATTACCATATTGCAGTATTGCGGCAGCGTGTGGCCGTGAGAGGCAGCACGTGTAGGTGCGTCGAGTTCAGCCTCTCGCGACTTAAACAACCCACATCGCGAACGGCGAAAGATCATTAATATTACAATTTTTTTACGAATATTAATAATAATTAATGCAAACAGTGACTTTTTAATATTGGCGTAACAATGCAATGAAACCTATATAAAACGGAACGTCACCCAGGCAAAATAATTTCGTTTTAGACAAAAAAGAATCGTTTCAAAAGAGGTCTGTTTAATGTTGTAACAGTTTAATATTCTTGTTGACAATTATAAACTTATTTTATTGTTTCATAGTTTTTTACAAAGAATAATCAACTTCTGTTAATAATCTACCAACTGATTAATTTGTTTAATATATAATATTGTAACATGAGTATTCTTTAATTCAACACTTCATCATACGTCCCGCTGCCATCTTGCATTTGTTGTCTCCCCACCACCGCCAGGGTAAGATAATATATAAGAAGGTATTCCAATCCTGCAATGCATCATGGGAAATGTGTCAAGCGGTGGCGCCACCACGAGTGTGTCAGATACACTAGCCATCCAATCCTGCAATGCATCATGGGAAATGTGTCAAGCGGTCGCGCTAAAGATACACTAGCCAGTAACTAAAGTATTTTCATCCTAACTCTTGAAATAATAATAAATATTGTTTATTATTAATTAGCGCCTAAAAAATCTAAAAAATTTTTTAGGCTAGTGTATCTTTAGCGCGACCGCTTGACACATTTCCCATGATGCATTGCAGGATTGGATGGCTAGTGTATCTGACACACTCGTGGTGGCGCCACCGCTTGACACATTTCCCATGATGCATTGCAGGATTGGAATACCTTCTTATATATTATCTTACGCCAGGGTAACACCAGTGGCGGCGTGGCTTTTAAGGCGTGGCGTTACAATGTAAACTTTTACAATATAATTTAATATTTTCGCCATCACAATATGCTTCAATTTAGATAATAGATACTGGCATTGTGTAAGGGGGCCAAAAAATATTTTATTGAAGACTGCATTATAGATGTGTATCAAGATTCTGTTATGGGTTTCACTGTAGTTGATACAACGTATTTTAAGAGCATTTATTTGTTAAAATGATGACACTTATTTCAGATAAATGTTAAATTTTAGTTAGGGAAAGTGCAATCATAATAATTAAGCCCTAATTTTAATGACTTTCCAGAAGTTACGTATTGCGTTCCCGTAAAATCATGACTCGCTGAACGCGAAAACTGCTTTTATCCGTGTCAACAGTAGATTTTTATACTGTTCTGGTTGCATTTACGTGTACAAATGATTTTTTCACTATATTAACGTTTAGACTTTAGATACTCGTAGAATTAATGGGGATAATAAGCTCCAAGCTGGAAATGGACCCTGCCATTGTTTTGATGGAATCTTTTGATTTGTTGAAATTGAAAATGTTTTTGCAGAGATTTCGTGTCCGATTACGTAAAATTGTCTTCATAGACATTTGGCAAACGCTGCTATATTATTAGTGTTGTATTGTTTTGTTTCTTTTTTTTATTGCAACTCTACTTGCCTAGGAAGAGTGGATTTCAAAACCTTGCGTATATCGGGCTCTAAACATCTGCTTTTAGGCCTGGCATGATCTTATGGGATTCGTTCTATAGTTTTATATTTAATATTGGTATTTATCTAACCTCCAAACTAGAATAAAAGTCCCTTTTTATTAAATTAGTGTGTAATCAAATAACGGTCAAATATGGTGACATGGTATATTATAGTAATATCAATTGCTACTTGGTCATAAATATCGTCTAAATTATGGTATAGGACGCGGAGTAATTTAGTTTAAGCTATGGAAGATATGTACCTAAAGTTAAAATATTTTTTTACAAACAAATATTTTCAAACATAGATTCGTCATCACAGAGATCCCCAGATGTGTAACCATTTCTACAAACAAATCAGCTGTTGTTTCTAAATACATTCTTACATATAATAAGAATGTTAACCCCCTTTATTTCTGTGAGCGGATAGAAAATCGAAAATTCTGTTTCGTTAGGTTCTGTTTCATGCCCTATACTACAAGTATGCAAAGGTGAAACTTTCAAGGTTAACCGAGACCTTCTGGAGAGTGTAGAAAGACAAACATTCGGACAGACAGCCACTCATTGGGAAATTATATATTTTCCCTCGTTTTTCTATGACATAATATTACGGATCTGATACTCCGATAAAATATCGTCAACTCGAGTTCTAAATCAGGGGTGTCAGACTGATTTTTCTAAAGGGCCATTTATAAGATTTAGGGTGTGTAAAAAACTAAAACATACTAAATTAAAATCTTTATTTATTTAGTTTTTCATATAAAAGGGTAAATTATCTTGAGCTTGAGAATCCAGCAATTTTAAAAATACGTAGTGCCATCGAATGCCGTCTAAAATCCTCACTGGATAGATTCTGGTCACATATTGAGATGGCTTGAAGGCTGGATGCGGCCCGCGGACCGTATCTTTGACATTGCTGTTCTAAATCGTATTTGGTGACCAGTGAATGACTGAAATTTGGGAAACCTTACTGTAGAATTTTTATCTTAAACTAACAAAAATTTTGAATAGTAATACGTTTAAAATCATAGCACGATAGATTAAAATTAGTTCATTGGGTTGGATACTAATAGTGGTAGTTTTAGGTTAATCATTCTTAAGCAGGCTAATAAAACGAAACTTTGAATTTATATAGACGAAGCAACTGATCCAAAGATTTTAGTTGTAATATGAACTGTTTTGTTTGGTTTTTATAAATTTTCATTTATATTATTAAGAAAAGACGTTTGTGCCATGAAAAACAGTAAAGCTGTGAACTGTTATTATTATTGTTATTGTTACTATAAATTTATTATATAAGATCCAAATTTATGCCAAATTGTTAAACATTATTTTTTTTATGTTATGAAAGTAAGACAAATTTATATATTCAGACCTAGTCTTTTTGAAAGATATGCTCAATTGTTTGAAAATTTAATGTTACATAATATATATAAGATGTAATTAATATACAGGTGAATAATTTAAAACAAAACACGTAACGTCACACATTCAAATAATTAGAAAAGATGATTTTACATCTATTTTTACAGGCAGTGAAACTTAAATCATTGTTGTTAGGCAACAGACGTAAGTTTAGCGAAAAACTTTTTGAATTATGTCTGTTACCTAGCAACACAATAATTAAAATTTCATTACCTGCGTGAAAATGGGTGTAAGAGGATCTTCTGTGTTCTATTTCTAATCAGGAAACTTGACGAAAATGGTAATAACGATAGTGTCACATCATCATAATAAGGATCTAAAAAAGAAAATGGAGAACACAAGAGTATGTAGACAGCCATTTTCATCCGGCTTTCCGAGCTCCAGAATTTTAACCTTTGAAGTAGCATAAATTTATTATTTTTAAAAATATTACAAAAATTCTTTTGCCAGAAATTTTGAAATTTTTAGGACTATGATTAATAGTTAAAAAAAATGAGAAACTTCCCAGTTATTCGAATACGTGATCTTGCATGCTTCGTTTTAAATACACCCTGTATTTATTATGAGCAGCGCTTTTTCAATCTTGATTGTAGCGCGATACATTTGAACTATCGAATCAGACGTGATCTACGACCTCATTGGCGCATATTAATGAATCTGTGCTCTTTTGAATTGGCCAATCAGATGAACTTCAAAATTATACGTTACAACAACGCTCATAGAACTCACATTAATAATTTTGCTTGCGTTGTGTAAAATTCCGTACTAATGAATTGTAAATTATAGACTCTCAACAACTAAAGGTCATCAGCGTCTATGTAAAATTTTGTTATGAACACTTATGACTTATTGATCCATAACGGAACATGACCGTCAACGGTTTGACAGTATCACAGACAATATCGGGACCTTAATACAGTAAAATAACTCGCGATACGCAGTTTGAGAAGCGCTGAACGGAGGTGTAAATTTTTAAAGTAATCTATGTCAACAGAACTAACCTTACAGTAAATCAAATTATATTAGAATACGGATATTCGTAGTAATGTACTATTTCACGTGCAGTTTTAGCATTATATAAATGTGCCTTAATCGTTAATTTTTTAATACTAACAGACTATTATGAATCCAAAACCCGTTTCATTGTTTTATTTTTTACTGCAAACTTGTTAATTGCCTTTTTTTGAAGTGAAACTTCTACATTGAACCAATGAAACGATAGATAAATAGAGTACAGCTTGACAAGTATATGACGCGTTTGATTGACACTGCCATCTATGTTTGGATTGGCAAAATAGTCAAGAAGTTACAGACTCGATAATTCGAACTATGTAATTAAAACACAATTGATCCGGACTATAAAAAAATCTAGATTACTACGAGTAATGCTTACAAAACAATAGAAAAAGCGTTTCTAAAGGAGTTGTTTATACAAATAAATAATAAATATGTTTTAGAACTTCAGTAAGCTTCTGTATAAAATATTCAAACATAAACAAGCTATTAAATATTATTAAAATACAGATTATATTGATGCATAAACTCTGTAATTTTAGTTTGATTAATATTTGGAACTGCTTTTTTTAATTGCCCAAGAATTACAGTCATTCTATCACTATTTAAAAACAATAGTCCGGATTACTGAAACTGCAGAAATCCGGATTGCAAAGTACATACAGTCAAGCAACAGTGTCCGAAACACCAAAGAGTACTAACTATCAAATTTCGGATTATCGAGTCTGTACTGTATGAATGTAAGTTCTAAAATTCGGGCGTTTTTAGTGTTGTTAAAATGGTTATGGATTCGTGATTGTCATTTTTTTCCATTTCTTAACATCGTTGCATTTCTAAAATAGTTTAGTGTATTTTTGTTTTCAAATTAAAAAAAATATAAATATACATAAAAACTATTTCACGAACGTTGCTATTTTCAGGTATTACGTCCGGCAAATATCCATATATTAATTCTGACCATATGATTAACAAGTTCCCCTATCAAGACCTTTTCCTGTACAAATAAATTTCTTTAAAAATAGCTAATACCATGTTAATGAACACATTTGGTAACAGCTGTATAAATTTTTATGTGAATCTTGAGGGTAATGCATTATATTTTTTTAAAGTCACTCGGTCACATTTTTAGGAAGAACATAAAAACTGTAAAAACTATTTTTTACATTACATTGATCTTGATACAATATATTGTTCTAACGGATCGATAATGATAGTTTTTCTCTCCTAGCAACTTTATTTTGAATACTTCTACAGAACATATTTTCATGTTTTGTTTTTCTTCAAAAAATTACTTAACTACCTTCAAATAAAGATATTTATGCAACATTACTCAAAGGATAAAAATATGTGTATCCCTATCATATTTCTAATACATTTTCTCACAATAATAAACATTTTATCATTGGTTTTGCAAATAAAAACATGCGCTGCTTCCGCTGTGGGAGCCTTTATAATATTCTTAGCATATTTTCATGATTAAGCAATGTGCGGTAACAACGTGTGCTTTTTGTTTTAGGAGCACTGGCGACTCTTCCCGATCTAAACTCTAATACACCATCATTTATTCCAATTTCCAGTACAAAGAAGAAACCATTTTTAACATAATTAATTTACATGAGATATGATTTGAAAATCAGATTTCTCAAAGCCAAAAACAAAATTCCTTAAATCATATTTAGCTATATTTTTATACATTACTGCATTATGTTTAATAGTCCAGTCGGCAGACGTTTTTTTTCTACAATGGAATACAAAAGCTATTCTATGATTGCGATTTGTTAGTGGGTCGGTTTTGAGTATAAAAGCAAATTGGCGCGTCAGCTGTTTTCTTGACAAACACGTTTTAAAAAATATCTCTAAAACGATTGAACCTACGAAGAAAACACAAGGGACCTTTTTTGTAGAAAAATCAATGATTAGTCATTTGTAATCACAACATTTTTTCGTAAAATCAATATTTTAAGAGGTATTGTGCTGCAAGGTTTTCATTTTTCACTATACGAATTATTTAGCAAAAACTGAAAGGGGAAAACTTTTCAGCGCAATAACTCTTAAAATAATGAGTTTACAGAAAAAACGCTTCATATATAAAAAATAGATAATTAGTTTTTCTACTAAAAAGGTTGTTTGTGTTTGTCTGTATAATCAACTTACTGTTCTCGAGATAATCGTAAAAATGCGTTTATCAAGATAATAGTCATATACTTAATACTCCTATATTACTAGTACGGATCTGGAAAAGTGTGACCTCAAATGTTATGCGCATGTCCGAGAATGGAGCATGCACTTGCCCACTACAGTCACAACACTTATAACGAATTGAGTGAGATAGAAGTATGCAGTTGCTGTCTCTCTTGATGGACAACACTTCCACTTACGGGGGCTAGCAATATAGGAGTATTAAGTATATGTGGGTAGCAGTGTAGTCCCTCTCGCCGCTCCTATACTTGTTTTTTATACTCAGGATCGATCCACTAACAAATTCCGATTACAAAATTCCTGTTGTATTTTATTGCATTTTGGACCCTTGTTTTTCGATCTGCCGCCTGGGCTATAAGTATACTTATTTGTATAAAATAATAGTATTGTAGGTTATAATAACATTTTTTTACAGTTTTTTTATTTGCATGGTTTTGCTTTAGTTGGCTGTGACAATTTAACTGTGCCATTTCCTTAACCGCTTTTGGAATCATTATTAATTTAGTCTATAAAATTATGGACATATTTGTGATTTCAAGCAATAAATTTTGTGGTTCGTAAATAGGATTTCTTAGACGCAAAAAGAAATACATGGATTGCTTGAAATTATTTAAGTGTAATGGTAAATTAAATTGACTAATTTTGATGTACTTATAATAATTGTTTAATACAAATACAATACGTTAAGAAAATTGCGTTTTCATTTACCAATGTTTGCATGATTTTCAGGAGAGTTTACGAAGTTCCCCCAGATGATGCGTAAAATAGACTGTCATTTGTCAGTTCCGTCATCACATTACTGTCATCTATGATCCTGAATCAACATTTTATGTAGTCAAGTATCGTTTTGTGGACGTATTTTTATTTTTCGTTGGCAAAAAATACAATTTATATTAAATTATAGCAACTTATTTATTGTTTTAAATGAATTTTCGACTATGTTTTATAAAATAGTCAAAAATGACTTGTAAATATCCATGTACAGTTGTTATCAAATATAAGAATACTTTAGTTTTCATTTTTGCGTTTTTATTTCGATTTTTTGCGTTTATTTTCATTTCTTTCAGTTTATCTTTGTTCGGGCAAGACGACACGAGACAATGTCTATTAATTAAGATCAATTCGTTTCAGCTATTGAAAGAGAAAAAAAATCGTAGACTGCTGTATTGGGAAGAAATGGGCAAGGTACTGGAGGCAGCCGTGTCTTTTTACAGATTTCGAGTTTTGACGGGAAACTTTAACTGATTTCCAGTAGTGCAGAAGGTACCTCCATTCTTTATTAACTTGCTATTTAGTGTCTTTTACACCATTTCGAGACTCTGGACAAACTAACAATTCAGAATACTTTTGCCGCGTTCATCTCACGTTAGCGTAGAGCTAGTGTTTGATATTGCTCACCTTTTTACCATTCCAACCAGTGGTGTTGTCGAGCCGGAACGTCGTTCCGGTACTTCCTTTTTGGACAGGAACGCGTTCCGGAACTAAAGATGATTTCTGATAACGAGAATTCCAAACAATGAAAAAAATAATGTAAATCTTACTTTAGGATTTTATTAACGTAATTTGTTTTTTTTTTCTCAAATCGACATAACAATTGAAAAAATTTGTAACAATGTGCCAACAAATAGAAAAATTCCAAACAATGAAAAAAATAATGTTAATGTATTTCAGTTACAGTTTTTTATCTCTTTTCACCCCCCCCCGTCGTCAAATTTGGGACATGAGACCGCACAGAGCGGCCGCCTACCCAGGATCGGCCCTGTCTATATAATTATATATAGGTACGCGTTCCGGTAAAAAAAAAATTAGCACAACACCACTGATTCCAACCCACAAGTGGGGAATAGTACTAGTTTAGGTCAAAAATCACTTTTCAAAAATTTTACAACTTCTCTCCGTTTTGAGGTCCCCCGAATCCAAAAAACATATTTTTGAAAAGTCTCTGTGCGTCTGTTAGTCTGTGAACACGATACAGATCAAACGGATGAATGGATTGAAACCAAATTTTGGGAGGATGTTTGGTATGCAAATATGAAGAGCCCTCTTGTTTTTGGGGAAAATCGGCGCATGCGCAGAAGAGATATATGCTAAAAAGGTGTTTTTTATATAATAATGGTATACTTTTCATAACGGATTATTATTCTATTTATTTTTTCAAGAAAGTTTTGTAAAAATTTTTTTTTCCTGAACTTTATAGTTTCAGAAATATTTTGAAAATAAAAAAAATCAATCGCTCTTTTGTTTTATGGATCTGTCAGAAATAAACAGTTTGGAATTTACATGACGTGGAACATATTATTTAGGTAACTATGGCAACGAATAGCAAATATATTGAATACTAGCGATTACCCGCGTCACCTCACACGATATCAAAAATTTTATTTTCTTTATTATAATCAAATGTCAACATTTTTGAAGTTGGAATGGTCCCGTCGTCCAATTGGCTGGAATTTTTTAAATCAAATACACAATACTATTTTATTCATTTTATTTTCAATCTATTTACAAACTATTAACTATCTAAATATACAATGTTTAGGATGTATTTTGCTCATAAAACCGTTATAAAAGTCTCTAGGTAACATTGGTTTTTTACCAGACACGATAACTTTATTAAATGCAACCCAGTTCCCATCAGCACACTGCACTTTTAACCGCTGAGTCTTCTTACAAAATACTACATGTCCAGCCATAACTGTTTTCACATTATCTTCTATATTTGATTCGTTATTTTTATCTTCTGAAAAGTCTGACAGTAAAACACACCCTTGTAATTTTACTGCAGTTCCGTTCCATTTCGTCCATAACGGGTACATTCCAAGTAAGGCTCTATGAAGGTTAAATACTTTTTCAGCCGACATTGTGAACCAATTTACCAAACCAAAATCCGCTGTTATTCTTGGTGCTAAAATCGACAAATTATTAAATAGTATACGGTTGTATGTTATATTAATTTTCGATAAAAAATGTGGTAAAATACACCGAGATAGAAATTTTGTTTTTCGTTTTTACAAAAATAATCAGCTAATATTAAGTCCGCTGCACACGAGACTGGATTTGCAGCTAGGATTCTTGCTAGATTTCACTACTAGTTTTCTAGCGCTGGTTTTCTTGATAGCCATTATGTGATCGCTTCACACGAGACGCCTTAACCAGCTTGCTCTGCAGGTAGATTTGGTGCGCGCGCAGTGATAGAACGGTAACAAAAGTGCACGTTTATTGTATCTGAACAGAACACACACTATGGCATAGTGTTTGTTTGTTCAAGTCGTTTACGTGACAAAATGCTGCGTCCTGATTAGTTCTTGCTAGCAGCAAATCTAGCAGGGAAAATAGACCCTGTTCTAATTTTAAAACCTATCTTGTGAGGTAGCAGACGAGCTCGCAGCGACGTCATTTGCAGCTTCGTACCCAGCCTACCGGCCAGCAGAAGTCCAAGCAGCGTTTCTAGCCTCGTGTGCAGCGGGCTTTACATGGTATGCTAATATTTCTTTACCATAGGTTACTTCTTCATTGATCTGTGGCAAGGAATTGTCTAAACATTTTGGCAAATCCCGTACACATTCTAACAGTAACTCGGATCCAATATGTGATAGCTTTTTATGTAATTCTGGCATTGTTGTATTAAATGGTATTTTTACACTTCTTTGCCTGATAATTTCACCAATATCGAAGTGTTTCGGTCTTATTCGCATTATAGTTACACCCGTTTCTTTGTCTCCGTTTGCAATCGCATGAATTATAGGAGCTGCTCCCCTCCAGCGCGGTAACAGACTAGCATGAACATTGATCATTCCTCTAAAACAAAGTCTGTTTAGAAATTGTACAATAAAAATTATTGTCAAGAAAACTTACAGCCGATAATGGTTTATTATATTCTCGGGAATTAAGTTCCCAAATGAGACAACAATTCCAACATCAAATTCTCTGTTCACATCAAAATCAAGCCAATTGTGTATTGCCAGTTTTTCTTCGTTGGCAAAGATTTGGACAGGGTTAGGTTTTGATGAATTCTTAACCGTTGTAACGACTTCAAGATCACTTATAACAGTATTTTTCTTTCTATAATTAATTTTCAATAGTATCTTCATTCAACAGTAGCATAAAATGTCTTTAAGCATTCGCAAATTGAAAATTTACTTACAATTCTTGAAACAACATTTTCAAACTAACTAAAGAAAATTCATCCGTACCAAAAAACATGCACTTCCAAGGCGGCTTCAATATTGAGAAGGATCTACGACTTAATATTAATTTACATTTATGTTTTGGAAATATTAATGTCTTAATTATTTTATTCATATTTTTTTAGTATTTTAACCTAATTTGTTTGACAGATGTTATGTCACATTTGCTTACTTGAGTAAATCCTTAGACTATACATAGTGCATAGCTGTATGACTGTGTGTATTATTGTATTATTAATTTTTCATAAAAGTTTAAAGAAGGTATTAAGGTAGTTCTCTACATGAAATCATATTTTATCTAATTTCATTGTATATAACGATAAATTAACTTCATAATTAACTTTAAGTATCAAGTTAAAAAAATTAAAGTTCTATGTTTAGTTTATCAAAGGTGTAATAGTTCACTGGTTTACCGCTGGCTGCGCTTTGATTTGAAGCCTGTTGTCGTCATTGCGGTCATGTTTTTTTGCTTTTAGTTTTAAGTTGTGCGTTGTTGCGAGTGCGTCGTGGAAATTTGTAAGTTTTAGTTTTTCGTATTTTATGGACGAACAACTTAATAAGTGGATGTTTTTATTTTACATTTCTGTATGTGTTTTTTAACTTTCTGTGTGACTTATTTGGATTACAGATGAACATCAAGGATTGTGTGGAATAATGTAAGTCATTGAAGCATTGTTATTATTTATTGTGTTTATAGTTTTAAACAATTTCTTGGGAAATAACAAGATAGTTTTAACACTATGTTGATATTTTCATATTAAAGAATTTAAAGAAACTTGTTGAAGAAATATAAATTGTATTATAGAGTTTTTAAATTTCATGAGTATGAACAGGTCTTAATTTATTAATATACGTACAATGACGTGTCGATCAACACAATCGAATTTATTTAAAACTGTATTTAAATTAATTAAAATGCTACAAATCAGAAGTTCAACAAAAGAAATTACAGGGTTTTAATGTAACGACATAGTAATACTTTTCAAGGTTGGTTTTATATAAGAACTAATTTCGTAAGGTATTATAAATTGTAATGACTAATAAACAAAATTTTATGGAGTATGTTTTCCACGAAAGTCTTGTCGACTTTTATATTTTTTTCCAAATTGTTACACATTATGAAATAAAAATGCTACCTACATAGTAGTAATTTGTTTTTTGCATATTAAATGAGTACCTACTATTTAAAAATAGTTTTTAAATAATGCATGTCATTTATCTATATGTTTATTTTTTATGTTAATTTTGTTTTTGTTCAATTGCATCCCAAACTGTTTAAATGATTCTTGTATAACCAGTTCTTTTGTTAACTTTTTACGACGTGTAACAATTTACAGATCGAACATTTTATGACAGATTATATATCGAAATACAATTCTACTATAATATATACCTGACGCAGGGATAGGAATATAGGATATTTCATTATGCAACAATCTTTCTTTATAACGCTACCTGTTTCGTATAAAAGCACGTTTGGGTTAGAAAAGAACCGATACATTATGACGTTTAATGTCAACCTGAGACCAAGAATGCAGTTCCTGTCTGCCCCTTGTACAAACTAACAATACGGTACACTGACTCTAAAGGTCGTTAATGACACACGTCAAGGCAACTGCTTTTTAAAATTACACATTCTCAATAAAATAATTATCATGTTGTAAACATAAAAAATATTATTATAGCATTTGTATATGAACTTTTCTCAAAGATAATTTAGTATATGTCTTGCCACGTCTAGTCTGGACTTTGAAATTTAAACGCTGCTAAGTTATTATCAAAAGGTGTGTTTATAGAAAGACGAGAAGTACACAGATGCGTGAAATGCAACTTAGCAATTTTATTTTATTGAATGTTCCTTAGTCAAAAAATATTTCTACATAATTACTAATTAACGAATAACGAATTGGTATTGCGAATTAATTAGTAACGTATTGCGTGAAACATTGTTTATTTTCTATTTAACAACTTTTTCTTGTGCAGTTACTTATTTTTACAGTATCTACCTATTATACCTACACTTTGTCTTATTTTGGCTTCAATAATTGTACAGGTTCGTTGCCTGCGCAGGCATTAATATCTTTTGATTTGCGATATCTATATTATAACTAGTGGCCCGTCCCGGCTTCACCCGAGTGCAAAACTGTATGATTTATAAATTCATAGTCTCTCCCTCGCGGTGTATGTATACTTTTTTAATAAATAAAATTATCGACCAATTTTTCAGACAATATATTAACAAAATATAAAATTAATACCTACCTACATTAACGTTTCGATCCGGATTTGGACCTTCTTCAGAACTAATTCGCTTTTTATAAAATTCCTTCAAAATTATTAATTAATAATTAATTTAGATTAGTTCTGAAGAAGGTCCAAATCCGGATCGAAACGTTAATGTATTAATTTTATATTTTGTTAATACCTACATTGTCTGAAAAAATGGTCGATAATTTTATTTATTGAAGAGTTCTAATCAGGCGTTAATCAAAGATTTGTATACTTTTTTGTTTGTTATTTAAAGTTAATTAAATCATGCTTTAAGTATATCTAAGATAGTTTTAAAGATCTTCTCTAAGGACATGAAATAACGAATTGAAAGGAGAATTCATGATTTTACAAACGATCTTAAAAATGGTGTTATATAATCAGTAATCATTAATCATAATTACCGACGTACGTTGATATTTATTTGCCTCCGGGAAATGAGTATAGAACGCAGCTGGTTTAAACTTTAAATATATTATGTGGTGTGTAGTTCAGATGATGCGGGCGGCCGGCCGCTCGGCACGATTGAGCGACACGATTGGTGAACTCTGCCTCATCTAATTGCTCTCTGCACTCTCAAAATTACTACATCCTGTGTTGTTGGTTCTATATTTATTACAATCATGATTAGGTATATTGCAGTCATTTTTTGTATGTTTCTACAGGCGGTATTATAAGACTTCATATGAAGAAAATCCTTCAGGGTTGTAGATAAGGATTGTCAAAAAAAATTGATTTGACAATGACCTTAGACTGTGATCATATAATTACAGTTTCCATACATCAGAAGCAGTCTAATCAAACTCCCTGTCATCTAGAACATAAGATTGTACTCACAAAAAGAGACAAATTATTATTGTTCTATACATAGAAAAAAACCGCTTTTGACGCTCTTTATTTTTGTCGATCTGTCAAAAAGAAATTAGGTGGCTGTCAAGCATGCTTCGGTTAATTTTTACATGTGAGGGGCCTTTCAAGTATTATGTACGCACCAAAGGGGTGAGGGGGTCTTTGCTTAGCTTATTTTTAATGACATGGGAGACGAGGGGGGCTTAGATGGTTATGACGTCAGTAAAATTTCTTTATAACAATAAAGAAACTTGAACAGATTTAAAAAAATATATTCCGATGTGTACGTAAGCATAAGGGGGAGGGGTAAGAGCTTTGCCTACTTTTGCTGACAAGGGGGAGGGGGGTCAAACATTACTAAAATTCTGCTTACGTAATACTCGAATGGCCCCTGATGGAAATGAAAATTTATTACTCACCGTCACCCTCATCACTGCACGCACAAACAGAAATTTTATTTATTTATAGTGTGTGAAATGTCAGCATTTTTGAATTTGAAAAGGGCCTGTCGTCTAATTATCTGGATTTTTTCTAGCGACAGCTCGGTGTAAGATTTTTCCCAGGTCGTATAACAATATATGCATTTTTTAACTGGGAAGTCCCGACTCCAATGGGATAGTCCAGCCCTGAATGCAAAGCATCTAGAGTCAGTCCTCTATACAAAAATAGTATAGTGCCTATAATGTCTGTGTTTTTCCTGTGACAGGGGTTGTTGACTTCTCCCCTATGTTTTTAATATATAAAACACCCTCACTGCATATAACAGTATGTTCTGTTGCGTAACTATAAAGAGTGGCGTAAATATCCCCTTATTCACAGCATCCATTCACTGAAAGTACTGAAACCTTGTGCAAAGCATGTGAAAGTATTCTGAAGCATGAAATGATTAATGAATAAGTCGGAAAAACCAATCATAAAAATTTAGTATTTTTGTATTGACTTTGATTATAATGACGTATATGGCTCTTGATGATTCATCAGATGTGTTTATTACGAAAATTCTTTGCATATTTCAAAATTTTATCAGTAAATATTGACGGTTTCGAGAAAATACAGATTTTCATAAATAATTTTTCTTATCGCAGACATGAGACATCACATTTTAGGTACCGGAACTAGAACCGTAAAAAATAGAGTTCATCTCTTTTGACCCCATCAACGACATCGTATCATAATATTTCTAATAAAATAAGGGGATGTCCATTAATTACGTGAGTTGAAAACGGGGGGAGAAGTACAGTAAAATCTCACCTGATCTCATCTAAAGGGAGGGGGGAAGAGTCAATGCAAATTATCACATCAACTTTTTAATTCAGAGAATATACATTATTATAACAGATTTTGTATCATTTTTCTCCTCTTATTTCTCAGAAGTCAGAAGGCATCGTAATAACGCTTAAATAAATGAACAAATATTCAAATAAATTTAATTATTTTAGCACTATAGGGTAAATCTCACCAAGAGGAGGGGGTCCAAATCAAAAAGAAAAACAATTCATGTAATTAAAGGATGTCCCCTAACTGCTATGAAAAGTTCATTCGTTTTCAAATAAAAAAAATGTTTTTTGCGCGATCCCCTTCATCAGATAGCTGCTTTTCATGCCTGGATAGCGGTAGCAAAATGACACATTTCGCACTAGTACGTAAAGTAAAACAAAAGAAATGCGGAACGCAGTCGTACTACCATTACCATAATAAAAATTAAAATTAAATAGAACAATTGGAAGAAAACTTGCTCAAAATTAAATTCATTTTTTTTAAAATTATGTGTAAATCAGCTACTATCCAACGCAACGAGACAACCTCTGTAATCTAATAACCTTGCCTACTACCTATTGCATCGACCCCAATTTTGCACATTAAGTGAAAATTATTAAGTAGAACAATCGGAAGTAAACATGCTCAAAATTAAACTGTCAATTTTTTAAAAATTATGTGAAAATCAGCTACTATCCAACGCAACGAGACAACCTTTGTAATCTACTAACCTTGCCTACTACCTATTGCATCGACCCCAATTTTGCACATAAAGTGAAAATTTAATAGAACAATTGGAAGTAAACTTGCTTAAAATTAAATTGTCATTTTTTTAAAAATTATGTGAAAATCAGCTACTATCCAACGGAACGAGACAACCTCTGTAATCTACTAACCTTGCAATAGCATCGACCCCACTTTTGCACA
This sequence comes from Xanthostigma xanthostigma, assembly GCA_963575645.1. Taxonomy (NCBI): domain Eukaryota; kingdom Metazoa; phylum Arthropoda; class Insecta; order Raphidioptera; family Raphidiidae; genus Xanthostigma; species Xanthostigma xanthostigma. The sequence goes on from OY754470.1 coordinate 43,564,908, forward strand.
TTACACACTCTCATGCGGAATTGCGTAAGCTTTGTCGTGTTATTTTAACAGCAACATCCCCTCGTGTTACAAGTTTTGTGTATCTATGAGGGTTTACTATGAAACATGACGTAATGGTAGACATAATAGTAATTTTGTGTATTGAGTTTTTTTATTCATATTTCATTTATTACAAATAACATCAATTTAAAACGCCGTTACAAAACAGTCGCATCAACAAAATTGAGAATCAAACCCGCAACGGTTTAACCCAGGGGTCGGCAACCTTTTGAGACGGAAGAGTCAAAAGTTACAATTTACAAAATTTCTCAGTTTTTAAAGAGCCACTAAACATGTTCGTTTCAGTTTAATAGTATTTGCTTAATATAGGTATAATATATACAGCGTGTCCACGCAAGTTCTTTACAAATGGAATTTTTTTTTATTAATTATTGGAGCAAAAATTATTTTCTGTGGAAAAGTTCTGCTTCGTCCAAAACCTCTAAAACACCAAAAAAAATTTTTGTCGGCCTAAAGTTATACGAGGGAAATCAAAAAGTTTTATTTTACTAAAGCCAGATCACCCGATTTGACACCCCTAGATTATTTCCTCTGGGACTATCTAAAGAAAATGGTGTACTCTGAAAGACCTTTTCAAGATATTGATCAATTGGAAAGGATTATCACCGAAAAAATCCATCAAATTCCTTCTACAATGATTCGAAATTCAGTGAGTCAGTGACGGATTTTGGAAGGAGAACCGTTCTTTGTATGGAGAGAGATGAAGGATATGTTGAATTCTGATTTATAATTATGAATAAATAATTACTTAAAAGTTAGTTATGTTATTATTTTGAATTAAATTTGATTATGTAACTAATTGTACGAAAATCTTGAATATCACAGATAATTTTTATTTTTAGTCAAATAAAACTTTTTGATTTCCCTCGTATAACTTTAGGCCGAAGAAAATTTTCTTTGGTGTTTTAGAGGTTTTGGACGAAGCAGAACTTTTCCACAAAAAAAATTTTTGCTTCTATAATTAACAAAAAAAAATTCCATTTGTAAAGAACTTCCGTGGACACGCTGTATATCCGAGGACGACACGTTGCGATGGGGGCGGTGCGGGTGAGACGCGAGTGGAAATGGCTGAGAGATAGACATGGTGCTCAATCATGGATCGATTGGACGATTTTTATGGGTTTATATAATAAAATAATTATTTTTTGCGTATGGAACTGGAGAGCCGCAACTTTACATCAAAAGAGCCGCATGCGGCTCGCGAGCCGCAGGTTGCCGATTCCTGGTTTAACCCAAAAGGCCAGCCCGCTGACCATTACACCAAAATGTCTAAACAGATAAATTCTCTGGTGTAAAAAAAACATTAATTATTGAAGTTTTTCGAGAGAGAGAGACCTCAAAATTGTATTGTGCTAAAGAACTTCCTTTAATCAGCTGCTGGGCAGATGAATAAATTGAATTTTTGAATCGCCGAATTTTTGTGTCGTGGAATGAAGAGTCGCGAATTGTTAATTTGGAATACCCTGGTCTATGTAAAAAGATGATGTGGCTTGTGGGAGTCTGCTTTGTTTTAACATCTGTTTGATTTATATGTAGTCAATTCTAAGAATGTGACAGTGAAATTACATTTATTATTGTGGCTTAAATTACTGTGGATTTGAATTTGAGATTACTATAGACGAATCGAAACATGACCCTGCTCAATGTTGATTCTATCAAAAATTACGCACTGCCTCATTTGTAAGGTAAACACTTTGATTAATTAATTGTAGTGTCACGTTTTCGATGAGATTGATCTTTTTAGTGCTCCGTGCAAAACGGAACACATCACGTCAGTGTCTCTCCGTTCGTCTGTCACAGGCGGTTCTATCTACTCGCAAGTCGCAAATGAAACAAATATGCCCGCGGCTTTGCTACCGCACGCACCGTAATGGAACAGGTCGTAACCTGTCCGCGAAATTACACATATTTTGCCGAAAATTCGGCGCTTCGGCCGAGAACGTGGCCGATTATTCGCTACTCGGCAAAACATTCGTGGCATCACTTATATTGAATTACATCGTTTTTAGGATTCCGTACCTCAAAAGGAACAAGGAACCCTTATAGGATCACTTTGTTGTCCGTCTGTCTGTCTGTCAAGACTCTTGGGAATCAAAACCTATAGGGGACTTCCCGTTGACCTAGACTCATTAAATTTGACAAGAAGCAATGTCTTATAGCACAAGTAAAGGGAAATATCCGAAAACCGTAAATTTATAGTTAAATCACAAAAAAAATAATGTTTTTAAACGGCAACAACATGCTCCGCATGTACACAATACAACACAATATGAGAACTTTGGCATACAGCACGGTACGACAACTAAGCTATCAGATATGGTCACGAGGTACAATACAGTTCAGTAATCTATCTGAACTCATTGCAATTACCTGCTTAGTTGGCAAACTGACCGCGGCGTTTGTCGATAGCAACAGTTTTCCAACGACTAAGCGGGAAAAATCTTCGAGACTCGATTCCCGTGATGGACGAACTATTTACATATCTACAAGTTTGTACGGAACCATCGGTGCGCGAGTCCGACTCGCACTGGCCGGTTGTCTAATCGTTCCATGGCCTTGTTTAAAAAGATTAAAAAGTACTGCAATGCGAAAACAGCATCGGAACAATGCCAGTGTAAACGCTACTTGATCTCGTCACTTGTAATAAATAATTGTGCCATATAATTATAGTCATGTGCGGCACTGTTTTAAATCGGATGTTGCGGTTTCATGACATTTGCATTACGGCAGATTATCTTGTACTATATGTTCATCTCGTTATACAGGGTGATGACCGCGATTGTCGATCCAATAGGATTTTAACATTAGGTTTGTTCCAAGCAGCCAGTAAACGGTAACGAAACCGTTAGCAGCATGCGCAGTAGCCAAAACGAAGCGGTATCGGTTTTGGAATACGTTCAGATACTGCGCATGCGGGTGACGGTTTCGTTACCGTTTGCTGGCTACTTGGAACATATACCTATTCAAAATCATACTTTCATAATTTCCTACTTCCCTAGTAATTTTATCCAAAAAAGAAGCAATAGGGATGTTGACTAATTTTTGGAACTGTTTTTATTTTGTAGATAGATCCTTAATAAACACGAACAAATATTATTTATAATAAAAAATGTTTAATTTTGAAGAAAAAATTGAAAAATTAAAATAATTTTAAAATTTCCCGCTGAAACACTCAAATCTGTCACTTGAGTCCGAACTACGTCACGAAAATTTAACAGTCAGTTAGAAAACTGTTTCATCAGTTTTTGCTTGTATGTAGTCAAAATTCAATATTGTAACCATGGAAAAGTTCTTGTAATTTTCGAATTTGCGGAAATTGAGTTCGTCATTTTTAACTACTTGTGAATTAAGATTATAGTATAATAATAAAAAAGCCTGTAATTATGAATACAAAGTTTTATAAACACTGTGCAGTACCCATGTGTGAAATCCACATCCATAAGCATTATGTACTTTGGTATTAGGTAGGTAACAAAGACAATTTGACATATTTTCTAAGTTCTGCTAGGGCTTCAATCTGATTATCATTATTTAAAAACCACATTTTTTACAATCCCGATCTCGATATTTTCATTAAAAATTGAAATGGTTTATTTGTGTTGAAAGTGACCGGCTTTTTTAACTGACAGTTGTGTATTAAACAAAATATTATTATGTTACTAAAATACGAATTCAACAAAAGTTATTCGTAACACAGTTTATTAATCCATGCTTCAGATACATTTTTTTGAACGCCCGGTATTACGTTTGACAACAGGGTCGTGTGTCACTTGCGGTTTGATTTCTTGCGGTTTGTCTGTACCAACATATTGTCGTCAGATGTATTGGTACAGAGTCCGACACAACTAATAACTATTTACTGAACGGCTGTTGGCATATTATAATAACAATAACAAACAGATTTTATTGCTGAAATCGTACCATAATACAGAAACCTTACAAAAAGTATTGGCGACGCGCAGATTCGCATCAGCGCCTCTATCGGACACTCGCAGAACTGACGAAGCACAGACAGATCTCTGGTAAACTTTTAGTACATATATATTCAAAGTTAGTCGAGTGGCAAATAGGTTACTGTTTTCGGACATTAGTTCTGTGTTTGTAAAATAATAAGTAATTAATTTTGTGTTTGGCAATTGATACCTAACCTCGTACTCCTCTCGGGACAAGAAACTATATGACTATATAACCCAGGGACGGGCAAATCTTTTGATCGCCGGGCCACATAGCTGATGAAAATTTGACCGCGGGCCAAAAATTTGGAGAGCAAAAAAAAAGGTCCTCACATGGGTACTATTTCCGCATTTGGAGAGCAAAAAAAAAAAAGATCCTTAGGTCCTTTTTTCGTCTGTTCTGGCCCTTGCTATTTCTTTACTATTTTTCTAAAATTTATAAAATGTTTCGCGGGTCGGACAAAATTGTGCTGCGGGCCGCCATTTGCCCAGGCCTGATAAAACCTCTATCACTTGGGGGTCGGAAATGCGTAATTTCTGAGAAAATCCACTTCGGTTTTCTTTTTACAAAAATCCGAATTTTGAGAGTTGAAAATTATAAACAAAATTATTTCTCTTTTTGGCCTAAATTTTTCCATGATCATGATAGCTTACTAATTGGCCGCAACCTTTCTAAAGCTAGAAACCACGAAATTTACTGTTAGATTTTATGTTGTGTGTTAAACCTTACAAAAAATAAAATAAAAATTCTTCACGGAAATGTCGTTATCATAAAAAAATGACGCATTTTTGACCCCCAAGTGATAAGGTTAAATCTTTCCAAATTAGTCATAGTTTCTTCTCCCGAGAGGAATACGATCGATTACCGGCCACCTGTTTACTCTGCCGTCTGCCTCTCATCAGTTCCGCGTCCGACCGATAGAGACGCTTAAGACCATTAGAATTCGGTTTTTCAAGGCTATTTTCACTCGAAATACCTCTAGATATCGGTTCTCCTGGGAAATCAACCAAGTTTAACTGTAATTGTTTATTTTATAGAGTATGCGTTATTGATGTTTCTGACTGTATTTTTCCGCGAAAAGTTAGCGAGTTAATAATTAATTTTGTTTGCTCATGAAACGATTTTGTTTGAACATCTGTTACGTTTATGTTCAACATTATTTTTAAATATGTACGTAGAGTGTATTAATGGCAGCACCTACGTACTGCAAATTTGACGTTTTAGTTCACCTTGAACTCGTAATCGCGACACTGGGAATAGTGCCAACTGCTTCGTGGTACACACGTGGAGGCATTATTTACGCGTTCAGCAGAAATTGAATGAGTTTTTTTGAAATATAAAACAAATTGAACAGGAAACGCAGAAATTGAAATGTTATGGTTTTTGTGAATACTAATGTGTAAAGGTTGTATTTTTTAAGACTGTTTTTGCCAAGGAGCCAGTGGCGGATCCAGGATTACGGCAAGGGGGGGGTCTTGAGAAAATTTTACTCCTTTCACGGAGAATTTATAAAAAACATGAAAAGCTTTTTATTTATCGCGTAGTAAAATTTTAATTTGGGATTATTGATACTCTGGAGCAATACTGAGCAATAAAATACTGAGCAATAAAAATAGTATTGGAGCTTTAAATTATTATTTATGACTAACAACGAAACATAACTGATTTTGATGAAATTTGGTGTACCATCAATTAGTTTTTCGTTCCGTTCAAATTAAAATGTGGTACTTGAAAACTGACATTTGCTCGCGCAGAATCGATGTTGACGTCAGCGAAATAGCTGGCAAAAGCTGATATTTATATAATATTAATAGACGTCGTCTGAAGGTCTCCCGTATTTTTTTATTATTATACGTATTATTTGTTGGTTATTATTGTAATGCCCGTATGATTATATTTATAAAATTGTATACAATGGTATAACTATGGTGTGAAAGTTTGTCAGTCCAAGGCACAAGAATAGATTGTTTGCAAATGTAAGTTGAACTTTGAATTGTATAAAAAAAAATGATGCGTGAACACAACTTGCCATGTTTTCTGTTGTTTCCTGAAAATTTCGTGTGTTAGCATTTTTTTCTTTATTGTGCAGTATTTTTAAAGTCACATGCTTATTGTCTGTTGCAAACAATACTCCTACCAAAAACAAACAAGTAAAAAGAATAAATAAAAAAATAAAATATTCGGATAATTTTTCAGACAGCTTTATTAAAACAGTAGCGGTCCGTCCCGGTTCACCCGGGTGTCAAAGTACGAATGTGTGGAGGGATGAACATGAGTACGCACGTTCATCTTAGTTTACCGAAATTAATGTGTTGTGTCCAAATTTCATGATAATCAGAGTTACTGTTCAAAAGTTTTATATATTTTTTACACCTTGGGTTACATTATTGGAGTTTTTGTAGGGATCCCTAATTTAACTCGATTAACAATATAGCCTATATTAGTCAGTGATAATGTGGCATTCTATTAATGAAAGAATTTTTAAAATCGGTCCAGTAGTTTTTGAGTTTATTCATTACAAACAAAAATACAAATCTTTTCTCTTTATAATATTAATATAGATCATCGTTTCTGATTTGGGGGTCGCGTTTGTTATTAAAGGGGGTCGCAGTCTGTTGAAAAATAATACTCGAAACATACAAACTATACAAAAGATTCGTTTATTAAAAGAACGAATTTTAGTGTAGTGTTATAAAATTAAATATTATATTGTAATAACAACATGAAAAAATAAACTTAAAGCTTATTTTATTTAAATAAAATGATTAATCATGAACATTACTTAATTAATGCGATGTTTGGCATTGTTTCTCACTTAAAAATATTTGTATACGCGGATCATCTTTGCAAACACTCATAAGTAAATTATTTTCGAGTGGTAACAAACGATTTCTGTATTTAGTTTTCAAAGCCACCCTAGACGAGAAACCTTTTTCGCATAAGTAAGAAGTAGCAAATAGTGTTGCCAGAACTTTTTTGTTTTGCGTACTAGATCAGGGTTGAAAAAAGTACAAAAAAGTAGGTATTAGAATTTTTTAAGATTTGCCAACCACAAATGACCTTTTTTTTTAACAACCTGGCTTAAATAATTTTGTTGTGTGCACAATTGAAGAGCAAAAAAAAAAAACGAATGACCTTTTTTTTAACCACCTAATTTCACAAATTTTATCGTGTATGAAAAAGAAGATCCTTTCATTTCCACAACAAAAAAGTCTTTTTTTGGTAATTTCCCTTTTTTCGTTTGTTGTGGTGGGTGTGTGGACATTGGGTATTAAAAAGTACTAGATTTTTGCTTCAACGTGTACTAGCGTACAGAAAATCACAAAAAAGTACTAGATCTAGTACAACTGTACTAGACTGGCAACACTGGTAGCAAAGGGTATCAATGTTTTCAAAGCTTCCGTTACTTGGCTTTCGTACTCACGTCGTCGTGCAAGCCAAAATTTATCTAAATCTTGAGATAAAAATTCCAGTTGTAAAGTTTTATCAGCCGATAGTTCAATGAGTTGATTGAGAGTTCGGAAGAAGCTAAAAAATTAAAAACTGTACCCCTTTCAAATGATGCAATATCGAGACGTAATAAAATAAAATAATAAAAATTAGTTATTAAACGTATAAATAAACTATTATTTAAAATATTATTATAATTTTATAGTGACGGAGTCGCAAGACTTTTTACATAACTTTTTAGCTTTTTCGTGGGCCGCGACATAAAAATGGTTGACAAACTATGGTATAGATTAACCAATTAACGTTTCAGTCTGATTTTAATATATCCAAACTTACAATCTTTATCTCTTTATAATATTAGTATAGATGGCATTCTTGGCATGAAGATGAATCCAACGACACCTCATTCATCAGAATCGGTCCACTAATTTGATCTCTAAAGGCCCCCATACACCTCGTTCTTTTTTGGCAGTTTTAACCGCCGGGTAAAACTGTACGGTTAAACACGAACAACGGCCATCCCCATACACCTCGTTCTTTTATGGCAGTTTTAACCGCACGGGTAAAACTGTACGGTTAATTTAAACACGAACAACGGCCATATCCACACAGAGGCGTAGTTTCGTTCAGTTTTTCTGAAGTCGTGGCATCATTAATACGATCTGCTTTGATGGAAAATACAATAATATTGATATTATTTTATGTTTAATAAACATTAATAAACAATATAATGCAAAAATAATTAATAAAATTGATTGATATTAGTCTAAATTAGAGTGTTTTATTTGACACCATTATTTTTTCCTCTAAATTAATCAATATGTTTATAGCAATTTTCATTTATTTTTGTCAAAATTGCTTAGCACTAAAACGGTTAAAATATAAATCAATACTCAAACTAATTACAATCATTTAATTAATATGACTTATTTGCTGTACGTCGCACCACTGAATAAACACGTCGATTCTTATCGGAAAGCGCCACACATTACGATTTAAAACGACAACCAGCAAACACGTCGTGTTTAAAATCAAGCTTCGGCAGATAAAAAAACTGCCGTGTTTCATCGACAGTTTTTGCCCATACACTTCGGTTTTGACCGACGTGTTTTATCGTGACGATGAAAACTGCCAAAAAAGAACGAGGTGTATGGGGGCCTTTAGAGGATCTATACCGACTTACATACAATCATGAACCCATCCTTTTGTTATTACTGTAGTCAGGCAAAAAATGAACTAAATTCTTTTATAACAGTTGGTTCGGCCATCAAATGAACGGAAATCTAAAACGTTATCAAGTTCTATTATTTAATCCCATAAACTCGAAAAATTAAATTCGGAACATAACACTGTAAATGCGCCATAAAATATTATTTCATTTGAGTGATCTTTAAAGATTTGGGGCAGGAAATGAGAAATATAAATGCGTGATTAAATTCGGTGTAATTACATATTAATTACCTTAGAAACTGTACCCATAGTAATTATTTTACATTTAACTATAATATAATTCTTACCAAACTTGAAGAAGTCATATAGTTTTAATTGCTGTTTTGCTGTAATTACGTTCTAAACTTAACTGGGCAATTTCTTATTTAGTAACTCATAGTCTTTACCCGCGAAATCATAATGCACGGGGTGCGCCGGCCAAGATCTTGCAAAGCACTCTGCTATATTTTCACAAACCATTTTGAGCCATTTTCGACCCCCTCTATCTCCCAGACTAGTTACGCTATAGAAATGATTTTTTCCAGGGAGGCTAAGGTTATTGTCAAGAAGTTTTATTCCGAATTCTATACGTCTAGCTGGAATAGTTTTCAAGATATGAGTGTCCAAAAATCACGATTTCGGGCATTCATTCATGTACTTAGATCATCATAAAGCAGCTGTGGCCAACCTATAACCCTCGGGTCACCAAGTAACCCATTTAATACTATCAAATGATTCACTTCTTGAGTTTCACAAATGAAGTATAATTATATCTAATATATAAAAATGAATGTTTATTCGTTATGATATAATGAAGTATGGTAGGTATATAACTAATATTATTGTCTAGATAATATTTAAGTAGAGTAAGTAAGTCCAATTCTTCTTGGTTTCCGAGCTTGTATGCCGTGGTCCATTGATATTTTGACCTGACGTTTCGTCTACAACTGCGGTAGACATTAGCAAAGGCGATGTGGTAGCGGGCCTTTGATAATATCTACCACAGTTGTAGACGAAACGTCAGGTAAAAATACCAATGGACAGGTTTTTTGAGAAAATACCGTAATTTTGTACAAAACATTTAATAAAAACTATCCTATAGCCCAAGTTGCACCAAGCAAGACACATTTACAAAATTTCATTAAAATCTTTTCAGTGGTTTCGGAGATTACCGCGGCCAAAATTGTGACACGGGAATTTTATATATACAGGGTGTTTGGCACATGAACCGACACAATTTTTTGGAGGGTTCTCGTGGTCATTGTGATCATTTGAACCCCAATGACTTTTGCCCTAAGTGTTATGGTTATCGAGATACGATTTTTTTTAGTTATTTTCGAAAATTGGTCTAAAAATTGCCTTCAAAAAATCGTAGCCTGTTTGTTTTCGGTACTAGAGACACGAAAATACATTTATTGAGTTCTCGAATGACTCCTTGTTCTAAATGAATCATAATTTTATGCAAATAGTATCAGGAAAAAGACCCTATGGACTTTTAAAGTGCCTGTATTAATAAAAACCAGTAGAAAAAAATAATTTAAAAATCATTTTAAAAAAAATTAACGGGTATTTAGAAATTATTTTTGTTTAGAAAAATACTCCACTTTATCCTCTTTTAAACGATATGCCACATGTCATATTTATCATTCAGAATGTAGCCAAATTAAACATTACCAGTTTGCAAGAGTCAACTCGTGCGCCAAAAAATATCAAGTCAGGTAGTCAGCCGTTATGGATCTAGGATGTAAATAACAAGTCTTGTTTCACTTTTCATTAAGCGATATTGACTGTTAAACAGGTAGACAATGATTACAAAATTTGCTCAAATTGTGCCCCTCCACATCGGATACAAGCACGACACCTATTTCTGATTTCAACAGTTGTTGTTCTCAAAAGCATTTCCCTTTTCATTATTTCAAATGCAGCATCTATTCTTTCTATTAAAGACGTAAAAATCTATAGGTGTCAGGTCTGGGGATCGCGCGGGCCACGGGATTGAGCCCATTCTTCCAATCCACGAATTAATGAAAGAATAATTTAAAAACTCGCGTACTGATCGTTGGTAATGTGCCGGACAACCGTCATTCTGAAACACTATCGGCACGTCTTCTTCGTACACAGGCACTTCTGCCAATAACTCTGGGAAATTATTCTCTAAAAATTTCAAATATGCATCTCCGTTTAAGCGTTGGGGTAAATAAAACGGCCCAATAAGATTTTTGTTATTTACATCCTAGATCCATAACGGCTGACTACCTGACTTGATATTTTTTGGCGCACGAGTTGACTCTTGCAAACTGGTAATGTTTAATTTGGCTACATTCTGAATGATAAATATGACATGTGGCATATCGTTGAAAAGAGGATAAAGTGGAGTATTTTTCTAAACAAAACTAATTTCTAAATACCCGTTATTTTTTTTAAAAATGATTTTTAAATTATTTTTTTCTACCGGTTTTTATTAATACAGGCACTTTAAAAGTCCATAGGGTCTTTCTCCTGATACTATTTGCATAAAATTATGATTCATTTAGAACAAGGAGTCATTCGAGAACTCAATAAATGTATTTTCGTGTCTCTAGTACCGAAAACAAACAGGTTACGATTTTTTGAAGACAATTTTTAGGCCAATTTTCGAAAATAACTAAAAAAAATCGTATCTCAATAACCATAACACTTAGGGCAAAAGTCATTGGGGTTCAAATGATCACAATGACCACGAGAACCCCCCAAAAAATTGTGTCGGTTCATGTGCCAAACACCCTGTATATATAATATAGATAGATAGTTAATATAACCTATAGAGCATCAGCGAAGTAAATGATTATAATATTATAATTAAACTTCCTATATTATAATTTCTATTTATGAATTGCTTTACGCACGATTTACATGTGTTTAGTACATGTGTACTCTATTTATTGGTTTAGGTTTATGGGTGACTCAGCAGACGCGCGTATACAGGGATTATGGGATAGGGACTCCTATAGGGATTATGGGATAGGGACTCCTATAGGGATTATGGGATATGGACTCCTATAGGGGTCATGACCTCCCCAAGGGTTAAAATTGAGTACTATAGGTGAAATTCTTAAAAGTTAGTTATTTAACAATAACGCAGATTCATTCGCAAAATTGATTTCGCTGTCCACGTCATTTCATATTATTCACCTACTTTCTAAATGAGTTGACTATAAAGCAACGCACTATAGTCACTACCTATTTGGTAGGCAGTGCATTTATACTTCCTATTTTTACATTTAATTGGAAACACCTGTCGCCATATAAAATATACAACCGCGATGACTGTCAAATTATACTAATGACATTTATTGAACAATATTGTAGTCGAAACTGTTAAAGAATTGCTGTTTAAATTGTCTTCACAACAATTCATTTATATTACTTCCTGAAATATCTACAGAGTATAAAAGTCTCCGCTAGGCGTCTGTCTGTCTGCTCTCTTATCTCGAGAATCACTGGACGAATCTTGGTGCTATTTTCATAGTTATAGAGAGCATCTCTCGAGAAAGGCTTAAATGTGTAAAACGTTGATCTATATAGGAGAGGAAGGGGGAATGGCGCTCATTGGGCAATGGCGCTCACCTCTGTAACTCTGTCAAAAAGGAACGTAGCAACACGTCACGTCGCGTGAAGCGCGAGGGGAGGGGGCCTCTAATAGACAGCGATGCAAACGGACAGTCAGCTCGCGTCATGCGACCGTGAAGAGCGTTTCTACGTTTGCGGCCGCGCTGATCTAATTTTTAATTAGGTGCTGAACAAGTTAAGTTGCTGGGCTCGCTATACTATGGACTCAGTGTTGCAGATTTGCGTAAACTTGTTTATAAATGTGCTGAGCGCAACAATATCAAAAACAATTTTGATCAAAGCAGCAAAACAGCCGGATTGGATTGGGTACACCTCTTTATGAGACCCTGAGCGGCATTACCCAAAGTCAGGGGCAATGCCGCTCAAACATATTTTTTTAATAATGTTTTCTTATTACTAGTAGGTGAAAGATATATGCTTTTGTTGTTAAATTGTTGATTACTCGATAATTAAAGACTTTGTTACTCTTCTTAATTTTGATTTATAATAAATAATTTAAGAAATACACCATGTTTTCCTTAAGTGAACGTCATTCCCCCGTCCTACCCTACAGGGTGTTAATTAATTAATACTTAAGGGTGTAAATCTTTGGATGATTTTAAGAAGAAAAGTTAATATCAACATATGTCTTAAACTGCTTTATTTTTGAGCTACAGAGTGTTAGAATTTTAAGAAAAATATAACTTTTTTGTCATAATTTTCTTATCACTCTTAGATATTTTTATAAAATTTTGTACACACCTTTTAATCATTAAGGAGCATTTTTTGACGTAAAGATTTTTTAAATTCTTACCAGTGACGTCAGTACGGGGTTTGAACTGAATATTTTTGAAGAAAAACCAAAATTATTTTTGAAATCCTCATTTTTTTTGGAGCAAATTTGGTCTTTGGACTTACTCTCGTACGACGCACCGTTTTCGCGTAAAAATAAATACCTACCAAATAATGCTCCATATCTAAGTGATAAAATTATGATAAAAAAGATGTATTTTTCTTTAAACTTGAACACTCTGTAGCTCAAAAATTAAGAGGTTTAGGACATATGTTAATATTAACTTTTCTTCTTAAAATCACCCAAGGATTCACACCTTTAAGTATCAGCATTCAATTAATTAACAGTCTGTATACTCATCCGATTTCAACATTTTTTCACCAACCTAAAGATGGGTATAGGCTATATATTATCGCGTTAAAATAAAATCGCTTTTCGTGGAGACCAATTTTGCAACGTAAGTCGACGAAAAAACGGTGGCCAGTTATATAAATTCGGGCGAGGCCGGACCGGGACGCTATTTTTAAATAAAAGAAAGTCGAACAGTGACGATTTTAGTGTATATCTGATTATTTTTTGTTTAATTCATGCAGCAAATACCATTTGTTATTTTGATTTGTGAATGGCGTTTTTTTCAGACGTTAGTCGAGTCATTGTTTACAGTTTTCAATGCAATAATTAGCATTTTATTGAATTTTAAATTCACTCTGTAGTTCGTATTACGATAAAGATTCCATTAAGTGAATTAATTACCGGGGCAAACACGATAAAAAAATATTTTGACGTGATAACGTCTTATAAATTGATGAATCACCAATCTTATAAATTGATAAAACACCGGCTGCATGTTCGAAAAAGTGTAACGTAACGTTCCTAACGCGTAACGTTCCGCCTGACCCTGTGCGTGCTTTTTGCTAATTTCTCGCTCAATTTAAATCAGATCGGTTTGAAACCAGTCTTAAACGAAAGAGGAGAACATTTTACATAGATTTCGTATAACAGAATTTGCCTAAACAGTTTTTTTATACAAATTTATATAGAAAAATATTTTATACAAATTTATATAGAAAAATAGCTGTATAAATGCAATGTTGTGTAATGCATGGCGCGACGCGGTCGGTTGTCTTTGTTTGCCGTACATGGAAATTAGAAGCAAACGTATGTCTTGTCTTAACATGAAAACAGCTGCATTTCTAATGTTTAATTCAATTTTTTGACATTAGTATATTGTGAAATGCAAAGCCTTCTAAGTTAAGTATTGGGATAACTAATTATTATTAGAACATAATACTTTGTAAGTTGCAAACGTCACTTTTGACATTTCTTATCATTCCGACACCAAGGATAAGCGGATTGAAACCAAATTTTGGGAGGTTTAGGTTATGTATTACGGAATACGTTATCACGTAAAACTATCGTCCGTAAACCGACTTTACAGACAACCAATTTTTTTTTTGCACACACACACTATAAACAGCTGCTTTTCATGCATGTATAAGTATAGCGGTCGCAAAATGATCCATTTAATACTAGTGCGTAAAGTAAAGCAAACGAATACGATCTAACCAATGCAACAATAATTTTCATAAACTACCTAACCCCACAATGAGAAGTGTATGTGAAACAACAGCAGACGCGAACACTGAACAGTAATTTCCATAAGCAACTGAGTAGAACTGAAGTTTGTTATACAATGGAACTGTCAAAAATATACTGGACATGAAGTGAAAACCGGCTATTTTATTGAGAGTACGTACACAAATTGTAGTATTTCAGGTTGTTTGACTGTTAACACTCGCTGATCGGGACTACAGAAAAATCGAGTTAGTCTGTCACCGATTTGCTGTTTTTCATCATATTAATTATCTGTCAAATTCAATAATAAAATTTTAGTACTGCGAGGTCAGGTAGACTTTTGTATAATCTGAGCTTGGGCTATGAGTAAATTAATTATAACTATTTTAAATTGAAGCAAAATGTACGTAAATCAATTAAAACGCAATCAAATAAATATATTATCTAATCAATTTTCTTTTTCCATATAAACATGGAACGTCATAATAATGTAATATTTACCTATTGCCTAGACGTCGATTTAATATTGTCTGAAATAGTAATTATTTAAATGGAAAGTGGATTACTTTGAATGAAGCCATAATATTTCGTGACGCTGCGGTTATATTATGTCAAGCTTTTATGTAATTTACATAACCTGATTAGTTTCTTCTGCACATTTAAACGCATGCCTATTTGTACGCGGAAAAGACTAAAAAAATACTTGTTTGGCGCTGCTTTTTTTCTCGATTAAATGTTTGTTACTTAGTAGAATTGGCTATTTTTTTTAAATGTGTCCTTATCGTAATATTAGTGTACAGGAATTGTGATTTCGTTTAATCGTTTCATATAAGAAAAAATAGCACTCAAAATTATAATTACATAAGTTAACTCGAAAACACGACACGCCATTTATGCCTACTATATGACGTCATTCTTGTAGTAAACAAACAAGTGCAGGCAAGGCTTCTTACACGAGGCGCGTTTAGTGTTTACTCACGTGTGTGTGTGTGTCATGTTTTTATGTTATATAGGTATGTGTTTTACTACAAATCTGACGTCACACTTAAAACCACGATGGTGGACAGCGTTTTTTGACATGTGAAAAATTGAAATAATTTTACAATTTATAAATGTTTTCCAATTTTTTTTCTCACTAATAGAATTTTTTAATGAGATAGTGCCATATTTTCCTTTATCTGGTCAGTCTTACCAGGGACGAATTTAAGTAAAAATTAACTTTTCGCGTATTCCGTGATATTTTCATCCTTGAGGAATTAAACATTTTCCTAGAAATGCACACAAAGTTTTTAACAAAAGATAAACGCTATCAAAATCGTGCAGTTTGAATGTTTTCACCGCGTCACATCGGTTGGAATTTTTTATTTACTATTTCAAATTGATTTGCTTTTATTTCAATAACTAGTTTGTGTCATTGTTCATAATAATACGAGTATAATAAATAATAATAAGCTCGCTATCTTTTCTATCATAAACTTTAATTTTGAGTAAAACATGGAATTTGCATAATAAGTAGGCACATAATATTAACTTTATAAATTAAATTACTGTATTTACAATTGCATAAGTATGACAAAACAAATAAAAATATTGCTTTGTTAGGGAAATGTACTTATTAATATTTAATATGTGAGTATCTATATTATATTTTAAATAATTACGTCACACTGCGGTACATCCTTACAATAATTTAAAGGTAGATTTTTTTAACTTCACGTTCATTTATTTAGGAAGTTGTAATTATTATTTCAATATGGTACTTGCTTGGACATTTTTTGTTATGCAGAAAGAATATATACCTTGCGTTATTATTTGCACTATTAAAATCACTTTTTAGGCTTTCCATAAACTAAGTAGTTCGAATAGATTTTGACATGCATACTAGTGACATCGGACGGTTTTTTTTAGTAGATACCACCGTGGTTCTTGTCTTCGCTATGTTAATAGAAATATGACAGCCATTTAAAAAATACTGTAAGAAAAGATCACAACTTGGTAATAGGTATATATGTCGCCGGGATATTGTCCAACCCGTGATATTATAATTTCCCTTAGTGAAATTATAATATCACGAATCTTTGTCAATCGTGATATTGTAATTTCACTAGTGAAATTACAAAATCACGGATTTGACAATATCCCGGCGACATATATATAGTGTTTAAAATAATGCCGGATGGCAGTCAAATCTCAGCTGAAGCTAGTTTTTTTGCCGAAACTAGACTGAAACCGAAACCGAAAGTTCGGGCGGACAGTAATCACAGCACTATCATCATAATCAGAATGGAATCATTATAATCAGTGACGAAAATGTGTGGTTCCGATCTGTTTTTATTCTCATAACTTATTAGTCTATTAATAATGAAAAACCAGTGTGAATCAGTATTTTAACTTTAAACAAAGGCTGCGGTTATAGTTATTTAGTATCATTATCATTATCTCCTATAATTTGCGTTCTCAAAGCTTCTAACCATAATAATTATTTATTATTAATTTTTTAATGTTTCATTTGCGTCATTTGAATAAATTGCTTATTCCTGGAAATCTGTCGACGCGCGGCGGGTGTATCAATATGAACAAAGATTTTTTTAAAGTATAGTAGTCAAAGTTTTGACCGTACAAAAGTCTACTAGACAATGCTACTATAAAATTAAAATAACAATAAAAATGCGTTTAACGCCCGTTTCCCAACTTTATGTCATAACAGACGCCATTCGCACCATTACTATTTTCCATGTACCACATTTCCCGTTATTTTCTATAATTTTAAACTTCAACTGAATAATTAATAGCAATAGGCGAATGAAGGAATTTTAGCAAATTAAGAAAAGGTAGGCAACTTTTGTGCATATAGGAGTTTGGTAGATAATTCGACTATGGCCTTGAATAAGGGAACCATCTCGATATTTATCTGGAATTATTGAGGGAAACCATGGAAAACTTCAACGAGATGGCTGGTACAGTAATTATCGTTTCTCGGCGAGAGGCAGCTACTTCTGCCCCCGCCGGAATTCGAATCCGGTACCTCTCGAATGCGATGTCTAGTGAAAAAAAAATAATTGTATTATTAATAATAATAATAATAATAATAATTTATTTGTTGTTCGTATTGCAAACAGCAGAACATGTCATGTAAATACATTAGCTTGAAAAATTTAAAAATTCTTCTGTGTTGTAGAAAAAATTATTGATTAAATAGTTACGCATTGTCTTTATAAAGAGTTTAAAAGACGAGATCTTCTTTATTTCGTTTGGTAACTTGTAGCATATAATACACATGTAATATGACGAATCTTCAAATTTAGTTGTATTATGTGCGATAGAGGCCTTGTGTTATAGTTGTTGATGCAAATATCACTATTTGTTACTGCCAAATTTCAAGTCGATGCAGTTCCTCAGAAAATCGACTTCCACATCTATAAATAGTTTATAATTTTGATGCGAAGCCCTAAAAACACTTGAATGCATTTATTTCCGTAAAATTATAATATTATTATCTCGTCAAATTTTCTGTATTTGATTAAATCTATAGTTATTTTATTTGTTATGAACTTTTGTATTACTCATAATAAGTATAAGTAGTACAACTGCATTATTCGTTCTATAAAGTTGGTGTCAGTTAATAATTATTAACCGCATCAACATCATTACGTGGAACGGATATACCGTTAAACGATTGACATCCTAAAGATTCATACACGAGTGCTAGATTGGATCTGAACTGAATCTATCTACCTACTTTGCATAGTACTATAGTCGAAGCTATCATAGGTCAAAATTAATGCAGCAGTTAAGACCGTTGCACAAGAGGCTGGTTTTATCGCTGCAATAACTGCTGGGACTTGTAGGTAATCTACAAATTCGGGCGAAGTCGAACCGGACTATACTAGTTTTTTTCTCTGTATAATATACATTGTAACCCCTTTATAACGAATCTCAAGAGACCGAGCGTTTTTTTTTTCGTTATAAAGAGTTTTAGTTATAAGGAGGGAAGAAAGAAAAATAACCAAATTTCACCGAATTTATTTATTCTAAACACATATAGAGTCTGTTAACTTTGCCTGACGTTTTTTGCTATGCCAATATTTGTTTTGTATTTTTTTAAGTATCTTATGCATGGTTTGGGATGTGGTGGAATCATCTTCATTAAACAATAAACATTTTTCGATAAGTTTGGCGGCATCATGTGCTTGTTGAAAAGTTTGTGATTGTTCAGAATCGTCCTCTTTACGTCTGTAAACATTTGCAGACGCCAAAATATGAACTTATTTCTTTGTAATAGAGAATAGCTGTTGCGCTATAAAGAGGGTATTAATGTATGTGTTTTAAGGTAAACCAACCAAATTGTAAAGATTTCTACGTTATAGGGAGTTTTTCGTTCTAACGAAGGACGTTATAAAGAGGTTACACTGTAAAATCGTGACTGACTGACTGACCTATCAATTTCACGGATTGGGCTGAAATTTGACACACATGAAGTTATTCTGACGTAAGCATAGGCTAAGAACAGGTTTTTGAAAATTCAACCTCTAAGAGGGTATAACGGGGGTTCAAAATTTTCATGGAGAAATCATGTAAGGCAGATGTATCAATTCCAAAATGCGCAGGATTACTCTTGTGAACAAATAAATAAACACGTGTTTCTTGTTTTTTCAAAAACAACCCCTTCAAAGGGTGAAAAGAGGTAAATAATCTAAAAACCAACATGGGTGTCATTTTCATGGTTTATCGGGACGATGATCACGTAAATGTCATCAATTTTGATATTTATTAGGGGAGTCTACGGCGAGAAAGGAACAACTATGCCAAAATAATAGGAATGCATCCGTGTTTCGTCTCAATCGCGTGCAAAGCGGCGGGTAACGACTAGTTATTGAATTGGCTCAAATCATTGTGTTGATGGCCTAAAAGAGAGCAGACAATCTGTATTATTTTTTTAGATCGTTGGTAAATATACCCACACAAGAAGTAGTAATTATACGGAAGCTAAGCAGTTCGTTAAAATCTTTCCTTTCTGCCTAAATTTAAAATACACGTTGTTTATTTATCTTAAATGTTTGCTCTGTCATAAAACTGCTGGAAAATGCCTTAATGACGTTTTAATGTCTTGTTTATATGGGATTGCAATTACACTTTTCTTTAGTATTTTGCAGACATTTTTAATGTATGCATGGCGGTTGCACGATGAAATAAGACTTCTATAAAATGTATCGTAAAAAACATCTGGGTTTTTGACCTTGCAAAGTCAAGTGTTTGCACTATCATTTTATTTTACTTTTTATATTAGTTACGAGAGAAAGCAGTGGTCTGTAATAGTTTTTAATCCCGACGCAAAAAGGAGGGGTGTTATAAGTTTGAAGTCTTCGTATATATTTGAGTTTATTTGTGTATCCTATAGTATCCATAAAGTCTGTAACCAGGAGACCTAGCTTCCTATGCTTGCCGTGTTAAAAGACGGACCGTTCTCTGGCGCACGCGAGATGGCGTTGTTATCACTACCTGGGAAAACTTCGGTTCTTTCCGCCTGTTTTCGCCATAGTTACCAATAGTGTTTTGACTTCACAGACACTGCATACATGTAAGCCATGAACGTGTGTGCGTTACCCAGTAGCTGACACCATATTCGTTCTACACTCGAGCTAGATCTCCTGGCTACAGACTTCGTGTACTTTAGATGTAAGTAGCTTTTACCCGCGGCCCCACACACGTGCACTTCGAGTTAATTTTGACAGATATATATCTGAGGAATGTAATTTTCACTGTGATAAGTATGGAGAGGAATATAAAAATCCTTGTTTGTTTCTTTGGTCTTCAATGGTATGTACTAGTGATGTGCCGGATATCCGTATCCGCGGATATCCGAGGGAGAAGAAAGATCCGTATCCGTATCCGTTAGTTTTTGGCGGATCTTTTACCTTATTAATTTTCAATTCATAGATGAAATTTTATATAATATATAGGTGATTAGGTAATAATGAAATTGAAAAACTGTTAAATTCCATTCAGATTATTTTTTATTTTTTAAAATAGTATTTGGCACCTTTATATTGCAAACATTTATCGTAGTGACTACCATACCAATAGTACATAACTCAAAGGTACTAAAAAACTATCTTTATAATGAGATATTGCACATCGATCCTTGGAAAGAGACAATCCGTTATGAGAGTTAACTCTTAAAGAGGTCAATAACTTTTTCCCATAACAGATAGTCTCTTTCCAAAGGTCGATGTGCAATATTTAAAGTTAAGATCCGTATCCGTATCCGCGGATTTCGAAACCAAATATCCGTATTCAGATCCGTTTCCGCGGATATACATTTTTAACGATTCGGCACATCACTAGTATGGACCGCTCGACAATATAACTCGATTACTGCGTGACAATATAGCAACTTCATTGCTTCTCGATGCCTACTGCCTTGATCAACATCCATCACACTTGTAGTACTACGCGTCGAGTAGCTATGCACTTCTTTGGTGTACAAATTTGTTATTCACCTACCTACCTATTTCGCAGTATCTACTAGAGCTGTAACAAACCGTATGTATTCGTTACTGAGTAACGGGTACATCGTCTGACTCGAAGTAACGAATCGTTACTTACAAATTCATTTCGTTACTCGCATTTGTCGTATCCATGTCAGTTCGACTCGTTTGATGCGGTTATACGTTATACGAACGAAGTCATACCGTATCACGTATGCGACGCGCCTCGATGCGATGGTACCATGCTTGATGCTATTAGTACACGATTGTATGTCGTATGAAAAGTAACGAGTAACGTAACGATACGAAAGTAACGGATACTGGTTCTTTATGTAATGAATACATACGGGTACACAATTTCTCGTTACTTTTACAGCTCTAGTATCTACTTCAAATTTAATCAGCCACTTAATATTGATGAGACATTAGCTTATTGCCAAATCCAAAGGGCGACAACCTGAATATTCGCATGTAGGTGGGATATAGCGACCTTGCGTTTATAAATCAAGTCTCCAATATGCGTCGTCGAATATTATAATTCCTTAATAGACAGTTACGTGTGTATTACTACATTATGCATACAGTATAATTGTTTTTGTTTTTTTTTGCAATTATTACAAGACTCGTGGCGTGACGGATTGTTTTCTTCACGTTGCAACGTCAGTCATCGTGTAATGTTTAGAGAATTCAATTGTTTCTGAGGTGATACTGACACAATTCTGATAACAGTGAATAATAAACCTCCTTGCAGAAAGCAGGGACGGACTTGTAAAATTTGTGTCCGGAACAAAGACGATTTGTTGTTCACTTTTTCGTTTCATTTTGTCGACGTTCTTTGCACGTTGCTTTTTTGTTGAGCCACCCGGACAAGGGCGCTTATCGTCAAAAATTTGAAATGTAGGCCAGTAAAATGAAGATGATTTGACCCTAAACATTTCCACACAATCGCAAAAGGGTGCAAATTTGAGGGAACATTTATATAAGTGTGATACACAATCTTTCAGAATTGCACCTTTGTGCGACGATTGAGATTTGTTAAAAAACGATAAAAAGAGTTAAAAAACCTTGTTTCATCAGTTTTTTGCTTGGATCTTGTCAACATTCAATCGCAATAGGGTGCAAATTTGAGGGAACATTTATATAAGTGTGATACACAATCTGTCAGAATTGCACCTTCGTGCGAAAATTGAGACTTGTTAAAAAACGATAAAAAGAGTTAAAAAACCTTGTTTCATCAGTTTTTTGCTTGGATCTTGTCAACATTCAATCGCAATAGGGTGCAAATTTGAGGGAACATTTATATAAGTGGTACATTGGTCATTGCCGAAAATAAATATTATTATTATTATACCTACACAATCTGTCAAAATTACAACTTCGTGCGATGGACTGAAACTTGCTAAAAAACCGGGTTTCATCAGTTTTTTTTGCTTGTAGGTATTTTGCCTAAATTCAATATTGTAACCATGGAAAAGTTCTGCTAATTTTTAAATTAGTGGAAACTGAGTTCATCATTTTACTGGTCTTGTAAATGGTGAAATGCAAAAGTTGCCTCGACTCAAAGATTTATATTCCCATTTTTTTTTATCAATTGAGCCCAAAACTTTTTTTATTATTAATGTAACGTCTGAAAGTTATTTATTAAAGTCGTAAATAATTATTATGATATCTACAAAAATGCTCTACAATAAATTTTTGTCAGGCTCGCGGTTACGGAACTAAACTAAAAAGTTAATTACAGTCTTATTTTCAAGATGGTTGTCCGAAAACTCAGTTTTATATTCATCGCCGATCCCCTTACAAAACCCCAAAAAAATCACTAATTACCCTAATCTTATGCCTGGTTGACTGTACATTATTTTACCGAAAATCGGACATAAATATTTTATAATATCTTCTGACGAGATATTTAAATGCTCTCATTCACACGATTTGATAAGACGTGTTATCAACTTTATCATAGTGTATGTACAAACTTTATAACTATATGTACTCGTATGTCTATATTATATTACAACGCAGCTAGTCCTAGTCATGTGTTTTATAAACTACCAGTTTAAGAAATTCTATACTTTGCAAGTGCCTATTTTATCGTCTAAGAGCCAGCAACGTCTTTAGTTACGGATATTCATCAAGCGCATTTCTACATACCTACTTTGATTTTTTTATGTGAAACATCTATTGGTGCGTTTGGCAGCAAAACCATGCCGTGACAAATCATGCTCTTTTAGGCTAGGTTTACATGAGAGGCGTTAAACGCGCGTTTACAATTTCAATACAATTGCATATAACTGTACATATGATAACGCGCGTTGGTGGGCAACGCGCGTTCAACGCCACGATAACGCAAATACCCTGTCTACGCGAATCAACGCGCGCTTAGATCATGTCTAACTAAACATTGATTAGCATTGATATGTTCAGATGCAACGCGCGATTTGAAGCGATAGTTTCCTGCTGTCCAATATTTTCGATTATATTTTCTAAAAAGTTTTCTTTAAAATAAAAAATGGATGGAGAATAATTTGATTATGATCTATTCATCGAAGAAATAGTAGTTGAAAAATTTAGGTTCATAATTCCTTAGACTCGGATAAAGTGTAATGTACAAGCTTGAGGTAAGTCTATTTTGTAAAATAGGATGAACCCAATATTTTCGATTTTTTCTATGACGGTGTCTTCTTCGATATAGCATCCATAAACAGATTGCATCTGCAACTTCCATCTTCGACAGAATACAACACTCGACTAGCGTATAAACTATAAAATAAACGCGCTCTAAACGCGTAAAATCGGTAACCATGTGAACAGTGATATAAATGTCAACGCGCGTTTAACGCTCTTCATGTGAGCTAGCCCTTATGCCTCCTCTACGCCACCGCTCTCGACTTTCAATGTGTTGGTGTGTGTGTGTGCGCGCGCATACACTGTACACTCGTCGCCTCTCTGTGTGAGCTGTCACAACTCACACAGACATGCTGCGTACTGCATGTGCGACTATAGTATTGCTAATGACATTAAATTAGATGAATTGTAAACAGCTCGTATTAAAGAAATTAATTGCTGAAATGCAATCTGTACTTCGTACAGTAGGTATTTTACTAATATACATTTTAACATTCACTTGTTAAATTACTGTTAATATCATTATTTATTGTTAGCACTCAATCGTTAATTTGTTGTATCGAATAAATGCCAAGAATTAAGAAAGACAAATGTATATTGTTTTTTAATATTTTGAGAAAATAATGAAAATTTGTTGATTTTCAAAGAAATACTTTTTGTATCATAAATTTCCGAGAAAAACCTACACATCTAATTTTAGTTTATGATTTGAAATTTCCTGAAAAACAAATTTAATTCAATTTTAAATATTTCATGTTTAATGAGATTTATAGGTAAATGTTGACTATTTAGAAATTTTATCATCGATGTATAAATAACTAGCGGCCCAGTCCGGCTTCGCCCGAGTTTGTAGATTGCCAACGTTTTTTCGTCGACTTACTTTGCAAAATTGGTCTCTACGTATAGCGCGATAATATGTCCATCTTGAAGGTCCATTCTTAATATTTAAGAAGAAAAATATTGAAATCGGATGAGTAGTTTCGGAAATTACCTCCTACATCGAAACTTACAAACTTTACCTCTTTAAGATATTAGTATAATTTTCTTAATGTTTCTGTAGTTCACTAAAAGCGTCCACAATTTTTCAGAATTGCACCCAGGCTGTCTGATTTTGGTCTCATACTTTCGTTTTTAGATGGAGTCGACTATATTTTGACGTGATAACGTCTTATAAATTGATGAAACACCGGCTGCACGCACGAAAAAGTGTCACGTTCCGCCTGAGCCTGAACGTGCAAGCGAGAGCGCGGTATAAGCGATAGAGAGGCACGATAGGCCCAAGCGTCGGCTTGTACGCATTTCTCTCTCTTTTCGCGTGACGTCAGAGAGTTCATCAATGTTTCTTTATGACGTTATCACGTAAAACTATCGTCCGTAAACCGAATTTACAGACAACCAATTTTTTTGTGGTGTTTTATGGTTGCATACGATCGATAGAACTAAAGACCGCTGCACACGAGACTAGTTTTGTCGCTAGATTCCTTGCTAGTTTTCAAGCGTTGGTTTTTGCGATGGGTTTTATGTGTTGTTTTATGTATTGAAGTTTGCTTTGTAGATGGATTTGGTGCGCGCGCAGTGATAGTGAAGTGAGACAGCAAATGATTGTTCCTATCTCTTTCTTTTTACTTGACCCGTTGTGCGCAAGTGTCGCGTCTGTAGTGGGGCAATTAGTAAGTGGAATAGAGTAAGCCACCTCCCTTTCACAGCTTAATTCCATGTGCAAACTGACGCGCATCCATTCACGGACATGCGCATGAGACTCAATAAGTGAGACATATATGTCTGCACCGTAGTGTTTAAACTTTCTCCCGATCTTTACTAGCAATATAGAGGGTATTAAATATGTGGTCCCAGCAGTGTTTCTATAGCGGCAAAACTAGCCTCGTGTGCAGCGACCTTTACAGTACGGACCGCTGACTGCAGTGCGCTGCTGTGTCGACCTATAATAATGTTGACGTGATAAATATGAGGATGTGAATAATCAGCACTTTGCTAAAATGAAGTCGCTGTTTTGTTTTGAATGTTATGCAGTTGTCAGAGGCTAAAAAAAATAAAACAATAGCTTATTAATTTTTATTAAGGGGTTTCTCTACTCACCAATGAATTGTTAATTGTGTTGTTTTAGAAGCTTTTATTTATTTATGTCTGTCTGCTATAACAAAATTGTTCTGTCCAATATGAAAATAAATATTTTTTTTTATTTTAAGAGAAATGTGTACAAAGAAAAAGAAAAATACAAAAAAAAACGTACAAAAAAAGAAAGAAATAAATGTGTGCATCGACTGTAGAGTCATTAGCACGAGATCTGAATAGTGAAAAAAAATATTATTTTCATATTGGACAGAACAATTTTATTTAAAAACTGTTTTATGATATTTTTAAATTTAAAAACTGGAAATTCATAATAAATGATCATGTATATTACAATAATTTGTACAATTTACCATCTCAACTTGCATTGAGGTATGTTATAATGTTTAGTTTTATCTATATTTGTAGTTTAAATATCAAAATAATATTAAATGTAATGAATACTATACATGTTCATAGGCTCTGATGATGAAAATATATTTTTCGAAACGTTGGCCACAAGCGATACTCTGGTAAAGGTTATTTTGCAATTGTTCCACAACCAAATAAATCTTCAATACATATTGTGGGACAAAACTTCTACTAACAATAATATTTGCTAATATTCATTTGAATGGTACCTACACGATATTATGTTACTCTCATCACAACTTGAAAAGTTTTACTTCAGAAGTTATTTTTACACAATTTGTATTTTATTTGTGTAAGAGACTACGGTATTTCCGCTGTAAATTAGGTAAACATAATTTTGTTGCAACAGTTGATAAGAACTAGTATTATTTGATTAGTTATAACTGATTGCAAACAGTTCTTTACCAATAACAACTGTGAAAAATAAATGTTTTGTTATTAACAATATAGTGTATTTGCTTTTATAGGCAGTGTGGCTCTATTGTATGAGCTTAACTTTGTTTTTGAACAAAATAAAAAAATTACCCCTTAATACACCCCTTAAAACAACATTTTTTTAGTTAATTTTAATACTACATATCAATTCAACATCTGTACCAAATTATATACACCCTTCTGTATGTAAATCTATATCAGTAAACTTGTGTTTTCATAAAATTTGTAAGTCCGGTCCTGTGGGGCCGATTTTTTTTAAATTTTAGCGGCACATTTTAATAATTACTAAAGGGTTAAATTTCAATTTTGAAACGATTCTGAGAATTTTTTCGGTATTTTTGGGCCCGAAAACTTTTTTCAACCCCTAAATACCACCCTTAACATGGCCCGATTAGGCCCATTTTAAATAGGCTTCGTGCGGTGATGGATTCCAACGTGTGGACCAAATTTCGTTTAAATCGATTAAGTCTGTCGAGAGTTATCGTGCTAACACATATATATATATATATATATATATATATATATATATATATAAATATATATATATATATATGTTTTTGTATCAAGTGGAGATCCGACTATATTACAGACAACCCGAGGTCCACCAGAAAAAAAAGGTTTTTTGGAGTATCTTTTTCACAAAAAGGCTCCTTTTATTGTCCTTAATCTATAACCCCGCAGAGGGGAAACAATTTCTGCGTTTAAATTTTTCGTGATAAAATTTGAACAAAACGAGATCTGTTATAAAATGTAAACAAGTGGAGATCCGGAAATGTATATCATGATGTATGTAGCATAAAATGAGATCCTGCAACATTGCCAAATTTTTGTGACGTTGCGACGCAGTACGCGTGCACTTTTAGTGTTCGAGTTGTGATAGTGACGAAAAATAATTTGCTGCAAAATGTTATCACGTGGGAAAAAGTTCGTAAATCTAGCTATAAATAAGAAATACACGACAACTGCTAGTAGGTATACAAGACGAAGGTAAGTTAAATTAACTTTTTAATTTTTTTTAAGCTACATTCAAGCAGAACTCTTTTTTGTGAATGCAAAATATTTTGCTGTTATTAAAAGCATTTTGTAATAAAATTTGAAAGACTATAAAATTGTTTTTTTTTAAATTTCATCATTGATAAATTAAAATTGTAATACATAAATTGCCTTTTGTTTCGTTAAAACGAAAAAAATCCGGGTACTTTAACATCTTCCCGTCTCAGAAAACAAATTGCAACTGTTTTACAAATTTTAAACCTTAACGATAATGAAATGGAACAATTGGCTACTTTTATGGGTTATACGAAGAAGACGCACGAACAGTTTTATAGGTATGATATTTTATAAAATATAAAAATTGTAGGAAAAAAATTATTTTTCTTTCGCTTTAATTCGGGTAAAAACTTCTTAAATAATACCTAAATACATATTTTAGGATTTTTTTAAACATATCTTATATATGTGTACCAACTAGTGATGCGCCGGATATCCGTATCCGCGGATATCCGAGGGAGAAGAAAGATCCGCGGATCTTGAAACCAAATATCCGTATCCGTTAGTTTTATGGCGGATCTTTTACCTTATTAATTTTCAATTCATACATGAAATTTTATAAATTAGAGGAAACAATTAAAGGATCAAAAAAAATTTCCAAATTTTTCGAGGTTTTTCAAGTGGCTGTATTTCCCTTAAAAATTGTCGTACTGGAATTTTAAAAAAAGGATTTTAAAGCTCGAAGTTTCTAGTTTTGAGATCTTATGATGACAAATTTTTTCAAGCAACGTGTTCCGCTCAATCCTAATGAATACCGAAGAAAAAAATTTTTCGAAATTTTTTCGGTTCTTTTTTTTGGTCTACGAACTTGGAAAAAATTTTTCCAACTTAACCACTATATGGATCGGATAACTTGTTCATTCAGCTTTAATTTGTTTTTTTGAAAAGTTCAATACGACCACTTCTCGCTGAGATATCGATCTTTGAATGGAAAAGGATCTCTTTGTCTTTAACCATCAATATCTCAGCAACCACTAATCGCAGAAGAAAATTAAGGAGGGTTTTGAAATCTTGAATAAATTTCCCACAAAAATCAGCTACGGTTTTTTGAAAAACATTTTTTTTCTATTTTTTACATTAATTTGAAAAATCAAGGAAAAAAGGGCTTTTGGTGGCTTTTGGGATAATCAGGCGCTAAGTTGGAAATATCGAGAAAGCCAGTAATGTTGAGTGTGCCTTTTACAGTTCAATATGCCGTCAAAAACCTCACAAAGTTTCGATTCAATCCATCGAGCCGTTTTTTTGTTTTATTCGATCGAATTTTTGAAAAAAAATTAAAGGATCACGATTTTAACTTTAAATGATCTTTAACAAAATGCAAATAAAAATGTTTTTTTCAGTTTTTTTATGCATTTTTATTGGTCAAAATGTTTAAATTTATGCGAAATTTATGCATTAGAGCGTGCACTTCTGCAAATTTTTTTTCGCATAAATTTAAACATTTTGACCAATAAAAATGCATAAAAAAACTGAAAAAAACATTTTTATTTGCATTTTGTTAAAGATCATTTAAAGTTAAAATCGTGATCCTTTAATTTTTTTTCAAAAATTCGATCGAAAAAACTAAAAAACGGCTCGATGGATTGAATCGAAACTTTGTGAGGTTTTTGAGGGCATATTGAATTGTAAAAGGCACACTCAACATTACTGGCTTTCTCGATATTTCCAACTTAGCGCCTGATTATCCCAAAAGCCACCAAAAGCCCTTTTTTCCTTGATTTTTCAAATTAATGTAAAAAATAGAAAACATTTTTTTTTTCAAAAAACCGTAGCTGATTTTTGTGGGAAATTTATTCAAGATTTCAAAACCCTCCTTAATTTTCTTCTGCGATTAGTGGTTGCTGAGATATTGATGGTTAAAGACAAAGAGATCCTTTTCCATTCAAAGACCGATATCTCAGCGAGAAGTGGTCGTATCGAACTTTTCAAAAAAGCAAATTAAAGCTGAATGAACAAGTTATCCGATCCATATAGTGGTTAAGTTGGAAAAATTTTTTCCAAGTTCGTAGACCAAAAAAAAGAACCGAAAAAATTTCGAAAAATTTTTTTCTTCGGTATTCATTAGGATTGAGGGGAACACGTTGCTTGAAAAAATTTTTCATCATAAGATCTCAAAACAAGAAACTTCGAGCTTTAAAATCCTTTTTTTAAAATTTCAGTACGACCATTTTTAAGGGAAATACAGCCACTTGAAAAACCTCGAAAAATTTGGAAATTTTTTTTGATCCTTTAATTGTTTCCGCTAATTTATATATAGGTATAGGTAATTAGGTAATAATGAAAAACTGTTAAATTCCATTCAAGTTATTTTTTATTTCTTAAAATCGTATTTGGCACCTTTATATTGCAAAAATTTATCGTAGTGAGTACCATACCAATAGTACATAACTCAAAGGTACTAATAAAAAACTATCTTTATAATGAGATATTGCACATCGATCTTTGGAATCTGTTATGAGAGTTAACTCTTAAAGAAGTCAATAACTTTTTCCCATAACAGTCTCTTTCCAAAGGTCGATGTGCAATATTTACCGCCGCGTACTCTAAGAAAGTTAAGATCCGTATCCGTATCCACGGATCTTGAAACCAAATATCCGTATCCGTATCCGCGGATCTTGAAACCAAATATCCGTATTCAGATCCGTATTCGCAGATATGCATTTTTAACGATCCGGCACATCACTAGTACCAACTAAAACGAATTATTTTTCAATACAGGCTGCTTCGTAATTGACTGTCAATTTTAAAGGGGGTTTATTTGTGCATGATTTTAAGACAAAAAGTTTATAATAAACATTATGCCCGATTTGCGTCATATTTGATACGCAGGGTGATACAGATTTTTTTTTAATTTAATTAGTTATTTTAATTGACTGTCAACAAATAATAAATTAATAAAAATCTTAGGTAGCTTCAGGTTTATTAAAATACCTAAATCAATTTTTCAAAAAAATCTCTATCACCTTGTATATCAGAAATGAAGTAAAAACGAACCTATATGTATAAGTTTTTTTCTTAAAATTATGCACAAATTTACCCCCTTCAATATTTATATTCAATTATGAAACGCATATTATTATATTAAAAATCACATACGTAACACTTTTTCTCATTTTTGACTGTCTGTTATCAGATGCACCAAGTCAACAAGGTACACTAGATGATTCAAATACTGTTGTAGTCCCCGAGTATGAAACCCAGAACGATATTAATTCTGAATCAGAGGAAGGTTGCGTATGAATGATCACCGAAAGTGCATGAACCACATAAAAATCTCTGTTGAAATTTAGAATTTTGAAAAATAATTATTGCTTACAGGTACATAAAGTTTATTCTGATATAGGTACAGAGTGTCACAGACATGACTTATTTTTGAAGATAATCCCATTAAAATCTATATACCCTGTAATATCCCGAATTACGCTACTCCAAATTGCGCGAACTCGAAGTTATGCGATTTCTGTAGACTTGCAAACTTGACAGAACAACTTAAATCACGTTAAAATAAAATTAATAATCTTTGTATTATTAATACGAAAATTCGAATTCTTCTTACGCTTATTTTTTACAGAAACACCACGCAAAAAGGAGAAGAGTAAAGTAAACACAGACAAAAAAAAATTGCCGTGGATCATGGAATAAACAGCAAAAATCTAAAATGTTACAATTTTTCAAAACTCATATTAAAAAAAAATTCTCCCAAAAAAGCAGAATGTCTAAAATTACGGGAAAAATATCCAGATTTATTTAAGGACAAGAACTGGGTTAACAGAAAATTTCAATTAATACCGAAACGTCAATGTATTAATTATTATTTTTTGTTAATATATTTGTCTGAAAAATTGGTCGATAATTTTATTTATTGTAATAAGTACAGTTTCAGTTTAATAAAAACTTATGATAATATTTTTTTTTTTTTCTGGAAATATCTACATTGTTTGCTTCCTGCCTCAAGCCATTACTCCTTTATTATAAATAAACGAACAACTAAAAGAAATTATTGTAGAAATATTGATAATCTAATTTTTTTTACTTCAATTTGAATATCATAGCATGCTCAACTTTTTTTTCAAATACTCATATAATATGTAGATAAATCAATTATATTTAACCGCTAGCCTTTAATCTTACGCTTACCTATTCCTACGGTTTTACTCATTAACATGATCATTATAAAATGCAATGTTACAAAATTCCAAAGTTATGAATTTTATTCACTCGGTTTGAGGCTTGAGCTCCGAAACAAACTTAGATGATATAACATAAAATAAATAAACGCGTCTGTGTGTATGAAAATATGCGACGCAGTGTTGCCGATTATACAGGATCTCAGGTTGTGCACGAAATGTTATATACAAGTTTGGCACAGCAGTGACCTCACTAGTGCGTTTTTTGAACTACTCGTGTATAAAAATTGATAAAAATGAGCAAATGGAGATCCGGACTAAAATTTAACTGCGCATTCCCCACACCCATATTAACCGAAAAAAATTGATATACACATAGAAACACAACGAGATCCGATTCGGATCTCGGCTTGTCAAAACGGATCTCCATTTGTATAGCATTTATCACCAAATGATCTCACCTTGTATAGAAAACATATCTATATATATATACATATATATATAAACATTTCCAAAAATGGTGCCAAACTTCTTAGAAACTTATGAAACGTCGAGAAATTTTGGTCCGACCCCTAGGTCCCGCCATCCGACCGACGCCAATAGTGTAAGTGCCTTATGGCAAATACACTAAAAAGTGATGGCAACGTCAATATCAGAGAGAAGCGCTGGTCTTTTTCTAAATGCGGACAAGTAGGTGTGCAGTTTCAAAAGATATAAAAATGGCAATTAGGTTTATCAATCTTTTATTGTTTTATTTGTTTTATCAAATTTAACTGATTAAAACTTTAACAGAAACTTATTCTACACCTTACGTAAATAGTAATTTTACCTAGGTGTAGAATAAGTTTCTGTTAAAGTTGTAATCAGTTAAATTTGAAGGGATATGCCTTTCCTCATTTTGGTAATAAAGAATAGATGTGCGATTTTGGGTTTCTTATCGACATGACTTATCATCTCAATGATCTTAATGTGGAACTTCAAGGCAAAGGACAGTAATTTATTTACAATTTGTATGATAAAATACAGGGCTTTGAGCGCAAATTAAAATTGTGGAAACAGCATCTTTTGCAGAATGTGTCTCACTTTCCACATTTAGAAAAAGAAATTAATTATTTCGTGATTTCTTGTATAGCACTACTTGACCAGCTTTAAATAGTCTTAAAAATCGTGGATATTTGTAAATTCACCGAAAAACACTTATTTATTCACAGAAAAGTCTCAAAAAATGGTCATTTTCAATAAAATGTATATTTATAATTATATAGTCTCCTTGGTAATTTGGCTGCTACAGATTGACAAATTTACGGCTTTTAGAAGAACCCTGTAAGTTTTGATTCCCAAGAGTCTTGACAGACAAACAAACAGATAGACGGACAATAAATTGATCCTATAAGGTTTCCTTTTTCCCTTTTGAGGTACAGAACCCTAAAAACATAAAATTTTCATTTGTCAAGTAGGTAGGGAAGAGGAAAATGTAATCCTTTTTTTTTGTTCAATTTCTGCAAGACTATTTTTACTATGTATATTTTCTAGAAAACTAGGATTTTTGATCCTGATTTTTATTTTTTTCAGATGGTGCCCACACTGGAGCAAACACGTACAACTGGACATCGACATTGTTTAAAATTAGGTGTTTAAAAATGGCCAAAACTTAAAAATCGATTCAATTGTTCTAAAAACATACGTTAATTATGTGTTTTAATCATATAGAACAATGATTGCAACTAAAACCTGTGATATTTTTACTAACAGTAATTTTTAAACTATAAATTGTAGATATTTTAACGAGTTATATTTTACATGGATTTTTAAAAATTACGTATTTCAAATACATTTTAATATTAATTTTTTAACAAATGTGCAGTGTTGTGTATTAAAACAGTGCAGTTAAGTGATTTCAAAATGGAGTGTGTTAGTTTACGGACGGTTAACACGATAGCATTTGTTTTAGCTAGTGCTTTTACGATAACCAGTGCAATACTTTCCGGACCAAATATTTGTACGCGACAAGACACGTAAGTATAATTGATGTTCAATTTTTTATGTAGAATTTTCAGTGTAATTGCTGGCCATCTCGGTAACTGTAAAAAAAAAACAAATAACTATATATACTTGTATTAGCCAGTACGGCTCGAAGCGACAAATCAACAGCAACAAATTCAGTCTTTGCGCATGATTTTGTTGCTAATTTGTTGCTCTGAGATTATATAAAAATTTATTTTGTTGCTGTGCACAGGAAACAAATTAACGATGTGTTAGGATTGATAACGTTCTTACATTAGCCAGTACGGCTCAAAGCGGCAAAACAACAGCAACAAATGTATTCTTTGCGTATGATTTTGTTGCTAATTTGTTGCTCTGAGATTATATAAAAATTTATTTTGTTGCTGTGCATAGGAAAAAAATTAACGATGTGTTAGGATTGATAACGTGCTTACATTAGCCAGTACGGCTCAAAGCGGCAAAACAACAGCGACAAATTTATTCTTTGCGTATGATTTTGTTGCTAATTTGTTGCTCTGAGATTATATAAAAATTTATTTTGTTGCTGTGCATAGGAAAAAAATTAACGATGTGTTAGGATTGATAACGTTCTTACATTAGCCAGTACGGCTCAAAGCGGCAAAACAACAGCAACAAATTTATTCTTTGCGTATGATTTTGTTGCTAATTTGTTGCTCTGAGATTATATAAAAATTTATTTTGTTGCTGTGCATAGGAAAAAAATTAACGATGTGTTAGGATTGATAACGTGCTTACATTAGCCAGTACGGCTCAAAGCGGCAACAAAATAAATTTTTATATAATATCAGAGCAACAAAATAATTGCGCAAAGAATAAATTTGTCGCTGTTGTTTTGTCGCTTTGAGCCGTACTGGCTAATGTAAGCACGTTATCAATCCTAACACATCGTTAATTTTTTTCCTATGCACAGCAACAAAATAAATTTTTATATAATCTCAGAGCAACAAATTAGCAACAAAATCATACGCAAAGAATAAATTTGTCGCTGTTGTTTTGCCGCTTTGAGCCGTACTGGCTAATGTAAGAACGTTATCAATCCTAACACATCGTTAATTTGTTTCCTGTGCACAGCAACAAAATAAATTTTTATATAATCTCAGAGCAACAAATTAGCAACAAAATCATGCGCAAAGACTGAATTTGTCGCTGTTGATTTGTCGCTTCGAGCCGTACTGGCTAATACAAGTATATATAGTTATTTGTTTTTTTTTTTTTTATTTATAATTCTTTATTTTTAATCTCGGAACGTAGCAATAAAGTGTTTGTTTCGTGTCATAAGCTTTTCTTTAACCTTATGAATTTTCTTGTTTTTAACATTTTTTTTCGATCGGTTTATATCCTACCGATCTCTTATCATTTAGCCTGAAAGTGATTACACCATTCAAAAGCAACAAATTAGCAACAAATTATGGTACTTTCATAATGAGTATATCTAAGCTACTTATAGAGATACAACCACTGGCTATGCCATCTTTATATAACGCTGCCGTATCCATTGTTTCTCGAAAACGGTCAGAGCAACAAAATCAGTTTTGGGGTAACAAATTAGCAACAAAATAGCAACAAATTATGGTACTATTAACTTCGTGGGCTTTTGATGTGGATGTGCTAACTTTATAGACGTCTATTTTTGATCACTGTGTATGGTTTAATGACTAAGTAATCCTTGTGTGTTGTGTTTTGGTAGTATCTTTTAAAGACTTATGTATTTACATTTTGCATTCCACGTTGAAACTGATATGATTGGAACCAGCAAACCTTGTACATAAATATTCATTGTTGATTGAAATGTAAATTGACCATGTCTTGGTAGATAAATTATTAGTTGGTATCAAAGATGATACATGTAGATATGTGAAATAAATATTTACATTAGAAAATTGTTTTTTTTATGTTTAATCTACTTATTGGAAAATTTAATTAGTCAAGTTTAACTTGAACTATAACCAGAGCCTGACTGGCTATTATTTTGCTGCCTCAGTTCACTGTCCAAATTTTTACAATCAGTATAGCTTGCGCCCTTCGCACACCTCGAAGTAACCTTGTGAGATGTACTGCCAGATTATTGATCGAATTGCTTGAGATATCGCAAGCAAGTTCACGATCGAACAGGGAACCAATCAGGAGCTCGGAAGTCTAGACGAAAATGGCTGCCGACATGAAGAGAAACAGCAATTTCACTCTTGTGTTCTCCTTTTTCTCTTTTAGATAATAATAATAATAATGCGTTTAATGTCTGTTTCTCGACTTTGTCATAACAGACGCCATTCGCACCGTTACTATTTTCCATCTATCACACTTCTCGTTATTTTCTACATGTTTAAACTTCCACTTAATTAATAGCAATGGGCGAATGAAGGAATTTTAGAACATTAGGATAAGGTAGACAAATTTTGTGCATAGGAGTTTGACAAGTAATCGACCATGGCCTTGAATAAGGAACCATCTCGATATTTATCTGGAATTATTGAGGGAAACCATGGGAAAATCTCATCAAGATGGCCAGTACAGGAATTACCGTTTCTCGGCGAGAGGCAGCAGGAAAAAGTCCCAACCAGACCTGCCCCCGCCGGGATTCGAACCCGGCACCTCCCGAATGCGAGTCTAGTGCTCTCACCACTACGCTACACTGCTCGGGGGTAGTATTAGTATTAGATAATAATGATTAATATTTTTTATACTAATCAATGAACCTTTGGTATGAATTACACTGAATCCTAAAAAAGTAACATGTAAAACGAATCTAAGCCGTATCACTCACAAAAAAAATTGAAAGCAAAACAGTTTTAATGATTTTTCCCAGTTATACAACGACAGTACGTGTGTCTGAACAACAACCGTATCAGATCCGCGAGTACACTTGGTGTTTGAGTGTACCGCCACGTTGCAGCAAGTACACCATCAAGTTCAAGACAGTATATCGGGACCAGGTATTGACGAAACAAAGACCCGTCGAGGAATGCTGTAAAGGCTACGCGCCGAACAGTCAAGAAGATCGGTGCATCCCCGTTTGTTCTGTACAGTGTAAACATGGACTTTGCGTTGCGCCAGATACTTGCAAGTGTGAAACCGGCTGGGGCGGCCCAGCCTGCGATATTTGTAAGTAGAACACCGTCTTAGAATAATGCTTTGGTAGTGTTACGATTGGAAGAGATCCGGGTGTGACCTCGATTGCACAAAAAAAACAATATTAAATATGCTTACTTTTGAAGTCAATTATTTATTTAAAAAATCGGTTAACCCTACTCAAATTTTCTGAATTTGTTTAGACGTATTTAAACTTCCTATTAAAAAAGAATCAAATCTTTTTTTCAAATTGCTATCGTGCTCGTACTTCCTTAAAGAAGTTCTATCTAAAGCACCCCGAAGAGATTTTAAAGAAACGGAATCGCGATGGCCGATGGAGTCATAGTTCGCATATAACTGAAACGGTCTATAATCGACAGTCGATTCTAAAACTAAAACAATTATTTAATTATGAACAGTTCAATTCTAATGATTTTTTTTTCAATTGACATGCATTGTTATAAACGCTTGTATACTATCAGTAATATAAACGATAGTGTCATCCTGTTACATCTCTGTAAATACTAAAAATATGTTTAAACAAAACGATGCGCTGTTTCTAGATACGCAGCTTACGAGTAGGATTTTCCTGTGATATATCCCAATACCGTATTGGTTTATTTACAAAAATGTCATGTATTATAAAATATTGACTTTGATCAATTGCATTTATTAACTATGCCGGATATAAAGTACTACCTTAGTGCCCGCTTTTTGCCTGTTACCATAGTAACAACTATATTTCATTTGTTTTTAGCGTGCCCGGATGGTAGATGGGGCGGCGATTGCCAGGAATTATGTAGATGCGAAAATCACGCGATCTGTGATCCGTATAACGGTGAATGTAAATGCACGAGAGGATGGACCGGATCCACGTGTGGAACTAAATGCGAATCGAACAGATATGGTCTCAATTGCAGCGAAACCTGTCGATGCCAAAACGGCGGATCGTGCCATCATGTATCCGGCGAGTGCCACTGTGCTCCCGGCTGGACAGGACCTTTGTAAGCATGTTTTTTTTTAAATGCGCATAAATTATTAATGCTGGATATTGTGAGCGACCGTGATGTTTGGTCACCAGAGCGCAGCGAAGACGACAGTCATACGTTTTTTTTTTGGTTTTCGAGCTTGTGGACCGTGATCCATTGGTATTACTGTCTACAACTGCGGAAGACGTGACAGCGGACGAAGTTTTCTCCTTAGCGGCTCACAGGTATGTTTCTTCCGAAGAACGAACTACGACCGAGCGGAAAACACTAACGCGCTGAGCATAAAAG
Organism: Xanthostigma xanthostigma; assembly: GCA_963575645.1. Lineage (NCBI taxonomy): Eukaryota > Metazoa > Arthropoda > Insecta > Raphidioptera > Raphidiidae > Xanthostigma > Xanthostigma xanthostigma. The sequence goes on from OY754470.1 coordinate 43,603,132, forward strand.
AAGAGAGAACGCCAGTCTAAGCCACCAAGGAGAAAACTTTACCTGCTGTCACACCTCCTTTGATAATGTCCACCGCAGTTGGTTAACGAAACGTCAAGTAGAAACGGCAATGGACTACGGTCTACAAGCCCGGAAACCAAGCAAATTTGGGACATCGCCGGCTCTGAAAGCCCACACACTTGGATAATACGTATCGCAAGTGACATTCCGTCCAAGTTATTTTGTAATAAGCGCGTAGAAAATTAAAAATCTTGTTTATATTTTTGTGCTTAATAATAACTGGCTTTTATCTGCTTGTACTGTCGAAACAAACGCTTAAAGAACGTAAAATGATACATCAAATAGATGTCTAGAGCTTTTTTTATTATTATTTCGAATTAACAGATGCGACGATCGTTGTCCTGATGGCAAACATGGCGACGAATGCAAATCAGAGTGCAGATGTCAGAATGGAGGCACTTGCAATCCAGAGACGGGAGAATGCAAATGTACCTCAGGTTGGATGGGCTCCGTTTGTGCCAACAGATGTCCGTTCGGCTTTTGGGGTAACGGCTGTTCTAGCAACTGCGATTGTTATAACGGAGCATCGTGTCATCACGTGACGGGGAAATGTGAATGCCAACCGGGCTTTATTGGCGATAGGGTAAGTTTCTGAATTATAAGTTGAATAAGTCCGTTTAGTATCGAGATCGTAAAACATCGCGCAGACCTCAGACGGAGGAAAAGGGAGATCCGTTTTGGCAAAAAAACTAGACCCTAGTGGACCATATAAACGGCAACGATCTCGGTTATTGACGTTCTGTATTTTACCTGAAATTTATATGTGTTTTTTTTTTCAGTGTTTAGATTTGTGCCCGTCGGGGCTGTGGGGTGTAAATTGCACTAAAGAATGTACTTGTCAGAATGGCGCCACTTGTTCAAATGTGGATGGCAGTTGTGAATGTAAAGAAGGGTGGAAAGGAGCTACTTGCGCAGCGCGGGTTTGCCCTGAAGGGATGTGGGGTGAAAATTGCAAGAACAGATGTGCTTGTCATCCTAACAATACAGACATGTAAGTTTGTTTATTTTTTACCAAAACCAGTATTGACATTGACGTAGATACACTTTGTATAATGCCCACCAAGTGTAGATAACACAGCAGCATATTTCATGCGTAGAGCAGGGATGGAGCTACGAGGTGAGGTAATGAAATTTCGAGGATAAAATCAAGCATCGGATCTAGCGGCAAAACCAGCCTCATGTAAACCTTTATTTTTAAAATTAGACAGATGTGGCTTCGTCGACTTCAAAGTAGTTTCTGGCGTCTAATCAATTTATTTTATTCATTGCGCCTGCGTTACATTACTCGGAAGAAATTGACTGGAAGTGCTTTCCCTTAAGTTCCTTTAAATCGAGGAAATACGAAAAAGGAGACAGCTTCTTGATAAACAAAAGAGGCAATCGTTCCTGGCAATTGAAACATTTTGTTTTAAGTTGTGTACTAGTATGGTTGTCTTTAATATTATTAAAGAACAATTGAAAATAGGTTTAAACTAATTGAATCGGTCATTTTGAAAAGGGGCCATCTCTAATATTTTGACAAAATGCGATTTTCATCAAATCACGTGTTTCTAAGGTAGACGCATCTATTTCGCTTGAAAAAGTGCCATATCTCGCTTTACTTACCATACTAGCACTGTGTCTGACAAAATGTTCATTTGGAAAACGGGACATGTCTCGGAGATGACCCCTTTTCAGAATGAACGGGCCAATATTGTTGTTTTGCGCAACTGCTGTTTTGTATAATGCAATGTTTCTTTGTCGTTCCAAGTCAGTGTTATTATAGTGTTCAAAGGATAGATACAATATTGCTATTAAATTATTCAATATTCGCTTTAAAAATCGAAATGTCTGATGACGAAAGTGTGTCAAGTCCTTCTCCTCCTCCCAAACGAAAAAAAGAAGTCAAAAATCCCGAGTGTTACAAACAGATCGCTATTAGAAGGAAAAATTCCGATTAATATAAAAAAAGTATGATTTAAAAAAAACTCAAACAGTACATACCCGAAATTCATATACCGTTCTACAACGATCTCCTTGAATGGCCTACAACCAATACAGATGAAGCACTAGAAGATTTTTAATTTTCAAATGTTTTTTTACATTGTTTAGTAATTTAGCATAATTTTATGTTTAAAAATATTAATTATTTATGTTTTCTTTTGTAATAACTAATACACAAAATAAAAAGAGTATTCTGAAAATGGATAATGCCTTACCGAAACCTCATTCATTTTGAAAACGGGTCATGTCTTCAACATAAATGTAGTGATTTTGATCACCCTGTATAATAAAAATTTGTTTTTATTTTATTATAATATTCAAATTTATGTGCTCTTTACATTCAAAATGTCAAAAAACGATTTTTCAAAAAGTTGAGTCAGTGAGAAGTTTTTTACTTCTCCTGTAAAATTTGAAAAAGTAGAGTTAGATCCTTTTCAAAATGACCGATTCAATTATTCTCGAAACTTGCCGCTCAATCATTGCGAAACGATCACCGTTTGTCGATGTCCGTTGATGACCTCAGCTATCAATCTACAATTTTCCTCCCGTTACGGTGCAGTATATGTAATTTTTTTCGCAGTTGCCATCCGTGGACCGGTGAATGCGAGTGCAAAGCCGGATGGGACGGAAAAGAGTGTTCAAAACAATGTCCTCTTTTGACTTACGGAAAAGACTGTCGTATGAAATGTTCCTGTCAGAACAATGCGCAATGTTCGCCTGTAAATGGAACGTGTATATGCGCGCCTGGATTCCGCGGCCCAAACTGCACTTCTCCCTGTCCACAAGGCACGTACGGCGAAGATTGCGCACAGCGCTGCAATTGTAAGTTAACAGAAATTATACATTTCGATTCTAAGGAAGGGAAATTGCTTCCAACACATATCCACAAAACTTTTAAACGATTTGATATCGTTTTCTAATTATATCAAGTTCTAATCTTTTGTATTCCTCCCCACCTTTCTCCTTCCAAATCTTGATTTAATTAATGTTTCTTCAACGTCTTCACGCTGACTACGTTTAAACTTTCCATTTCTTCATTCTATAATTCTGGACGAGTTACCACCGTTTATCAATTGGTGCGTGTCAATCGTTCATAATTATCAATACTTCATCCTCCAAACCTCTGTTTGTCGTCGCTTCCTCACTGAGCTGGTCAACTTTTAAGTTTCAGTATTTTCTATTTTCCACACTTTAGCCTCTTATTTATCGTCACTTCATCTACACTCTACATCCTCCGCAGCCCGCTACATCCAACTAGGTCGAGAACATCCTAATTCTATTCTATATAATTATATATTATCAGTAGACGAATTTTGAACGATTTGTGACTGCTTTTCAAGTTCCAATAAGTTTTATGTTTCCATTCTTCTCTTGTTTGTCATGAGTTCCTCTATATCCTCTGACCGGTTAAGTTTCTTTTTCCATTTTCTTATGGATAAATATTCATGTAACGTTCTTGGTCATTTCTTCTCTTTTACTCCAGTCAAGTGGAAAAAAGACATCAACCAATACAGGAAAACCATCTTGGAAGGAGTAGGCATTTTATATTGGTATGGTCAATTGAATCGTTTCTTCCAAAATGGTTTTCACTGCATTAATTTCTTGATGCATTTTTTTAGATACGCGAAATATCTTACATTTCCTTCCCAATAAATCTAAATTTGTTTACAGCGTTTTGTTTTTATTCTCCTTGTACCTATTTCCGATGTTTTTGAACCGTGCATCATAACTTTTTGTAGTATTGAGCTGTAGATTTCGCTGTGTACATTGATGATTTTTGTAGGCAAAAACGGAGCTGTTTGCTCCACGGAAACAGGCCAGTGCAACTGCACAGACGGGTGGCAAGGAATGCAGTGCGACAGACCTTGTGACGAAAAACATTTCGGTAAAGATTGCCTCCAATATTGTCGATGCCTGAACAGCGGAGCTTGCAATCCACAAAACGGTACGTAAACATGCTTTTCAGTCTTTTATAAAACTTAGCACACATAGTACTATTATTATTTGAAATTTTGTTTTAGCGTTTTTTATTTAGCTTTTAATTTATTATTGTAAATATCACTACACTCGAAGTTGTTAGTTTACATAATATATCAGATCAGTCACCTACCGCTGTAAGATTAAGGTCATCCATATTAAAAACCGCTTCTCCACTTTTAATTGCTAGCGCTTTCCGCACCGAATTTGTTTGATAGCCGGCTTATATTTTTAAATTTATTTTTCCAATGTAAGAAAACGTATTTATTATCACTTTTTTAATTTTGAGTATGCAACCGGTCTTAAAAAAAGGAGTTAATGGAGGACTAACGAGGTGGCAACAGAAGAAGTTCGCCTCGGGCCCTATTCATGGCGTATAGACATACGCAATTTTAACCTAAAAAAAAAAACTAAATATGCTTCTTCCGTGCGCGAAAACATGCATAACTGTATAGGGTAGGAGCGCGCGCTTAGAACAAAACAATATTTTTTCAAACGATGCGCGGTTTATAATATTTGACGGTTTTTTAACTTACAGCTTTGATGTAGTGTTTGTGTTATAAAATTTTATGTAGATTATAATGCACACGAGTAATTTGTCAAAAAAAAGATCTTAGTAGTCGCACTTGAACTTTTCTAACATTTGCCTCATCGCTCTAAAAGTGTCCCTGCAAATACAAACTATAAGAGATGATGCAAAGTCGTGATATGAAGGAGAATTTTTCAATTGTGATAAAAAAGTTCAAGCGTAGAAAAGCACTTAGAAACAAATTGTTGTATTTTTTGAAAACAATACGTGTAATTTTTATTTTTGTAATTATATTTTGTTTGTTTTTATTGTGTTGCATGCTTGTTTGGTCGTATCAACAATTGCACGCTGTTATTTTGACTACACGCCTACCAACCTAAATTATATAATGAAGGCTCTTGCACCTGTGGTCCGGGTTATATTGGTGAACTGTGTGACCAGGGCTGTGGGACTGGTTTCTTTGGACAGGGTTGCCAACAAATCTGCGAATGCAGTGACGATAACAGCCATGGCTGTGATCCAGTAACTGGCAAATGTATTTGCAAACCCGAATGGAAAGGTATGCACATTTTAAATCGAAACTAACTTACCTCACCTTACCAAAATCTCGAATAGTACTTTCAGTTCCTGAAAGATAGCGCATTCTTAATTTCAGGGCATGGATACCGTTAGAAAATGAAAAAAATTGAGATGGCGTGATCTGTACTGACAAAATATTAATTCTCTACGAATCCTGTTACCTTTTTGATACCTAGGCGAGAAAGACGTGTTTCTAGAATTTTCACATCAAAACGGCTCAATCAATTTTGATTAAACTGGGGTACCTAAATTTGGTTTTCACGGCCCGTGTTCAAAATCTTCTTGGGTTTCTGGACTTGTAGACCGTTGTCCAATGCAGAAATACCAATGGATCACGGCCTACAAGCCCGGAAACCAACAAGATTTGGAAGATCATTTTTACCCAACTATCCTCAAATTAAGATAGCGCATCTACTAGTCCCTCCCAATTTCGTCCAAGTTTTTATCTCTGGTTTTATTTCATCCTCATCGACACCCGCATCTTCATCCTCATCAGCACCCTTATCCACTATGTACTAGCATTGATTTAATGCCAGAAATACTTTTATCTTAAACTTATTTTCAAAGATGTATCAGAAATCGACCATTAGTGTAAGTTAACGCGATTTGTTTGTAGGTGTTCGTTGTGAAACGCGTTGTCCTCCAGGAACGTTTGGCGAATCCTGTCAGCAGCAGTGTGATTGTGTGAACAACAGCTCCTGCGATCCCCAAACTGGTGAATGTGTTTGTGCCCGCGGTTGGCAAGGTTCCCATTGTGACAAACCGTGCGATGAAGGATTCTACGGTATTGGCTGCAGAGAAAAATGTCCAGAAGGAATATACGGTAATTTTCGCGGAATGATATTTGTTTAAAATCACTCTCAGGGAAAACAGTGTTGTTAGCATTTCAATGTTTCATCGGAATTAGCATCCCTAGAAATCCGCGCTCGTATCAGTCATCTACTTTTTACTATTTTCTTTAACCACCCCGTTAATTGACACAGCACGGTAATCAAAAGAAAAGATGAGTTTTTGTGTTTTCAAGGGAAAAAAAATATTTACGGACCATCAGACGTTCCAAACTGCCGACTTTATATTCTTATATTTTTTTCAGGCAACCAGACCTGTGACCATGTAACTGGGGAATATGTTTGTAGACCTGGCTACATAGGTTTAACATGTGAGCATCCGTGTCCTCTTGGAACTTACGGAACCAACTGTCTTAAGAAATGTGATTGCAAGAATGGAGCCACTTGCCATTACGTTACAGGTAATGTAATCGATCTTAATTGATTGACGACTTGGTGTATTCTCATCTCAGATGCTTTATTATCTGGTTTAATTTGATGACCTTTTGTTGTCGAAAGTTTATAATCAACAATGAATAAATTGAAATATAATGGTGTAGTCGAGACTATAGCTGTTGTTTATATTGGCGTTTCTTGGTCAAGTCTATGAATAAAATGAGATGGTCTCTTTATTTAGGATTGTGTCAGTGTTTGCCCGGCTGGACGGGTACAACGTGCTCCAAAGCGTGTCCCGATGGTCATTGGGGCGTCAATTGCAGTCAAAATTGTCGGTGTCAACATGGCGGAACATGCAGACGTCACGATGGAGTGTGTCATTGCGCTCCAGGCTGGATTGGCACTCAATGTAATGAAAGTAAGTGTTTTGTTTCATCTACTATGTTGACTTTGAATATAGCTGATGCGCAGTGGCGGTTATTCAGGTGAAGTAGATGAAGTGCGCCTTCAGCTTTCTTTTAGATTTAATAATTGAATTTTGTAATTAATTCAAATTCGAATGACGTATGAAGTATAAGAAAGGCTTAACCAGGGGAGGGGACACAATGCGATAAAATCAAGTGTATATATGTTATGGTCTATACCCGAATTCGGTCAATGAGCGAAATAAATGCGCATAACTAGTTTTGACCAACGAATATTGCCCAAACCCGAAATCTTATATTTAAACGGGCATTGACTGTTATAAAATGAGCAAAACTTGTTTTGCGCATTTTCAATTGGACAAAACTAGTTCTGTCCATTTCTGAACGGACAGTACTAGAATGGGATCGGAATCTTCTTTGCGTTTTTTAATTAACTTTTCCACATCAATGATACTTATATCAAAGCGGTTTATTCTTCTATATTGTTTAACAGACAGAGGTTTTAATTTAGCTTTCAACAAGTTTGCTTTCTTAACCGTCACTTAGTGTAGTAGGTAAGGTAATTATGTTTCGTCATAAAATTATGTTTCAGAAGCCTCCAATAGGCGAACTAGTTGAGACTCGAATTCATCTTGCATTTTTACTTAATTATTACACTGGATATCCCACAATTATATTAATTATAACATTCAGGAAAACAATTCAATAGATAGGTACATAAACAAGAACATAACCCTACTTTTGTTCGGGTTCGGACGTTGATTGAATGAAACAAGCAGAACTAGTACTGTCCGTTCAAAAATGGACAGAACTAGTTTTGGCCAATTGAAAATGCGCAAAACTAGTTTTGCTCATTTAATAACAGTCAATACCCGTTTAAATGTAAGATTTCGGGTTTGGGCAATATTCGTTGGTCAAAACTAGTTTGGCGCATTCATTTCTGTCATTGACTGAATTCGGGTATAGACCGTAACATATCTATCACATTCCGCGTTTGATATTTCTATATTTCAGCCATTCCTTAACAAAATTTCTGCCTATGCGCCTATAAGAACCAATCTTCTAGCACTTCATCAACCTTGGGACTCACGCGCCATCACTGAGCTGATGTATTTCGTGTGTGAAAGCTTGTGCATTGTGGTGTAACTGTGGATTTTATTGCAGTATGTCCGGAAGGTTATTACGGAGATCACTGTATGACTCCTTGCGAATGTAAAAACGACAATTTTGTTTGTCATGCCGCCGACGGCTGCGTTTGCAGACAAGGCTTTGAAGGTTCGTTGTGCGACAAACAAAAAACCGCCAAAAATGTTCAAGACGTTTCCGGCGGAGCATCTTATGGCAGCGTTACAGCTGGAATTTTTGTTGCCCTGATTCTAGTCGGAATTATTGTTGTGTTATTACTGTATTACAAACGACGAGTAGCTAACCTGAAAACAGAAATTGCGCATGTGCACTACATAGCAGATCCTCAAATTCAACCCGGTAAGTTGAAAAAAACTCAAGCATATGACGTGAACCAATGATGTTTATAACATCTTTGTTCATTTTTAGATCGACATCACTTTGACAATCCTGTTTATTCGTTCCAAGGACCCAAGAGAGATGACGATGCAATGGGACTTCTAAATAACGCTAAACATGTTCATAACAATTTAGGAATCAAACAAAATAATGCTAATTTTGAGCGGCAAATGCTTGGAGCAGCGGGCTGCTCTGAAGAAGAAGGTAAAAACCATAAGTTTCTCTTCGATATTTATTAGAAACCATTTTTTATGTGGAACATCTAATGGCGCGTTTGCTTGGGAGTAAAAATTGGGGCGACATTTTTATGGAATATTGTTACGTTGTGATGGAGCGACATTTTTATGGGGGAACGTTACGTTTTTTAGTTACTAGTACACTGTTACATGACAGCGCGTAACATGACTTTTGCTGACGGAGACATCTAACTGGGCTTTATTAGTTACTAGATTAGTCATAATCAATTAATCTTTCAGTACAATTCTGCAGTGTGCAGATTCGTACAAAAAGCAGGTTGCGTCGAAACTGGTAGTTGTTCCTGCGTCTGTTTGCGCAGGATTTTCACTTCGAGTGATTCTGCTCTTGTTTCTTTATTCTGTTGTATAGTGTAGGATTTCTGTGCTCGACTTTTCGTTGTGCCTGTATGTTGGGTTTGTTTTCAGGTGCTTTCGGTTTGACATACGACCGTACCATGTCACTGAAAAATCGCGATGCGGATTTGACAAATCCAAATTTGTATCATAGTATCCCAGAAGATAAAATGGATCATGTTTACGATGAAATTAAAGATAAAGATGGCTGCAAAGATCTCGGTAAGTACCCATTTGAAGTATTATTACAGAAAGATTTTCATTAAGTTTTAGTAGACCTCATGGTGTTGGATTTTTTGTAGTACTTATTTAAAGTAGCGTACCAATTGGATATTTATTTATTTTTTTTAATGGAAGACTGGCCTTTTTTAATTATTGCAGTTTGTTGAAAACATAACTTGCCTATATTTTTTCTTAAAATAATTTCCGATTCTGCTGTTGAAATTCTCAAAGTAGTTCTTCATAATTAAGGGCTAGTTCACACATGCGACTTTTTGTATCAACGCGCGATTTAGGATACTAAGTATGATGATGACATAACTGTTAGAAATACAAATCGCTATTAGAGCCTTCAGCTCCACCGTATTGCAATACCACTTTAAAACACTTTGGATTTTTTTGACAGAAACCCCCTAGGGAATTAATTTTTAAAAAGCGTTTCTTAGTGTTCACCTGCGCTCGGTAACGAACTTCTGTGCAAGATTTGATGCTTCTAGATCCACCGGTTTAGGCTGTGTATTGTCTATCAGTCAGTCAGTCTTAGAGTTTTTAGATAACAATTTTTCAGCGAAGAGTGCGGTGACGATATTCAAGCGACTTAATCGCAAAATCGCGTGACAAAAAGTAACATGTGTGCGCCTAAAGTAGAATTGATTTTTGTCAATTATAGTCGCTTTCTTATAGTCTAGGTACCTCGTCTGAATAATTAAAACCACGAAGTCTGTAGCCAGGAGACCTAGCTTCCTATGCTTGCTGTGTTTCGAGACGGACCGTTTTCTGGCGCACGCGAGATGGCACTGTTATCACTACCTGTGAAAACTTCGGTTCTTTCCACCTGTTTTCGTCATAGTTACCAAAGTTGTTTGACTTCACAGACACTACACGCATGTAAGCCATGAACGTGTGTACGTTACCCAGTAGCTGACGCCATATTGGTTCATGCGACAGATATCGGTCCACCGCTACGCTCAAGCTGGGTCTCCTGATTACAGACTTCGTGTGAACTTTGTATCGTCGAACAGTTGAGTCGGCTGAGTGGGTCTATTGCTATTTAGAACTCTTTAGCATCATTGCTGACGTGAAAATACACTCGACTAGTCCTAACTTAATATAAAGGTCTGCATATGAATCCCAAAAGCGTCATTGTCAGAAAGAATAGCTTTGATTCTTACCACGAGAACGTAGTCAATAATTAAGCCAAGCAAACGTTTTGTATTTTAGTTTTTTTTTTTTATAAAACTTTGTTTAAAGTCCTTTACCTACTTCTGTTTGATATAAAATAGGTTGAAAGAATATTGAAAAGTACAGCAATTAATATTTTTAGTTATGGATTGTTGAGTAAGAAACGAAAAACGAACTTTCAAATTCTGAATTTTATGGAGGGATATTAAGATTTTTTGATATAATCTAAAAGAATCTAAAAGAGTGAAAAAAAAACAAGATTTAGATTGGAATTTTTAGTTTTTTTTTCGTGATTCTGGAATTACGGTTTTTTTTACACATCTTTCCGGCTTTCTTACTTAAAAATGTACAAATATTGATGCTGGACTCACTTACTGTTTTCTTCATACTTTTGTCTAATCTACATGAAATAAATGATAATGAGTGCTTTGGCATAATAATTGACTGATCCCATTTTAATGCATAGAGATATTAGACTAGAGTACGCGAGTGAGCCGTGAAAGTGTCTGCAATTCAGAAAGAGAGAAAAGTTCCATATCTCTGTGGTAACTAATGATACAAAACAATGCTGATTTGAGTAAACATATATCTTTTCTGCAGCATTCTCTCTCTTAACTGAGGACACTTTCACTTATGGCAAGCATACGAACTTGCGAACTCTAGTTACTTATATCCATAGATATATATTTAATAGATTGCGGATACACTAGCGCCTCCTGTACCTTTTAGAAGCCATTTTGTACGTGGAAAACGCTGTAAAAAGCGCGCGAGATTCAAAAATATTAATTATTTTATAATATGATTTTATTGAGAAAAACGACAAAACTCACAGTAAACAGTGATATTTCGCTCCAAAACCTATTTTTATACTGAAACGTTTCAAAAATTACAAAATTGAGCATAAATATAATGCAAAAGCTTAGAACATTTTACATTGTCACATTGGCATCAATGCTTGTCAACCTTGATGCCAAATTGACAATGTAAAATGTTCTAAGCTTTTACATTATATTTATGCTCAATTAAGTAATTTTTGAAACGTTTCAGTATAAAAATAGGTTTTGGAGCGAAATATCACTGTTTAGTGCGAGTTTTATTGTTTTTCCATTAACATCATATTAAAGAATATTTAATCTTTTTGAATCCCGCGCGCTTTTTATGGCGTTTTCCACGTACAAAATGGCTTCCATATGGCTTCTAATTGGAACCATTCCGCACAATGCTCAAGGATAGGCATCCGCTATCTATTAATATATATCTATGCTTATATCTCTATGATTTTAATGTCGTCGTATTTAAAGCTATTTGGTTAATTTATGTATATTGGATGTGTTCAGTGGTTTCTTCTCTTCGAAGATTTCCATCAAAATGGTGGACGTACATGCGCACATTCTGTTTAAACTTCTTTAGCGACGTATTAACGTCGGGGAAATACAAGATAACGCATCAATGAAACGTGTTTATTCGCTATGTGCATCACCAAAATCGCGACATCTATTGCCATTGACCGGCGAACCCACTGCCACTTTTATACATTATAATCAAATGGGACAACTAGTAAAAAGTGAATTAAAATTAATGTGAAAAAAATTGGTTGTCTGTAAAGTCGGTTTACGGACGATAGTTTTACGTGATAACGTATTCCGTAATACATAACCTAAATTTTAGTAGCTGTCAAACTTGGGCCGAAGCCTACTGCGCTCTCGCTTGCACGCACAGGGTCAGGCGGAACGTTAGGAACGTTACACTTTTTCGTGCGTGCAGCTGGTGTTTCATCAATTTATAAGACGTTATCACGTCAGAAGAAAAGTTAAAGTTTATAAAAACTGTGATCAAATTGTTCAATAATATTAGCATACATCGCTATTTTTTTTATGTATTATTACAATTAATAATGCAGAATTTACGAATTGTCATTTTTTACCTTTGATTTTATATCAGTACATGTGCCGTAAAAATGCCAGCTTTCGCTGCAAAGCGCGCATGGTCGTTCAGCGTCTCCTTTCCAACCAGTTGCACATAGCGAATAACTCTGAATAAGTTTTTTGATTGAAATCTTCAAAAATAAATGGTCAGCGAACACAATCAATGAGAGTTCTGGGGGACAGTAGAGTGAATGGAATGGAACTAATATATTTTGTCTTGTAATCTGCACAGAATACGATCATCTTGATCACACCCGTCCTGTAACGTCTTGGAAGCCTCACTATCAGCGCATGGCTAACGGTTTTGGATCCAAACTCGCCAATGCCAAATCTGATAACAACCCTAAACCGCCAGATAGAAATCCGGAAAATGGCCAGGTCTAATTACGTTAACATTTTTCTAATGCTTTTTAATTTTACAAATACTAAATTTTCCTATGGAATTTTGTGATTTTTTTAAAATGACTGACCACATTTCAATTTTGAAACTCGTGTTCATTTTAAATTGTATAGGTACCTTGAATAGACAGAAATCTCAATAATTAATCGATTAATTAATTATGGTAAATTGATTGATTAATTGTTTGAATTTTATTATTAGACTAAGTTATAAATTATGTTGTTCCGTGAACAACAATATGTTTTTATATGATGTCGAACACAAATGACAGTGAAGCAACAAATTTGCCAAAATACTTGCACTTTTTAAATTGTTTCAAGTATCGTACAGTGGATACTTCGGCACTGTCGTAGTAATAGAGTCAAGATTCTTCGCGCCACGAAGTATAGGTAAAATAAGTTTAATTTTTTTTGCGTTCACAAAAACGGGTCCCAACAAAAGGAGCTGATATTCAGGACGTACCGTTGTTGTTAGTATTGTTGATTTTCTTGTGATAAACAAAGAACAGAAGTTATTTATTAAAAATAAAGTTTGGGAAGGTGTGCGAAACATCTGCCTATATTAAATCGAAGCAACTTTTATAACATGGCGTTCAGACAGTAGAGTACGCGAGATAGTAGTGAAAGTGTCTGCAATTAAGAGAGAGAACAGTTCATCATCTCTATGATAACTAATGATGCAAAACAATACTGATTTGAGTAAACACATTTCTGGTTTTCTGCAGCGTTCTCTCTCTTAAATGAGGACACTTTCACTTATGGCAAGCATACGCACTAGCGTACTCTAGCTATTTATATCTCTATGGTTCAGATTTCGTCTATCTATACTTCGTGTTTCGACACCTTATTTTTATTATTATTATTTACTTTTTATTTGACTGATGAATAATATTGATTTTTTGCCATAGCTGTTGTTTGTTGTAAATAAATTAATATATATACTTGTTTTAAATTTTGGTTTTAAAAACATATATCTAATTATTTTTTTCTGTGCAACTTTTAAAAATCCTTGACAAATTGCGATTTGTGATAATAAAAATTAAATGCTCAGTATTTTGATGTTCAAAAAACAATCTTGTCTGGAATTGAACTTAATCGATTTGTGTAAAAAGAAATATTGTGTTGTATTTTGTGTTTAGTACTTTTTATTGTCTATAAAAAATTGTTTTGTAATTTTGAAAATTTTTATTTAAACATAATACTAATCTAAGCACGTAATAATGACAACACTGAAAAATTGAGATTTGAAAGCAATAATTACCTATTTTAGATAAAAAAAAACATCAGAAAAGACAAAAGTACAAAGTTAACGCTAAAGTTGTTGATTTAATTAAAGTTTAAACAGGTTTTTCATATTTTTTTTGTGATAATTTCATTCAACTGAGTTTTATCATTCATTGAGCCTTTATAATGGAATTGCCTATACCTTAAGGTCGAGCTTTAACCAACATGTGCGTGAAAAGGATATAAAATCTGTATCAGTCTTTCTCTGTTTTGTCAATGTGCGGTGATCTTAACGCACATTTTGCTAACAAAGGAAGCAAAATCATATGAAAGGTAAGTTAATTTTAAATCGATATGCAGCAGGGCTGCCAGATGAACGGATTTTTCCGTTCCAAACGGATTTTTCGAGTAGAAATAAATTTGAACGGATAATGGAACGGATTTCATGATCTGAACGGATTTAACGGATTTTCTAACTTTTCCGAATTTTTTACCTTTTTTACTACATATAAATTCAAACTTCACTCGATAATCGATAATTTGGGGACATTCGGGTATTTTTAGCACATTCGAGCATATCTGAGCACGTTTCTTTCACTACCTCTGTCCTACTCCTCTCTCTATTTGGGTAGAAAAAGATAAGAGAGTGTATGAAACAATGTGTTCGCGAAACACACACCTATATCGAAGAATATCGACTCGCTATCTTTGTCTGATGCGTTTTTTTTCACACAACTGGAGTCAAGTGTTTCGAGTTACACGGATTTACGGAACACATTGAGGATTTAACTGACTGTACTGCCGCGTTTGTTACTATCGCAACATTCTAACAGTCAATATAATATTTTTATTTCAAAAAAATGTGAAAAATCTACGAAATAATCGATTCATTGGATGTGAAAAAATGAATCATTTCTATTCAATTTAAAGTCTGTTTGTAAGTAAAAGTAAATTCAACGTCTTATACGAAATTCATTTAATAATGTTAATAATAAAGCCATAATGAAGGTGGAAACACGTCGATGTGTCGTTTATAGTACCGCATACTTCACTTTACTCTCTATCTCTCTCACACTCATAGCATTAATGGGTGAACCGGGCGAACGGATGGAAACGGATTTTTCAGACTACTTCCCCCACCACTTTTCGCCTTACCGACGGATTTTTGAGGAGAGAAATCTGGCAGCCCTGTATTGCAGACGATTTGGGGAGTACACACATAAAAACAGAGTAGGTACCCCAAATTTGCTTTTGCAAAAAAATTGTTTTACCGACGCTGCAATTTTAATAGCGTGTTGATTATATTTAACGATACTAAGCAAAACGGTAGATGATTTTATTGGCCGTTAATAACAATTCGAAAAAAAATATTGCCGTGCTGCGCTCTCATTGGTTATTGACAGTTCACAAATTCATTATGAGCTCTTCGACCGTTATAAAAGGTCCATGATATCATTCCAACAAACAAGAAACATTTTATAGCTTTAAGGCCGCTGCACACGAGGCTAGAAACACTGCTTGAAGTTCTGCTGGCCGGTAGGCTGGGTACGAAGCTGGAAATGACGTCACTGTCGTGATATATTGTCGATATATTTCTTTCATATTGCGCGGTTGGTGGGTCCGCACTCCTTTACGTAAAAAGTGGCAGCGAAGGAATACCATATCGCTGTTGGATTGCTTTCGTCTGGCCTCGTGTGCCTAAAGATGACGTTTAATCATAAGAAATAAACAGTTGCTGTACCTCTTGTAATATTTTTATAATTTTCTCATTTTACATATACTCGGGGTGGCCAACTTGTCGAGCGTGAACTATTAGTGTTTGTTGGCAAGTTCTGAATTGCTAAAACGTCTGTCTGCGACACAGAACTCAGAATTGCGTGATTATTGGTCAAATTCTCGCACTCTTCAGAGTGTTCTAATTTGGCTCTGGCATTTCTAGGTTTCTAGAACTCCTAGAAGCCTAAAACTGATGGAACCAAACTAAAATCCGATAATTTTAAACACACGGCTGTTTCCGAAGAGCTCTGTATTTCCGACAGATGCTTTGGGAGTTCAGAAACAGTTCAGAACTTGACAATAAACACACCTATTGTTGTGGTCAAAGCCCGTTTATGTATGAATACGTCTAGTGGCAGAACTTTTAGGGCTCAATACACTGATGTTTTCTCCTCACGTAGACAATTAAAAAAAAATGAATACAGTAATCTCTCTTTAATCCGTCGCTGGATCATCCGACGAATATTGTAATCCGCCGTTTTTTAACTGGGTTTTCTGTAGTCCATTACGCTAAAAGTGCACTGCCGCCTGTTTATGATCTATCTGTTTTTATACAGGCTGTCCCACGGCATGACTGCCATAGCCTGGGACTGTGTTGCTGGGGTGATTTCAAGTCAACAATGTCTAATGAACACATACCCGGATTGCTATCCTAACTGAGCTAGAAGCATTAGAAATTTTAGATAAGTAGTGGTAGGAATTCCCTAATAATTTAAAAACCATTTAAAAGGAAATCGCTTTATTGAATTAGTCGCTCAAAATGCCCACCCAGCTGCTGTATACATAGTCTAGCTCTTCTTAGAATTGAAGTGGTAGCTATGCGAAGAGTCTCAGGATCAGCACGAATAAATACTAATGGTGATTCACAAATCACAGCCACCTGGTCTTTTTAATAATAACAAAACCAGCAGCCGAACCTAATACCTGCATTTAGAGGGCTTACTTATTTAAAATTTCAAATGCTTCTAGCTCAGTTAGGATAGCGTTCCGGGTATATGTTCATTAGACATTTTTGACTTGAAATCACCCCAGCAACACAGTCCCAGGCTATGACAGTCATGCCATGTACATATTATGTCTGTATATCATTTATACACGATAATCCGGCATTTCCATGGATGAACACTGGTTTGTTTTTTGAGGAGGCGGATTAATATGAGAGTACTGTAGCTTAGTAAAGACTAAGTAGAAACCACCTATAATGTATGGCTGATGGTGTAGAAGAAACAGTTATTTGATAATATGTGTAAATATCTCTTAATTTATAAATATAAAGTTAATTTTAAACAATTGATGGTCGGTAGATAGATTATAAATAACAAATGCTATTTTAATCAAGTTATTTAAATGATTGGCAATTTTTTTATCATTTTCTGTGATAAAAGAAAGATTTATATATTGTAATTTTTCTAAATGTTTTTTTTACGATAGAACTTTTATGCTGCTAAAGTCCTTCATAAAAAATTGTAACTATTACATAAATTTTATTTTGCAACTGATTGTTGTCTTCTTTATTTAAATCGTTACAGTCAGTATGTAGTTTGACGAGTTATCGTGGTCCGCGGCCATCTTAGAAAACTTATTTAGACGCGCTAAGGCAAATTAGCCTGGAGCAGACGAAAAGTGAATCGCTTCCCTTCTCTTACTTCAACCAACAGTTGGGAGGAAAGATTGAGGGAATCGTTTCTACTCTCTCTGTCAAAACGTAATGCGCACTCTACACGCATGCGCAGTGTGTACTGTGTGTATACGTAGCATTTTCTCTAACCACGGTGACAAGTTATAACCATTTTCTAATCCTGAAATAATAGAGTCGTCAACAAATGTTAGAACTTGAGAAGTTTCACAGCTAACGCACGAGTCTCTCTCATACCTTTTTTATTTTTCAAATATCTCGGCTCGTATTGAACTCTTATTGACTTCCAACGTCATCATTGGGATATCATACATACTGACTGAACTACCCTTTTATCCAAGCATTCTATCCATTCCTCTTTTCGAAGACTTGTGTTTTTGCCGAAGGTTTGTATCGAAAGAAATACTTCTAGAAGCTATTTCTTCCTGGGGGTTGTTTAAGAAAGCAGTGCCATACACATTGCGCTGGGAAGATTGATTCCAAGGGAGTGTGAAATACTTGAAACTAGTTTCTAAACAAAATGAGTTAGAAGATTTTTATTTGAGTTTTTGAGTTCATATTAATTTAAAAAAGATCGGAGAGATTTTCCTGAAAAAAAAAAATAGTCTTGTTTATAGTTTCAGTATGAGCAATAATAATTTTTCATTCAATCGATATGAAATATAGTTTAGTCTTTTTTTCCTTTTGTAATTTCAAGGTAAGTAAGTAGATACAATGAAATGTGCGATAATTATATCCAACTGGCAAGTGCGAACCAAACATTTCTCTGTTCTTCTTTTTCCTACCAACTGCGACACATCAAGATATCGTCAGAAACCATCGACGGTAAGTCATGATTGTTATTTTTTATCCATCGAATTGCAACTTTATCTCCTTAACTGGTTCACGTGGAGAAACGGTCCAATAATATTTTGGCATCACCGGAAACGACACGAATTCGAAAAGTAGAAAAAGACTGTTCTACCATTTTTGGTTTATAAGTTACGGGTATTAATTTTTGATAACTTGAAACGGGTGTAATCTCTAAAGCATCATTTTCAATTTTCTTCCTGCGACAGTAACAGGATAGGTTTCGCAAAAAAAAAAAACAACATATTAATGTTCATACGAAGATCTCCGTTGACCCAAGAAGCTGAAACTTTTTACACTTATAGATAGAGCCTAATGGAGCCGAATTTTAGATTTTCTGCCCAGGGACAGAAACAGGCAGAGCCAGACCATAGTCTACATGGCGTAGTGGCGAGAGGAACGAAAATCATGTCCAAATATATTAAATAACCCAAGATATTTAATCACATAACTTTTTTATAAATAATGTATCGAGTCCTGAAGATGGTTGAAAACTTGACTGTTTAATAAATAAAGTATAATTCTGAAATCAAGTTGTTAAAGTTTTTATACCTATTTTGAAAATTAAAACAATTCTTTTCCAGATAAATTAAACTACTAGGTATATCATTCTTTCTTAGTGCTCACTTACGCCATATAGGGGACTTCTGTGCAAAATTTCATGCTTCTAGATCCACCGGTTTAGACTGTGCCTTGTGCGGTCAGCTAATGTTAGAGTTTTAACTAAGTAAATTAACCCCCTTAAGGGATGAATTTTCAAAAATCATTCTTTAGTACACATCCACGTTATATAAGGAACTCATGTGCAAAATTTCATTGCTCTAGACCTACCGGTTTAGGCTGTGCGTTGTCTGTCAGCCTTTAGAGGGGTTTTTTTTGTTAAGAAAAAGTGTGTAAAAATCGATAAAACGTAAATATCAAAAATTTGCTATCCGGCACCCAGAAACAGTAAGAGGTATTTATAGCAAACCGAACAAGACGTCTGACTGTTATCTAATAAATTATATTTTTAAAATTATAACCCCTTCCACAGTCAGGGCTGGATTAACCCAGCTTGGCACTCTAGACATTTTCTTTCAATTCATTATTATGTGTTTTAGTTTCTAATTTAGACTTTGGCCCGCTAAGACACCCTAAATCTTATAAATGTTTCTTTAGATAAAGCAGTCTGAGACCCCTGATATAGGGTACTTCAGTGCAAAATTGCATGCTTCTAGACCTGTCGGTTAAGGCTGTGCGTTGTACATCAGCCTAGTGTTAGAGTTTTAACTTTTAACTAAGTAGATTTAAGCCCCATAGACTTTAGAGGATAAATTTACAAAAATCCTTTCTTAGTGCTCACTTACGTCATATAGGGGACTTCTGTGCAAAATTTAATGCTTCTAGATCCACCGGTTTCAACTGTGCGTTGTACGGTCAGTCAGTGTTTTAACTAAGTAAGTAGTTTTTCCCCCTTACGGGATGAATGTTCAAAAATTCTTTCTTAGTGCTCACTTAAGTCATATAAGGGGACTTCTGTGCAAAATTACATGCTTCTAGATCCATCGGTTTCGACTGTGCGTTGTACGGTCAGTCAATGTTAGAGTTTTAACTAAGTAAATTAACCCCCTTAGGGGATGAATTTTCAAAAATCATTTTCGAGTACACAGCTACGTTAAATAAGGAACACCTGTGCAAAATTTCATGCAATTAGACCTACCGGTTTAAGCAGTGCGTTGTCTCTGTCAGCCTTTATTTATTTATTAAAAAGTGAAAAAAAAGAAACCATTATTTGCAAATTTCTCCAGAAACAAAATATCAGAAATTTGCTATCCAGCTCCCAGAAGCTGTGAGAGGTATTTCTAGCGAATAGAACAAGACAAAACATAGTTGCATAATAGTTTTTTTACTCACACCACAATTTGCCGTCTTTAATGACAGACTGTTATCTAATAAATTATATTTTTAAAATTTTAACTCCTTCCACAGTCAGGGCCGGACTAATCAACTTCGGCCTTTTTTAAATCTAAAAAATAGTTGAAAAAAAGTAAATTCAAATATTGCTTTTTTTATCGAGTGTATAAAAAGAATTCTAAATTATCGGAAAAAATTAGTTTTTAATAAAGTGAAACATGACAACACATATTCTTTAGATTTTAGAATAACCATATAAAAAGCAACACATTTTTATTTATTTGTTTTTTAAACACAGTTGTTTAACAGCAAAGTAAACTATCTTGTTTACAAATCTGTTCAAAATAGACAATTTAACCGGGTCCTTCTAAAAACCGGGCACTAGACATTTATCTCATTTGTCTATAAAATAATCCGGCCCTGCACACAGTATTGCAACTTTATTACCTATTGCATAATAGTTTTAAAATTCGACTTTGATAAAGTATAAACAGGCAGGTATAATAATAAAATTAATTTGGTACCAAAACAGTTTTTTTTTTGTATTTTTGTAGATATTTAAAATTTAAAGTGGAGATAAAAAAAATTAAAATAAATCACTTCGGTGCTAAATCTATTTAATTTAAATAGATATCATGTATGCATAATAAAGCACGATAAAGAAACAAAAGAGGAATTATGTTTCAGCTTTTCAAGTCTAAATATTTCAAAAATGCTAAATTACAGACATGACCTGTTGATTTGGGACTGCAGTATACGCAGCATTCGACATTACGCAATCTTTAAAAAATCGTCTGTCAATAATATAAACACAAAAGTATCAGGCGTGCAGCTAAATAATAATTGTATACAAAAACTAGCTGTTACCCGCGATTTCGTCCGCGTGGAATTTATGTGTGCAAGCGTCGTATATTTGAATGTATACTATTTGCAGTTAGAACTTTTAAGCTTAAAATTTCCGTCTGGATATATTTTTATTTTGTTTAGTAGAATAGTCCCAAACACCTGTCAATAATCTCAAGATTTTTTTTCTCTGTAATAATGAAAAAAGTGCTCTGTCAAAGTCATAGGGGCCCCATTATCTTAATGTGCCCAGGGCCTCCAATAGGTTAAAGATGACCCTGCCAATACGGCCCGCGACCAGAATCTATTCTGAAAATAACTACCTAACGCAAATATGACACCTGACATCAAAGAGCTTATCAAAAAACAAGACACCTCAGGTGTCTGGATCCTCATACTCCAGATAATTTTCCCTTTTAATTACCTTTATATGAAAATTGATTTAAACTAAATAAATTAAGATTTCAATTTAGTATGGGCTTTTATAGTTTTTAATTTAGAGTCTGGCCCGCTAACACACTCTTTATCTTATAAACGATATCCCTTTAGAAAAATCAAGCTGACACCCCTGATATAAGGTACTTCTGTGCAAAATTGCATGCTTCTAGACCTACCGATTTAGGCTGTGCGTTGTAAGTCAGGCTAGTGTTTTAACTTTAAAATAAGTAGATTTCAGCCCCTTAGATAATGAATTTTCCAAAATCCTTTCTTAGTGCTCACTTACGTCATATAGGGGACTTTTATGCAAAATTTCAAGCTTCTAGACTCACCGGTTTAGACTGTGCGTTGTGCGGTCAGCCAATGTTAGAGTTTTAACTAAGTAAATTAACCCCCTTAAGGGATGAATTTTCAAAAATCATTCTTTAGTACACATCCACGTTATATAAGGAACTCATGTGCAAAATTTCATTGCTCTAGACCTACCGGTTTAGACTGTGCGTTGTCAGCCTTTAGAGGGACTTTTTTTTGTTAAGAAAAAGTGTGTAATCGATAAAACGTAAATATCAAAAATTTGCTATCCGGCACCCAGAAACAGTAAGAGGTATTTATAGCAAACCGAACAAGACGTCTGACTGTTATCTAATAAATTATATTTTTAAAATTATAACCCATTCCACAGTCAGGGCTGGATTAACCCAGCTTGGCACTCTAGACATTTTCTTTCAATTCATTGTTATGTGTTTTAGTTTCTAATTTAGACTTTGGCCCGCTAAGACACCCTAAATCTTATAAATGGTTCTTTAGATAAATCAGTCTGACATCCCTGATATAGGGTACTTCTGTGCAAAATTCCATGCTTCTAGACCTGCCTGTTTAGGCTGTGCGTTGTACATCAGCCTAGTGTTAGAGTTTTAACTTTTAACTAAGTAGATTTAAGCCCCTTAGACTTTAGAGGATAAATTTACAAAAATCCTTTCTTAGTGCTCACTTACGTCATAAAGGGGAATTCTGTGCAAAATTTCATGCTTCTAGATCCACCGGTTTCAACTGTGCGTTGTACGGTCAGTCAGTGTTTTAACTAAGTAGTTCTTCCCCCTTAGGGGATGAATTTTCAAAAATTCTTTCTTAGTGCTCACTTAAGCCATATAAGGGGACTTCTGTGCACAATTTCATGCTTCTAGATCCATCGGTTTCGACTGTGCGTTGTACGGTCAGTCAATGTTAGAGTTTTAACTAAGTAAATTAAACCCCTTAGGGGATGAATTTTCAAAAATCATTTTCGAGTACACAGCTACGTTAAATAAGGAACACCTGTGCAAAATTTCATGCAATTAGACCTACCGGTTTAAGCAGTGCGTTGTCTCTGTCAGCCTTTATTTATTTATTAAAAAGTGAAAAAAAAGAAACCATTATTTGCAAATTTCTCCAGAAACAAAATATCAGAAATTTGCTATCCAGCTCCCAGAAGCTGTGAGAGGTATTTCTAGCGAATAGAACAAGACAAAACATAGTTGCATAATAGTTTTTTTACTCACACCACAATTTGCCGTCTTTAATGACAGACTGTTATCTAATAAATTATATTTTTAAAATTTTAACTCCTTCCACAGTCAGGGCCGGACTAATCAACTTCGGCCTTTTTTAAATCTAAAAAATAGTTGAAAAAAAGTAAATTCAAATATTGCTTTTTTATTGAGTGTATAAAAAGAATTCTAAATTATCAGAAAAAAATTAGTTTTTAATAAAGTGAAACATGACAACACCATATTCTTTAGATTTTAGAATAACCATATAAAAAGCAACACATTTTTATTTATTTGTTTTTTAAACACAGTTGTTTAACAGCAAAGTAAACTATCTTGTTTACAAAAATCTGTTCAAAATAGACAATTTGACCGGGTCCTTCTAAAAACCGGGCCCTAGACATTTATCTCATTTGTCTATAAAATAATCCGGCCCTGCACACAGTATTGCAACTTTATTACCTATTGCATAATAGTTTTAAAATTCGACTTTGACAAAGTATAAACAGGCAGGTATAATAATAAAATTAATTTGGTACCAAAACAGTTTTTTTTTTGTATTTTTGTAGATATTTAAAATTTAAAGTGGAGATAAAAAAAATTAAAATAAATCACTTCGGTGCTAAATCTATTTAATTTAAATAGATATTATGTATGCATAATAAAGCACGATAAAGAAACAAAAGAGGAATTATGTTTCAGCTTTTCAAGTCTAAATATTTCAAAAATGCTAAATTACAGACATGACCTGTTGATTTGGGACTGCAGTATACGCAGCATTCGACATTACGCAATCTTTAAAAAATCGTCTGTCAATAATATAAACACAAAAGTATCAGGCGTGCAGCTAAATAATAATTGTATACAAAAACTAGCTGTTACCCGCGATTTCGTCCGCGTGGAATTTATGTGTGCAAGCGTCGTATATTTGAATGTATACTATTTGCAGTTAGAACTTTTAAGCTTAAAATTTCCGTCTGGATATATTTTTATTTTGTTTAGTAGAATAGTCCCAAACATCTGTCAATAATCTCAAGATTTTTTTTCTCTGTAATAATGAAAAAAGTGCTCTGTCAAAGTCATACGGGCCCCATTATCTTAATGTGCCCAGGGCCTCCAATAGGTTAAAGATGACCCTGCCAATACGGCCCGCGACCAGAATCTATTGTGAAAATAACTACCTACCGCAAATATGACACCTGAGTCTGACATCAATGAGCTTATCAAAAAACAAGAGACCTCAGGTGTCTGGATCCTTAAGCTAAAGATAATTTACCCTTTTTATTACCTTTATATGAAAATTGATTTAAACTAAATAAATTAAGATTTCAATTTAGTATGGGCTTTAGTTTTTAATTTAGAGTCTGGCCCGCTAACACACTCTTAATCTTATAAACGATATCCCTTTAGAAAAATCAAGCTGACACCCCTGATATAAGGTACTTCTGTGCAAAATTGCATGCTTCTAGACCTACCGATTTAGGCTGTGCGTTGTAAGTCAGGCTAGTGTTTTAACTTTAAAATAAGTAGATTTCAGTCCCTTAGATGATGAATTTTCCAAAATCCTTTCTTAGTGCTCACTTACGTCATATAGGGGACTTTTATGCAAAATTTCAAGCTTCTAGACTCACCGGTTTAGACTGTGCGTTGTGCGGTCAGCCAATGTTAGAGTTTTAACTAAGTAAATTAACCCCCTTAAGGGATGAATTTTCAAAAATCATTCTTTAGTACACATCCACGTTATATAAGGAACTCATGTGCAAAATTTCATTGCTCTAGACCTACCGGTTTAGACTGTGCGTTGTCTGTCAGCCTTTAGAGGGGACTTTTTTTGTTAAGAAAAAGTGAAAAATGTGTAAAAATCGATAAAACGTAAATATCCGAAATTTGCTATCAGGCACCCAGAAACACTAAGAGGTATTTATAGCAAACCGGACAAGACGTCTGACTGTTATCTAATAAATTATAGTTTAAAATTTTAACCCCTTCCACAGCCAGGGCCGGACTAACCCACTTTGGCACTCTAGATATTTTCAGTGATCCTACCATATTTTCTTTCAGTAGGTAATCAAGTACCTATTGAAAGAAAAGGGCCTCGTTGAGGGCCTCGTCTAGATTAATCTACGCTGCGCTACTGTCTATAAAATAGCTCCTTTTGCCTTCATTTCCAATATATTTTTCAAATTGTTTGACATTTCACTTGCGTAGCAGACTCCTAATTCTAATTCGCACTTCGCATTCGGGAGGTATCGGTTTCTAATCTTGGCGGGGGCAGATGTGGCTGGGATTTTTTCCTGCTGCCTCTCGCCGATAAACGGTAATTCCTGTAGCGTCCATCTTGCTGAGGTTTTCCATGGTTTCCCTTAATAATTCCATGTAAATATCGAGATGGTTCCTTACTCAAGGCCATGGTCGATTACTTGCCAAACTCCTATGCTCAAAATTTGCCTACCTCATCCTAATGTCCTAAAATTCCTTCATTCGCCCATTGCTATTCATTAAGTGGAAGTTTAAAAATGTAGAAAATAACGGGAAGTGTGATAGATGGAAAATAGAAATGGTGCGAATGGCGTCTGTTATGACATAAGTTCGAGAAACGGAGGTTAAACGCATTATTATTATACTAGTAGATTAGGCAGTCTACGGAAATAAGCACACATAAAGAATTTTACATTACCGTGCTAGTGTGTAATGAATCTATTTACAGTTTGCATGCTAAAGCGGCAATTTTATAGGAACTAGGGCAAAAAAAAGATAAGGTAGATAGGTAAATACAAGAAAAGTCAATTTTCAACTAAAATTTTTATTTCAAAAAATTTTGGTGGAATAACGTAATTAATTAATAAAAAAATAATAGACGTACTAAATACTACAAATAATTGTGCATACGAGTCTTCTAAAATAATCACATTGGGGGTAATACAATCATGATAAAATATTGACAAAATGTCTTTCAATGTGTTTATAATTTATATTGTTATAATTATAATATTATATAGGTACCTACTATACATCTCACTACAACTAACTATTATTATTATATTATAAAAAAATCAAACTATTATCAATATTTAAGGACAGTATTATATTGGTACTTATTTAATATTAGATACTATCTATTGAGTTGAATTAAATAGAGAAAAGTAGTCAGGACCTCATCCAACAATAGAGTTTGTAGCAGGGCCGGACTGACAATGGGGTCCCCGACGAAAAGGGTCCCCGAAGGAGGTTAGGGGTTCGAAGGTGTCCACGCTCGTTATTTTCTTTTTGGAACCCTTCCTAAAATTACCTCTAGAATTTTATGTAAAAAAAAAAACATTAAAAAAAGCACTTTTTAAGTTCTACGTAGGGCGCCCCAATTTTACATCTTGCCCCGGGGCCCCCGAGGTTTTGGTTTCGGCCCTGAATTGTAGAGTTGTCAGATAACAACGTGTATTATTTTTTTGTTCAAGACGCAGTCAACTGTAGCGGCAACTGCACAAGAATCACTTTCTTGCATCGAGTATAATTTTATTTTTTTACTTGGACTTAAACTAACTCACATCTGTAATCGTGTTTGTGGAATAGAATTTAACTTAATATATTTTATATTTGTAAGAAATTCGCAGATGAGCGCGCCTTTTAAAAAAAAAAATCATAGACCTGTGTCATAAATTCCATATAATTTGTTCTCGATTGTAAGTTTGCATTTGCAGTTATCTACACCCAGGGACACAGTAAGCGGGCGTACCCTGTACAAGAACGGTACAGTCAGAGAGGTGGCAAATAACATCAAAAATTACTTTTCTGTAATCTTCAATAAATAAAATTAGCGACCAATTTTTCAGACAATATATTAACTTTTCTGTAATGTTTTTCTCTGTGAATTTTTTTGCACGGAGCTAAAATTATATTTTAACGTTTTTACTATTTTGAAAATTTCGCTTTGTTACTTGAGTCTGTGGCTTTGCCATCGAATTTTTAAGTGAAACTTCTTTGGTCACGGTGAGAGTAATTTTGTTCAATAGCGAAACGAAAAATATGGCACCGCAGATATAACGCGTTCAGAACAAAAGTTACTTCCTACGATATGTGGTGGTCAAAAGTGACAAAAATTAGTTGTTTAAAGAAAAATTAACTTTCCAACTTTTTACGTCCCAGTTGCCCTCGCCTTGCTGCGGTCCTGAATGTAATGCAGAATACTGTCAGGTTATTTAAAGTCAACAAAATTATTATTTTTAAAAAAATCATCTCCTAATAAAAACGATACTGAAAATACAAAATAATTTCTAGGAGTATTTAATAATTAATCGAAACACATTAATTAAGTACATTCTGATACTTATCTGCAGTACTGTTACCTTTCTCTACTTAACTGTTAACTTACATTTATAATTTTAGAGAATTTTTATATCTTTCATGAAAACCAATGATAATATATATATTTAACACTTCATGCACATTAACAAGGAGAAATAAAAATTCTCCAAAATGGAAAATTTACATAATTATTAATAAGCAACATTCAACAATAAAAACAGTCTTCACAAGGAGGTAATTATATGAAATAATTCTCCTTTTACTGTTATTTTACGAGCCTTGTAAAATTATTTCATTTATTCTTTGATCATAAAATGTTTAGTCAGTTTAGACACGAAAAAACCGGGTCATCGCAGTTGTTTTGATGTTATTGAAGATTATCTCAAATCACCGAAGAAGCAATTTGACAAAATGTTGCATGGCATTGTATGAAATGTCTACGCAATGCATGAAATGTCTAGATATTGCGTAAAATTGTATATGTTAGCGGCCAAACCCGATTTCAGGACAAACTAGTTTGGCCTAGTAAGAATAGTAGGCCAAACTAGTTTGTCCTGAAATCGGGTTTGGCCGCTAACATATATATTTCAAAAATGCCCATTGACGATTCTTCCTTGTTTCCATAAAACAAAAAAATAGCAAAAATTGACCATAACCTGGTTTTTCCGTGTGCTTTTCTACAAAGAAATTCAAAACGGCAAGTAATTTCTCCGATTTTTTAATAAATAGATTTCCCTTTTTGGACTAGTTAAAAGTACAAGTTTACCTAATATGTTTTTTTATTTAAAATTACAAAAAATATTTACTAACCGTTTGTTGTTAAATAACGCACTGTAGGTTTATGTGAGATTGGTTTTTGATGAGGTGATGAATTTATTTAGCAAAAAAAAATAGAAAGAAACATTTTTTTGTCCAGGTCAATTAAATCTTTATCTGATACATACTTTACTTTCATAATTATATTGTCAAGCATCAATTTTATTTTATGTCTTATCTATTCTGAATACATTTATATCGACTATTGGTATTTTTTAAACATCAAGTTTGACTAAACACTAGACACCGTATTTTGTTTTTTATTCCGCTTACAATTTTTGGTATTTTGCCAATTTCAAAATAATACATTTCTTAGAAAAATATTGCGTCCTTTTAAGATTAAAAATGTCGAAAGAAAGGACAAAAAAATCAGCAGCACCATTTCAAATCACGTGACTTAGCAAACGCCCCAATTTTCAAAATTTCGAATATAATTTATTATTTAAGGCCGCGACTAATATTTTCAAACAGAAGCCGAAGAAACCTTTGAGAGAGACGTAGAGATTTTACAAAATATTTCAAGCATTCTTTCTAAAGGTTGTAAATCATTGACGTTTGATGCTTATCACTGTAGCCAAACTCTGCTAAAGGGCTTCTGAATTTTATACACAATTTGCTAAGCCATAAAAATAATACTGTAAAAAATAATTGGTTGTCGTCCAATTCAGACAATGTTATATTTTAAAATGCATATTAGAGAAATTGAAAAAATAAAATAAAGAAACTGAAAAAAAAATGTATATCACCTTTGGAACCTTCTAATACAGATAGTTATAATCTGACGCTTTTAACAACTTCTCTTAGAACCGTTAAATGCGAACATACATTACCAGAGATCAGATGTATTCGAAGAACAACAGGTCTTTTCATAGTTGAAAATTGTTTGTGCGCATGTCTCAACTTTCGCAATATTTTTCGGGATGAACTTTTTACAATCAACGATTTATGAAAGGTAGGGCTGTAATCATTTAACCAGTTTTTAGGCGCGACCCGAGCAATAGCTGGAAGCGCCTATATGTTACTCGGTTTGTCTGTGGATCTGTGATCCCGCATTTTGTATCCAGCGTACGGCACAAACGGCTTAACCGATTTAAAAAAAACTTCTTTTTGTTCGATTCGTCTCCGGGTAACTTAGATCCTAACGTCGCCCGATTTTTGTTTATCTACTTCCACCAGTTTTTCCGATCGTGGTATTTCAATTATCGTCTCAATTGAGCACCAGTTCTTCTCCTGTTTTATGTACTAATTTAGCATCGTTAATAACATTTTCGCCTAAATTAACATTGAGAAACGTTACTGGCTCAGCCATTGCGTCAAAAAATGCTCGAAACTTTTTAATACCGCTTGCGCGTGAAAACGATACGAACACTCTGGCTGCTATTTGACTTGTTCAGTGGACATTTTTCAAGTATTCGGCTACGTTACGGTACTTGCTTCTCAAAATTTGCGAACGTTTGTTTGTTCAGGCCGACCAGAGTGTCTCACTGACATAAACAATCGCACTCGGTTCATGAGTTTTCGATTTTACTGGTACAGTCGAGCACTACCTGTATATCAAAGTTTTTTTTTCAAAGCAGCTAAAACAATTTAAAAAATCAATATCTTTCGTATTCAATGTGAAATTTCATACCAAATACAGGGTGTTCCAGACATGACTCCCTCAGGCCTGTATCTGGGTTATTTTTGAAGATTACACCGTCAAAGTCTGTATGTTTGCAAATAAGATGAAATTTTCTACAAGATGGCGGTATATTATGATTGGAGCAAGAAAACTAAATCTTGTAACGTGGGCGACATGAACAAACGGACAAACGTCATAAACAAACATGACGTCATAGTGTGTGTTTCGTTCGGAGACGATAAACGTCCATTTTTTGTCAACATTCGAACCCAAAACCATCTATAAGACCAGCTTTAAAACGCGCATCGTGTGAAGGTAAGACATACAAATCGTCACAAAATCCAGCGGAACAGCACGCTTGGAGTCTTGCAGCGTTGAATCTACCAGCAAAATCAGCCTTGTGTGCAGGGGTCTCAAGCTTTGATTGGGTTATCTTCAGAAATAATCCAGATACAGGTCTGGGACACTCTGCATGTTCAAAATATCGGACGAATGCTATAAGGATGGAAACAATTTTAAAAGTTACATAAAACTAATTGATAATTTGCTAAAATAGAAGGACTAACATAATATGTAGTTCCTATAGTTCACGTGATTCAATTATATTTAAAAATATATTCTAGTTAAAATTCTAAAATGGGTTTGAAATCAATTTCGTCATTAAATTAAAATTGTTGTTCAGTGAAGGCATGGGACACTTATTAGTTTTTTTTTTCAAATTGAAAAACCTACGTATTTTTTATATCTAAATAAATTTACAAAAATAATGAGACCCTCCTGGGAACACACAATTTATTTAGGTTTAAAATTTACGAATTAGTTAAGGTGACCAGGCGCTCTGAAATTTAGTTCCGGTTCAACTAAATTAATAGTATATTTACTGTCTGAACTTCTCAGAATGCTGTTAAAAATGGATTGCTCGCACGTTTTCAAGAGTAAATTTCTTCAAAATGTTCTCTCCCACAGCGCTTTCGGTCCCTTTTTTCCTTGCTTTGAAATCTGGTCACCTTAGGGCTTCGAATCAGTTGTACCTGACGAAATTAATTTAAACAATTTCAAATATCATTTACTACTACAATATATAAATATTACATATCAACGTTCAAAGACTGCTTTTAGAGTGACTTTAATCATGAAAGGCAGACTGTTTAAAACCAGAATTGTATCAAACACCACACCGCACTGCCTGCAAGTTCCGCGTCGTATTTAAGATCTGGCAACCGAAACCCGCGTCTGGGGCAAAATCCGGGATGGTGATCTAGCCTTAACTGTTCCCACGATTGATGTAAGTATAAATATTCGTATTTGAATCTTGTCATCCTTCGACAATTATTAACTGGAAAGATCCAAGCATTTGCACAAAGGTGATGCCATGCCAAGTATCCAATACCAGATTCATCGGAGACCATGGCAATATTATGATTTCGTGCCGTCAAAATATTACGGGTTGATTGTATTCAATAATATCGCATTGCTGATTGCGCCCTTCCAAGTTTTGCTCCTGAGGCGGGTTCCGGTTGCCGGCCTCACCCGCATGTACTCACGAGTAACGAGTACACTGGTCGTGGGATTCCGGCTTCAAAAGAATGTTGCGCCACAAGTCGGCCGCGATCGAAGTCAGTCTGGAAACAGTCTTTTGAATTGGTACATCTACATAGCTAATAAAACTAGCTGAGCAATAAAATGCATAGTATCGTTTAATGAAGTAACAATACTTACTTAATCAGTAAACGATAATACTTTGAATACTTTGTCAAGGTTCAATATTGTTTGTTTAATAGTTTAATTTATTTTACAAAGCAATTTTCAATACACTGTGCAAATTCCAATCCCAATTCGGTCTGAGCTAATAAACGCAACACAACCCTCGTCGTTTCTAAACTTAGCATGTCCGGAAGTGGACAAGCATTTTTGATCAAGAACAGACTAGGACCTCAAGGTTTCATCAGACCTGTCTGGACGAGAGAGAGCGTATCAAGTTTGCCGTTTCAGCAAGTAGATAGCCTTTTAAAACAAACACATTTAAATTTTCAACCAGCCTTTTTTTGATAGACGCTGATAACATTAGATGTGCGCCTATAATTTACAATCTCTACTCAACCAGCGTTGCTGTATAACATGTACAACAAAAATATGTACATGCATAACTCGGGTAGTGCTCTCAGGCAGAGGGCGCAGACCCTGGAGGGGCGCAGACATGACCAGACCAGGATCAAGTTTTAAGATTAGAACATTTTTCAAGGGCGCAGTTGGAAGCTCGCAACGGGCGCGCATAAAAGGTTAGTTACGGCACTATGACCAACTGGTAAATAGGTTCGAAATAAACAGGGTCCACTGGGCATTTATCCCGTTACCCGGGTGCAGTTAAAGTAAAGTGAGAATATTTATAATATCAATATTAATAAATGAACTATAACATTGTTTTTATTTATTTTTCTGTTGTTCAATTTATCTTGTTTACTTTTACCACCTCCACTCAAGCCTCAGTACTGGTTGAAATCTCAAAAACAAACGATTCCAATTTATACTTATTAAACAAACAAAATATCGAACCAAAATATAGATATAGTCTTAACAATCGAACCTGTAGTGGAATAGAATGTCAATCAAGGTATTTATGGTTTTGTTGTTTTATACTTTCAGATATATAAATTCATTATTGATACAGCTTCAAGAAATTTATTTTAACATTGCTCTGAAATTTAAAACTTTCCCACATATTTTTTTCGTATTCTTGAAAATCGTACGAAAATCGCCTTTTATATCTAAAGAATGTTTAAATATAGCCTCAAAATTCTTACAACAGGATTAAATGAAAATGACCTTCTTTGAAATTGTATCAATAAAACATAGAAAGATTTTACAATAATCTAACATTTTTTTAATTTTTAATTGGCGTATTGTATCTAGGCTAACCATTATTTCTATATGCCAAAACGAAGCGGGGAAAAGGAATTTTATTCGGCAAAACAATGTAGAACTTTTTCGGTCGTGGCTGGCAGAATTCTCGCCAATCGATTGATGCGTCTGTACCGCCTCTTCACAAATGATTGCTATCTACGATGAAAAGCAACGTAGGTTGTATGTATTTAAATTTTTTGACAAAATGAGGAAAAAAGAGTGTTTTAGTAAAACGCAGGATGTCCGAGCCACAGCGAAAAACTGGTATTGTCCAGTTGAAAACGAAATTGATGATGAGCCGAGATACAATTACGATGTTTCTAATGATATGATTACTTTAGTGCTCTGGCATTACTTTATATAGTAAATACTTATTAACATGTAAATTGACTTATAAAATGATTTTGACGTACAAACCCTGATGGCCTTATTACAAATCAATTATTCGCCTGGTCATATTTAACCATCTTTCAAATTAACTGACTCCAGATTTCGTTTTTAATTCATTTGTGATCTGCCTACTATGTTTCAAGCAGTCCGTGTACGGAAGGCTTCAGTCGTTTCATTTTTCAATTAAACTTGTTAGGGTTCCGTATCCGAAGGGTACCCAACGGAACCTTATTACTAATTACCGTCTGTCTGTCAGCGGGCTGTATCTCATGAACCGTAACAGGTAGAGAGTTGAAATTTTTACAGAGTGTGCATTTCTATTGCCGCTATAACAAATAATGAAAAAACAATATGGCGAATTTCAAAATGGCCGCCATACATAATTAAGCTGGTATTGGTCATGCGTGTAAAAAGTACATAGTGTTATATCTTGTACGATTTGTGTACGAGTCCGACTCGCACTTGATCGGTTTTATTAGCAATTCATTAATCTGGCTGCCGGTTAATTTAAAGATTACAATTTAATATGAACAAGTAAAGTAGTGTTTACAATGAATGAGACATATATTTTTTTAGTTCGATTTATGTTTTTTTGCATTATCTATATGTGGGTTATAATGATTGAATGATACATTTTTTTTAATTTGATCGTGAAACGTGAAAACAAAATGAGTCCATTTGTTCTAAATTGTTGATCACATTTAATTTCTTGATTTATTAATAATTAATCTACTAGTTTTATTCAGTAATTCAGAGATGGCATAAAATAGTGCCCGATGACTATATTAAATTGCAATTAGATTGCAGTTTAAGACATATTTTTGCCAATACAAATAACTTGTATTATTCAATCACCCGTAACTTTGTAACCGGTGTTTGAACTCAAAATTATTTCTGAAATTACGACGATAATTTTCGGCTGATGGCGATAGTATGGTCAATGTTAAAATTAACAACGCTGTTAAATTACTGTTTCACTGTTAACTTACAAAGTGTTAATTTTGACCAAAAATTAACACCACTGTTAATTCTTACATTGACCATACGAAATAGCACCATAAGAACGAGAGCGTAACGTTTAAATGTCTTGACTAAAGAGAAACTGATTTTGGTTATAGTCAATCCTGAATTAAGAATATTTTTACACTCAGTTATTTTTATTGAATATTGTTACTAAGGACCTACGAAAGTTTATCACTCAAAAAATGTTGAATGCACGAAGTCTTTAACCAAGAGACCCAGCTTCCTATGTTTGCTGTGTTTCGAGATGGACCGTTTTCTGGCGCATGCGAGATGGCGCTGTTATCACTACCTGGGAAAACTTCGGTTATTTCCACCTATTTTCGCCATAGTAACCAAAGTTGTTGAACTTGACAGACAGTACACACATGTAAGCCATGCGTTACCCAGTAGCTGACGCCATATTGGTTCATGCGACAGATATCGGTTCACCGCTACGCTCGAGCTGGTTCTCCTGATTATAACTTCGTGGTTGTATGTAATCATTGATGGTCTTTTGTTTTAATGAATGTTTTAAATGACAATATTTTTACAGGAAGTAATAAAACTTCTGCAAAATATCTTTCAAAAAAGATATATAAATATGAAATGTATAAATTTTTAAAGTTCTGTAGCAAAATTGTTTTTACACAACAGTCTATCTTTTATGTACTTGCTATTTGAAAACTCAGTGATATCTATTTTAGTGTTTGAAATTTTCAAAAATGTGTATTAAACTTGAATTGTGTTTGAAATCTATTATTTGACGCTAAAGATATTTCATTTTCGAATTAAATATTAGGTACTTAGGTATACATTTTCTTTTTATTGCTAATACTGGAACAGGAACCTGTTAAAACTATGGAACAAAAATTAGAATTAAAATATTAATTTTCAAAAATTAAATTATTTTCAAAGGCTATGTAGTGGCCGTATTAAGATCGGGTCATCTTACCACACGAACTATGTTATTACTTACTCAAAAGTTTTGGTACGCCGTTATGAATCTTAGCCAAAAAAATAACAAGTTGTTTATTTGGCATATTAATAGACAATAATATTTTGTTGTCTTTCTCTCGCTTAATTAATCATTCAGCTTTATCCCACTAAAAGTCAGGAAAGATTGATTCAGATGTGTAAGAATTTTTTTTTCTCTATACTCCGATTTTTAAAGATAAAGTCGTTCTGCTTTGAACTAATCAATTTTCTTTGACGGGCGGAGGTCTCATTACAAATTTCGGGCACATTTTTGAAATTAAAAGTATTTTTAACTGTGACACTCCGGCAGCGAACTGTAGTTGCTGCTAGCTCAGACGGGACCCGTTTGCGGTTGGGGTTCCTTAGTATCTTGCCATAACCCAGTTGCTTTATTCCTGAACCGATTTTTTTAAAGTAAAATTAGAAAAACACTCCTTCAAATATACAAATCAAAACGGCCACTTTTCATATACCTAGGTGTATAAATCAACATCTCATCATTAAAAAAAAAAAAAATGACACACAGACAGACATTCAATGAATCACAATGACAAATATACATGAACTTTTGATATTGTTGAATCATGAAAGTGTAGATTTTCTATCTGGGCAGGATACGAGTTATTTAGAAGTTACAACATATTAACAATAATTATCTATAAAATCTGTGAATAGGGACAATCAGTGATTAATAAAAACGTCGAAATAAATGCAAAATTATTGGGCTGTATTCCTTTTTTAACCGTATCGAGAATAATTGACAGTCAACCGATCCGAACTAAGTAGACGCTCGATTGAATTTTGGGAAAAATAACAATACATTTATTACTTTCAGAACAGCACATAGAAATAATATCAACACTCGACTGTCGGTGAATATTTAAGAGCTAGAAACACGCTATGTAGTGTCTATGTGCGGCAAGCTTACCTGTTAAGGATAAGCTGGTCGCTTGAACTGTGCGCAGTGTGGTATACACGAATTAGATTTTACATCTTGAATAGAGCCGAACTTTCGGTTCATAACATCATGTTTCCTGAACTAGGTATATTACGCGCCACGGATCTAAAAGATTCAGAAGTTAGTCACAAACAGCGTCGCAAAGGCACATTTTAGAGCCGTTGAGGCTCTCACCACCTCCCAGCTACCTGCACGGAACGTGTGCTCGTTGGTGATTGGCCGTGATCGCTCGTTGCCTTTGTCACTTGTCGCTTTCCTGCTTTAAAGTACAGTCGAGTACGCTATTGTCAAGTTGCTATTGTTATATTAGTTTTGTTGAGTTGCGAGTTTGTAGTTTTTCAACAGACTGTACAAGCGCAAGCCCGCATTCCCTTCTAACTTCCGAGCCTTTCAGATTCGTGGCGCGTATTATAAACCATTCTATTTATTTCTTGTTTCACCAGAGTCGTGCCTAGTTGATTTTGTCTTCTTAGCATATATCTGCTTTTGACCTTGACTCTTCCTCTGGTTGAATTTTGTAATAAATATATCAGGATCAAGGATAGAGCCTTGGTGATGCACAATCGTTTTCCTTCGAAAAGCCGAGTATGGAAATTGTACTACAATCGCGGGCCGCAGGTTGAAACAATTGGACAATTCTTTACAAGGGCTTCAGGTTATCATTGATTTAGAGGGAAAATTACAAATCTTCCATTTGACGGTTTGGCGCGGCGCCCTTCTTAGCACGGACCTGTCCTGTCATATTATTCTCTAATCTTTGTTTGGTTAATCGTAAACCAGTAAAGCAATATTATTTTACTATACTGTTTTGCTTTTTTTTGTCCGACAATAATTATTTTGCATATATTTGCGAACGTTAATGATTAAAGAGTAAGGCCCGTATTAATAAATCACTATGCGCAAATTTTAATATGCATTTGCTTGTTAAAAACTAAAAAATAACTAATTCTAACCTGGGCTTAATGTGTTTAAAATAATACCTATTAATTATTATACTATGAGATCATAAAACAAGCCTGTTCACTTCTTATTATTGGAAAGCTCGACAACAACTGTGTCACAATCAATGTTGATTTTATCGTTGATGATTATGTCGCCCTGGTGACGTGGCAAAATGTGTCCATTAGCTGTAACCGGTGTATGTTCCTGTTGGAACGGAAAAATAAATTATTAACTACACACGTCGAAAACGCCGAAAGGAAGGGTTATGAGTTTAGCAGTCTATGTATTAGAGCTGTAAAAATAACGAGAAATTGTGTACCCCTATGTATTCGTTACTTAAAGAACCAGTACCCGTTACTTTCGTATCGTTACGTTACTCGTTACTTTTCATACGACATACAGTCGTGTACTAACAGCATCAAAGATGTACCATCGCATCGAGGCGCGTCGCATACGTGATACGGTATGACTTCGTTCGTATAACGTATAACCGCATCAAACGAGTCGAACTGACATGGATACGACAAATGCGAGTCAGACGATGTACCCGTTACTCAGTAACGAATACATACGGTTTGTTACAGCTCTACTATGTATGCTTGTTTGTATTTACGGATGTTCCACCGTAGCGCCTAAACTATTCATCCGATTTTGATAAATAAGGTGTCAATCGATTCGTTATTATGGCCCGGGTAACATATGCTGCATTTATATTTAAATACACTAATAAATAATCGTTATTAGCACCTAATTAAAGCATTAAAAGGTTCAGTCAGTGGCTGTTTTTACCCGACTACGGCGAAAAGGAACGGTTATGAGTTTAGCAGTATATGTATGTATGTTTTTATTTACGGATGTTCCACCGTAGCGTCTAAATCGATTCGTTATTATGGTGGTAACATAGGCTACATTTAATTTTGAGTTTTGATCACAGAGGGGAGAAAATTGAAAAAAAAATTAAGTTCAAAAAAAATAATTTAAATAAATAATAATAATAATATAATTTAGACTACTGAAAAGTATGAAACAAGAAAATATTCTCATCGGAGGATAGCCGTTGTCGTATGCCATCTCATATATATGAGACCACTCTAGATGTATAGCGTGATGCACTTTGCCCTAGAGCTTATGATCGCTTACTACTATTAAAATGTAATGTTTTGTTAGGGTAGGTGGCATATGACCACGGCTATCTTCAGATGAGAATAATTTCTTGTTTTATACTTTTCAGGAGTCGGGTTTTAGTTTTTAAACTTATTTTTTTGGATTTCGTGTAGTGGTGGGTCGTTGACGATTAGGTACAGAATCAACGAAATGAAACCGTCAACTGTGCCACGTCAACAAGTTAAAAAGAACACTAGGCAGAACCGTTGGCGTCACGAAAAAATGTTTTCATATCGTTGGTTTTAATTAACGAATACATCGGGTTGCAGTGGCGTAACAATAGACTGACAGGACGGGCAAAATGCCACGGCCCCCCTGCCCGAGCCGACCGTCAGCACAGGAGGATCCTAACATTTATTATTAGATTTAATAAAATTTGTCACGGGCCTCAAACGGTATAGTTACGCCACTGTCAGGTTGTAAGAAAATTACGAGAATTTGTTTTGCTTCAATAATAATTAATCGAATAGTTTTCTTGGGTACTTTGTGATTGACAAATGCAACTTACCTGACTAACTTGATACGCGGCGGCATCGCAAGCCATTAATTCTTTTTTCGAGAGCTGTTCAACAATGGCGGCTGCGTAACAATCGCCCAACATGTTGTTGGTTGTTCGGACTCGATCACTGAAAGAAGAAATTTCAATATGACGACAAATCATAAGTTTTAACTGGTTTTTTTAATCCTTCATTAAGCCGATAATCTTTATTCTTCATTGCAATCACCATTAAAAACTTTAGATCGAGTCTCGTTGTCAGTCTAATTAAATTTTTGGAAATCTTAGATGTAAATTCAAACCATTTCTGGGAATCTTAGCTGAAAGTTTATATAGGATGAGTCATTTTAATCTTCGGATGAGATTAGGTATCTTTTCAGGGTAGGGTAAAATCGAAAAATTGGACATCAGATGCCATGTTCATATGATCACGTTTGGTCGATGGTTTAAGAACATTCAGGGTCAATTTTTTATTGATTGGGAACCCTAATTTTTTCTCCAAACCCCGTATTTTCCGAAACATCTACAGTCCAAAAATTGAATTTCCAATTTTTTAAATTTTTTTACTGCCGAATCGTAGATTTTTTTTAAAAATCGCAAGAGATAAAAGGGTCTTGGAATTTTTCAAGGAATCAATTCCGATTTTTAAAAAATGCTTTGCTAACGAAAGAAAATTTATTCTAACGATTGAGACATCGAAATAACAGAAAGTGTGCAATTTTTTTTGACGTGATAACGTCTTATAAATTGATGAAACACCAGCTGCACGCACGAAAAAGTGTAACGTTCCTAACGTTCCGCCTGACCCTGTGCGTGCAAGCGAGAGCGCAGTATAAGCGATAGAGAAGCACGATCGGCCCAAGTTTGACAGCTACTAAAATTTAGATTATGTATTATTAAATATGATATTCGAGCGGAATACGTTATCACGTAAAACTATCGTCCGTAAACCGACTTTACAGACAACCAATTTTTTTAAATTGGAATTGATTCCTTGAAAACTTCCAAGAACTTTTTGTTTCTTGCGATTTTTCAAAAAAATCTATGATTCGGCAGTAAAAAAATCATAAAAGTGTGGAAATTTAAATTTTGGATCGTGGATATCTCGGAAATACGGGGTTTGGAAAAAATGTTTGAGACAAACGTTTCATATTTTTTCACTGCCAACCGAATGCTGATGTGAAAAACGAGGGTTCCATTGAAAACAAAGTTGGCCCTGAATGACTTTGAACCGTCAATCCAAGATCAAAACTGACCATGGCATCCGATGTCCTCCTTCGGACCAATCAACTTTGCACTGAATCATTTTTTTATTTTACCCTACCCTGAAAAGATAAGGGCATCCGAAGATTAAAATTACTCACCGTATATTATACTTTGTAGATAAATAAAAAAAAATACTTACACAAACCAGTCAATGGCAAATAGCAGCGAAACATCATGGACGGGTGCATCGATTGCTGTTAAAACCATCAACAGAAGGACGAGCGCTGCGCTTGGGACACTTGCAGACGACAGAGACGCTGCCGTTGATGTCAAACTGGCAAGAGAAGAAATAAAATCAATTTATTCTACAAGACCTCTTTTCAACTCAGGGACGGATCTAGATTCTTCGAGCCCTCATTGAAATCCAAATTAAGAATCTTTAATAAATAAAATTTTCGACCAATTTTTCAGACAATATATTAACAAAAAAATAAATAATTAATACATTAACGTTTCAATCCGGATTTGTACCTTCTTCAGAACTGATCTAAAAAATAATTAATATTTAATTTCTAGTTACTTAGCTTTTTATAAAACTCCTTCAAAATTATTAATAAATATCAAAATAAATAACAAAAAAAATTGGTCGATAATTTTATTTATTGAAGAGTTCTAAACAGACGTTAATCAAAGATTAAGAATCTTTAAGTTGAGGTTTAAAATTTATTTTTAATAACATCATTAACAGAGTTAAAACATGGTGACTGGACCAAACAAATGTTAAAATTCACCCAAAGAATGTTAAATTTCAACCAAAAATCAGTCATAATTTAACCAAAAAATTTTCGAAATTTACTCAAATCTTTTTTAAAATTCACCCAAATCTTTACTTAATTCACCCAAAAATTGTCAAAATTCACCTAAAAATTATCAGCATTCATCCAAATAATTGTCCAAATTCACCTAAAAATTAATCAAAATTCACCCAAAAATTACTCAAAATTCAGCCATGAAAATGAGAATTAGGTACCTATTAATATTAACTATTTTGTACCATACGATAAGTGCTCATTATTCAATTTTTGTGGGCCCTTGACACTTAAGGGCCCAGAGCTTAAACTCTATTAGTCCTTATATAGATCCATCCCTGTTTTAGCTGCAGTTTGCACATTTTTAAAAGTCCGTGTAAACTCGATTTCGTGTTGACCGAGTACCTATGGTAATGATAGTACAAGATCCGGTATTAGAAATATATACCCTCATCTGTTATTTGATGATGACAAAGATAAAATGTTAGATAGTATATTCAATGTGAATTTGACTCTATTCAATAAATAGAGTAACTGTGATTCATTGAAGTTAATGATAGAGTATTTGGAAAGAATTCCGTGGCATAAGGATCGAAAATGAAGCAATACTGAAAATTTTTTTAAACTTGCATTTAATCGAAACGTCAGTATTAAATGCAAGTTTAAAAAAATTTTCAGTATTGCTTCATTTTCGATCCTTATGCCACGGAATTCTTTCCAAATACTCTATCAGTATATTCAATGATAAATTGCAAATGGGTTGCCTAACTAAATCGCGTACCGATGCTGTTAAATAAAATAAATTCTAATTCACTTTTTTGGATCAACTTCCCCGATTTGTTAATAATATAAAAATCGAGCATTAGCTGCGAGAATATGACACAAGGAATTGGAAAAATAGAGGTTGCCTACTTTCCGCGCAGCATAACTGTGAAGATAATTTGTAGTTTTCATAGCTAAGCTTTTGATTTTTTTTTATATATTGCTGCTCATATTAGAAATGAGACGGTGACAGTAAAGTCTCAGTTATATGTTTTCTTGATATCTGTGATTTCGTGACGTAAATATAAAGATGTAGAATTAACTACATAAAAGTATAACCTTGAAAGCACATAATACAAATAAAAAAGTAAATCGGTTTAGTGCCATTATCCGAGATGACAGTGACAAACGACATGTGCACGCGACCTCAAACAAATTGACAAAGGTTATACACAATAATAATATACATGATGTAACATAGCACAAAGCTAAAAGCTGTATAATATGATAGCGTTAGTCA
This sequence comes from Xanthostigma xanthostigma, assembly GCA_963575645.1. NCBI lineage: Eukaryota > Metazoa > Arthropoda > Insecta > Raphidioptera > Raphidiidae > Xanthostigma > Xanthostigma xanthostigma. The sequence continues at coordinate 43,644,793 of OY754470.1, forward strand.
GTAACAGGTCTGAAATTATCATTTTAGCGAGGAGGCTGAAAATTTGAAGGTATGTTAGAACATCAAGAAACGGTATAAAAAGGTGCAGACATGCAAAATGCAGAAAAACTTTAAAATAATTGCAATTTTTGAAGATATAATAAAAATTCAAATATTTAGAAAAAGTAGGATGAAGTGAATAGGTACAAGCGCACATAATATATCTTTTAGTTTAGAAGTTATGAACGTTTTAGGGTCTATAAAAAGAAACTTAAGACGATTAGGTATATGTATCTGCGAAACTAACTGCTTTTCTCTCGAACCTATGTTTAACGCGGGAGGGTTTATGAAGGACCAATAAATTATCACACTGCAAATCTTTCCAGACAACTTTTTGAAAAAAAGTTTTGGCTACAAGTTTTTGCTAAGTTATAGTTTTTTCTAGGAATTTTTTTTCAATTTTTCGCCCGTAGGATTGTCACTCTTCTTTTGACGTTTAACTTTAAAAGCAGCATCGGGAGAGCTGTAACCGCTCTTAGGCGAGGAGAAAGAATTTGAGATGAAAAGTGCATAGGGTATTTGTAGATCTATACTAATATTATAAAGAGGTAAAGTTTGTAAGTTTGGATGTAGGACTGTAGGAGGCAATCTCCGAAACTACCCTTCCGATTTCAAAAACTTTTTCACCAATATTTAGAACGAACCTTCAGGATGAACACAATGCTATATACTTATTGCGTTAAAATAAAAGCGCTTCCCGTGGAGACCAATTTTGCAACCTAAGGCGACTAAAAAACGGTAGGATTCCACAAATCCGGGCGAAGCCGGACTGGGCCGCTAGTAGCATAAGCATTAAACAGGCATATCATTCCGATCTGAGATTTTATTTTTTAAAATTCCCTTGATTTCTTTCAAGAGGGAGTCGTCACAATTAATGATGAATATCATTGAGCAGAGAATGAAAATATACATTAATTCGGGCAACAGATTTGAAAAACTCTTCTTTTTCTCAAGTAACACAACCTATAATATATTATTTCGCTATGGTGAAGGGATGTAAGAGGAATAAGCAGTCGAGGATATTAAATGTAAATTATTATTTAATATCAAACAAGATAACAAAAACTTACCAAACAGTGATGATTTCGCCAAAACCAAGATAGATTCCGTTCATTTGCGCAATGAATATAGATGCCACAGCTACGAAGAGGGCTGTGCCGTCCATATTAATATTACAACCAATTGGTAGTACAAAACGAGTGATGCGAGTATCAATCTTCAGTTTCTCATTCATACATCTATATAGAAAAAAAAAATATAATGAATAATTCATTTCATTTTTGTTTCGAATAAAGCATTATGTTATCACTGAAAATTTTAAGAAAATGCTTAGATTATGTTTTCGTATTTTATTTATTTCTTGTAGATAATAGACGCTTGATAACTGAGGTCGTTAGGGTTTAATTGCATCAAATTTAATTAATGCGTCTGTAAATCAGACGCGGTCACGCGGGGATACACGCGCGAACGGTCATTCTATGTGGGCCTTTTCTAAGAATGTAGTTTTTTATGAGCATTTCGAATGTAACTATCTATTAAAAAATTAGAACTAAATTCATTATTAGTTTATTTAATAATATCTAACTTGATTAACTAATAAATTATTTAATTAATTATTAACAAAAAACAATGTCGGGCAAATTCGGCAATTATTCTATAAGAAAGTCTACATCGGAATAATGTATCTATCTTTAAGAGGCAATCTACAAATCCGGACGAAGCCGGACCAGGTCGCTTGCATATACATACCTAAAAGTAACTGGCAAAGCAGCAGCTGTCGAAGCAGTTGCAAAAGCTGTCAGTGTAGCTTGTATCAGTCCATAATAAAATTTGTACGGATTTCGTCTTATGACTAGAAAATATAGCAACTGTATCACCACAAACTGATAAAATACTACGCCGATAACGACTGTTGCTATAAACCTGGAACAAATAAAAACATCTATAATGCCCATATTCACCGAGCACTATTAAAGGTATAAGTTACTAATCTTGGATTTTTTCGTTAGAATAAAATTTACTTTCAATTTACCAAACAAATTATCAGGTAGAAAAGTTAGTCAAAGGATGTTCGATTTTTCTGCTATATTTTTAATGTCAAAGGAATAATTGAACCTAAAGCATGTTTTGTTCTCTGACCAAATCAAGATCAATGAGTATGACAAAAACCTAAAAGTTGATTTGCTGTCCGCAATGTTTCTGCAACTCTATGCGGACGTCAAACAAATTTTTCCCCAGAATACCAAATGGTTTCCTTGCATTGAGGTATTTGAAGTTCGGGAAAAGAATTTTCCTCGTCGCTCGTACAGAATTGCAAAGATTATGCAGGCAGAAAATCCTTTTCCAAGTGTACTCTGATCGTTTCAAACTTGTCCTGGTTTCATCAGTAAAACAAAACATTCTTCCAGTCCAATTATTCCTCTAGCATTAAAAATCTAACATAAAAGTCGTGTGATGCATTAGTTTTGGCCAGGATGTAGCTAGATGATGTATAGTTTGCTATTATTTGATGAAACAGCCATTGTTGACGTTAGAAAGCAATATTAGAAAAATGTATTATTCAAATAATGCCATTGTCGGAACTGAAACTCGAATCATCCACTATCGCGGTGGCTGAGTTATCAATTATTCTAGTGACCTATTTATTTTATGAAACAACCATTGTTGACGTTACAAAGCAATATTAGAACAATGTATTATTCAAACAATGCCACTGTCGGGACTGAAACCCGAATCATCCACTATCGCAGCGGCTGGGTTATCATTTATTGTACAGTGACACATCTAAACAATCAACTTTCCTATAATAAATCAATCGAGAGTTACGTCTAAGAGGACTCAAAGATGAGTTTGTTTCTATTTTTAATCTTTTGTAAGTCATTCAACCGCCGCGGTAGTGGAAGATTCGGGTTTGAATCCCGACAGTGGCATTGTTTGAATACCGTATTTTTCTAATAATGCATTGTAGTTAACAATGGGTGTTTTATAATATGGTAGCTATTTAATTGTATAATTATAGATACGGTTATAACACTTACCAAGCAAGTTGTGACATCACCAATCCAAGATCGACGACGCCTAATATTTTCCCGGCAATGACGCTGCTGATACCGACGGGCGTCAACCACATGACGCCCGTGACCATCCGCATGACAACTTCGAAGATTGCTGTGAAGAAGTCGACGACCACTTTGCCTTTCTCGCCCAAAGTGCCCAGCAATGTGCCAAACACCAAGCAGAAAAACACTATGCCGAGAGTGTTGGTTCCAGCCCTGGGAACGAATACAATGATTCAAAATACAATTATTTATATCATCCGTTTTTAATATCGGTCAAAAATTAAATCAAAAGCAGAATTTTCACATGGCTTCCTTTTAGGGTTCCGTACATCTGATAAAAAAAGAATCCTTATAGGATCACTGTGTCTGTCCGTCTGTCATAGTTTATGTTCCTGAATCTACTGGACGAAAAAAGTTGAAATTTCGTACACGTATGGAGTTAGATGACCCAGTCATGGACGTACAGCGTAAATAAACGAATTCCGATTTTGGGGATAAATTTTAGGAGGCAAATCAGAAAATTAAAAAAAGGCATTTTCCAAGTGTATCATGCGACGTATCCAACGAAAGGGCTCGTTATGAGAAATGCAAATACATATTTTTTATATTTTTAAAATTCATAGCATAAAAGATAATGCGAAAATTTAAATCTCCCCCTCCACTCTAATCTCTGAAAGTACTGTTCCAAAAATGTTGAAAAAATAGGAAATATAGGACCTCACTCATAGTTTACAGGAAAACCTGAACGTAAATCTTCAGTCTTAAAGTTATCAAAGAAAACGGAATGGTACGGTCCCCTCTCCACGCGAGTTCGACTCCTACTTGATCGGTTATTTTAAGGACGAACCTCTTCCTCCCAAATTATGAAATATGAGTTTGTGCTAATTGTATAAGCTTAGACAATCTCAGGTGGCGTTCACTAGCAAAAAAAATCACAGCGTTGAAAAAGTTTTTAGCTCGAGTTGATTAATTATTCTCAAGGCCATCAACAGTTCTAGTTATTTAAGCTTATAGCTGCAATCCAAATTTTTAATTTATTATTAAAATTCAATTGACACTTTTATCAATTCTCTGATTAGATTCTGGGAATTGGGGGCTCTTAATAGGGAGCAATGTCATACTGGGTGTTTTTTGAAAACTTTGGACGTTTTTCTTTAAAAAAATGCTGGCTGAATAAAAAAAAATGTCGAACGAAAGTTGTCGAGTTTCGAGAGGGAAATAGTTTGGTCACAATAACCACCACTACAACCTCACCCCTTAGCAGGGGGAAGGGTGACTTTTGTTTTTTAAACGGAGAGTTTTCTCGAGAGAGAGCCTGCTGATTCTTCAATGTGTTATCAGTCATTATTAACGATTTTCAAAAAAACTTAAAGTTAAATTAAAAAAAAAAATCAGACAAAAGATGTTCATTTTCACATACAAAAAAAATCGATGATTAAAAATTAAAATTCCCATTTAAAAAACAACCCTGCTAAAGGGTGAGGTGGTGGGGGTGGTTATTGTGACCAAACGATTCCTCCCTTGAAACCCAACAACTTTCGTTCGAACTTTTTTTTTATTCAACCCGTTGTTTTTTTAAATAAAAACGTTCAAAGTTTTCAAAAAAAAACCCGATATAAACATCAGCATTGCTTCACGCTTAGCTATATTTTCAGACTAGATCGATAACTTTGGCGAAATATATTACTAAAACGTAACATATTTAATATTGTTTATTGCGATATATAGTAAGCCTTTATGATAATAAATTAATTTCTTTTTGACACTGTATGTAAGCCGAACGAGTATAAATAAATCGAACATATTTTACATTTTATATAGTATAGATATTTTAAAAAGAGTTATTACATAATGTAGCAATACGATTTAACATCTGACATTTAAATATTATTACAAATATTTAAAAATAGAATGGAAGCATCACAAATGCAAAAGCTGGTACCTTCTGACACGCAAGTCGCTAAGTCAGAAATTTCATATCTAATGATTCGAGATAGGGTAGTTGACGTATATCTATCTAGTTCATAGGCGCCGTCGTTTGAAAGTCGTCTTGGGTACTTGGGACCGGTCATTATATATTCCATATATTTAATAAAACTATATGAACCATTGTCTATCTACTCAATGTATCGAAAATATATCTGCGTCTCTTTCTTCGATGTAATTCCCTGATTTCTCCGATGATAGGATTGGTTGATGTGCTTGCATTCAATCTGAATAAAGTATCTCTGTTTCAAAAACTTTGTCTTTTTCTATGACGTCAACATGGGTCGTACCCAGATTTTGGCCTAGGAGGGGGCAAATTAGAAATTTCTTAAGCCGGGTCCCCCGTGCTTGTTTTGCCCTCCTGGATACGCCAGTGCTTACGTCGCAAAAAAAGACATAAGTATATGTTTGCACCCTAATAGTTCGATTGCGATTTTATTCCTATGCTCAGTATAGAATAAAAGTATATGTTATATTCATTTTTACTTTTTTATGAAAGCAACAATACTTACACGAAATTTCAACCTCAATAAAAATGATATGTAATAATAGTACCAGTTTTGCAATGAGGAGTCAAGGTTTGGGCAACTAGTAGGGGTGCCAGCCGTAGGGTTGCAAACCATACTTTATTTTTGATCGACATACTTCATACCTTCTGCCGTATATACTTTAACATTTTTACCCGACTGCGGCGAAGCCAAAGGGAAGGGTTATGAGTTTAGCAGCTATGTATGTATGTTTGTATTTACGGATGTTCCACCGTAGCGCCTAAACTATTCATCCGATTTTGATAAATAAGGTGTCAATCAATTCGTTATTATGACCCGAGTAACATAGGCTACATTTTTTTAAAATTTTGGTCCCAGAGGGGAGCAAATTGAAAACAAATAAAAAATAAGTTAAAAAAAAAAATTGGTTGTCTGTAAAGTCGGTTTACGGACGATAGTTTTACGTGATAACGTATTCCGTAATACATAACCTAAACCTCCCAAAATTTGGTTTCAATCCGCTTATCCTTGGTGTCGGAATGATAAGAAATGTCAAAAGTGACGTTTGCAACTTACAAAGTATTATGTTCTAATAATAATTAGTTATTCCAATACTTAACTTAGAAGGCTTTGCATTTCACAATATACTAATGTCAAAAAATTGAATTAAACATTAGAAATGCAGCTGTTTTCATGTTAAGACAAGACATACGTTTGCTTCTAATTTCCATGTACGGCAAACAAAGACAACCGACCGCGTCGCGCCATGCATTACACAACATTGCATTTATACAGCTATTTTTCTATATAAATTTGTATAAAATATTTTTCTATATAAATTTGTATAAAAAAACTGTTTAGGCAAATTCTGTTATACGAAATCTATGTAAAATGTTCTCCTCTTTCGTTTAAGACTGGTTTCAAACCGATCTGATTTAAATTGAGCGAGAAATTAGCAAAAAGCACGCACAGGGTCAGGCGGAACGTTAGGAACGTTACGTTACACTTTTTCGAACATGCAGCCGGTGTTTTATCAATTTATAAGATTGGTGATTCATCCATTTATAAGACGTTATCACGTCAAAAAAATAACTTAAATAATCAGGACATCAAGAATATATTGTTTCATTGCATTTTGATGACAGGAAAGTGCGTGCTGATCATTCACAAAAAATCTTTCGGGTGCACAAGTACTTGAGTATCCTTCTTATATATTGATTAGCAAATGTTTTTGGCACGAGCTGCTATCCGTAACTGCTTAAATATGAGGAATTAAAAGACTTTATGCAGACATTACTAATATAAGACATTTAAAAATATAGCGTCATAAATTTAAAAGAATAAATTCCTCTACACTAAATAATTAGTAAGCACTACATATTTTGAAAAAAAAATTATTCAACTTATAAACCAGTAGTAGATAAAATCTAAACCTGTCACGACATTTAAGTAAATATGTATATGTACTTAATTACATTTCTATGACGTTCATATTGATATGTTCATGACATGGAAAATTATTATTGCATACAAAAAATAATTAAAGTTTTGTAGCAAAAAAATGTTTTAAAAATCTCTCAGGCACTATTTTTTTCTGAAAAAAAAATCCTAGTTCAATAATTTATAATGGCCTTTTCGAATAAAACATATCTCGCTATGGAGATTTTTAATTTTAGTTCATTATCACTTTTCAAACAATTTGAAAATCTAGACAAATGACGGTTAAAAACTACTTGTACTTGTACTACAATTCGATCATTATTCGTAGTCAAAGGTATGAGGAATGATTAATAAATGAACAACAAATGGCACTTTTAGAAAAAACCAGGCTACAAAAGAAGATTCACGTACTACATCGATTAAAATATTATGTTATAAGCTCCCATGACAGAAAAAGTTACTCCATCGAACACCTCAAAATCAGTGAAAATGACTGAAAAACGTGTAAGAAACATGTTACGCCCGCCAGACTAGTAAAAATTTGTTAATTGTTATTTTTTATGAATTTTTAAATTTAAAAAAAAAGCATGATTTTTTTTCCAAAACACCTGCTTTCTGCATAAAAATTGGTCTGTCAGCGAAAAAATGTTTTTGACTATGACAGACTTCTTAAAAAAAAATTGGTTGTCTGTAAAGTCGGTTTACGGACGATAGTTTTACGTGATAACGTATTCCGTAATACATAACCTAAATTTATATAATAATTATAATAATTCGAATCTATGATATTGCATCTTTCGCTTTAAATTTAGGTTAATTTTATTTATTTAAATTACTCACCATATAATATAATTGTTTTTTTTAACTTTCTTTCTTTCGTATTTATTTTAAGTCTCAAAGATTAGCTGTCATAATATTTATAAAACAATTGTTTCACTGTTTATAATATAAAATTCCAAAACCTACTTACAATATTTAAGTATTTTCATACGTCAAAAAATTGATTTTTATAATGATAAAATTTGTAAGAAAACGATTTTTTCGAGAGATGAGACCTAGCTAAAACGATTTTTTGCCCCCCAAAATCCCTTTTCAGTAAATTTCATCCAAATCGTACGGGCCGTTTTCGAGAAAAGCACGCAGGCGGAACGTTACGCGTTACGCGTTACGAACGTTAGGAACGTTACGTTAGGAACGTTACACTTTTTCGTGCATGCAGCCGGTGTTTTATCAATTTATAAGATTGGTGATTCATCAATTTATAAGACGTTATCACGTCAAAAAATTTATAACAAATTAAGTCTGACAAATTTATTAACAAAAATTGTCAGCCAGACAAATTTTTTCAAAAATGGTACATTATTTACTACAAATTGTATAAATTTCAAGCAGGTGTATTGGAAAAAAATCATGTTTTTTTTTTAAATTCAAAAATTCATAAAAAATAACAATTAACAAATTTTTACTAGTCTGGCGGGCGTAACATGTTTTTCAGCCATTTTCACTTTATAATTTTGAGGTGTTCGATGGGGTAACTTTTTCTGTCATGGGAGCTTGGACTATTACGCCCTAAATAAAGGAAATTTCTCAGCAAAAGACTACAGTGTCACGTCGCACTTGCGTCTCGGTCTTTCTGGTCATCGGTGGGAGTAGTGTTGCCTAAAGACTAATTTCCAGGAAAGTCCCGGAATTCGTCGGCTTGTTCCGATCCCGAAATTTTAGTCTACTGTCTCGAAAATGAATAGTTTCAAGTAATTATAAAACATTGTAAATATATAATACACGAGAAAAATAACCTCCTTGACTGGAATTTTAATGTTTTTTGTAAACTTGAGAAATAAAATTGTTGGGTACTGCTTTATTTGTGGAAAAAAACAGCGAAAAAGGTAAGAATTTGAGTTTATTAAGAATTCCTAACAACAAGAAAAGGTAATAACCATTTATTTCTATGTCGTTCTAAATCATTAGGCAGATACAGTAATGTAATAACGGTATTCTATTCATTATAAATAAAACCTACATATTGTAGTATTGTTATTTGCTACGAAAAATATACTAAATATGCAGCCATTGCCATTCAATAACTCGCATATGATTGGCTGCGCGAACTCAGGTTGTGTTTGCGCATGTGCCAGATTGACTTTCTGAAAACCCGACCTTGGAGGACAAGACATCAAAGACGCCGACACCGAGTGAGCGAGTGCAGTTACTGTAATCACGAAGTGCTTCTCTGCTGTGGTACGATCGGGACTGCTCGCTCGGTCGTGTGTATGTCAGTGGAGATTTACAGTTCGTGCTACAGTTCAGAAGCACTTCGTGATAAGGGCTCTTGTTAACGACCGTTTTAGTCAACGGGTAAAGGCCCCCATACACCTCGTTCTTTTTTGGCAGTTTTCATCGTCACGATTAAAACACGTCGGTCAAAACCGAAGTGTATGGGCAAAAACTGTCGATGAAACACGGCAGTTTTTATATCTGCCGAATCTTGATTTTAAACACGACGTGTTTGCTGGTTGTCGTTTCAAATCGTAATGTGTGGCGCTTTCCGATAAGAATCGACGTGTTTATTCAGTGGTGCGACGTACAGCAAATAAGTCATATTAATTAAATGATTGTAATTAGTTTGAGTATTGATTTATATTTTAAAAATAACTCAAAATAAGTATGTTCGTCCATTCTCAGGTAATTGAACCAATCCCCAGGTTCAAGTTTCAGCTCGTTCAATTCATACAATTGTATCGAAAATTAAACCAATCTCCTGGTTCTAGTCGTAATTCATTTAGAAGATTTACGTGTGAAAATTGCCTGCGTTTAAGTAACCATTCTTTAGTCCATTTTGAACGTTTTCTTTTTGAAAATTTTAATTTTATAGCCACCGCGGCTGCAACTGCTAACGTTGTCGTAGGATCCACCAAAGCAGATCGTATTAATGATGCCACGACTTCAGAAAAACTGAACGAAACAACGCCTCTGTGTGGATATGGCCGTTGTTCGTGTTTAATTAACCGTACAGTTTTACCCGTGCGGTTAAAACTGCCATAAAAGAACGAGGTGTATGGGGATGGCCGTTGTTCGTGTTTAACGGTACAGTTTTTACCCGGCGGTTAAAACTGCCAAAAAAGAACGAGGTGTATGGGGGCCTTAACGGGCCGACGCGAAACGGTTACCTTTATACACGATCCGCTAATAACACTGGCCTATTATGAACAAGGCTAATTAATAAATCCATATCAATATCAATTTTAAACTCCATATTCACAATGAGCAGCACAAGGTAGGTAGGTAGGTATAAGTAAAAACGTGCGCGCACGTGTGTCGTTGTCAACAGACTTCTATGAAATGACGTGATCCACTGCATAGGATCGACTGCCGTCGCGCCGAGAGGCGACGTGCGAGTATCCGTTGAGTTTTGTTGCAGCGGTTACATTCCCGTTGCCTTAACAAACACCCACACTAACCTATTGAACACTGCGCGTCGGCCCGTCGCCCGTCATAAAAATCGGGCCGTTATCCGTTGTCATTAACAAGAGACTAGGCGAATATCTGCTATGGCCGATGTTTCAGGAGTTCAGCAGTCACTTTCGACTGCTCGAAGCATGCCCGTGTAATTGCAATTGTCGGTTTAAAATTTTCTCATAACGTGGACATTTTAATACAGATTTGAATTAAGAAATATAACGTACCTGTAATTAACTTGTCTAACGAATTCCATCGCAGGTGGATTATTGTCAGTCTCTGTATTACCGGCAGAATCATTCACAATGCTGTCATTCTTTAGAAACTGCGGGTTAGGAACGTACACCGTGTGGGCCTGTAAACAATCAACGCAACAAACCACTTTGTAGCTCTGGCTTTTGTTAGTAGTATATTTATATACGCATTGTACAATATATAAGATTATGTTTTTGTTTTATAATCTGTCAGTCAGTTCTAGAGACATGATGAAAACATAGCAAAAATGTGGTGATCATTTACACATTTTGAACAATAATAATCTACTCGAATGATATACGATTGGAACTAAGAAAATTTTATCAGTTTTTGAAAAATCTTCATTCATTCATTCATAAACTGTTCATTCGTTTTTAGCCCCGAATAAAATAGTCCAAGAGCTCGCGCTAAAAAATTACAAAATTTTTGTAAAGGTTAATGTTTTGAAACTAGCCAGTATTTTAGAGTGTAGATTTTACTACAATCAGCAAGTCAGCGACCGCGATCACTAGCGTCGGGGAGTTTTATAAAAGCTAAAATTTGGTACATGATTAATTTCTTAAATATAATAAACAAAGATCTTATTTTGATAAAACCGGCCTAGTTGGTAGAAGTAAGACCTACAGACTGATGAACATGTCGCTTCTATGAAAATGAGATCTAATTTGTTATTCTATACTAATATTTTATCAAGAAACAAAGTTTGTAAGTTTGGATGTAATCTCTGAATCTATACTCATCCGATTTCAAAAATTTCTTCACCAATATATAGAATAGACCTTCGGATGAACATCTATACTAATATTATAAAGAGGTATAGTTTGTAAGTTTGGATGTAGGAGGTAATCTCCAAAGCTACTCATTCGATTCCAAAAATGTTTTCACCAATATTTAGTATGAACCGTTATGATGAACATAGGCTATATATTATCGCGTTAAAATAAAAGCTCTTTTCATGAAACCAATTATGTAACGTAAGTCGACGAAAAAACGGTGGCAATCTACAAATTCGGGCGAAGCTTAACCTGGCCGCTATATTAAAAAAAATAATCCTGTGCAGAACTTCAGCTTTTACAAAACACTAGTTTTTTTTGGCCCCGACGCCAGATGTAGCGACTGTAGTATTATTTACTGAAACTCTAAATACTAGCTAATTTTAAAATATATAGATTTTACAAACACTTTGCAAACTTTGATCACCGACTCTTAGTTAAAACGAGCGTGTAGTACGCCGCGAGCGCTACGAATAACGTTTTTGGGAGCGGCACCTGTCGAGCGTAGAACATGATCAGTTCAATTTAATTAATACATCATTCGTATTTCAGCGTGTGGCATGCCGCGTGCAAAAACAATGTCTGAAATCTGAATGCGCCATATGTGATAAAATTGTACATTAATCTTTCATCATTAATATTTAAGTAACACGCGGCGTGTTAACATTCATTTGTTTCAAAACTTAAAGAAGGTTCTTGATTTTTCCATTTTACATAATCACGAAATCTGTAACCAGGAGACCTAGCTTCCTATGCTTGCCGTGTTTCGAGACGGATCATTTTCTGGCGCATGCGAGATGGCGCTGTTATCACTACCTGGGAAAACTTCGGTTCTTTCCGCCTGTTTTCGCCATAAGTTACCAAAGTTGTTTAACTTCACAGACACTACATACATGTAAACCATGAACGAGTGTGCGTTACCCAGTAGCTGATGCCATATTGGTTCATGCGACAGATATCGGTCCACCGCTACGCTCGAGCTGGGTCTCCTGGTTACCGACTTCGTAAACTAACATTGTTCAAGCTCTAACCATACAATAACACAGCAATACTAATTTTTTTATTAATGAATTGAACACTTTTTTTTTGCATATTTGACAGACATTTTTCCAAATGAATAAATGTTTAATGCGAGGGCTGTCAGGTATGCAAAATGTTTTTTTGCAAGGTAGATAATGATAACCGTAAATCATCGATACTTCTCTATAATCTGTATTTTCAACAGGCAGCATTGAGCCGTATTTGAGATACTGACAACATTATGACAACAAAGAAGTGTTAAAAGCAGTGCCGGATTAACCTATAAGCAAAGTAAGCAATTGCTTAGAGCATCGCGTCTCAGGGGGCACCAAGAAGCACAACTCAGAAATGAAAATTACCTCACTAAACCGTGTCAACAAGTTTTTTTTTCTTTTTGTCATGTTCTCAAAAATTTTATGTACTGATATGTCTTTAGAAGTATAAAAATAAATATTAATTTATTTTTAAAAATGAAAACGAAAAAAATATTATTTCTTAAGGGATCGATTTTTTTTAATTTTAAAAGTTTTGAAACTTTTTTTATATTAATTGTATCAAAATGCCTAAGGATCGATTTTATAGACAGTCAAATTTTCAATGAGAGCATTGATTGTAAAATTCAATTTTTTTCCTAAAAATCTACGCTTTTTAACTTTTTTCTATCAATTTGAATTTTTTTTATAAACTGAACATACACTCAGTTACATAAAAAGTGGATCACCTAAAATTATATGTAATTTCGATTCGTTGTATTTTCAAAATTAATAAGCCGATTTTGAAAATTCTTTTTTTGTTTGATAGAGCAGAGTTTTAGGAACATTTTTATGTATGAATTTTGAATTTCAATTAAGGCTTGATTACAGTGGAGACGGAAGAATAAGACAATGTTTTTTTAGTCAAGTTTCCTACGAAAAGTAGCAGCAGCAGTAGAATTTTTTCCTTAATTTCATCTTATTCCTTGGCCTTTTTTGTATCGGTTCGTTTTTGTTTTCAGAAATTATCTTAAATAACACCTGAGTTATAAAGAAAAATTCAAAAAACTGCATTTATTCTTTATTAATGTCGTGACCATAAGTAGGCTGGGAATGTATCGGTATTTAGGAACAAAACAAATGAATAATTTCTTTGACAGTCCGAATTTATTGATGGTTATTATTGTTTACTGTTAAATTTTTCATTTATGTGAATAAATTATTTGTTTTGTTCCTAAACTCCGATCCATTCCCAGCCTACTTATGGCCACGACATTAATAAAGAATAAATGCAGTTTTTTAAATTTTTCTTTATAACTCAGGTGTTATTTAAGATAATTTCTGAAAACAAAAACGAACCGATACAAAAAAGGCCAAGGAATAAGATGCAATTAAAGAAAAAATTCTACTGCTGCTGCTACTTTCCGTAGGATTCTTCAAATTTGACTAAAAAAACATTGTCTTATTCTTCCGTCTCCACTGTAATTAAGCCTTGATTGAAATTCAAAATTCATACATAAAAATGTTCCTAAAACTCTGCTCTATCAAACAAAAAAAGAATTTTTAAAATCGGCTTATTAATTTTGAAAATACAACGAATCGAAATTACATATACTTTTAGGCGATCCACTTTTTATGTAACTGAGTGTATTAGAGAGGGGGCCCATAAGCAAGAAATACGTAGGGCATCAAGGAGTCTTAATCCGGCACTGGTTAAAAGACACTCTATCGAATAACAAAAGAATCATCGAAATCGGTTCACAGCCGGCGAAGATATCGACAGATAGATATAAAAAAAAAAACAATCGAGTAGAGAACCGCCGCCTTTTTTCGAAGTGTGTTAAAAAAAATAGTCTACGACCGATTTGATATTTTTTTTGTCATATTATCTGTACAATTCAATATTAAAATTTTAGTAGTGTTATCCAGTAGACTTTTTGTACGGTTAAAGCTTGAACTTATCGACGTATAATTTTTCTACGGAGCTATTTCAATCTGTTCATTAATTAATAAAATAGTCATTATGCATTGTTTTGCTCGTATTTTCAAATTTCCTGCCGCTATATTCATGTAAGAATATACATAGCAGCCGATAGTTTATGTAAATTGACTTTAAATTTTTAATTTTTCATTATCATATTATAGGTTGTAATTTATTGTATATGTTTAAAATGAATGATATTGAAATAACAAAAAAATTATAGCTGGTTTCTTGCGACACTTTCGTGTAAACAATTTAATAAAATAAAAAGTGTTTTAAACATCTTCAACGAAGTCGATTATATTAAAATTTTAAAGATGACATTAAGTTTCGAGTTTTTGCTCGTGCCTCACGTCATGACCACGTTGTTATTTTACCGTTTTATACCAAATTTCGGCGTGCTTGTTACTACGTTTTTTTTCGAAAGAATCAACAATCTTTGAATTCGAATCAAACTTAAAATTTTGAACGTGCAAATTATAAATTCTCATTTGAAATCAATAAATTACTTTTTATCGACTAATCTAGAACATCCATGCGATTGAATTTTTTGTTTAATGATTTATTTGTCCCTATAAGCTACTGATCATAGTTGTTTAATGGTTTTTTTTCATGAGAATGAACACAGATAAGAATGTCTGACATTTATTAAATATTGTAGATGGTTGAAGTTGATATTCGACAACTAACCTGCTGAAAGGCAGCTTGGAAAATGTTGTCCGGGAAAATATTTCTGAAATAGAAACACGTTTGTTACGCCTACAACTTGTAGCTAAAGTTTACTAACCACTCTTTTTTGTTTTGCTAATATAACTTTCTCATTTTTGCGTTTTCTTTATTCAACAGAATACCTCTAATTTCAAACTATTATTAATAAAAAAATTTAATTGCCTCTAACAATTAATTATTGATAAAAAAGACAGCATACAGTAAAACCTGTTGACCACTCACGGTTTCGCTAAAATGTGATTAAGCTTGTTGAGGATCATGAGGACATTTCGTCCGGTTGGATGGAAAAATAGTCAACTCAACATATTTTATCGTACTGCAGTTAAATTTTGTATTTAGTATCTTAAGAAGTTATGAAATGTATTGAAATATAAATATGTTAAAAATTTACCAAGAATACAGTTTTCTTGATATCATTAAACTATGTGAACATTTTTTTGTGTTCAATTTACTTTTTAAAATAACGTAACTGAACATTCAATTCCTTTTCTTAATACTTGAAATTCGAAGTATTCTGTCTTGGTTATTAAAAAAATTTGATGTAACCGAATTACGATTATACTTTTTTTTGTAAATAAGTTATAATTTTATTTTGACGCAGACGTTATTAATCGGTTATTATTTTGTTATAAAAATATGATTTGAAAAGTTGCGAACTGATTAAGATTTATTTTAAATGTCACCTTTTAATTTAAATACTTTTTAATAATACGTTACAAAATACTAAGTTTGTAAGGAAATTTTAAATATTTACAAACAAAACAGGGGAGGGAGGGGGAATGGCGCTCATTTCTGTAACTCTGTCAAAAAGGAACGTAGCAACACGTCCAGTCGCGTGAAGCGCGAGGGGAGAGGGCCTCTAATAGACAGCGATGCAAACGGACAGTCAGCTCGCGTCATGCGACCGTGAAGAGCGTTTCTTCGTTTGCGGCCGCGCTGATCTAATTTTTAATTAGGTGCTGAACAAGTTAAGTTGCTGGGCTCGCTATACTATATCAGTGTTGCAGATTTGCGTAAACTTCTTTATAAATTTGCTGAGCGCAACAATATCAAAAACAATTTTGATCAAAGCAGCAAAACAGCCGGATTGGATTGGGTACACTTCTTTATGAGACCCTGAGTGGCATTACCCAAAGTCAGGGGCAATGCCGCTCAAACAAGTTTTTTTAATAATGTTTTCCTACTACTAGTAGGTGAAAGATATATGCTTTTATTGTTAAATTGTTGATTACTCGATAATTAAAGACTTTGTTACTCTTCTTAATTTTGATTTATAATAAATACATTGGATCTTGGTGTTTACTATTCTTCCGATGTCGTTTGATATCGGATCAGGAAAAATAGGGTTACGTCTGTGTATATGGTGTGATTTTAAACTGCACAGGTACTCGCTAAGTCTAAACCAAGTCACTTGTTAAGTACCGCGTAGTGAATTGTCGGCCGAATTATATCGCAACTTTTCATTTCATAAAAATACAATTTAATCAGTTGAAGCAACATAAAATCTGTGTAAAGACTCTTTCGACTAAGTGCACAAAATATAACACAGTTATACGCAATGTTTGAGTGTTAGACAAACCTTCCGAGATCAAGTACACTGTCCAAGAGATTGACAGATCTTGCCTCGACGCCATGTACGAGCGTCTCCTTCATACCGGGATCTCCTGGATGTATGAGAAGCGCAAGTCCAATGCCTAAACAAGCGTTGAAGAAGCTGGTCAACAGGAAGTAAATCAACGTCCTCACAGCGATGCGTCCGTTCATCTTGGCGTTGAGACTCGCCGAACCGGCGATGAGACTCGCGATCACCAAAGGTAGGATCATCAACTTGAGAACGCGCATAAACAGTTCCCCCGGGTACGAAATCAACAGTATTGTGTCCACGCCGAGATTAAAAGGTCGCAAGCCAAATCCTGGAACAACAAAAACAGCGTAAATTTTACCAAATATTTCGCTCTTATATATATCTTGAAGGAGATTTATTTGGTTGAGGAGCAATAGAAATAAGCTTTACCAAAGCATTGCTTGTGGCCAACGTTTCGAAAATTATATTTTCATCCTCAGAGCCTCAATGCAAGTTGAGATAGTAAATTGTGCAGATTATTGTAGTATACATGATTATTTAAAATTATGAATTTCAACAAAATTTTTAATTAATAAATATCGTGATAGTATATTACATAACAAGGGCTGAAAGTTGAATTTTCGACCCTGCGCGTCATGAGCCCGAGGCGAAGCCGAGGACATCATGACGCGCGGGGCCGAGATTTCGTCAGCAGGGACGAAAGATTGACATTTACTCCTAGTGAGAACGTCGGGTGGAAAACATTTCTCATGCGTATTTATACTCGTAACTAGGGTTACCGCTGTCATTTATTATAATAAATAACAGGGAGGAAATGTCAAACTTTCGTCCCTGCTATAAGGGACGAAAGTACGTACTTTTGATCAAGGTATGAAGAAAAACAGTTTTTTTTCGAAACGGTGGCCACAAGCGATACTTTGGTAAAGCTTATTTCTATTGTTCCTCAACCAAATAAATCTGCTTCAATACATATTTTGGAACAAAACTTCTATACTAATCTTATATATATTATTCCTTTTAATTGTAAATGAGAATTTAAAAAATGTATTCATTTCAAACGATTCGACTTATACGATGAGGTCTAAGCCAGCGTATTCTTTAAAACTATCTGCATCTGCATATCATAGAAAATGTGGAAATTAAATTACTACTCCAATATGCTATTCACTAAATTAATAAGTATCTTTATGAGACGAGGTATGTTTAATTTTGTTCGTTTATGTTGAAAACGAAACATAATAATAACTAATTAAGATAAATTGGGGTCAAATCAAGGGATAACCACTGGCACTTGATGTTTTCAATCAGTGAGTCCATACGCGCCTTTTAATTGAGAAAAACTTGCTTGTCACGTGACGCACGGTCTAGGGGCCATCGAATCAATTGACATCACATGTCTGAAGACGTGTCTTTGTAAAAAAAAATTAAAAAACACGTTTTTTAAATTAAGTAGTGTATATAAAAAAAGTTTAGTGTATTGCTGAAGATGAGAGCATAGCTCCCGAAATGTACATCCACTAATAAAACTGTTGTGGTAAGAAGTAACGGTTCTTTATTTTTATTTAAGTAGTGTATTCTGAGAGAGAATAATGATATGATTGATTCTATAGCTATGAATTTTTACACTACGTTTTATTATAGGTATCTGTATTAATATTATAAAGAGGTAAAGTTTGTAAATTTGGATGTAGGAGGTAATCACCGAAACTACTCCTCCGATTTCAAAAATTTTTTTACCAATTTTTAGAATGGACCTTCAGGCTGGACATAGGCTATAATTGGACCTTCAGGATGGACACAGGCTATAATATATAGCCTATGTCCATCCTGAAGGTCCATTATAAAAATTGGTAAAAAATGTTTAAAATCGGAGTAGTAGTTTCGGTGATTACCTCCTACATCCAAACTCACAAACTTTACCTCTTACTATTAGTATAAATAGAAAGTACAAAAATTGTGTTTTTTTTTCGAAAGCCCACCAGTTATCTAAAATTAAGAAAAAGGTTAAATATCGGTCAGCTTGTGGCTACTTTTCTGACCTGAAACAGATTTTTCACGACGAAAAAAAAACGGCAAAGTAATCCTTTTTGAATATAGCGCCATTCGTAGAGATTTTGGAACTGTAACTTGAATCAAGTAGTTACAAGCCTTCACTTTAAGAATCTGACCGAATTTTTTTTGGTTTTAAAAAAAACAATATTTTACTTTCTGTCTATAATAAAAAGACGACAAAACTATCTTAATTGAATTTATCTTACTTTTTCCCTTAAAAATTTTGTGAAGTTAGGTATCAAAACTAGGCGTCTACACTACCCCCACCCCCCTTTAAAGATCCTGTGTTAGAGCGAAATTGGGTTTTAGAACTGTCGTGTTATACAGGGGTTGCCTGTACAAAAGGGTAAGGAACTTTGTAAACGTCATAGCTGTCAAGTTTAATTGGAGTTGATATCCTCATTAATTATGCACTTGAAAATTCATAGATTATTGATTTATTAGTACTACTGTTTTATATATATGCAATCCGGAACAGTAAACAAAAAACGATTCAAAGATTAACAGTTTTAAAAATTTATTTCCAAAATCTTTATATAGTTTGGTGTAATTGCTTGGCAGATTCAGTAATTAATTTGGTAAAAAATTTGGATTGAACTGGATCCATTTTTTAATACGTTTTTATTAACTCGCTTTCTTGTCTGTCTGTTTGGTACAAATGTAAATACAAACCAACTTTTCGATGAATTAAATATTTGAAACTTTAAACATATGGCTAAAAAAAATCATCTAGAAAACACTTATACTCGATTGCAGATAGGATTGTACATACATACTGAGTTAGACCACCCGTACCGTTCGTTTTTTTTCGAAAACGGTTAGTCGTAGAGAGTTGTGTCAAAAATCTGTATTATTATAAAAGCCCTAATGAAGAATCGAATGGTGATATTTTTTTCCCCGGAAAGGTCGGTTTTCTTCTTAGTTTGCTCCAGAATGTTCAGAACTCCGGAATATTAAATGGCATGATAGATCGAAAGTGGCACTGTTGAAAAGATCTTTAAAAAATAAGCAAGTTTTGTAGAACATTTTTTTTTGTTACCAGCACCCCTGTTAAGTAATATTCGTTTGAAATTATTAAATTAACATGTCATAATGACGAACTTAATTTTAAAAGTCGGCATTTAAAATCTAGTTACGAACGGTACGGGTGCTCTGACTCACCTGCATTTCTACATTTGAAAAGCATTGTAAAGTTTTAAATCTATCCTGCTCGAAAAATAATTGATCGATTGAAACGATATTTTTCTTAAAGTGTGAATTAATTTTTTGTTCAATTTCCATTTCAAAACAACATTTTTCTATGCATTTTGATTAAAATTTAGCTTGAAAAGCGATATTTTTTCTATGTAGAACAATCATTTATTTTTGCGTGAGTACAATCTAATGTTCTAGATAGATGACAGGGAGTTTGAATACGACATTAGACTGCTCCTGAATTATGAAAACTGTAATTATATGATCATAATCTAAGGTGATTATCAATTTAAAATTTTCGACAATCCTTTCTGCAACCCAGCATTAATAAAAGGTGTCCTCCCACTTGCCGTCGTGCCATTTGCGGTCGGAACAATTTTCGTCCCACTTGCGGTCAATCAATATGATAAAATGTAAATAATGTCAGGGGTGATCTCACTTGCGATCAAGAAAATAACTTTATAAATCGGCAAATTCAAATTTTCTACAGAAAGAATAAGTCATCTAAACAGTTCCAAATGCAATCTAATAGATTTTTCCAAACATCAAAATAATATGGCACAACTAAGTTTAACTCTGATTACTAAATCCATTTTTTTATTTAATTCAATATTGTTGATGCGATGGTGTTTTTGTTGCGCTGTCAAAAGCGAAGGGGATATAGGCAAATTCCTTAAAACACAATTACGGGGCGAGGTTGATGCGATGGTGTTTTTGTTGCGCAGTAAAAAGCGAAGGGGTATGAGTAAATTCCTTAAATAACAATTGCATGGTGCTATATTTTAAATAAATCTAATTAGAAAATGTGCTGCCAAAATTTTATTAAAATCGGCTCGACAGGGCTGGACTTAACAATTTTATGAAAACATTATATTGTATATCACGCACTAAAAATGATCAATATGTTGCCTCTTTATATAAAAAATATGGAATTAAATAAATTTAAAAAAGAAATTAAGGCAACTTTGCTTACTCAATGTATTTATAATATTGATGATTTTAGATTTTAATTATGTATTTTACCAACTTGTATTTGTTATTTATTTATTATTATGTATGTTGATTGAGATTTTGTGTTTTGACGTATCCACTTGTAAAGAGTAATTTGGAAAATAAATACTATTCTACTATTCTAGTATATATGGATTTACTTAGTGAAGGGTGAATTTAATTTGATAAATTGATGGTAATATTGAAATTAAGAAAAAAATATTATTTTAAGGGATGCATTAAGGGGTTAACTTTTTTGTTTTGTCCAAAAACAAAAGAGCTAAGTTCACATAACAAAGCCACACTGCCTGTTTTAGCAAATACACTATATTGTCGGCAGGGTTTCACACTGCGACCCGAGTAATTTTTTTGTAATAATATCGATTGACCGCAAGTGGGACGATAACTGTTCCGATCGCAATTGGCACGGCCGCAAGTGGCGTTATTTTTTAATAATACTGAAACTTACCGAGTATAACGCCGAATATGACACCTGACAAGGTGACCATAAGCAGCATGTTGTCCGCGAGCCAGCGCCGCACGCCTGTCAACTCGCGAGGGGCAGTTGTGCTGCCCACCGTGGTGTTACGCGGGACCGCCGGCCCCTCGCCGGCTGTCGCCTCGCACGCCCCTGACGGGCCCATCTTAGCGAACAGATAGTCTGAAAATCGCGACGGTTTTTCCATATCAACTGTTGGAAAGTCAGTGGCGTCGAATTCGGCGAGGCACCGCGCTTGCAGTAATTCCAACTGTCGTCTTTTGTAGCCGTTTTGGTGGCTTTTTGTTTTATTTGACTGAGCCTTTTTGTTTTTACTTGGTGAGTTTAAATTTTTTAATTGAAATTCGGTTAGTGCGGCTGTGCCGTTGTTTTTACAACTGCGATTCGAATTGGTATTTCTGTGCCGCCTATGGTTTCGATTTGTTAAACGATCTACTATTGACTTCTTTAATAGGGATAAGGGATTTAAATGCTGCTCAAAAACCAGCTTTACTTAATTTTACTAACCGATCCAATATTACTATTATATACTATTTTCTATTTTTAAGTAGTATTTTTTAAGTATTTAATTAAACGAATAACAGTTATATATATTTATTAGTTTTACTTGGTTATAGGTACCTATAATACTGATTTTATAAATTTATACTAAAATAAATAGAAGGCTATATGCCTATATTTTTAAAAATAAAAACTTCTTTATAACTAATTATTCTTCCTGTCTACCCGTTTATAAGATATAATATATAATGGATTACACTAATTGCAATCTTGTTATAATAGTTACTAATTATTTTCCGATTTCAAGCCACCATTTGCATTATAGCGTTTACAGTCAATTGTTTGATTATATGGACGAAAATTTATATGAAACAACCAATAATCAAGTCTATAGAATTTCAGTTTATTATCTTATTACAAAATGGAGGAAATAATAATTAAAAAAATTAACAAATACTTTTTAGAATGGTGTTTATCTTGTCTTTTATCCGGTATATGGTTTTCTTACTCATTAACAAAAAAAAATATCGATTATATAGATTTTATTGATAAAATTATTTATTGTAAGTGCATCCAAAATTCGATTAAATTTCTAAAAGTAGATTTTTGAACACGAATCAGTTTTAATATTGTTCCCTATATATAACAAACAATTGAAAAACAAAAAATAAAACAAAACACTTATTTAAATAAAAAACGATATGATTTTTCTTATTTATTTATAACTGTTTCATAAAAAAATTGTATTTTAAAAAACGCGACAAATTTATAATTATTTTAATTAAAAAACCGCCGTATTATTTGGAATCACTCCACCACGTTGGTGTAAAACTATTTCCAATTTGTCAACTGTTTAATGTTGTACAATTCCACACAAACTGATCCGAATAACAATAGAAATGTGTATTAAAACAATTGCTGATCGTTGTAAAATATTATGCAATGCTTCTTCAGCTATTTATTTATTTGGAGCGTATAGCGCGAATGAATACTGCGATTGGTCAGAAATACAAGAGTTGAATAACGCGGCGCTAATTTAACAAGACGACGGACGTCAAACAATATAATAACGGGGTCGTTATGTCCTTGAAAAAGGACAAATTTACACACATTTCCACGGGTCGGAAAAAGATAGGTTGCAAAACGACGCGCGTTATGAATTATCCGGTGAAACTCTATCGACATGTCGTTAAGTAGAGACAAAGCAATAAGACTTTGAGTTTATTAAAAAGAGACACGTATAGTAAATGGTAGTGAAGGTATAGTTGAAGGAATCACGGGTGGAAGGTACGCATGACCAAATGGATCCCGACCAACCCTGGCTCTGGAATACGTTGACCGGAGTATTGATCTGAAAGCTAGCGGGTTACATCACCGTAGCTAACTGATAATGCCGGACTATAGGTTGTCTCAAAATGTTAAGCCATTACCATAGTAAAGGTCGGAGATTTCGCCGCCAAAATTTGTAGTGTCCGACAGATACTAGTTGTTACAACCGAAACCGAAATTCGGTTTCTGTTTCAGTTTCGACCCAAACCGAAACTTACTTTGAGGGCAATAGGCATGATCACAGATTTTGATATCCAGCTCTATAATGTAGATACACGTCTATAATATTTCCGAAAAATTGTATTTTTATCTTTCCATTTTGAAATAATCGCGAAAACGCTTGTGACGTCACGCCTGTGGTGACAGCTGACATTATATGTTGTATTTATGGATGTAAGGCTGTTTCGTAGAAATGTATGTAAATTTACTTAATGATCATAATATATATTAATACGCTAAGGTTAAAGATGTTTGGCTCCCTTTTTAGAAAAAACCTTACAATTTCTCCACATAAATTATATATCATTTTACAGATAATTGCTTGCTCTACTGACATCGACAACTAAAAAATTTATTATTGCTTTTGTTTTTGCAAATTAATAAAAATACAGCAAGCTGAACAACGTCTGCCATCTGACGGCTTTAATTTTGAAACAACGTCAACACTTCGATCTGTCATCTGACCTTCATATTGTAATACAACAGACACAATACTGCATACTGCCATCTGACGGTTTTAATTTTGAAACAGCGAGCAACGCTGAACAACGTCACAGCAATACTGCATGATGCCATCTGGCTTAGCTCAACGCTTTTGCTACTTGCGCCTCTATATGACAATTTTAGTAAAATATTTTTTCGATCTGTCATCTGAGCTTCATATTGTAATACAACAAAAAGAAGAACGTTATAAGCAGTGTGCAAAATTACAAACGAATTGTATACCTGCAATCATATTTAAAAAATAATTTTGTAAAGTGATAATTATTATAGGTACTTATTTAGTGCGAATAATTCGCACAAGTTACACTAGTATGATTTATATTAAGTATTTTCTTAAAAGTAGATACTTAATAGCAATGGCTATTCTAGTGTATATTTTTCAAGCTTTTGTTCATTTTAGCTGTTGTAAATAATTGTTTCTTTGAAAAAATAACGACTATATCGTAAACTGTGATAGTAAAAATTAACAGGAAAATAGCCAATAAATATATACAAATGAAATATTATATTTTCATATATTTTTCAATACGTTCGACGTTTCATTATAAAATATTATTCTCTTTTCTTCAATCGATAAGTATTATTGTTATGTCAATATAAGTTAATTTACTATTGCTTTGTAAAATTATTGTATTATAAATTTTAAATTCCTGATGATGTGGACAAAGATATCCACGAAATGTCGACGTATTAAAAAATATGCCATTATATGAATATATAATATTTAATCTGTGTCTTCATTGGTTATTTTCATGTTAATCTTTATTATCATAGTTGTAAATAATGTGTTTTTATGTTTATAGATGCAATTGTTTGATAAATGCACGACAGCGGAAAGTTAGCACGGGCGCGAGGGGAAGTCGACATTGAGACTGGCACTCTAGTCGCCGCTCCACTACACCGATCGCTCCCGAACGCCGAAAGGAAACTCACGAATCTAGTTTCTGCCGAAACCGAAACTAAACCGAAATTCCAATTTAACACCAAAACTCGCCGAAACCGAAAGCTTGGTCGGATACTAAAGTCTATGTATTCGATACATACTACATAGGAAATCTGACGATGAGCTCTTCGTCTATTAATAAAAATGACTGAGCATTTTGAGGCAATTTATAGATCGACATTATAGTTTAATTTTTTTAAATTATTGGTCAGTTTCAATTAATCAAAATCTGTCGAAATACCCCTTTTATAGAGTCCCACTTTTAAATAACGCCTTGTAGAATTTTTGCAATTTAAATTTTTGAGTCATTTTGTATACAGAAGTTTACTACAAAATTAGTAATTACTGTAAGTATTCATAACTAAACTAAAATTTTAAATTTCATTTTCGACTCAATAATAAGCAGTCTAAATTTTTGAAATCGGATTAATAGTTTCGGAGATTACCCTCCGCATATACACAATCTCACAAAATTCGCATTTTCTCTTTTATAGGTTCCTCCTTCGCATACCTGTACCCCTCTCGCGCCCACATCCCCACCGCCGCCTCCAGTATATTTTGTCAAATATGTTCTGAATTAAATATTTAAGATAATAAGAAAATTTATATATAGATTAACACCATATCATTTAAAACAGTTTCGTAAATTATTCATTATTTTTTACCAAATTTGAAAGATAAAAATAGTTTTTGTGAGTTATCCTTAGAAGATAGACATATGCTGTCGCGGACTTTTTTTTAGAACTTTTCAAGAGGAACAATTCAGCTAAACATTGTTTTCGTGTAACTTTAACTATTCAAGTAGCGCACGCCGTGGAAGCTCTCAAAAGGCACGACTTTTTCCGACAGTTAACGAATATCATCATAATTTTAGCTAATTTGCACATAATATACATAATATTATATACCTAGCCTATGTTGCTCGAGAGTAATGTACCTTTCAAATGTTGAAAGCATTTTTTTCAAATAGGTGCAGTGGTTCCGGAGATTACCCTACGCATTCAAACAAACTCACAAAATTTGCTCTCTCTCTCTTTATAATATTAGTAAAGATTTTATCTAATTACAAACTACTTCCAATATTTCAGTGTAAAGAAAACGCGGTTAAAATCTTACAGTTATTTTTTAAGAAGACGTCATTTTGTTACTGCGTAGAACTGACTATAGGCTTGTAAATTTAGGTAGGTCATAATCAGAATCTTATGAAATTTATCTGAAATCTGATAATAATGATATGTCTGGTTGGCAGACAAAATTAATTATTTTCTTGATAAAATATGGTTATACGTTGTGTAACAAAATTAATTTTAAGAAGTAAAATAACACATTTTTCTATAAAAATTTGATGTCTCATAATTATTCTACATTAATAATGCTGTTCTACACATCAACACGTTAATATTTTCAAAATTAGTTGTATGGTTTTTGAAAAATAATGATACGATTAGGGTTTCTGGTTTTCTGGATCTTTTTTTTTAATTTCTCGAGGCACGAGAATTCTCGAGCAGTCTTTCTCGAGTATTCCGAAAAATGTTTAATAAAACACGATGTTATTTTCAAATTTTTGCTTTACTAAAAATTAGACTAATAGATGAGATCAATTAAATCAAATTGTAAATTTTTAGTTACCATAAATTGCACTTATTAATTAACAAATTTACAACAAACAATAAATTAAACAAACTGTTTTTTTTTGGGTCCCTATAACAGCTCCCAAATGTACAACAGTCTTTATAATTAAATAAAAAGTAATTACTAAAATTAAATTAACAAAATAAGCACACGGAATTGATTCTTCGAGTACTCGAGGCTTTTTTCCCGTCTCGACTAAAGACAAATTTCTCGAGAATTCTCGAGCAGAAACCCTACATACGACACATTTTGAAGATATATTTATGCTGGTACCGGCGACTCATAAACTCTGCTGAAATATACCAAGTTGGAGACTCTTGAAGTCTAGTTTCAAAAATCCATTCGTTAAACAAAAGAAAAATAACATTTCTACTTTCATTTCAAAAAAGTAATTAAAAGTTCATTATCTATATGGTCGACATCTAAAATTGCCGCTACATTTATAAAACTCGGAGATATAATCGCCATGAAGTTACAAGGAAAGTTCTTGACATTGGATGATAAATATTATTATTATTACGTGTTTTTGGTCTCACGAGAGATTTTCCAATTTATAGGTAATAACATTTTGGATTGGAAATACAAATTAAAGAAAAGATTATGTAGGTCAAATACTTTTCAATGAAATAAGCAAATATGCAGTACAAAGAATTGGTAGTAGTTATTTTATGTATGCTAAATATTTCATTTATTTACTAGCAGAGCCCGCGGCTTCGATGACCTAACATGTAGCAGATAATATCAAATCATTTGATCAAAATTTATAAGTAGTTCTCGAGTTATAAGCAAACAAACATACAAACAATTAAAAAGACAAATTCTTCTTTACAGTATTATTGGCGGTGTGAGTACCGACCTTCTGAAAAGAGAAAAAATCCTAAGCGGTCACGTGCTATAAAGAAAAGCAGCCAATAAAGTTTAACAATCTATTATCCCGCTCTACACACGAAATAACGTGTAACGATATTGACAACTAGCGGCCCGGTCCGGTTTCACCCGAATTTGTAGATTGCCACCGTTTTTTAATTGACTTACGTTGCGAAATTTGTTTGTATAAAAAGCACTTTTATTTTGACGCGATAATATATAACCTATGTCCATCCTGAAGATCCATTCTAAATATTGGTGAACAAATTTTTGAAACTGGATGAGTAGTTTCGGAGATTACCTCCTACATACAAACTGTACTTTTTTATATTACAGTGGAACCTCAATTTAAGTCGACCCCCGATAAGTCGAAATCTTCCAAAACTCGAAAAAATGCATGTCTTGTTCCCTTCCCTTCAAGCTCCAAAACCTCCATTACTCGAAATCTCAACCCTCTATATATGTCGAATAATCAATGAGTTCCTACAAGGCATGTCGCTACATATTTTCCCTCCATAACTCGAAAAAATAAACTGTATCTCGAACATAGCAACTCAATGAATCTTAACCTCTACAAATCGAATATTTTTTATAAAATCGAAATCCTTCATAAGACATGCATGATGACAGTTCACACCTCTGGAGTCTGCACTCTTGTGTAGTGCGTACTGTCTTGTAACATTATAACTTTTATAATGTACATTTCGTATACTATACATTTTGTATATTTTTTTTTTAACAGTTACTTAATTATAATTTCGTTTTGTCTGTATTTATTACATAATAATTTTGTATTACTGCTTAGAATTTTGTAAAATTTGAAATTTAGTTCCATCGTAGCATTCAATAAATCAACATTAAAATAAAATATTAAAACATCTTATCATTTCTTAAATCAAATCTGACAGCGAAAATACACGCAGCAAAATTTATTTCACTGATTAAACAGATTAAATGATTATAAAAGAATAAAATTAAAATTTAAAATTGAATACTAAAAATGATATTTATTTAAATCATATCAAAATAAAATATCGATCACGGAAAGTAACCAGTGCGTTACAAATGGTAGCAGAGCGTAGTTTTATGAAGAAATAATATCAAAATCAAACAATTTATATTTATTAAATTATTTTCGTGAAGCATAATGCCGATGAATCATAGTCCGACAAGAAGACGTCCACCCACTCGGTCAACTCCAATCGACGAACAAAATAAAAAAGCAAGAAATGAAAATCAACCTCAAGTTACTGAAATGGGTGAAGCAACAAATCTACAACTTCCAAATTTTGATGAATATCAACAGTATTCAGAGCTTTATCAAAATTTAGATTTTACTAGTTCGCAAACCAGTCCAACTACAACTCTTACATCATCTCTAAATACTGAAATGTGTTATACAACTGCCGGATCTACACAACCTTTGAATACAATTCAATCAGACAAGACGTTAAATTCAAATCAAGTATTTTCTACCTCATTTGAAAAATTATCTATTAATACAAATAAAATAATAGATCAAAATACTACAAGAAACAGGATGTCTCCTAAATCTACTGAACACCAATACCAACAATTAGTTCAAGCAGCGATCGTAAATACTAATCTACTGACGCAACTGCACGATAATTTATTAGATAACAAGCCAACATCGCAGAATCATTTACACCGAAATTTATTTCCAACATTTTTGCCAGATATTAATAAATTGATTTCATCAGTACCTCAAACAGATGGCACAGAGCCTAACGAATTTTTGAATTTTTTGGTTGAAATTGAAAGGATTATGAATTTACAAATAATACCTCCATCACATTTAATGGAAGGTTTAATTACTCATGTTCATGGAGCACTTCGTAAATGGTTAGCATCTACATCCCTGCAATACAGAGATAATTGGAACCAATGTAAAAACGATATGTTAAATTATTTTCTATCACGCCAGCAAATAAGTCGTCTGATACGTACACATGTCTTTAGAATACAAAGAATTGATGAAACTTTAGCAGCATATGCTGAAGATGTAAGAATGCGAGCTTATGCTTTAAACTACACTAATCGCGATGAAGAAATTCTGATACACGTTTGGGATTCTGCATCATCTAAATATCTGAATAAAATCTGCACTCTGGACGTTCCGTCAACGTTTGAAAATCTATTTCAAATTGCGCGTAAAATTGATGAAGCCACTCGCCGCCTGGATGAAGCTAATTTACGTGAAGCTGATGTAAACTTAACAACGTCCAAATCTGCACGAATTCCGACTTCAAAAAACTGAATGACGTCGTCAAATTGAAGAACATACCGCCATCAAAACGGAATTATTTTTCAAATTTGACGACGAAGAACAAATTACATAATAATTACCAAAATAAAATACCTTTTATCGACATCAGTATTGGTCGTCACAAATTTTCTGCCTTGATTGATACGGGAGCTTCAACAAATTTAATTGACCAGAATTCATTGAACGAAATAAAAAAATCACGAAGAATTCAGGAGTACAAGATACGACATATCACAATTACCTTAGGAAATGGTTCCAGTTGTATTGTAAA
Organism: Xanthostigma xanthostigma; assembly: GCA_963575645.1. Lineage (NCBI taxonomy): Eukaryota > Metazoa > Arthropoda > Insecta > Raphidioptera > Raphidiidae > Xanthostigma > Xanthostigma xanthostigma. Next base: position 43,674,864 of record OY754470.1, read on the forward strand.
AAAGGCTGTTGAAATTGTTATCAAAATTTCTAAATTGACATGGAAAATGAAATTTCTTATACTCAACAAATTAACATTTCCTATTGTAATCGGGAACGCCAGTCTTCGCAAAACTCAAGCAATTATTGATTATTCACGATCTCAAGTACATTTTGACTTTTGTAAGGTATCTGTGCCTATAATGTTTAAATCTCCGAATGATTTCAGTGATGTTTATAATTTGATGATTGAACAACAATTTAATTTGAAGCCAGAACAAAATCGAAAATTAAAATTATTATTGTCAAGCTTTTCCGATGTACTGACAGACAGAATTGGTCATGCACACAAGTACGAAATGAAGATCCATATGCGTGATAAAATTCCTGTTTATAGAAGCCCTTATCCGTTGCCACCGCCGAAAGCTGCACAAATGCAACAATATTTAAGAAAACTTCAAAAGGACGGAATAATCGAAAAATGCGTATCGCCTTATGCATCACCTGCCTTCATTTTAAAAAAGAAAGATGGTACTCCACGACTAGTTGTCGACTACCGAATGGTGAACAAAAACGTCGTTTTCGATCCATATCCTAGCCCGAGATTGGATGAGTTGTTCCAGTGTTTAAATGGATCTGTTGTTTTTTCTACAATAGATCTCACGTCAGCATTTTTCCAAGTGCCGCTTACAGAAGATTCAAAAAATGTTACTGCGTTTGTTGTTCCATGGGGACAATATCGTTTCACGCATGCGCCACAAGGACTTTCTACATCACCTCAAGGATTGAATAGAATTATACTCGACATCTTTGGAGATTTGAAATACGACTATTGTTTACCATATCTAGATGATCTGTTAATCCATAGTCCATCTATTGAAAGCCATTTTGAACACCTCAACGAAGTTTTAACACGCTTACGAGAGACCGGTTTAACAGCAAATCCAAAGAAATCGAAGTTTTTCTTTTCAAAATTGAAATATCTCGGACACGTAATATCAACAGACGGTTTACAATTAGATCCTGAACGAGTACAATCAATTAACGACATTCCAATGCCACGTAACATCAAACAGCTGCGATCTTTTATTGGACTAGCTTCATTTTTTGGTAAATTTATACCTAACTTTGCCGAAATTTGTGCTCCGCTTAACAACTTAAAAAAGAAAGGCGTCAAATTCAAATTCACGGATGAACAAATAACCTCTTTTAAAGAAATCAAATCGAAATTAGTGTCGGCACCCGTATTGAAATTCCCCGACTTTAAAAGAGAATTCGTATTAAGATGTGACAGTAGCGATATTGCGATAGGTGCAGTATTGTTGCAAAGCTATGATGGTAACCTATTACCTGTGGCTTATGCGTCGCGGAAACTTACAGATCCTGAAAAACGTCTGATTATTTATGAGAGAGAATGTTTGGCATTAGTATGGTCCGTTCAACGATTTCGAGACTATTTACAACATAACAAATTTATTGTTCAAACTGACAACGCAGCTCTCAATTGGTTATATAACTCACCAAAAGCTTGTGGTAAAACTGCAAGATGGCTACTGACTCTAGCTAATTTTGAATTTGACGTTATGCATATTAGTGGCAAACTGAACACAGTTGCAGACGCTCTGTCACGATTATATGAAGAAGACAATACTGATGAAGATACTGTGACGGAAAGACCTCAAGAGCAGCTCAACATTCTCACCCAAATACCCGAAGTTTTTCCATCAATTAAAAAACACCAAGAAGACGACCCATATACACAAGGCATCGCTCAGCGCATAAAAACTGGAAACGATGTAAAAGACTTTGTTATATGCGGCGGTTTATTGTGTAAGATTGTTGGAAAACATCGTAAACGACGTATTTTTTTACCTGAAAAATTACGTCCATTAATAAAATATTATTTTCACGATTTAGAGTTGACTGCGCATGGAGGCACAACAAAAACTTACCGATCAATCGCTCGAAGATATTACTGGCCTCACATGTATGAAGAAATTAGAGACTACGTGGGTTCATGCGAAATCTGTCAGCGCGTTAAACCATCGCAGCATCCTGTTGGCGCATCAATGGCATCAAAACTTCCACGCTATCCTTGGTCATCTGTACATTGTGATTATGTTGGCCCTATGTCGATCAGTTCCAAAAAAAATCGCTACTGTTTGGTTTGCGTTGATACTTACAGCAAGTTCATTCAGGTAATACCGACAACACGTTGCACGTCTAATGTTACTGTACGTGTTTTAGAAGATATTTGGTATCAATTTGGCCCTCCAACTGCTATTTGTACGGATAATGCTCGCAATTTTACATCACGGGAATTTAAAGAAATGTGTTTACGTTGGGGTTGTAAACAAATTCTTACATCACCATACAACCCGAAGGCAAATAACGCTGAGCGAATTAACAAAGTCTTGATTGGTGGATTGGCGGCGCTTCTAAAACAATACGCAGCTAAACATAACGCATGGGATCGTTTTGTTAAGTCAGTAGTCTACGCGTACAACTCTTCGACAAATGAAACTACCGGATGTACACCAGCGTCAATATTTTTAAGAAGAGAATTGCTCAATCCTTTGGATAATTTATGGGGTATACATAAAATTGTCAAACGAGACAAAATTCCATCAAAAAACCAAATTGACGAATTTATTGAAAATTCTTTACGTAGAAGACAACATTATTATAATTCAAGAAAACCCGCAGGTCATCCATTTCGAGTAGGAAGTCTCATTCTACAAAAACTAATCCGTCGATCTATTCCCGGCATAGCTTCACGCAAGTTTACACCTAGATGGTCCGACGTTAGAAGAATCATACGATTTTCAAGTCCTGTCAGTGTGGTGTTACGAGACGACAAAAATGGACGAATTTATCGTTCACACATTGACAACATACGTCCGTATCGTCAACGTCGTCGCCATTAACATTTATCTTATACTTATGTATTTTTTTTTATTATTTAGTTTTTTTTTTCTTTTTTGCAAAGGGTTGTCGCCTGTAACATTATAACTTTTATAATGTACATTTCGTATACTATACATTTTGTATATTTTTTTTTAACAGTTACTTAATTATAATTTCGTTTTGTCTGTATTTATTACATAATAATTTTGTATTACTGCTTAGAATTTTGTAAAATTTGAAATTTAGTTCCATCGTAGCATTCAATAAATCAACATTAAAATAAAATATTAAAACATCTTATCATTTCTTAAATCAAATCTGACAGCGAAAATACACGCAGCAAAATTTATTTCACTGATTAAACAGATTAAATGATTATAAAAGAATAAAATTAAAATTTAAAATTGAATACTAAAAATGATATTTATTTAAATCATATCAAAATAAAATATCGATCACGGAAAGTAACCAGTGCGTTACAGTCTAGTGTCGCTCCCTTGAACGACTCGCTTTGAGAGACTCTTTTTAGTAAGCGGAGCGCACAGAGTCAGCTCCCAATAAAGAGTCGTGTGGACACATCACTAATAGACTGACAGTTCTCTCCTTCTCAAATCATTTCTCCGTGCGTAAAAGCGATTACAGCTCTACCGGTGCTATTTTTAAAACTAAAATGTTGAGATTAACGTCCCATGAAGAACTCAGAATCGCACTACAAATCCAGCATGTGGAAATTTGAAAATAATAATCCGGAAAAAAATATATAAATTACGTATCCAAAACTGTTAAAAAAATTCGTCTGTAGGATCTCGTTCATATTTTGGATTTAAAAATAGCATCGGGAGAGCTGTAAATGTTTTTAGGCGAAGAGAAGGGATTTGAGGTGAAGAATCCAGGAACAAATTTGTATTGAACTGATTTTAGATTCTACTACTAGAGATTGAGATAGGAAGTTTGTGAGAGGGTAAATTTGCTTAATTTGTTCTTGGGGGGGGGGTCGTGGTTCGAAAAATATTAAAAAAATATTTTGCTAGCGGGAATACTTTGTAAGTTTGTTTTGTCTGCGTTCCAATCCAGCTCATAACATAGCAATTAACAATATAACGTATACGTGCTTGTGGAAGGTAAACGATGCAGGCAATTATCAGTTTTCTACGCTCGTCTTTGACCTAGAATTCTTAGAAAGAAAAGGACTTAGACCTTGGGAATACATTCACATAAACTGTTTTCCATACACAGCGTGATTCATTAACCCCTTCGTTCCTGGCGGTCATTTCAATGGACATATTATTTTAAGGCGTCAGCGTAATTAAATATCAAATATAAACACTCCATTGTGCTTGGGGCTTATCTGAGATGTAGGCATGCCAAACAAAACAAAGAAATACTATGTGCGTAGGTAGAAATATCGAGTCAAGTGTTGACCGCAGTCATGGATTCACGCAAAGCTGGTATTACTTACGTATTTTCATAATGTAATTTATTGTTCTTGTGCGGATATTTATTTTAATTTATTGAAGTTTCTAAAAGGTCCGAAGGGGTTAAGTGTCTAAGATTGTCATCTAGTGATGTGTCCACATGACTCCTTATTGAGAGCTGGCTCCGTGCGCTCCGCTCACTAAAAAGAGTCGCTCAGAGGGAGTAGTTCAAAGGAGCGACACTAGACAGTACGCACTACACAAGACTGCAGATGTGTAACTGTCAGCATGGATGCTCAGGAGTCACTTAGCATTGCACAGCACAATACACACATTAGCTCTGAGCTCATTTTCATATGATTCTGATCTTATATTATTCGCATTTCGGATAAACTATTATAAAGTATAATAAAAGCTTAACAATAATAATGTTAATTGTTACAATATTATATATCTTTGTCAACGACGTCAATATGAATGGTTTGTCACTGTAAACAGTGTGTCATTCAACATTAAACGACTCAGCAAAGATAACTCCGTACGTGCAAAAGTGTCTCTGTCCCCTGTGCTGTGTGCGCTGTGCAAATGTGCGAATGCATCAGTACAGAGCAATGGCGCACGGAGTGAGTCATTCACATAAAAAGAGCGACTCGCTCCGCTCCGAGAAAGGAGTCGTTCATTATGAACGACTCGCTCAGGAGCGACACATCACTATTGTTATCTTTGTCGGTTTGCAAAATTTTGCGAGCACAGCGCCCAACTGCCGTTATGGTTAGTGTATAGAGTTACGATTAATGATTGAAATAAAGTTTCTCTGTTGTGCTGTGTACAGAATGATTTAGAAGTAGGAGTGGAAAAAATCCCCAAAACACTGCGGTTTAAATAAACATCATCCCAAAATATAAAAGAAATCGGCAAGTTAATTTTCGGGAAATAAAAAAGTTTTGTCCATCCTGAAGATACATTCTAAATATTGGTGAAAACATTTTGAAATTGGATGAGTAGTATCGGAGATTACCTCCTACGTCCAAATTTAAAAACTTTACCTCTTTATAATAGATAGATATTTATTTTACACTGTGACAAACAATTAGCGAAGTGACGTCATACAAGAAATTTACATTTCAAATTTACAATTAAAATATTCATCAATAAAATATAGACAATTTTCAGTTAAAAGTTTTCAGATAAAATTGTTAAATTTTTTAAATGGCAAGTTTTTGATATAATTTGGGATCTTGTTATAAAGTTTCAATGATATGTAGGTAAAATTTTTTTGTGTGGCACTTAGACGGCATAGAGGTAGACACATGGAGTTTTTGTTCCGTGTGTTATGTTGATGTAAGTCAGAATTAATGGTTAAGGCGTTATTGTTTTTTTTTAACATAGGTATATTAGACAATGGTAATTAGTACCTACAGATAAATAATGCAAATAACTACATTATTTTTTACCCGACTGCTTGTATTTACGGATGTTCCACCGTAGCGCCTAAACTATTCATCCAAATTTTGATAAATAAGGTGTCAAGTTGTTGCGGTTTGAAAACATTTTTTTTTTATGTAAGTACAAATTTACGGTTTTCGGATTTTTCCGAAAACCGTAAATTTCTATAACACATTGCTTCTTGCCAAATTTTATGATTCTATGTCAACAGGAAGTATTCTATAGGTTTGGATTCCCAATAGTTTTGATATAAGACAAACAGACGGACAGCAAAGTGATCCTATAAGGGTTCCTTTTTTCCTTTTGAGGTACGGAACCTTAAAAAGAAGTTGCCAAGTTCTCACGTCGTAAGTTTTTTATAAACGACTCATGTATGTAAACTTGCCAAGTGAAAACTTGTCTCCCCGTTAGATTTCACTTATTTTTTTGTCCGTTGTATCGAAATTGGCCCTTTTTCACAATCATGTTTTTGGTGGAATAATAACTGATAATTCTAGATATTGACGGTATATTCACCAGAATAATTCTAGTTGTCTGGCTACTCTATAATATACATACATGCTTTTTTTTATTATATACGTTCTGTTGCGTCAGTGGAAGGATGGAAGCCGTTGGGGTTCTTTATCATTTCAACGAGCTAATAAACCCTTTCGGCACCTCTTTCATGTGTCTGTAAAACCACATGAATATAATCTGTGACTACAAAACAAAGCAACGTATGTAACTTTTTCCAGTTTCCAATTCCCACGGTCTAATCCGAGAACTGGTAAAAGTATCAACTGGATTCTCAATTTATTGATATTAAACTTCTTTTAGACTCCATTTGTGAATTTCGCGAAGGGGCGACTCGGTCATTTGCCGTCACGAACAAATGTTACGAAAGCTCGTTACGTTTTTGCGCGGTCCGTTTATGCAGTATAGCTGCCAACTGTATATTTTTAAATTTAAAAAACGTTTAAAACTCTTTCTTTTAAAGAACAATTTTTACTGCATCGAAGAATTTTTAAATACGCCAAATTGTTTGTTTTAACTAACTTTTTTCTTTTTTTTTAACATGTGTATGCATTTTGCATATAATGTATATATATATTTTTAACAATATTTTCAGTAAATTTTATGTTTAAAATTTTAACACTATTTTAATGTAATTACCTGGACTCATTCTACACTGTAACTAGTATTTAAAGAATGAATTATTATTATTATTATTATTATTATTATAGGTTACTCATAGTAATAGGTTTGGTTGGATCTAGTTTTGGCCGGCATGATATCGGCTAGAACTAGTATCAGCCACTAGGGTTTGGTTGGACCTAGTTCTAGCCGGAATGGTACCGGCTAGACCTAGTTTAACCCGAAAACAATCGGCTAATACTAGATTTAACCAAGAGTAAGTGGCTACACCTAGTTCTAACCGGCTAAAACTAGCCGCACTTCGGGTTCTAACCGTAATATATACAGCGTGTCCACGGAAGTTCTTTACAAATGGAATTTTTTTTTGTTAATTATTGAAGCAAAAATTTTTTTCTGTGGAAAAGTTCTGCTTCGTCCAAAACCTCTAAAACACCAAAGAAAATTTTCTTCGGCCTAAAGTTATACGAGGGAAATCAAAAAGTTTTATTTGACTAAAAATAAAAATTATCTGTGATATTCAAGATTTTCGTAAAATTAGTTACATAATTAAATTTAATTCAAAATAATAACATAACTAGCTTCTAAGTAATTATTTATTCAGAATTATAAATCAGAATTCAACATATCCTCCATCTCTCTCCATACAAAGAACGGTTCTCCTTCCAAAATCCGTCACTGAATTTCGAATCATTGTAGAAGGAATTTGATGGATTTTTTCGGTGATAATCCTTTCCAATTGATCAATATCTTGAAAAGGTCTTTCAGAATACACCATTTTCTTTAGATAGCCCCAGAGGAAATAATCTAGGGGTGTCAAATCGGGTGATCTGGCTTTAGTAAAATATAACTTTTTGATTTCCGTCGTATAACTTTAGGCCGAAAAAAAATTTCTTTGGTGTTTTAGAGGTTTTGGGCGAAGCAGAACTTTTCCACAGAAAAAAATTTTTGCTCTAATAATTAATAAAAAAAAATTCCATTTGTAAAGAACTTCCGTGGACACGCTGTATATAACAATGTATTACAGATACTGCAAGAGTTGTTTGTTCCTATAATGAGTTACACAGAAGTTAGTTCAATTAATATAAATCAATAAAATTGTAACAGTCAGAAACTGTACAGTTTCAAAGATTCCTATAGAGCGAATTTTTAGTCGCGTCAATGAAGCCTTTTACTTCGAAGTCCTCATAGCCCAAGATCCCAGAGCCGCCAGACACAATCTATTTTTTAATAAATGAAACCTTACGTTTTGAGTAGTGTTTTATGTACCTACTTAGAACGCTTGGCGTACCTCCATCATTGAGTCTGTGACAAATGTACAGGTACCAGGTGAGAAAGGTGAGTAAAAATAAGAGTCACTTAATTTAAATTTAAATGGCTGATATTTATATATGTTTTGTAAAATATCACTATAAATTAGTATCCAGTATCGCCAGTCACTTTCCGCGGACCACAACTTCTGACAGACGCTTTAAAGCTCAGAGAAAAATTAATGAACTTCACTTAATTTTAAATGCTTGATTTTTATATATGTTATTCAGACAACTATTACAAAGTTATATTTCAACATCCAGACAAATTGTAATGACCAAACATCCCCCCAGACGTAAAAAATAGTCATAAAGCTGTCGCGCTCATACTAACAGCTGACTATTTTTTACGTCTGGGGGGATGTTTGGTCATTACAATTTGTCTAGCTTTTGAAATAAAATTTTGTAATAGTTGTCTGAATAACATATATAAAAATCAAGCATTTAAAAATAAGTGAAATTCATTTATTTTTCTCTGAGCTTTAAAGCGTCTGTCAGAATTTGTTGTCAGCGGAAAGTGACTGGCGATACTGGATACTAATTTATAGTGATATTTTACAAAACATATATAAATATCAGCCATTTAAATTTAAATTAAGTGACTCTTATTTTTACTCACCTTTCTCACCTGGTACCTGTACATAAAACACTACTCAAAACGTAAGGTTTAATTTATTTAAAAATAGGTTGTGTCTGGCCGCTCTGGGATCTTACTCTATCAAGAACAGCTTTGAAATGACAGCTGTTCGCGACTATTAGCTAAAATGTAATAGGGTTGCTATGGACACGACATCAAAACAATAGTTAATAGGTTATTTTTTCTTTACTGCCGGCCGAACGTACGTACTTCCCGCATCGGTGCGTGTAATCAAACCAATGCGTAAATGTTAGACTTTCTGCCTTACAAAGTATGTACTACTTTCGATCGAGGTATGAAGAAAAAGACCTTTTGTCCTGGTACCATCGATATATTATATAAAAAATGTATGGTGGAGAATCGTGTTTGTAACAGACACAGTGAACTGAAAAACAAGGACATTACTTCCACACGAAATGAATTGAAACAACCGATGTCAGCAGTACGTTATCCCTATATTATTATTTAGTTAGCAGATTCTTCTACTCTAGGTTTGTAGGACAGCTCGAATTTTCCCACCAATTTCTGTATTGCGGTCCGACAAGGTGCTTCACGACGACCCAAAAATTTTCGAGTTTTACGAACTGTCTCTGCCAAATTTTCACCATTTTTATAGTGAATTTTAATAATTTGAATGCGTTGTTGAAGCGTGTATCGTTCCATTTTTATTAATGGCGTAGTTTCTACTTGTCAAATGTCAAAAAATGACAACTCCAAAAGTGACATCTACCGAAATAGAGGGCTATTCAAAATAACACGTCTTATTGGAAAACCCTTTATAATCGCCAAAATGTTTTTGTAACTTGCTGTTTTTATATTATATCCTGAGTATTAATCATCCGAAACCATTTGTAAAAAACGACTCTATTAACCTAGACAGATACAAATGGCGCATCTGTAAGCACATATAGTACGTACATAGGTATTATTGACCCCGAATGACCTACACCGTACGTGAAATTGTTAGATCAATATATACTTGTGAGCTTATGTATATGTAATGTGTTATTTTCTTCGAACCCCCTTCTTAATGGGTTGTTGGGTGATACTGTTCATACAGCACTCTAGAAGTATAAACAATTCAATAAAACATCAAAGTGTCAGTAAAACATCACAGTGACAGGCAAGGACGTACGCATAATTGTGTTTGGGGGATTGAGGGTAGGAGAGTAAAAATGGACACGCGCTTAACATTGTAGCAATTTTTTTTACATTAACTCTCTCTCTCTTTTTTCATACCTGGCCAAAAAAATCTGCTAATCAATTGGTTTTGCATCGAACGAATACCAGGATGACCGAGATTATGAACAGAATCAAAAATACTTCATCGAAAATTATCTGGTATTGAGATTTGAGGTCGAGGTTTTTTTATGAGGCTTCGGCAGCAAGGCCATTAGTTCTAGGTACCTATGATATACGCAAATTTAACATTTGGAATTTTATTTTGAGGCAATTCACCCAGTGCACAGAAAATTTTTTTGTAGCAAAAAAAATGTATCCGTATCATGGCGGGCGTCGCACCTCGACACAGTTGCAGAACACTTTTTAAAAAGTACAATATTCTAACATTATATGATGTCTTCATTTTAGAGTGCGCGTTATTTTTAAATAAGAATAAAATATTATTTCACGAAAATATTTCAAAAAACAATCACGACACCAGAAACAGAGACAAATTACAATTGTTACAGACAAATTTGTCTGTCGTCCAACGAAGTGTGCGCAACACCATGATACGGATAGATAACCAAATACCACTACACCTGAAATGTGATAAGCAATTAAAAAAAAAACTGACAAATAAATTGATCGAAGAATCAAACTATAATCTCGAACGATACTTAAAATAATTTTAAAGACCATTGATGCTGTTTACATACAATTATTGTATTATATAAATAAATATTAATATTATTATTATTATTATTATTATTATAGGTTGCTGTAAATACGTGGTTTAAAACTAAATGACATATTTAATTTTATAACTAATGCCATAAAAATAAGATCATTTATGCTGTTCGAATAATTTATCTACAAATGAAAAGTCATATAAGTATTCCAATTATTACAAAATTAGAACTTATACGATTATAAAATAATTCTTTTATGTTTTGTTCGCTATCTAAATTTAAATCACATTTGTAATTTTGAAGTGCTATATTCTGGTTGGGTTAATCCAACCACCTGTAATAACAAGTCTTTTTTGTTAAATACAGTATTTTTATCTATCTATCTATCTAAAATACGTGGTTTAATCGATGCTTAGATTTTGTTGAAGAGTTCGGTATTTTTTAGGAGCTGGAATAATTTTTCAATATTTTGTCTGTTGTCGCTGAGGATGTCTTGAAGTTGAGCGGGGAGTTGTAGTCTGTGGTACGAATATGCCTGACATTCGGTGAGGATGTAGTGAACGGTTATTGTTGTATTACGTGTGGGGCAGATGTCCGGGTCGGTTCTTCTGAACAGGTGGCTATGCGTTAATAAGGTGTGACCAATTTTCAGTCGGGTCAGCACAGTATTTTCTTTGCGATTCATGGGCAGGTTGATCCATTTCAATACTGTCGGTTTGATGACTCGAAGCTTGTTGTTGGGGATTGTCGTAAGGTCGAGGTTTCTTTGTTGAAAACTCACACCAAATCATTTTTCCATTACTTTGAAATTGTTTAAAATTGAATCTTGGTTTCGATATCAATTTTAAAAGTTCTTGATTGTTATTTTGTACAGAAGAAATGTCATTAAAGTTTATTGAAATGCTATCAGGGCAATACATTTGATTAATATGTTTAGAAATATTATTTATTCTTGAAAGTACATCAGCAGGGATGTTTTCTTTGCTTTTAATATGACACACATCAGACGTAAATTGTTGTATAAATAGGAGCTGTCTAAGTTCTTTGGATAAATAATTGTCTGACTTAGATTTCAACGCCAAAGTAATTGGACGATGATCATAGTAAAAACTGTGAAATGGCGACCTTCAATATAATGTCTGAACTTCTTAATTGAACAATGAATTGCAAGAAGTTCTCTTGAAAATACACTATATTTAGTTTCTGTTCTTGTTAACTTCCTAGAAAAAAAAGCAAGTGGTTTAATTTCATTTTTTATCTTCTGCTGAAGGACAGCAGTAATCCCAATATCTGATGCATCAGTGGTAATATGCAATTAGGTCAAAAACGTTCTAAATGCCATGCGGAGAATTTTCAGGCGCCAGTGTTCAATTACAGGAAATAAAAAACGATTATAGTATGGAATAAGTTTCGTTTCTATTCCAGGGGAGCCTCCATACAATGCAATACTAGATTTCATCATCAGCCCATCTCGGTTTCGCTTGTGTAGTTTAAATTTGTTATATCCAGTTTTTTTAATTGCGGGATCCCGATCACTTCGTTTGTTAGATCGAGTTAATACGTTAATGATATTTATAATTAGCTGTACATGTTTTGATGTGGCTCAGTCTGGTGATGTACGTGTGTTGCTGTTACGTTCAACAGATGGTGTTCCCGTTGCCGTAAAATATTTAGTATAGCGTGAGTTGCTTTAACGTCCAACAGATGGCACTATCAATTGCTGTAAAATATTAATTATATATAGCGTGTGTTTCTTTAATGTCCATCAGATAGCGTTGTATGGCGGTGTTTTTTTTTAAAAAAAACATGTTTTTACCTATCACAGGTGTGGCATCTATAAAATATGTATATAAAAATACGCGCGTATTCGAATGCAACATTATGTTAAAATTTAAAAGCAATCGGTGAAGAACTTTCGGAGATTTAAGAACAAACAAACATTTACATTTTTATTTCTATATAGATTATTACGTTACTCACTACTTCGCTCGTTCGATCTCCAATTTAGGTAGATAGCTAGATAGATAAATATTTAAACCATTTGGTCCAATTGTCTAATAGTTGCAAGTCAATACAAAAAAATTAAAATGTATGAATTAAATATTCTTCCGCAGAATAGAAACAATTATCTGTCAGAAATTTTCTTATATATTTTAAAATTTTGTAAATTATACTCTTTTACTTATGCAGGTAGTTTGTTATACAATTTTAAAGCATGATAGAATAGAAGAAACTATTGATTTGCACTCGGGCATATCCAGGCCTTTGTCGAAAGAATTAAGCTATCGACTCATCGAGTAATGAAAATCGCATTCAAATCTGTTCAGTATAGCGAATATACTCCGATTTTTTCCCGGGCGAAGCCGGACTGGACAGTCAACTAAACCTTTCCCAAGAAATAAGCTATCGAATCCCCGTGGAAAAGACCGTGATTATTATTTTTATATCAGAATTGATAAGACGCCTATCAAAACAATCAGATTAAATTCCTCGGTATATCAGACACGTTATCTTGAGAAGAACATATATAAAGAATATAAGCCCAAAGTAAAGTTAAGTCTGTTATCAGACACTACAATGCCGCTTGTTAGTTGATAACCAACACGTGCTAAGGTCAATTTACTTTGCCAATTTTCAACCCATACGTGATTATGGAATTATTTTTTTGGCTTTAAAAATATCTTCACTCTTCAAAAAAAACTATCAGAATAATCACAAAATCTAAGCCAAGAACATCATTGATTGATTAGTTCCATATCTAGGCCTGGAGCCTAGAGGACGTTGGATACCACTTCCTTCCATTTAGGTCTATCCTGGAAAGAACGGATGAGGTTGATAAAGTTTAATCCAGTCCATTTTTTAATGTTATCTATAGGCCACGATGTTCTTCTTCAGAGCACTTTTCAAGTCCTTCAATATTTTAACGTCACATTTATGAATGCATCTGCTTTGTGCAAAATAATACACGTTTTTTTTGCAACACTGGTATTCATAATTACAGTACAAGAAAATATTATAAATCTTTGCTACCAATTCATCAACATAGGCTCACCGTGTTTTAGCAAGGAGCCTATGGGCTATGTGCAGCGAGGCGGAGTTACAAATTTTTCGATGCGAGCGTTTGTGGTGAACACTAGGGGAAACTTTAAACTCAAATTTTCCGCATGTCAGTGAAGAATGTTTATTAAAGGTGAAAATAGTTCTGATTTTATGAAGTTTTTTTAATTACAAAGAAAACATAGGAAAACTAAGCGATCTGGAAATGCTTGTTGTGTTCCGGGCTGTTGCGCTGATGGCGATTTAAGTAAAATAAAGACCATTGGCACCCTAATTTGACGTTCCGCTGTCGGTGTAAACAAATTAACATCAGTTTTTCTTATTACATTTTTTTTTGACACATCATGGCCAACTAAAGTTTTTGACTTATTACCTTAGAAACATATCGCGATTTCTATAAAAAAGTAAGTTCAATAATTCTCTATTACCCACTAGCGGCGCTAGTAGGCTTCGTGCTCACAGCCTATACTTGAATATTAGGGTGTTTTTTTTATTTTTTTTTGTTTTTGGCTCCATTGGCTAATGTTTTAGTATTGGATCTAAAAAAATTCTCCCAAAATTTCAACTTCTTAGTACAAACCTGTGAATGACGCAAACCGAGTTTATTTCCCATTTAATTAACATGGAAAAAACGCCGTTTTCACTCAAACCTGGATAGCTGATAGAATTTTTTTTTAATTCGCGATAGCAGCGCATTTTGTAGAGAAAAAGATTTGCCACGAAAAATATCCTCAAATTATTTGTTTAAGTTACAGAGGTTTAGTATTCTAAGTAAAGGAGGTTTTAGGCTCTGAGGGAAAGGGAACACAAAATTTCACTAATTTATAGAGGTTTTTACTTTATCGAGGTTCTACTGTATTAAAAACCCCATTATTTGTTTAGTACATATAACCAATTCATTCCGACTCACCCGGGGGAACTAAACGTTACCCACGAAATAAGCCATCGAACGATAAAAACCACGTTCAAAAGTTTTCAGTATAGTTCTATGTCTTAAACAAACCAACAAACAGACGCAACGGGAATTTTCTTTTATATAATTAGTATTGCCTACTAGTGATGTATCGCTCCTGAGTGAGGCGCTTATAATGAACGACTCCTTTCACGGAGCGAAGCGAGTCGCTCTTTTTTTTGTGAATGACTCACTCCGAGCGCCATATTTTTCTGTGCTGAGCTATTCTGTACTGTTGCATTTGCACATTTACAGAGCGCACACACCACAGACTAGAGAGGCACTAGTGAATTTTGCAAGTACGAAGTTATCTTTGCTGAGTCATTTAATGTTGAATGACATACTGTAAGTGCAATAGTACCTACTAAGCTTACAGTGACTTAAACCATTCACATTGACGTCGCTGCCAAAGATATAATATTGTAACAATAAACATTATTATTGTAAAGCTTTTTTTATACTTTATAGTTTATCCGAAATGCGAATAATATAAGATCAGAATCATATTAAAATGAGCTCAGAGTTGAGCCTGTTTATTGTGCTGTGCAATGCTACGAGACTCCTGAGCATGCATGATGACAGTTCACACCTTTGCAGTCTGCACTCTTGTGTAGTGCGTCCTTTGAACGACTTGCTTTGAGTGACTCTTTTTAGTGAGCGGGGCGCACGGAGCCAGCTCCCAATAAAGAGTCATGTGGACACATCACTATTGCCCACATATATTATTCATTCGTTGAATGAAAAGGTTGTGTCAAAGTCGAGATTTGTCTATATACAGTGTTATTTTCAGAACAAATATAAGTATTTAGTAGTCACGCCATTTGCTAATAATTAATATACACTCTGTTTCAAGTTTTCAAACCCATTGCGTTGAAAAATATAGTCCAAGCTTCGAAGTACTCCATTTAACGTCACTCGATATAACGACAAACTCCTTAAGGGGGGTACCTAGTGTAACAGCTCAAAATAACCGCTTATTTCAAACATTTTATTTTTAGACTAACTATATTTTTATGATATTTGAATGAATTAGGCCTTATAGAACATCTTTTAATGTTCTTAAAAAAAATTGTATTAATTTTTTCAGTGCAAAATGGCGGCGTGGTAATCATTTCTATCAGACTTATTTCTTAGGGAAGGCGTAGGTCTATAAGCACAACATTCCATTTTAGATTTTTAGATTGATAATGATATAATTGTTATTACCAACTGTTTTAACATAGCAATGAGACACACTGTATAAATAATAATATGTAATGGGTAGGAGATTCATAATCGATGTACGTAAGTTACATGTTAAAAATATCCTTCGAAAAATTTGCATAATTTCTGTGGTGATTATTCACCTTTTTTAAGGTTCATTTTTCCATATTACGAGCATTTGAATGTTTGCGTGTATGTACATAGAAAATACTTGGAAAATAGTTTCGGAAGTTTCCAATTCTTATGAAAAACTTTCGTCAATCTTTGATGCTTTCAAAATAAATAACAAGTATACATCGCCATTCTCCCCATTTCATTTTGATATAAATGTAAAAAATTATTTAAAATAAAGCTAAAGGGTATAGCCGGATAGATATGGCGAGTTGGCCCCCAAATGGCAACCTATATCGAAACTTATGTTTTAATATCTACTTGATGTATGAACTCTTTTTATATATGTGTTACCCCCGCACTCCCCTTTGACCTTGAGATATAGAGCAAAAACCAGCCTACCTACGACTATCGTTCAAAGAGACATATCTCGAAAACTAATTGAGCTAAAGAGGTAAAACCAACGCGAGCATTTAGGTAACCTTTAAGAGCACATTTTATATTTTTTTTGAATTTTTGCGAATAATTACACACAATATTAAAAAATAAATAAAAATATAATTTTCAATTTTTCAGTGTTCTCTGTGACTTACAATCACTGAAATAATATATATTGTGGCACTTGATATGCACTACTACACATACAAATTGCGTTAGAAAAAAGTTGGTGCAACACTTCGAAAAAAAATTTTTTTTGACGCGCATCACATCATATAAGGATACAAACTTGACATAGTACACACATATATAAATATTTTAATAATTAAAATTATTGTTAGAATGGATTGAATGAAAATATAAACAATTTTCAGGAAAATATTGATTTCATACGGCGCGGTGCCGGGAATTATACGAGCGACAGCGAGTTCGTACTTGTTATTGCACTGCTTGTTATTTACGTGCTTAAGAGTTAAGACTGTTTATGTGTTTACACCACCACGTCATAATTTCATTAAATTAATTAATTAAATTAATTAAACAAATTAGCGTCTTTGTCAGTTTTGATAACTTTTTTATAACCAGTAACCTTACGAAGAACCTTATTTTTTACACATATTATCTGACATTATTATAGATAACAAAATAAAATAATAGCTACAAATAATAAATAATAGCTACTTCCGACAGAAAATGATGCCATGGTGGTGTAAATAAATAAAGTCTTAACTCTTAAGTACGTTAAGTTCGAACTCGATGTCGCTCGTATAATTCCCGGCACCGCGCCGTATGAAATCAATATTTTCCTGAAAATTGTTTATATTTTCATTCAATCGATTCTAACAATAATTTTAATTAATAAAATATTTATATATGTGTGTACTATGTCAAGTTTGTATCCTTATATGATTATTTCAGTGATTGTAAGTCACAGAGAACACTGAAAAATTGAAAATTATATTTTTATTTATTTTTTAATATTGTGTGTAATTATTCGCAAAAATTCAAAAAAAATATAAAATGTGCTCTTAAAGGTTACCTAAATGCTCGCGTTGGTTTTACCTCTTTAGCTCAATTAGTTTTCGAGATATGTCTCTTTGAACGATAGTCGTAGGTAGGCTGGTTTTTGCTCTATATCTCAAGGTCAAAGGGGAGTGCGGGGGTAACACATATATAAAAAGAGTTCGTACATCAAGTAGATATTAAAACATAAGTTTCGATATAGGTTGCCATTTGGGGGCCAACTCGCCATATCTATCCGGCTATACCCTTTCACAATATTTTTAACATATTTGTAAAGAAAAAAAACTGTAAAATATAAATTAGACTTTCCGTAATTCTTTCAAATTTAAAATTTTACCTTTTGGTAATTATTAAAATGTGCTGCCAAAGTTTAAATAAAATTCGAACTTACAAATTTTATAAAAAAACTTATAGTTTGTGGATATGGATTTATATACTGAAGAGTATTATTATTGGGTGCAGATGTTGGATTGATAATAATATTGAAACTAAGAAAATAAATATTATTTTAAGGGTTGTATTAAACGGTAAATTTTTTTTGTCCAAAAACAAACTTTAGATCACGTGGGTAATAAAGCTACAATATCTGTATTAGCAAATACACTATTGTCGGCAGGGTTTTGGCACTGTGACCCGGTTTTTGGAGTTTACTCCTTAAGAAACGATTTTGAGTTATAAGGCCCGGTGAGCGTTACGCTCGTCCGCTTCAAAAGAGACAAACATATTATGTATATTTGTATGATGATTTAGCGTGCGAAAGAATGAGATGGAATACAATATTACACAGCGTGTCTAGTCGTGCGTCGGAGCTGTCACGCACACACACTTTTTTTTTGTTTATTATTAGTTTTTTTTTGTAAATTAGACTGGACTCCCCGACGCGGTCGAATCCTTCTTTTAATTGACCTTGCCAAACCGTGTTATTTTATGCAAGGTTGGTGTGCAAGCACGTCGTAAACGCATGGTCGTTAAACAATTGAATCGCGACCTACCGTTGTATTTGTCTGTTGACTTGGTCGTTCACACTTACGAGATCAGTTCTTTTTTATTGATTTCGGATTTTTACTATAAAAAAATATTTCTCATTTATTTGTTTGCTTCGTTGATAGCAGAGGCGTAACTTGTGGAAAGATTTTCGGTCAACGACAGACGATGGGCATTCCGTTGACATTGTACAATAAATATTGGCTAGAAAGAGCCATGCATGCTTCAATTTTCCAAATGATCTTTTCATTGAAAGTGCGTTTTTTGTATTGGGAGGAGGCTATTAAATGAGTTATGAAAGCTTACATTGAGTACTAGGCATACTAGTTTTTACAATTGGGGTGGGGGAGCTGGATGGTACTCTACAAGCTATTTTATATGTGCTACTAGCGGTCCGTCGTGGTTTCACCCGGGTGCGATAGATATAATTTTTCCAAATGTATTTAGTTTGCGGACCGGCATTTGAACTATTAAGCTTTGAGCAAATTCTACCAGATTTGCTTCTGAACTGATAGCTTTGAGCGAACTCTAACATAATATGTCACTACTTGGTACGAAAACAGTTTTTTTGTTTGTTTCTGAGCTAATAGTTTTGAGTAAATTCTATCAGATGTCGTTGCATGTTACTAAATTTTTTTTGAGAAAACACCGTAATTTTATACAAAATATTTAATAAAAACTATCCTATAGCGTAAGTTGCACCAATAAAGACACATTTACAAAATTGTGACATGGGAATTTTATATATATGATATAAAAGTAGGTTATCTATCTAGTGTGTGATTTTTATATAACGCAGTGTGATTTTATGGTAAAACAAGCGCCCAGCGAATTTTCACAGTCACACACGTCATAGAACAGGGGTGTCAGACTGATTTTTCTAAAGGGCTCTTTATAAGATTTAGGGTGTGTTAGCGGATCCAGACTCTAAATTAAAAACTAAAACACATACTAAATTAATAAATTAGTTAAAAACTTGGATTACTTGGGCTGGGATGGGGTCCCTGTACGAGTGCGGGGCCCTGGGCCTAGACCCGCTAATCCCGCTCTGAAAAACGGTAGTGGTACCTCCTATACAATAACTGATTGTCGTCATAATTTATGTATCTGACAGTTCACGTTCGGCCATATTGGAATCTGACAGTTCCTGTTCGGCCATATTGGAATCTATTCGAATTGTTTAAAAATGCAGAGCTTACTGTGCTGTCACTGATTTAATTGGCAACTGGCAGAGACATTACTATTGAATTGGTAAAATCTAATTTCTTTTATTTCACTTTACGAACTTGTGCGAAATATTATAGGCGTGAAAAGCAGCTATTTTATGGGAGAGGGCTGCAAAAAAAGTATTTTCAACATGGACTTAAACATGAACATAATATCAAGACGTATTGATTCTGGGCCCTGGATAAAGATGACAGAAAAAATGGTCATTACTAAGTGACTATGCTATTGTTTACAGCACTGTAATTTTCCAGTCAAGGTAAAATATATTTCGTAGCTATTATTAAACACCCACATTACATGATAAAATAAGGCAAATGTATTAAAATTTCCTCTCTGCGGAACAAGGAAATATCAATATAACTATGTTACTATAATGGAAATATTGAGTGGACACCTATATAGTTAACTTTGTATTATACAGAGTGGATAATCCAAATGAATGTACAGTCGATTCCAATCATAGAATGGGGTTAATGGTGCCCAGGAGAAATAAAAAAAAACGAAAGTGTTTGAAAACTTTTTTTAATTTTTGCTAAAACATCTGTTTATATTATAGTGACTCAAAATGAAGCAAATAAACATAGGAAAGTAGTCGGTTAAACTAATTGATCTATAAATTATTTAATCAGCCGATTGAATGTTCAGAAGAATCTACATAGAACTAAATAGGTCAATTAAAAATTGTCTGCCTTTGGTCACATTACCAACGAGTTTATAATAAGTCCTAAAATAATTTGATTCAGAAAAGTAGACTTTCCGGCGACTCATTTTTACCAGTTTTTAAATCATTTATTTCGATCAAATCTAATTTCTGTCCAAAAAAATTATAAAGTCAGTAAGGATTGTGTTTTAAAGTGATATTGCAATGCGGCGAAGCGAAAGATTCAACTACTGTTGTCGCTGTCGAGCGAGGCACAGCCACGTAATGAAAGACTGTACTACGGTGGAGCCGAAGGTTTCACTACTGTTATCGTTGCCATGTTTTATCTCATTTCCGTGTGAAGTCACGGGTAGAGACTAGTTATATATTAAAATCTGATTCAAAGTCACATTGGAAGAATGATTCATAATTTTAGTTTATCTTGAAAGCATTGCTATAAAAACTGACTAAGGGTTTTTACAGAAATCAGAAATTTCAAATGTATTTTTTCCGCACATATACATTCATATCGAACAGCTGGTGAACAGTCACCTTAGTACAGTAGAACTTCTTTAAGTCGAAAACCTTCAAAACTTGAAAATATGTTTTGTTCCCTTCCCATCAAGCGCCAAAGCCTCCATTACTCGAAATCTCAACCCTCTATAGGTCGAAATAATCATACAAATCAGTACATATTTTCCCTCTTTAACTCGAAAAAATAGATTGGACCTCTGTATCTCGAACATATAGCAACTCAAAATTAGTTAGAATGAATCTTAACCTCTACAAGTCGAATATTTCCTTACAAAAACCGCCTAAGTCTCGAATTTTTTGGCGTCTCCCTAGAAGTTTGGCTTACAGGGGTTCTACTGTAATATAAAATAAGACCGCCTCTTCAATAGACATCTAGTTTTGATTTTTTTTGTATCGGCAACATTCTGTATATGATATTGATTACAGTTATTTAATGTTACAGCAATCACGAACCTGGTTAAAAATTTAAACGTAAAGGAGGAGCAGCCGTTATTTATTCAGAATTATTTACTCATTAATAATAAGCCACTATAATTTGTTTCCATACACCGTCGAATACCGATATCATATTTATTCAAATACAATATTAATTACCTTAAATGACGCAAATTGACTACATATGTTCTAATACGCAAACCGTAAATGCTATAAAGGACTCCGCAGAAACATTATGGGATTTGGTTCTCGGTTAAATTGATCGAAAATGGTTTTATTTTATAGTTTAAAGGTCACTAAAGTGTCCATTACACAGTGTCTATTACACCACAAAGGCCAAAAGTGTGATATTCTTGCCCTGTGCGCCATAATGCCTGAAGCGAAGCCGACGGTATCATGGCACGAAAGGCAAAAAGGATATCACACTTCCAGCCAGTTTGGTGTATACTATTTTTCTTCATATCCCGGTCGTAAGCACGCTTATTAAATACATTAATCAATTAATTACTTATTAATTACATAAAAACACAGATAAATTCCAATCAAGAAACTTTGAGGTTATACGTAAAAACACGAATGATAGCTGTTCGCGACTATTAGCTAAAAAGTAATAGGGTTGCTATGGAAACGACATCTAAACAACAGTTGATTGGTTGTTTTTGTTTTACTACCGCCCGAACGTACGAACTTCCCGCATTGATGCGTGAAATCGCACCAAGGAGTAAATGTTAGACTTTCTACCTTACAATTGATGTCGAAAGTATGTACTTTCGATCGAGGTACGAAGAAAAACCAATTGGTTTTTAGATACAGATATATTTATCGAAATTTCAGATATTGGGATATTGAATTGAGAGCGTATATTGGCTGAGTTGAAGTGTGCTGCAGTACGATATACGCTCTCTCTCACACCTCAACCTACCCGTAGCGTCCTACCCGCACTCACGTATAATAGCCAGTTTTGTATGATATTATTATAACGATACCTACGATCAATCAAATTTTTTTATTCAAAAATACGTGGTATATTTTCGCTCTGCTTAAATAAAAATGCGATCAAAATCCCACAATTATCTCGAAAATTTAACTCGATCTCGAGTCAAGAAAAATTATTAAATTCGATATTTTTCATTTCGTCTTGAATCAAACACTGTAGGTACTCATATCAATATTTGAAAGTATTCTAAATTAAATTAAAATTTATTTCAATAGCTTTTACATGTCGTAAAGCTTGTCGTTTATCCAAAGTTATGTGATCGAATCACGCGGAAAATTACGTCCATAGACGAAGTATGTATCTAAAAATAGACGAGGGTTGGTTTAGTATACACTTTATAATGCAGTGACGTAGTCAAAACAAAGTAGACCCTTTATCTAATACTAGAATCCCGGTTCGGCTTCGCACGGACTTAAACGCTAGGAAAGTATCTTTTGACAAGCGACATTTGCGGCCTCTTGTGTGTTTTTTTTTAATTCTATTTTCTAAAATGCTTCGCGGGCCGGACAAAATTGCGCTGCGGGCCGCCTTTTGCCCAGCCCTGTGCTATAATCATTAATAGAAATTCACATAAAAATTTATTTGATTTAATTTAATGCGAATTATAATTAAATAATTATAGTAATGTAATTAATAAATAATTAATTGATTAGTACTCAGCTGTCACTAGTTACTGTCACTACAACAATAGAGATAAACAACAGAGATAGAGGCCACATGTCAGTATTAAAAAATTAATAAAACCAAAAGTACGTGGTAAATTATTCTGAAATTTTTGCAGTGTGTATTTCAGACATCGTTCTATCCATTAAAAAGTTTTTTTTGTGGGGTCAAGTTTGTCAATTTTTTACAAACCCTCAATTTCCGGAGTTATTGAAAAAGGACACTCATAACGGCTCGTGTATTTTTGCATAACTTTAATTATATCTCTTAAATGGTGTGGTAAAAAAATTTCATTCTTTTTCTATAGGCGTATAATCTTTTGAATAAATATAAAAAAATGTAGGGTCACGTTTAAGTCATTTGGCTACCAAACTACCTTAATTTATAATTTATTTTGTATTTTTTATCGAAGAAGCCTTACAATTATTACACCTGATAAAACGATAGTTACGCCGCTGCTTTAATGTGTGGGTTTTCGTGACCTGATTATTTCAATATTTAGTAACCACATAATGCCATTATGCTTTGATCTCTTATTTGTAATTATACAATTAAATGTTTGTTTGTACAAAAGTAGTATCAATCATGAAAATTAGACATCATTTTTCTATATCTTTTAGTTTGTGTCGTACAATATACTACATGCCGTGATTCAATTAAAGCGAAAATTCCTGGTTATTTTCCATACGATTATTTTTAATACATACTTCGTTTATCTAATAAATAAAAGTAAGCGTCTTCACTGACTGCTAGACTGACTCGTCAACACAAAACGAACTCGCTGAACCAAAGAACGTACAATTTTAGAGATTTTTTCTTCTTACAGCGTAGGTTCCGATTAAAAACACATTTCTGGAATTTAAGCCTTGAAGTCGTGAAAAAGGGGGCTGGTAAAATGGAATTTTTCCGAAATCACAATTGAGATAGAAATATGACATGAGTATTCTTTGTCAAAATAAAAGAGTGTGCATTCAAGAAAAAATTAATTTTTGCGTTATAATAGGTGAAAACAAGGTACGTTAGGAAAGAAAATTCGGTAAAAATACTATTTTTAAAAATATAGAAGTTCATATTCGATGGTTTTTCGTCAAAACTAGCTGAACTGGTGAAGTGGAATGGAGGTGCGTTTTTTGAGTTACTATATGTATTTAGAATAGTGCCCTCGGCTGTTTAGCGATAATCTTAGTAGGTCTATAGTAGGTCTATAGTCCTCCGGTCGAGCGTCGGACCTCTTCATGCACCCGAAAACTCCAGTTTTGACTGACGATCCATTTGTGTGGTCTGTGGTTCTCAAAACTTGAACTAAGGACAAAAACAGCTGGACCATCGAAAGAGACAATAGTGAGGTCGAAGTTGTCCGATTATAAAGTACCGTGGTTAAACCTCTCGTGTTGGATTCTTACTGGGTTGCAGAAACGTTTATCAAAAAATTTGATTTGACAGTCTTAGATTCTGATCATACAATAAATTATAGTTTCATACATCAGGAACAGTCTAATGTCGTATTCAAACTCCCTGTCTAATTCTTCTCACACAAAAACAAATTATTGGCTCTACATACAAAAAGATCGCTTTTCAAGGTGAATTTTGATCAAAATGCGTAGAAAAACGTTGTTTCGAAGTAGAAACTGTACAAAAAACGATGGTAAATAAGTGAATACATAGTTTAAGATAAATATCGTTTCAATTGATCAATTTTATCTTTCGGGCAGGATTGATTTAAATCTATGCTATGCCTTTCACATGGCTATCTAAGATTATTGTCAAATCAGATTTTTTGACAATCTTTTCTGCAACCCAGCAATATATAATAGAATAAATAGTAATTGGACTTAACGGTTCAACATTGAGCAAAAATAAAAAGGAGCAGTTGACGTTTTCCCTTGCATTTGTTTTTGAAATTTTTGATTTTTTTTTGCGGAACTGATCAAAACAACATGCACACTTTTACTGTGAAAATACTAATCCGAGTTATTAATATTAATTAGTTTTAACATCTGTTGATGACCTTCAAATCAAAAACAGACCGAATTTCTCTGTCTTCCGTTCGTGTCGGGCGGGTACCGGTGCCAGCGTTCGACGATGCATATGTCCGAATATAAGAGAGACGTCTAGCTATAAAATTACGGCATGTTCAGAATTTTCATGTTATAAAAATAGTGTAGAGGTGAATTACAATAGTGTCTGACTTATAAGCAGCCTTGCGTAATGCATTTTTGCAATGAACAATAATTTGCACTTCGCACGTTATGTATTGACATAATTTGGCGTGTGAAACATAATGCACGTGGCCTGCCCATTCAACGTCTAAATTGACACGACTCTCAGCCAAACAAATGAATGCGACGCGACGTCTTTCATGCTCCAAATATATCTTTGTTTACAGCCTCCTCGAAAAAAAATTATCTATCTTATAAATAAAGACGGACAAGTGCGAGTCGAACTCGCGCACTGAGGATTCCGTACAAACTTGTATGTAAATAGTTCGTCCATCACGGGAATCGAGTCTCGAAGGTTTTCCCGCTTTGCCGTTGGAAAACTGTTGCAAACATACATCGACAAACGTCGAGGTCAGTTTGCCAACTAAGCGTGTAATTTCAATGATGGACTACTGAATTGTATTGTATTTCTGATAGCCTAGTCATCGCGCTGTGTTGTATGCGAGATTTCTCATATTTTGCTGTATAAACACACCGGTAGCGGACGCTTGTTTTGTATTAGAACTGTTATTGTGTACGTGCGTAGCATATTGTTGCGGTTTAAAAATATGTTTTTTTGTGATGGTTTTCGGATTTTTCCCTTTACTTGTACTACAAGACATTGCTTCTTGCTAAATTTTATAATTCTAGGTTATTAACTAATAATTTTGAAGAAATTTATAAAAAGCGAATTAGAAATTAAATATTAATTATTTTTTATATTTTTTAGATCAGTTCTGAGGAAGGTCCAAATCCGGATCTAAACGTTAATGTATTAATTATATATTTTGTTAATATATTGTCTGAAAAATTGGTCGATAATTTTATTTATTGAAGAGTTCTAATCAGACGTTAATCAAAGATTTCAACGGAAAGTACCCTATATAGTTAAAGCAATGGTGCGTATTTCAATCGGTGGAAAGCAACCGGATGACTCTTGGTATTTGAGTTCCTGAAGCAATTTGGAAACTTTTTTGTTCAGTACCTCATAACCCCAAAATGGAAGGAATCGGAGAAAAGGGGGGGGGGTCAAAACGTTAAAAAAAATTGTTTAGAAACCAAATGGAAAGGCGGTAGCATTAAAGTACATGTACTCACTATTGTTTAAAAAAATTGTCATCCGAAACGTGCGGACGGTTTGCGCGAACCGATTTTTTTAAAATCGGAAAAAAAAAATTGTGTCGCAACCGGTTGCGATTTTGAGGAAAATTCTTGTATTTGTTCAGAGATGCTGTAAAAAAATTGTCATCCGTTTCTGCTGGACGGATTTTGAGGAATTAAAGGTTTGAGTGGCTAAAATTCTCGATTTTTCACTAGCTTTTTTCAAACATCATAAAAAAATTGCTAAAATTGTTAAAAACGGATGACGTTTCTTATACATGTTCTCAGAGGGTCCAACTATAATATGTATCAATGTCATCCGTTTTTATAACATTTAACCTCATTTTTCAACCCCTAAAGGGGTTGTGTACGTTATCTGTATGCCATCAGAAACGAGTCTAACCTCAATATTCTGATTAATATCGCACAAAAGTAAGGGGTTGAAAAATGGGGTTAAATGTTATAAAAACGGATGACATTGATACATATTATAGTTGGACCCTCTGAGAACATGTATAAGAAACGTCATCCGTTTTTAACAATTTTAGCAATTTTTTTATGATGTTTGAAAAAAGCTAGTGAAAAATCGAGAATTTTAGCCACTCAAACCTTTAATTCCTCAAAATCCGTCCAGCAGAAACGGATGACAATTTTTTTACAGCATCTCTGAACAAATACAAGAATTTTCCTCAAAATCGCAACCGGTTGCGACACAATTTTTTTTTTCCGATTTTAAAAAAATCGGTTCGCGCAAACCGTCCGCACGTTTCGGATGACAATTTTTTTAAACAATAGTGAGTACATGTACTTTAATGCTACCGCCTTTCCATTTGGTTTCTAAACAATTTTTTTTTAACGTTTTGACCCCCCCCCCCCCTTTTCTCCGATTCCTTCCATTTTGGGGTTATGAGGTACTGAACAAAAAAGTTTCCAAATTGCTTCAGGAACTCAAATACCAAGAGTCATCCGGTTGCTTTCCACCGATTGAAATACGCACCATTGCCTTAACTAATAGGTTTTGATTCCCTTGCGAGTGTCAAAATATGCGGCATAAACGGCCGTATACTTTGATTGCGTTGACTTAGAAGTTTGATTTTTTCACAGCTCCAAGAGATTCCAGACCTGAGTACCTATTCGATATTAATTTCGATTTGATACCTGTACGCGTTCCTGAGAAAAAAGATCTTGACAGACAGATAGTCAACGAAGTGTTCCTTTTTTTCCTTTTAAGGTACGGAACTGTAAAAAAATATCAAAGTTACCTTTCCGCGTTAGTCTTGATACGTCCATAACTAACTAAAAAACCCGATGCATTGATTTAAATTTGCTATATGAGTATTTATTCTGTTATCGGTACGCGATATGGATATTGTCTATTTTAGCAAAATGCAATGTCCTAAATTAGTCAGTAGGAAATGCACAACATTTTTATCCGAACATAGTTGATTTTTTCCTACGAAATGTAAGATTAGGTTTTTTTCAACACGGGTGTCAGAGTGGGACGTTTGCCAAACTCACGATCCGCGGCGTCTGTGACTTTATGTTATTTATAATTATCGAAGCATATACGTAGGTCGGAGATATATTATATGACTTGACACAAAACATAAATTTAATAATTTCGGTACATTTCGTACTTTCTTTATTTAAAAAAAAATGTTTTCAAAACACCTAGATACCTATACTTATTTTAATCTGACATGTTTTTTAAATTTTGATTTTATTGCCTCAACGTTATTAACGTCCCAAAAAAAAACTCTTTAAATGAATGTGCTTACACTGACTTTCAACGATAATCTAATTTTAATGCACTTTTTTGCGCGATCCCCTATAAAAGAGCTGCTTTTCATGCTTGTATAGCGGTTGTAAAATAACACTTTTTCGCACTAGTGTGTAAAGTAAAACAAAAGTAATTCGATTTTAACAATCGGATTAATATCTTTGTCAGTCGCTCTTTAAATCAGTACGAGCAAAAGAGACATCATAGTAAACGTTGCATATAATTTTAATATGGTAGAACTGAACTGTCAAAAATATTACGAATTTACTCATTCTGACGTGAAAATCAGCTATTTTATAAGAGACACGTGCAAATAATGTAGTATGTAGCTCGATTGTAATGCTTTTATGACTGATGTGACAGTTAAAACTCGCTATTCGTTTGTTTTAACAATTTCGTACATAATATAATGCATTACAGTCTTGATACATAAATTAGGTACTATTAGCATTGAATTGCCATCTATCAAACATTTTAATACTAAAAGCAAATATTAACTCTTAAATGCATTTTTTTAAATTTATATTTAAAAAAGTATATATTATGTATGCCTCAGGGTATGGGGATTACTAGAAAAATAATTTAAAAAATATTTTGAAGTTTCAGTCCGTTAAATTCTCCATTTTGTCTCAGTAGGATGCAGCCTACACTACAGTAATTTTTTTTAAGGCAAAGGCGCATGACATTCAGCTATTAGAATATTATGTAGGCTGCATCTATAATATAAAAATGAATCGCAAAATGTGTTGGTAAGCGCATAACTCAACAACGCCTGGACCAATTTGGCCAAATCTTTTTTTAAAATGTTCGTTGAAGTTCAAGGATGGTTTTTACGGCGAGAAAAATTAGAATTATTGCTGGAAAAACCCTAAAAATAGCCCTTTTCTTTTTCCCATACAAATGATTTCTAACTAAAACGTAGTCAATTTGAGCTTTATTGCTATGGTATAAAGTATTATTAAAGCCACGAATTTTTTTTTAAATTCGTATCCATGGTTTTAAAATATAAACAGCCTTATGTATGATTTGAAAAAATTCTGTCAAAAATTAAAAAAACATTTATATATACTTTTAACATTTTTCATCATTAAATAATTTTCAAGTGATTTTATAACCTCAAAAGTACTCAACACGTGACACGAGCTTCCAATAACAACGGATTTTGTGTTGTAAGTATACTTTTTTTTATTCATATCGAAAATGTTGTTGATCTTATAAAAATTGGTCGATAATTTATTTATTGAAGAGTACTAATCAGACGTTAATCAAAGATTCAAATATCCCCATTCGTTCTTTTGCACCGGGCACGACGGCGCAGCCGGAGTGTTCGACATACACACATATACGTCCATGTATATTTTAAAATAAATAAAATAGATAGATAGATGTTCCAATTATATAGATATATATATATATAATACTGTTAGGCGGTACGAAGTTCGCCGGGTCCGCTATATATAATAAAATTCTCGTGTCACAGTTTTCGTTGCCATACTCCTCCGAAACGGCTTGACCGATTTTGATGAAATTTTTTGTGCTTATCCGGTATCTATGAGAATCGGCCAACATCTATTTTTCATCCCCCTAAATGTTAGGGGTAGTCCACCCCTAATTTTTTTTTCTTCCTTCCCCATTCGTTCTTTTGCACCCGGGTGAAACCGGGCGGGACCGCTAGTCCTACAATATGAATTTGAGGGTTAAAGAATTTTAATTTTTAAATGCATGCAATTTTGGCCTAAAATTGGCAACAACGAACACTAGTGCCGCGCGCGGCTTTGCGTGTTAAAAAAACTTTGATATATCTATATAGCATTGTACTTTATGTTGTGACATTATGAAAAAAAGTGAGTTTTAAAACAGTCGCCGGACTCAGAATAGCATTACGTGCGAGAATTTTTTGCACGTGCCACCAAAAAAATTGCTGTTTTCACATCATATAATAATAATATATTATAATAATAAGTATATCTTTAAGATTTTTGACAGCTGCATTTTGCACGCTACTTGAATTGTTTACGAAAACTGCGCCTGCTGTGCTACCTTTGCTCCTCTTAAAATGTTAGGTGAAAATGACTGTTGGAACGGTAAGGTAGCATTTATTTGTTTTAGTTCGCTGCACTAGTGTTAAATTTGTCATTTTACTAGCGCTAGACAGGCACGAAAAGTAGTTATTTTATATACGCGGACAGGGTGCAAAAACAGTTTTATAATGTTATCAGCATGTTGATTTTGTGACTAAATGAGCAATAAATCATGCAACGGTTATAGAGTATGATTTCATGTGACCGTCATATCGTTTATTGAGAAGCTTCGCGGTTTAAACCAATAATAACAAGGCAGTTTAATCCCGTCTATTGCCTGCTAGCGGCGCTAGTAGTCTTCGTAAAAATAAACGTCGAATAATGCATTATATTTACGCACCCAGCGCATATACGACTTCAAAATTTCACGTCAACTGGACATTTGGAAGAGGGTGGAAATTGAGTTGCAGGATTTTTTTACATACATACAACAACACAACATACCAGTGAAGCTAATAAGCGTGTTAGCATGGTTTTAACAAAGCACTTTTGACGTCAACGCGACGTAACATTGTGACGTCATAAGTTTAAATAGAACATCAGTTTAATAAATCATTGCGTTGTAACGAATCGTCTGATATTTCACAAATTTTCTTTGTATCTATACTAAAATATAATGCTGAAGAGTTTGTTTGTTTGTTTGATTGGTTGAACTCGCTAATCTCAGAAACTACTGGTTCAAATTGAATTTTTTTTTGTTGGATAGCCCATTTATTGAGGAAGGCTATAGGCTATATAATATCACGCTACGGCCAATAGGAGAGGGAGCATCAATGAAAAATGTTGCAAAATGTATCTCAACAATAAGCTTCTATTCAGGTGAAATGCCCTAACTGGATATACCAATATTAGCGTTGCACATTCACAAGCCTGGCTGGCTCAGTCGGTAGAGAATGCGTCTATTAATATCAGAGTCGTGTGTTCGAGCCCCACGTTGGGCGAATATATTTTTAATTTTTTTTTTATTTTATACATTACTTTCTTCTAACGCTTACATTTAAATTTATGTTAATTTTATTTACGACTAATTAAAATTAAATAAATCTAATTAATAGCTCATTTGAAAACTGTTATAACTATATAGGTACCTATATAAAAATAAGTTTCCTACAGTGTTTTCAATTAAATATTTATTATATTTTATTAATTACAGTAGTTATTGATTTAAAAGAAATTTATTACTTAAAAAAGTATAAATACTGCTTTTTATCGACAAAAACTCCGATCATCATGAATATTGGACACAACATTCATCTCGGTAAACTAAGATGAATGTGGGTACTCATGTCCCTCCCTTCTCCATTCGTTCTTTTGCACCCGGGTGAAACCGGGAGGGACCGCTAGTTGACGAATATTTTTCGACTGGAAAATATTTTTTTTATTTTAAGAAACTATTCTGCCTTTAGAAAAAAGTATTATTATATTGTTTCAGAACTGAAACAATAATAGAATGTTTACATTAAAATTTCATTCATAGAATATCATAGAATCAATTTGCAAAATCAATGTCCTTGAAAGTTAACAATTTGTTGACAGAATCGTATATTTACTTTCACTATGTGCTATTCATTTTCTTGTTATTATAACATTGCCAACATAAATTGTTTCTTTACCCGAATATATTTTAAAACATTTGTTGAAATTTGGAAATCCAAATACAAAGTTCATGGGTGAATTTAGAGCTCTTTTGCAAGAGTTCAATAAATGTTGTTCTTTTATAAAGTTGTTGTTTCCAGTCTATTTTTTATTTGTTTATTTTTGATGACACACAGCCACATTAACGTTGATAAATAAAAATGCCTCGCCGAACTGACTATTCTGTTGTTGCAAAATACTAAATAATAAAAACAAAAACAACATACTATATAAACTCTATATAGCGAAATTGAAGGGACCGGGTATTTTATTGCGTTATAAAGAGTGTTCGTTAAAAGGAGAGTGAAAGAAAACAATATAATTTTACGAAGTTGTTTTAATTCTGACTAAATTAAGTGAAAATAAAATAGCATAACAAAATTATAATCTTTTAACTTTGTCGTTTTTAACATTTTTTTTTACAACAAACAAATGAACACATTTGTAAGAATTCCATTGTTGGGGTCTAAATAATGATTAATGACGTATTGTTTCGCTATATATTGACTCATAGAGTACATGTGTAACAATGTACCTTAAGTTTTTCGTTAAAAAGAAGTTCGCTATATAGAGTTTACACTGTGTTATTATAAATTCAAAAAAATAATACAATACATAATATTATAAAATATATATTTTTTTTTAATTTATGTATCTTTGTAGTGCAAACTTTTTAATTTACTATATTAATATTAAAAAATGCAGTTTTAATCATAAAAACAAATAGGTATACTTTCGTGTCTGGATAAAGTTTTGAGTATCTATAATTCTGAATATTCTCCGTAATTAGTTTTGTTTCAATAAAATATTAACGTTGAGAGAAAGTTTGGTAGAGGATCAATTTAAAAAACAAAGCTTCAGCGATTTATCGAAACGTCGGTCACAAATGAAACATCGGTAAACTTCCTTCTAAATTGTTTCTCTACCAAACTTTCCCTCAACGTTAATATTACTGAATATTAAAAATAAGTGCAAAACACCAATCCATTAAAAATTTCTTTCGCACACCATGTTAGCATCATCCGGAGAAGATAAAAAGTAAGCGAAACGTATATCGAAAAGAAATTGTTAAGGTCTATCACTCTTTGAGAGTTTTATGGGTCGAATATATTAGATTAGTAATATAAAAGGGTAGATAACCAGCTAATTAGCTGTTTTAATATCCACGATTATTTAACATAAATAGACGGCTACGCAGAAAGTTTTTGCGCATGATTGTAATATGCGATCTAATATGCGATCTTAATACTCCTATATTCCTAGTAGGGGTTCGGAAAAGGATGACGACCCAATAGTGCAGACACAAATACGTCTGTCGCCGTCATATGGACCTCAAATATTATGCGCATGTCCGGGAATGGAGCCATACACTCTCATATTATATTTATAACTTCTATATTGCTAGTGGCCGTAAGTGGAAGCGTGGCCCATGAAGTGAGACAGCAAATTACTATTTCTATCTCTTTCTTTTTTTTACTTGACCCGTTGAGCGCAAGTGCCGCGTCTGTAGTGGGGCAATTAGTAAATGGAATAGAGCAAGCCACCTCCCTTTCACAGCTATTAGTCCCATGTGCAAACTGACGCGCATCCATTCACGGACATGCGCATAAAACTCGGAGTATAATAAGTGAGACAGACGTATAAATTTCT
This sequence comes from Xanthostigma xanthostigma, assembly GCA_963575645.1. Classification (NCBI taxonomy): domain Eukaryota; kingdom Metazoa; phylum Arthropoda; class Insecta; order Raphidioptera; family Raphidiidae; genus Xanthostigma; species Xanthostigma xanthostigma. The sequence continues at coordinate 43,708,250 of OY754470.1, forward strand.
GCACCGTAGTGTTTAAGACTTTCTCCCGATTTTTGCTAGCAATATAGAGGGTATTAATCATATGGCACATGCCCACTACAGTTGCAACGCTTTTGCATAGCAGATTGAGTATTAATGAGTGAGATAGAAGTATGCAGTTGCTGTCTCTCTTAGTGGGCAACACTTCCATTTACGGGAACTGGCAATATACGGGTATTAAGTATAAGCAGCCATCATAATTTTTTAAACAATATCTCATAAATATAAATACATTATTTAATTAAATCTTTCGAGTTTACTGTTAAAAACTGCTCTATTGTTTTATTTTTTGTTGTACTGAGAAACAGAAACCGTAAACCGCCATGTTTAGATATCGGTTAATTAACCGGCCTAAATGGTTACGATAAAAAGTGGTAATTTTTCATCACTATATTAGATCTCAGACATCATTAAACTTTTGATCAACTTTTGGCACTAAAAAATCAGTGAAGGTGCCACATGTATATTTCTTTATCGTAATTTCTTGTAAATGAGTTACCGACATATATTTTTGGTTCGCTATGTAGAGATTTTGAATGAATGAATGACAACTGAAATCATAGACATGTATTGTATACACTACAGAGTTTTATGATCGTATAAATGTTTTATTCAAATCTTAAGTTATGATAAAAAAACTGTAAGTAAATAAAACCGGGAAATTTATTTCGATCGACTTGTATCTTTCCTGAGTGTTTCCTTGTTCAGAGATCTTAGATAATGCATTTTCAAGATACCGTTCGATAAACACTACGCTTGAAGTTCAACAAAAATTTATTTTTGTGTTGAATATACTTTCAAGTAGTAAACGACATCAATTTTAATATTTACTTTAAGTAAGTGCTGTTATTTAACATTTATTGCGATTATTCTTTCCGTTTAGAGGAAATAAATTAAAATAAAACATATATACCTATTAGTCAATAAATAAAATTATCGACCAATTTTCCAGATATATTAACAAATTATTATAGTATTATAAACTAACTACTGATTGATTATTATATTTTTAGCTCAATTCTAAAGAAGGTCCAAATCCGGATCGAACCGTTAATTTATTGAATTGTAATTATATAATTCGTTAATATATTCTGAAAAATTGGTCGATGATTTTATTTATTGAAGAGTACTCGTTAATCAAAGATTTAAATATATAAGTCTTTTTTTGTTGAAGACTTTGAGAGTATTTTATGAATAATTTATGAGTATAAATCAAGACTACAATGCATTATTTTATGTATCATTTACAAAGAGGAGTGCATTAGTCACATGAGTCATAAAAAGCATAACAATCGAGATATATACTACATTTTTTGCACGTACCTTCTATATAATAACTGATTTTCACATTATAATAAGTATATTTGTAATATTTTCGACTGTTCATGTTCGGATAGATAGATTGTAGATTATAGACACTCAACAGCTTAGGTCATCAGCGTCTATTTCACGATAAAACGCCTACTAAGCTGCCTCTTTTACTCCTATGGATTTAAATAGCAACTGACAGATTACTATATTAATTGGTAAAATTAAATTACTTTTATTTTACTTTATGCACTAGTGTGAAAAGAAGTCATTCTACAACCGCTATACAGGTTTGAGAAGCAGCTATTTTTAGAGAGTCGTGCAAAAAAAATGTACTAAAGAGAATTAAAAACTCTACACAGCAAACTAAAAAATGTGTTTGTTGTTACAATGACGTAATAAATCAAAGATGGATGACGTCACAAATCAACCAATAAGCGCCAAAAGACGAGGAAAATTTCTAATCAACTCACGTGTGCGAAAAAATTTCCGCAACTTTATTACCTACCTAATATATTCAAAACTTTATCCACGCACTGTTGACTGTATAATATAATGAAAAGTCATATTTTGGTTTTGTAGTAATTATATTGTTTTGTAAATAAAATATTCTAAAAAAAAGTTTGACACATTAAATATTTTCAAAAAATAAAGTATTATTTTAGACATATATGTTTGTTAATAAAATATTTAAATAATAAAAGTACTTACGGAAAAAGTCGTTTTTTATAACCGAACAAAAGTTCATTTAAAATATTTAAATTTCAACAATTAGTTAAAAAAATATTTGATGCTTTAGCCGTAGAAGCAATATGATATAAAATATTATTTTTTTCTCGTTTGATAAAATCCATGCAACATATCTACCTAACTGTAATAAAAGTTATAAAAATAGTTTGCTTGCATTAAAAAGTTTTTCAGAGTTTTTCAGGTTCACTCACTTTGTTTAACAACTAAAGTAACATAATCTCTTTAAACTTTAATATCTTTATTGCAGCTAATGGAAGTAAAATTTTTTATACATCAATAAAATTTAAAAGGTGTAGAAAAATTAAAAAAAAATTGTCTAAAATCTAAATGCTTCCGTGCTATACAGAAATAAAAAATTATTATAAATCACAATTTTTCAAATCACTTTATTTTCAAAATCACTACAAGTGGTTTTCAATTGTCACGATTTATTTATTTTTAAAATATTAAAAATAGACACCTGTTGACAAATTTAAAGGCACTTTTTTCGGTCAATCTTGAAGCTCAGCACATTTATTCATGCACCGTAGGTACTAAATACATAATATGGTGCAGAGTTGTGTATGGTAACGAATTTATAGGACGTTCGCTGATCAAACTGTTTTTCATAACAAATTTCTACGTATTTTCTGGTAGCAAAGATACCTGTCGTTACATACTGGGTGTTCCGTTTTAAACGGACCGAATTTTGCAGGTGTGAGTGAATAAAACCTGCTTCCAGAGCGCCAAAACTCAGTAGACATGGGAAAAGTCGTTACAATGAGATCACAGTGACTGTTATTCCGGTTACACAAAAATCACAGTGAAAAATCATCGTGACTTTGTCACGTCGATCACTCACATCACAATAAATGTTTCCTAGTTTTTAGGATTTTTTAGTTGATTATCGTTACAGTTGTCACTCCGATCACGAATACACCATTTAGTAATAGGTTGTCATCTGATACGGCGTTACTTGTCTGTTATGATGTTTAGATGCAAAGATATAGTTAATTCAAAATAACCTTCACACTTGTACAGGCTTAGGACTGTCGCATTTGATAACATAACGTAAATATTCTTTTTTTCATGGGGAAACGGCAAACAATGCAAGGTTTTTTGCGATGCGTGAGCTGTTTTCTCTAAACATTTAGCGGCATTATATTTTTTGTGCCAAATTTAAAATTTTACCTAAATGGTTAGAAAAAGCCGTTTACAAGCCGCAGCTAGTGACTGCGGTGACATGGAACGACATACGTTACTTTGAAACATAGATCTATTGGAACTTGGAGCGAGCGTCGTGACTGCGGTGACATGAAACGACATACGTTACTTTGGAACGTAGATATCTCGTCAGATCATAGTGTCATGTTTGAGCGACAGTGACTGCGGTGACATGGAACGACATACGTTACTTTGGAACGTAGATATCTCTTGTCAGATCACAGTGATTATTTTAGACGGCTTGTCACAGTGATTTTTTCATCGTGAAGTAATTTTTTCCCCAACTCTAAAACTCAGCGTATTACAGATGTCTCCACAATTTTGTTTTTAATTTTATTTTTTTAAATGGAAATCCATATTTTTTATTTGCACGTTACAAAGAGGAGAAGAAATGCTATCAATAACTTTCGAACCGTTTTTTTTTCAATAATGACTATATTTCCAATGTTTACTTGACTTTAGCCTATTTTGGCTGATTCCGCATCTTCCAACTCCTACCAAAATTTTAAAGCACAAAATTCTATGTTTGAATGTTAGGGGTTGGAGCTAAGGGTTGAAGGTTAGCTGGCTCGCGGTCGTTTGCTAGCAAGGCCACGCGTGACGTCAGTGGTGGTGTTAAAAACATGGAGTTTCAGGCTTGACATTTTTTACCGCAGTTATTGGTTGTAGACCAGCCAAATTACCCTACTTCACAATGTACTAGTGTCTAGTCGGGTCTAGGAGGAGCATTAATCCCGAATGCATCAACCGGTCGTCAACACTACTTGCGTCGTGCTGTATGCGAGAATTGTTTGAATATACTGCAGTATAAACGCACCGTTAGCGGACGCTTCTTTTGTATTAGAATTTTTACTGTGCGTGACATGCTGTTGCGGTTCGTGTATATAATTATAGTACTAGCGGTCCCGCCCGGTTTCACCCGGGTGTAAAAGAACGAATGGGGAAGGGAGGAACATGAGTACACACATTCATCTTAGTTTCCCGAGATGAATGTTGTGTTCAAATTTCATGATGATCGGAGTTACCGTTCAAAAGTTTTTGGCAATAAAAAGCAGATTTAAACTTTTTTTAACTAATATTTTTTTTTAATTAATTATATAAAATTAAAATAAATTTAAATGTAAGCCTTAGAAGAAAGCAATGATATTGACTGTCGTGTGCTCTACCGATTGAGCTAGCTGGCGTTGTATTCTGGCAACGCTAATATGAGTATATTTAGTTAGTGCATTTCACCTGAATAAAAGCTTATTTTTGAGATACATTTTGCAACATTTTTCATTAATGCTCCACTCCTAATGGTCGTAGCCTGATTTTATATAGCCTATAGCCTTCCTCGATAAATGGGCTATCCAACAAAAACATTTTTTTCAATTTGAACCAGTAGTTCCTGAGAGTAGCACGTTCAAACAAACAAACTCTTCAGCTTTATAATGTAGCAAGCTTTGTTACATTAATTTTGACTAATTTTGACAATATTACAAAAAAGAGAGAGAGAATTAATGTAACAAAGCTTGCTACATTATATTAGTATAGATAGATAGAACGTATTGTGTACAAAAAAAATGATTTGTTCATTATTTGTTGTTATAGCGACAATAGAACTCCACACTCTGTGAAAATTTCAACTGTGTATACCTATTACGGTTCATGAGATACAGCCCGCTGACAGACAGACTGCAGTCGGACAGCGGAGGCTTACTAATAGGGTTCCGTTGGACACCCTTCGGGTACGGCACTGTATAAAAAGGCCAAGTTAGATACAAATAATAAGTGTCTATATGTCGAAAAATAGAAGTGAGAAGTATACATTCGTTCATATCGAACTTGGTTCTTTTTCACATTTACGTTTTTGGTGGGAGATGAATATCTTCTACTAGTATAAGAACTAGCAACATCCCAAAAAAAGAATTTTAAGACGCCTGATCTTTTGATATTCCTTTTCTTATTGAAGTTTGGTGGGGATGCGGCACGTCAGGCTGCTGGGAGCGGTTGCGTTTACTTGAGCGCATCCCATTTGTACAGGTAAAATTATAGATAATTTATAAGTCATTTGCTACTTCAAGTAAATAAAATTGCTACTTTTTAAGATTGCATCGCCCTGGTAACTGAATGTTAGTTATTATGTTATACCTATATTATAAAATGTTGCAGTTACATTCCTATTTAAAATCATTCACAACTACGTCGATGATCCGCATCTCCTTAGCCTTATCCCTTTCAATGCAACATCATTAAGAACCCGCAAAACTCCCACGTTTTATCTTCCTTTCCCATAAACATCCCAAATGGCTAATTCCCCTCTATTTAATATGTGCAGTTCTGCTAATGAATTGAATATTGACATTTTTTGTGCTACATTAAAACAATTAATGAATCATTTGATGTAATTGCCGTCTCTCAATTTGGATTATTTTGATTTTGTTTTTGTTTATTTTGTACACTATTTGGAACTTTCTGTTCCGTTGTGTCTATTGTTTTAAATAAATAAATAAATAAATAACGCCAAATTTCGTCTTGATGAGTAATGAAAAAGAAAAATATGTTTTTGTGGGGACAAAAGTGGAAAAATATTAATATTACTTAATTAGTGAATAAAAACCTTACAGCAATATTAACTTTTGTCGGAACATTTTTTGCCCCAATGATAATGGCCGAGTTATGGGGCAAAAACGGGTTTTCCGGAACTTTAAAGCTTCAAGAAAAGGAATATAAAAAGATCAGCCGTCTTAAAATTCTTTCTCGAAAACGTTGGTAGCTCTTGGACTATACAGCTCAAATTTTAGACAATATCGCTTGGTCAGCAAGCACACTACAACGAACGATCGCCGTCTATATTCAGATCTGTCAGCCGTCCAACTAGTTTAAGAGTAAGGGCATATTTAAAATCGCACACTGCAAAAAATATGCTTTATATTTGATCATACGTAAATCGCATACGTAGTAAAACAGTAAGACACCTATGGTGATCATAAATACGTAATTTGAAACATTGACAGATCTCATTTCATAATATTTCATTCCATATGCTAATCGAAAAGCTACTGACAATACATAGATAGAGAAAAAAGTTCCCATTAAAATTCATCGCACGTTCATCTGTTCAACTGCGTATTTGCTTGTTCAGCTGTGCTCTGGTTGAATAACCTTCATATTATAGATCAAGATCGCAGATCCGCCAGACCTACGTCATTTGTGTACTGTCAAGATTTTATTAAAATGTATGCCAATTTGCTAGCTTGAAAGCGGGGACCTTTTAGACATAACAGGCTCTAAAGGTACATAAAACACGTGCTTACCTATGCATATTAGAGAAAGTGAGAGCATCAGATAATTTTTTTTGACAGCTTCACGAAATTTAGGTTTTTTGTTTGTTTACACACACAGAGAGAGTTTAAGAGAGAAAAATTCCATGGAAACAAATAAACAGACTACATTTCATGAAGGTGTCAAAAAATCATCTAATGCTCTCACTCGCATGCATAAAGGCTCCTCTACACTAGTAGCCAGCACCGCCACTTACAGGCACTCACGATTGTGTAGAGGGCATATTCGTCGGTGCGTGGACATAATCGCCTGTAATCGGCAGTAATCGGTTGATTGTCGGTACATCAAAGGAATGCGTGGCCAGCATTGTGCGCCCATACACACAATCGGACCGGCACGATTGTGTGGAGGGCTAGGCAATCATCGCGGCGATGATGGGCACTTATTTGAGTGGCGGTGCTGGCCACGTGTGTAGAGGCACCATAACACCATTACGTACGTAGGTAAGCACGTGTTTTATGTACTTTTAGAATCTGTTATCTCTAAAAGGCCCCCGCTTTCAAGCTAGCGAATTGGCATATGTTTTTAACTAAATATTGTACATTTACTGATAAAATCTTAGCAGTACTGAAATGACGTAGGTCTGGAGGGTCTGGGATCTTGGTCTATTAGTACTTGTTTTACATTTTTGTTCACTGAAAAGTAATAAAATTCGTATTGCCATTTTTTTCTGTATCTAAATGCTTAGTTCAGCTTTCGATTTAATATACATGAATTATTATTATATGATAGTTGTAGAGAAAGTGACTACTGAACTGTTAAAATGGCTCGCGGGTATTTGAAATGCATAAAAATAAATACAGTTAACAAAAATACACCTACTGTTTACAAGTTGTTATCCTTGAAAATCATAAATTGTACAAACGTAACCCTTATGGTGAGATTCGGCTTGATAATAATATTATTATATAAAAATACGTGAGGAAAAAAGTTGTGGTACCGATTTGAGAGTGTTAATTCGCACACATTGTGATGAAACATACATTGTTCTCTTCGCTTTAATGATGGGAAGTGCACAATATATGTTTCATCACGATGTGTACGAATTAACACCGGTAAAATCGATTCAGGAGAAATTCATATAATGACAAAAGAACCTCAATATATTTAATGAATTACGGTGAAATTTCGATCACCTGGCGACCACTAGTCGAAATAAAATTTTGCATTTTTGTAAAATATCAGGACAAGTATAATTTTTAACGGGTCAACATGTATATCTTTTATCCCAGTGACGCAATTGCGAATATTTAATTATATTAAATAGAGTTTAAAGTAAACTGTTGTTATTATTTTCGAAAAATGTTGATTCATACCTATTTTACAAATTTGTTCACAATTTTTAAAAATAAGACTGACAAACTTTTACACCTCCATAGCAAATTTTAAAATGGTGAGTCGGCCAGGAATAAAACAAACGAAACTAAAATCAGTTACACAAAAATTTTCACTATTTGTTTTTACAATGGTGATGGCCCGAGTTTCGGAAAATCCCAAATATAACGAAGATTTTAAATGGGCCCAATCAGGCCATGTTAAGAGTGGTATTTAGGGGTTGAAAAAATTTTCGGGCCCAAAAATACCGAACAACTTCTCGGAATCGTTTCAAATTTGAAATTTAAACCTTTAGCAATTATTAAAATGTGCTGCTAAATTATAAAAAAAATCAGCCCGACAGGACCGTACTTACAAATTTTATGAAAACACAACTTTACTGATATAGATTTACATACTGAAGGGTGTATATAAGATAAGATAAGATAAAATTTATTATCGAAAAAATTACATTCTATTTACAAATTAAAAACAAAGATTTTGTCAGCAGTGTTCCTTTTACCGGCTGCAAGGTTGAAAAGAATACAAATATAATACAATAATTTATTATTTATGAGAAAAATTTAAAAAAACCCAAACTATAGAAAAAAAAAGAAAAGAAAAGAAATCCAAATTTAGTCTTGTGTATACCATTATAACACACTTTTTAATGTTTGTCTAGTACTCTAGTAGGTGTAAGGGTGTATATAATTTGGTAGAGATGTTGAATTGATATGTAGTATTGAAATTAAGTAAAAAAATATTGTTTTATTTTGTCTAAAAACAAAGTTAATTGGCACTGCGACCCGGAGTTTTTAAAATCATTCGATTATTCCCAAGTGTAGGTAAAGCACGACCTCATTGTAAAGTATCTCATATTGAAGTATTATAACAATATCAGATAAAGTACAAGTATTTCGATAGTCGATAAGAACCGATTTCCGCATTGAAGCAAATCTGTCCTTCTGATTTGAATTTGAGGGCAAACTCAAACAGTGTCAACGACACCCAACACAAAAGTTTTTCTTGGAACTTTCCCAGACTTATTCGTTTTTTTCTCATGTATAATATTTTCGTTCTTGTGCATTTAGTCATCTTGTACGATATTAAGGTGGGACCATAGTTAAATATACCAATACACTTCGTGTTAAAATCGTTTCTATTTATTGAATTTGACTTGTTTGCTTAAGGCACAAACATTGCAGAAGATTGGAAAATAATAATAATACTAATTCGTTTAACGTCCGTCATAACAGACGCCATTCGCACCATTACTATTTTCCATCTATCACACTTCCCATTATTTTTTACATTTTTTCAACTTCAACTAATTACTACATTTTTAAACTTCCAATTGATAGCAATTGGCGAATGAAGGAATTTTAGGACATTAGGATAAGGTAGGCAAATTTTGCGCACAGGAGTTTGACAGATAATCGGCCATGGCCTTGAATAAGGAACGATATCGATATTTATCTGTAATTATTGAGGGAAACCATGGAAAACCTCAACAAGATGGCCGGTACAGGAATTACCATTTCTCGGCGAGAGACAGCAGGAGAAAATCCCAGTCACATCTGACCCCGCCGGGATTCAAACCTGGTACCTCCCGAATGCGAGCCTAGTGTTATCACAACTATGTCACCCCGCTCGGTCGAAGATTGGAAAATACCAGAACGTGTCACATAATCCAACCAATAAATACATTTTTAAGTAAAAATGGCTCGAAATTGGAAAAATCTCATTTATAAAATACTGTTAAGTTGCTGTAATTATAGGTGATACCATTTCTTAATATTCCAACACCACAAGGGAGTGGGTACCTACTAATTTAGGTCAAATTTCGCATTTAAAAATTTTAAAATATTTTTTGTTTCAGGTTCCCTGAATCCAAAAAACATTTAACAAAAATCTGTGCGTCTGTTTGTTTGGGAGCACGAACAGGTCAAACGGATGAGCGGATTGAAACTAAATTTTGGGAGGATGTTTGATATGCAAATATGAAGAGCCCTATTGTTTTTGGGGGAAATCGGAGATATATCGGAGATATATGCTATAAAGTTGTTTTTTTTTTATATAATAATAGTATAATTTTCGTAACGGTTTTTTTATTCTATTTACTTTTACCAGAAAGTTTTGAAAAAAAAAATTTTTCTCTAAACTTTACAGTTTCGGAAATATTTTGGAAACAATAAAAAAAACAGCTGTTCTGTTCTGTAGATCTGTCACGAAAGATATTAGCTAAGCATGCTTTGATTAAATTTTTGACATGATAACTTATTATGTAGAATACACATAACCATGCAAACGAATAGCAAAGATGATGTTTAGTACTAGCCGTTACCCGCATCACCGCACGCATTTAGAGAAATTTAATTTCTATATTATAATATGTCAAATCTCAATATTTTTGAAGTTGATGGTCCCGACGCCCAATTGGCTGAAATGTTTTTCAAAAACCCAACTTCACGGCTTTTATACTTAGGGAATATCCTTTAATTACGTGCGCTCAAAATGGAGTGGAGAGGTCTGGCAAAATCTCTCCAAACCTCATTTAAAGGGAGGAAGGTCAATAAAAATCTCACCTCAATTCAAAGAATATACATTGTTATAAGATGGTGGTGTCGCAGTCTATTTTTACTGTGAAAGAAAACTCTAATAATTTATAGAGATGATGATCCTGTTCAATTGTTAGAAGATTAAGAAGGAAGAATCCTGGTGGCATAGGATCGATGAAAAAAGCAAATACTGAAGATTTTTATTGCATTTTTATTATCTGACGTTTCGGCACACTTTATGCCATCTTCGGAGAATCTAAAAGATTTAATATATAAAAAAGTTTCAAGTTATTGTTGTTACATTTGTTATTGTTAATGTTATTGATCTTAAAGTTGTTATTGTTAAATTATTGTTGTTAAAAATTAAAGTTAAAATTTGGAAGTAAAATAGATAAACTTACCAATGCTGTCCATTTTTTCAGTATTATTGTTATGTATAAAGTAAATTAAAATAAAAATTGTCATCAAAGGTATTAAATTACTATTTATCTTGAAAGAACGAATAGATTTTTACTGAAAACTGTATAAATGTGTCTGTTACTTGTATAAAGTTATACTGATTGAAAAAATGTTTTTGAATTTTTTTAAAACACGAAAAATAGAACATTGATAAGTTTATGCTTGTTATAAATAGTTTCTACAATTTGTCAATTAATTTGCTATATATAGAGGACATACTCTCAATATCTGTTCTTTTGTTGACACTTGTGTTGAATTTTTTAATGAAAAGCATTTCTAAAAATAAACGTTTAGAATAATTACATTCCTGTGTTACAATATTAGCGTTATTAAAATCAAATTCATGATTATTGTTGTAACAATGTTGAACTAAAGATGTAAAATTAGTATTGGGATGGAAATATTTTTTATATTTTTGTATGTCATAGTTATGTTGTTTTAAACGTTGGGACAAATATTGAGAAGTCTGACCAATATATACAGCATCACAATCTTTACAATTTTTTTCTATTTTTCGTGTTTTAAAAAAATTCATAAACATTTTTTCAATCAGTATAACTTTATACAAGTAACAGACACATTTATACAGTTTTCAGTAAAAATCTATTCGTTCTTTCAAGATAAATAGTAATTTAATACCTTTGATGACAATTTTTATTTTAATTTACTTTATACATAACAATAATACTGAAAAAATGGACAGCATTGGTAAGTTTATCTATTTTACTTCCAAATTTTAACTGTAATTTTTAACAACAATAATTTAACAATAACAACTTTAAGATCAATAACATTAACAATAACAAATGTAACAACAATAACTTGAAACTTTTTTATATATTAAATCTTTTAGATTCTCCGAAGATGGCATAAAGTGTGCCGAAACGTCAGATAATAAAAATGCAATAAAAATCTTCAGTATTTGCTTTTTTCATCGATCCTATGCCACCAGGATTCTTCCTTCTTAATCTTCTATTTTTACTTTTACTAAATCTTATTATATTCGTGGTAGTCCACCTTAAACGCAACATCATTTTTTTTCTCTTATTTAACAGAAAAATGTACTACCTACAAGACATCAGTATTTACGCTTGGGTATTTAGTGGTATGACTCCAAAATACATGAACGTATCAAATAAATTTAATTATTTAAAAACAACAGGGTAAATTGCACGTAAGTGGGAGAGGGGGGTTTCACCACATCTTACCGAATCTTACCAAGGGAGAGGGGGGTCTAAATATAAAAAAATAATGTCATTAATGGACGTCGCCGTATAATATTAATATTACCATATACTTTTATTATATACCGAGCATAGAACTAAAATCGCAATCGAACCATTAGGATGCAAACATATACTTCTGTCTTTTTTTTAAGTCGTAAGAGCTTGTTGGTGCTGATTGGCTAACGCCATAGATAAAGACATAAGACTTTTGATAAAGAGAGATATACTCATTGCTAATAGGTATATACAATATATACCTATATATTGTTGGAATAAACAAGGAATTACTTCGAAAAAAGAGACGCAGATATATTTTCGATAGGCTTTGTTGCCCTCACTCACCGCACATAAAGTAAATAGACAATGATTCATATAGTAAATATTATATATATGCATATTACTGATTTTGAAATACGTACTGTAATTTTTGAACCGTTATTAATGACCTATCGGCTATCAGAATCGATATCACTAAAAAAATTACAAAAAAATGAGACAGAAAGTTCTCGCATAATCGACTATAATCCCACCTTAACTAACAATCTAAAAATATCGTCTACTGGCCCATATTTCAATACTGAAATTATTTTACATGGCGTTTAAATGTCTTAAGAAGCTTAAGTTTAAAAGCGAAAGCAAATTACTTAAACACATAAAAATTGAAAACTGCTTTATTTGAATTATATTAAGTGGCTAGTAGCTATGTACTATTAATGTAATGACAAAGAGAAAAAATTATAAAATAAAAACTTTTTAACAAAAAATTAAACCGCCGAAAAACTGAAAAGCAAAAAATAATAAATCTTAAAAAATAATTGCGTATTGAAATGTTTTGGAGTCGGTGTAGTTCTCGGAATAGATTTCATTTTGGCTGGCACCGACTCCAAAACATTTCAATACGCAATTATTTTTTAAGATTTATTATTTTTTGCTTTTCAGTTTTTCGGCGGTTTAATTTTTTGTTAAAAAGTTTTTATTTTATAATTTTTTGTGGCTATATAATTTATAATTGTAATACACAACTCAGCATGAAAATCTGTGAGTGAACAATAAATCACCCCTATTTTCCCATCCTTAGGGTAGGATTTTTTTTCCAAATTTATATGAGACCAACCTCGAGGTATACCCTATCCAATAAAAAAATAATTATCAAAATCGGACTACTCTGTAAAAAGTTATGCGTAGTCATACATTACAATCTGTAAGTGAACAATCAATAATCCCGTTTTCCTACCCTTAGGGTTGAAATATTTTTTCCAAATTTATATGGGACTAACTTCGGGGTATACCCTTTCCAATAAAAAAAGAATTATCAAAATTGGACTACTCGGTAAAAAGTTATGTGTGGTCATACATTACAATCAGTGAGTGAACAATCAATTATCCCCTGTTTTCCTACCCTTAGGGTTGGAATTTTTTTACCAAATTTATATGGGACCAACTTCGGGGTAAACCCTTTCAAACAAAAAAAAAATTATCAAAATCGGACTGCTCTGTAAAAAGTTATGCGTGGTCATACATAAATAAAAAAAAAAAAAAAAAATAAAAAAAAAAAAATATACGCGTCGACTTGAGAACCTCCTCCGTTTTTGTTTTTCGTCGGTTAAAAAATTCATATAAGTTCAATAAATGACAGATTACAGCCTTTGTTTTAATTGACCCTCTATCAATCAGAAAAAAAGATAAAATATTATTTGTTTAATCTGGGTCTGAAGAGGTTAATATTCAATCGTTAGGAAGTGCACAAAGATTTTGTTGGCTTTGTATGTCGATTTAATTTTGTGCTTTTGTACAGTGGAATATGTTCTTCATTTTGTGTCATGTAAATTTCCACTTTGAAATATTTATATACCTACTAGCAATTGAGCATGTTCTAGGTTCAGCGGAAGTTCGGACTATAGGGATGCAAAATATTTAGGTGCTTTCAGCTATTGCTTGGGTCGCGCCTAAAAAACTGAATAAGCGGAATTAGACTCGAGGGTTTCAAACCATCAACCATATTATTTGTTGTTGAAAAGCCTAACTTGTTGGAAACATCTTATACTATACGTGTGACTTTAAACTCTAATATTTTTTTTCTAATTTTTAGCAGTATTTTGGAAATAGAAGGGGGAATCAGTTTTTAGAAAAATATCGAAAACTATAACGCAATATACAATTTTGAACAAATAAGTTTTGAGTTCCTTAATAAAAACCCCTTCAATCGATACCCCGTATGACTGATTAGTGAATAAAAAGCATTTTTTAAGCGTTACTGCTATATCGACCTGTAACTATTTGAAATTTACTGTGACGTTAAAGGGGGAATTTTACGTATATAGGCGTAGAAGCCAAAAAATAATACTTATATTAAAAAAAGGGGGAAATGATTATCAAAATCGGGGAAATATAAGACTATAAAAGAAAGAAAAAGGCATGTGTATAATCTATGCGGCAAAATGGATATTATTTAATAATTTCGCGTGGGTTTTATAGTATTGTATACATAACTGTCAAAGTACTATATAATAGTTATAATAGTTAGCTCCATTTAAATTTCATATAAGATATATTTTCTTATACTCATTTTAAAATCGGTAAATATTTTGATAGATAGATATAGTGGATTATAGACGTACGACAACACAAGTTTTAAGAGTCTTTTGGTACATATTTAGCTTGTATCGTTAAATGATGTATTTGGTCTTCAGTGAAAGGGGTCATCTAAGTAAAATTTTCCTCAATAGCTGCAATTGTTATGAATCATTTCAAATAATAAAAGTCGATCAATTTGGCATTCCCGATCTTTTTGTTAGTCAGAATGTCATCACAATACGAATAAATTGATGTTGTAATGCATTCTACGTGACAATTAGTGTCAAAACAGTTTAATAGAGAAATTGGCTGCTGATATGAAAAGAGCATTCAAGGAAGCCATTTAAAGGGTTAGTGCTGGTAATAGTTAAGCCAATGACACGTATGGATACATAACAAATACGAAGATATTCCAAGAAGTTCTTTAAAATTATCATTTTTGATGTGTAAACAGCTCAAACGGCGGTATGGGCCAAATTCGATGCAACGGAAGTGTGTAATGGGAAATCAACTCTGCGCAGTCGCTTGGCTGTCATCTAAAATAATAGATTATATAATAATAATAATATGTCAAATCTTTGATTAACGTCTGAATAGAACTCTTCAAATAAATAACTTAATACTAATTAATTTTTATATTTTTTAGATATTTCTGAAGAAACTCCAAATCCGGATCGAAACGTCATCTTGCGTTAAATTGATTTGTAATTTTATTATTTTTGACGTGATAACGTCTTATAAATTGATGAATCACCAATCTTATAAATTGATAAAACACCGACTGCATGCACGAAAAAGTGTAACGTTCCTAAAATCCTAACGTTCGTAACGCGTAACGCGTAACGTTCCGCCTGACCCTGTGCGTGCTTTTTGCTAATTTCTCGCTCAATTTAAATCAGATCGGTTTGAAACCAGTCTTAAACGAAAGAGGAGAACATTTTACATAGATTTCGTATAACAGAATTTGCCTAAACAGTTTTTTTATACAAATTTATATAGAAAAATAGCTGTATAAATGCAATGTTGTCTAATGCATGGCGCGCGCGCGACGCGGTCGGTCGTCTTTGTTTGCCGTACATGGAAATTAGAAAATAACGTATGTCTTGTCTTAACATGAAAACGGCTGCATTTCTAATGTTTAATTCAATTTTTTGACATTAGTATTTTGTGAAATGCAACGCCTTCTAAGTTAAGTATTGGAATAACTAATTATTATTAGAACATAATACTTTGACAGTTGCAAACGTCACTTTTGACATTTCTTGTCATTCCGACACCAAGGATAAGTGGATTGAAACCAAATTTTGGGAGGTTTAGGTTATGTATTACGGAATACGTTATCACGTAAAACTATCGTCCGTAAACCGACTTTACAGACAACCAATTTTTGTCAATATATTGGTCAAAGAAAAATTGTTCGACAAATTTAATTATTTGAATAATAATATGTATTAGTATTTATTATGTTGGTAATAATACTCTTAATAAAGGCTTTTATTATTATTATTATTGTTATTAATATTATTATTATTATTTACGGACCTGTACCATAGACTAGAACACTATAGTGTCTACTTTAGAAGAAAGTATATAGATAAGAGTATAAAATAGTACTATAGAATAAACTTTGTAAACACTAAGTAGAGAGGATTTTCATATTAAAAGTTATTTTAAAACGTAAATATTATTATTTATTTCGACGAGCATTAATTGTCTGTTGTTGCGTCTGTGTCAAAGTCGATTTTGCCCGCAGATTTTATTGCGTAAATGTCGGTTTTGACGGAAATTGTATTGTATTCAAAGTGTAGGAATCGGAAAATTGTGTCAGTAAAATGTAATCACATAAAATATTTATACTTTTTATGCCAATCTAAATACCTACGAGTAGTATAAAATATTAATATTCATAATGACTGTATTTATTGGCAACAATAATTATAATTAACATATACCTATCATGATGGATAATAAATGGATACAATATTCTACTAGAGCCCCGAGGCCATTGTTGGACACATTTTATGAAATGAGGGTTATTCCACACGTTGAGTTTGTCTTAATCCATGCTTGCAAATCGCTTTAAAAACTGGTTTTTATAATGGCTTTACGAGTTTAACGTGCTGCTTGCAGGCAATGTTTTCAAAGTACCCGATGAGTTCAGCGCGAGTTTTTGAACAGCCATCGTAAAGATACTATCAAACTCCTTGTATTTCAATTGAGTTCCTCAAGAAACGGTTCGGACATCGCGTGACGATTTTTTATTGGTGTATTCCTTTTGCGATATGTACTGCAGGGCTGACTTAACCATTATAGTTCAAGAGCTACCAAACATTGTTGGGTAGCTATTTGAGGCAGCAGCGTAAAAATGTGGGTAATACTTCTTTTGTAATGTCTGAACACAAAATTGAAAACCTGGCTGGTAATGTTAAACCGTCCGTGAAACGATTTTTTGGTTTCAAGTTGTCAGCAGTGCCGGATTAAGACTACTTGATGCCCTAAACATTTCTTGCTTATGGGCCCCATCTCTAATATGTCCAGTTAAAAAAAATCAAATTGATAGAAAACAGTTAAAAAGGATAGATTTTTAGGGAAAAAAATTGAATTTTACAATCAATGCTCTCATTGAAAATTTGGCTGTCTATAATTTCGGACATCGAACATTTTTATACAATTAATAGAAAAAAAGTTTAAAATTAGAAAAATTGAACCCTTAAGAAATAATGTCTTTTTCGTTTTCATTTTCAAAAATAAATTATTTATGCTTAACTTTTATACTTCTAAAGACATACCAGTATAGATCAAATTTTTGAGAACATGACAGAGATAAAAAAAATGTTGATATGGTTTAGTGAGGTACTTTTAATTTCTGAGTGGTTATTCTTGGTGCCCCCTGAGACGTGATGCCCTAAGCACTTGCTTGGTTTGCTTATAGGTTAATCCGGCACTGGTTGTCAGCCCTGGGTATTAATTGCATTTTGAAACTATTTTTATAACAGGGAAACCTGCTTAACGAGCACGCCATGTAATATTTCCACCGTGGTCTCGATTCGCACTCGAGGAACTCTATGCCGACGAGCCCATAAACTGTCTAATGCTTTAATTCAATTGAACTGAGAGATCGGCTCGTCCCACACTTACAACTGACAATTTTTTGAAAGCTTTTTTCCACAATAAAAAAATTCCCAAAAGCGTGTATTTCGCAAAGTAATTTAAAACACGCAAATATGTCTCTATGGTTAAATTTTCTGTCACATCACTGCTCTGTCAAAGTGAAAGTATAAGGTAATTTCCCCTTTCTATAGATAAAGAAGTGTGACTGGCCTTCTACGTCATCATATTATGGCGGTTTATTCTCAGCGTTTAAGGAGGTTGAGGTGTTACAGTCCCAATCAACAGTAAGTCGAATTCTAAATGGGAACTTTTCCATAATAAATTTTTACAAAAGATTGTAAGTCGATGATAACAATAAATTATTGTCATAAAGGCATTAATAAATAATTTTTTTAAATATTAATTAATTATTTCAGTATTTTACTTAATGGACTAACTTTTGAATTTTTTGTACAAAGTTAGGTTAGAAAAAATAAATTTATGTAAATATATTCTGTATTTTATATATTTTTTGCAGTAAAGAATTAAAAAAAGAAATTAGAAGTAATAAAAATTAATCATTAAAAAGTTTAAAATTCAGTTAAAATTGTTAAAATTGTCGAAAAGTGCTAAGGTTTAATATATTTTTTTTATTGATTAAAAGTCTCCTAATTAAATTGGAAAAAATATTAAAATATGCGTAAGACATCGATGCTTTACATAGGTAGTTAGTTTTCGGAACTGCTGACATTATTTGGTTATTTGCAAAAAAATAAAATGCACCGTCTGCATGCTAGGTTGACATATTTTCCATAAGACTACATTTAAAGTTTTGTTTTAATTTTTAACTTTATTAATCTCCTAAAGATTTTGGATTTTTTACAGAAAATTTTGTCATAAAAAAATCTATTAAAAAAACTTTATTTCAGATTTTTTCATTGTCTTCTCAACCTCTTTAATAGTATATTACATCACAAGCGCCGAAAGTTAGATATCTTGCCCTGCGCGCCATGATATCTGGGGCCAAGCCGAGAGAATCATGACGCACAGTGTTATCAAACTTTCGGCCAGTGTGGTGTATACTATTTTTTTATGCCTCGATCGTAAGTATGCTTATTAAATACATTAACTAATTAATTACATAAAAACGTAGATATAGATTATATATGAGATTATACGTAAAATGACAGCTGGTCGCGACTATCAGCTAAAATGTAATAGGGAAACGACATCTAAACAACAGTTGGTAGGGTGTTTTTTCTTTATTGCCGCCCGAACGTACGTACTTCCCGCATCACTGGGTGTAATCCCATCAAAGCGTAAATGTTAGACTTTCTGCCTTACAATCTGTCAGTCGATGTCTTCAAATAGCGAAAACCGATCACAAAATTGGTTTGTGTCCGTAGCTATCTTTCACCTTTCGTCCAAGATGATTTATACGATGCCGCCATCTGTCAGTCTGTGGTAACACTTAACTTACGGCCCCGAATACTTCCGTACGAAAATATATCCTGAATTACTTTCAAGTCGCTTCTAAAGAAATTTTACTGCAAACATTAGAACCGGGGCTATTTTCCTTACTTGTTTTGAGCAAGAACCAATCAGAAAACAGTTTCTTGTCACGTGGGCGACGCGCACAAACGCCCACAAACCAACGTGGCGTCATGGTGTCTGCATTTGCTCAGACAGCAGACACATTCTGCTCTTTGGTCATTTGTACTGTCACTGCTCGCGAATCAAATCCATCTACACAACAAGCTTGAAAAGACGCATCGCGTGAAGCCATCAAGAAAACCGACGCTAGAAAACTAACAGTAAAATCTAGAAAGGATTCTAGCGGCTTTAACACGTCTGGTAAAGCTTTTGTTACAAATGTTTTTAAAAACTGTTAAATTTTGATGAGCGTGACGACCCCGCATTATAGTAGACACGCTGCCATGATACAGGAAGTCAGGAACGTGTGTATAAAATGATTTTAATTGAATTAGGTGTTTATTATTGGAAGGTGTTTCAATAAAGTGACGGGCTGAACTGGTGACGTGTCTATAATGCAGTGTTGATGATGGGTATACGAACAATACAAAGTAATACCGATTATGCAGTAAACATCCGTTTCTTGTGAAAACGTGATAACAGACGTCACCGTACCATTGCAATGTCTTCAGTTCAGAACCACTGGCGGCGTTACGACATTTTTTTAGGGGCATCGTGCACGCTTTTTGAAGTAAAACTCCTTTAGGCACGCTTGACTTGGGGAGTAAGTTGGTATATGTCTGACGAAAGCGTTTACGGAAGTGCATCATCGGACGAGGCGAACGGTAGTTGAGAGGGAGATATAAGTTAGTGAAGATAGTAAGAGAGAGAGAGTTACGTTTCGTATATTGGAAGTTGAGAGGGAGATATAAGTTAGTGAGTGCGACAAATACGGAGCATTAACGAAATTCTTTTTTTTTGGACTATTTGACACGTTTAAAATGAAAACAATTGTTTTTGTATCAAAAATATATTTCATCGAATTTTGCTGCATTTTGTAACGGGAAATAATGTAGGTTAGTTAATAAATCCGTTTAAATGTTTTATAAATTATGCTAATAAATATATATACCTACATATTTTGCCTATTAATTAATCAAAAATTATATTTTAAACATTTCGTCTTTGTAGATATGAGTTACAGAGTGAGATTATATTGTGTCGTTAAATCAGGATGTCTAATCAAAATATGGTGATGGATTATTGAGTTTTATTGTATCATTATTATATATTATATATATTATTATATATTATATTATACTTCAGTCGTGTGGTCTAAAGCACACTCGCTTTTTTTTTGGACAGTGAGTAAATCTGAAGAAACAGTCAGCTGTTTCCGACTGTGTTTGGTAATCGCTGTAGTCAGAATGGCTTTGGAAGTGGTTCATGGTTATTAGAGTAGAGGTTGCCTACTATAGTGGTGGGGAGGTGACGTCATCCAACGGAGCTGTCAAATGGTTGCAAGACAACGGCTGGCATGTAGATATACTTTACTAGCCGTTACCCGCGGCTTCGCACTGAGTGAGACGAAACACGGATGCATTTCCATTATTTGGCATAGCTAGTCCTTTCTCGACGTAGAAATTTATCATGGGAGGGGGCATGATAAATTTCAAAATTGATATAATTCGCGTGATCAACGTCCTGACAAACCTTGAAAATGACACCCATGTTGATTTTTGGACTATTTGCCTCTTTTCACCCTCTTAGGAGTTGTTTTTGAATAAGCATGAAAAACGTGTTTATTTATTTGTTGACAGGAGTTATCCTGCGCATTTTCGAATTGATATACATATCTATCTTATATGATTTCTTCATGCAAATTTTGAATCTCCGTAACGTACCATTTAAGGTGTTGAATTTTCAAATTCTATGAAACAGAACATAATACAAGCATTAAAACTTGCGGCCGCCATTTTGCTTTAAAATGGCTGCCAATTAAGCGTGCAAGTTAATCGTAACTTCTGTTCTAGGCAGCGTAGAACAGTGAAACGGGTACCGAAATGCTTAGTAACAACTTTTGACTAGCATTCTTAGAAACATTGCAACTCGGAAAATTCTTCTGGAAATTTTCAAAAGTACTGAAAATTATGAAATAAATGTTTTTTTCAATGTTGTGTCTGAGAAAAGGAAAAAATAATTATTTCCAATCATGTTTCCTATTATATAATAAAGCAATAATATTATATAACACCGACTTCTAATTAAATTTGGGTTAGTCATGGTGATTGTAAATAATAATGAAGACGCAGCAATTTTTTAAAAATTATTTTGTTTTCATACTCTAGTCAAAATGATAGTAGATTACAATACGTTATCACTTTTGGTACAGCTGTATAAGTAAGAGAACTTTATAACAGAAAATTAGCTAAAAATAATATGGAACAATATTTTTGTCGGCCATCTGTCGTTTAATAGACACAATATTAGCGCGGATATCGCAGATCGCGAGTTCTATTGAGTTTGTATGTATGATACGCAGACAATGGTGCTACCTTGCGTAACTCCGCAAATGCAATGTTAATTGTTGAATAATATTGTTTGGCTTACATTTAAAAGCAAAAAGTAGATGAAAATAAAATTTAAAAATCAATTATTTAAAAAAAACAAGAAAACCGACTACAAAAAATAAAGTTAATAACAAAAAAGAGGAAAACAAGTCGGAAACCCTCAAAATACAGCAGGTGAAGGCCTTTTTGTCTGTTTCGTTTGTTTTTGAATAGGTCACCACCCGCTGCATGTTGAGATTTTTCGACTTGTTTTCCTCTTTTTTGTTATTAAATAATATTTTTTTGCAGTAAAGTTTCTTGTTTTTTTGAATAATTAATTTTTATTTTCTTCCTTTTAGTTAGTCATTTGTATGCATTCGTAAAAAATATGTAGAGATCTAACCTACACAACTTTCAGGTTGTGTTATTTTTAAAATAAATCATCTTGATTTTGAAAGACCTATTCAGTGATATGCCACTCAATATGGTATGCAATTTTTTTTCGTCTCTACCGCCATTTTGTATTTTACGGCCGCCATTTTGATTTTATAAAAACAAAACCTAGCCTGTATACATCGTAATGGGGAGTTATGCTAACGAAACCGGATACCGAACCTTCGAGAGCAGTCCGCAACGCACACAGACTGCTTCCGAACACCCCTAGACGCGCCCCAATGTATTTTTAGGCGACACTATTTTCAAAGGTAATCTTCAATGCATATTAAAACTCGAATTGTTCGAAGATTATTCGATTTTGGGGCACAGAAATATTGAATACATGTTCGGATATAAAAAGGTCTACTAATAGGTATACAAAATATAAACAAATGCAGATGTCAACATTAAAAAACAACCTATAGTAGCTGTGAAAGTGTCACGTGATTAAGAAATGTCGAGGTTTCCATTTGTGAAAATTGATACAGACAAATACCTGAAAAAATACGTCACGGAGACCGCATCGCGAGAGATAGAAGAGGAACGATGGATCCCAAAATTAGTTCCAAAATTTAAATCACAATCAAAAAGCTAATATTTCCTACCTTACGCAGCAAATTGCAACCTTGTAAGACACATCAGCAAAGCATTTCACCAGAAATCATGTCCATGGATCTCCCATTCTATTCTATTCCATTCTATTTCTGCCTTCTGTTCATCTTCTAGTCGCTGAACCTTCCACGGTACGGGTGTGTCCATCCTAGTCCCGGACTTCCAGACCGGAGCTCTGTCAGCATTCATGATCATAGCTGAAATAAAAAGAATAGATAAAAAATTGTGTAATAATAAATCAATACAAAAAATGTTCAATAATAATAACTCAAAAATGTCTATCGAAGTTTTTACGCGTTTGTTCTATTAATAGGTAATATATTTTTTGCACGACTTCCTATAAAATAGCTGCTTTTCATACCTGAGTGGCAATAGTAAAATTACTCATTTCGCACTAGTGCGTAAAATAAAATAAAAAAAAAATACGGAACGTAGTTGTACTAACATTTCGATAGTAACCAATATATTTAATTGAATAAGGTTTAATACCACGCCGGTCAAAATAATTTCGCAAATAACTAATTATTTTTGATCAAATTATAGAAAATAAACATAAGCGCCCTAAAAGCGTCTTTTTACAACTCGATTACAAACAACGAGATTTTTCTACTAATTTAAAATTTATTATAAATGTTTTATTCACACAATCCTTCTGGAAGATATTTTCTAGAAGTCTAAAGTCTAAACGGTGGTGAAAACGGCATTAAAATCAATTATGTAATTTAGATTAACTAAGCGAAGACACAAATACACACGAAAAACGACTTTATTTAATAATATTTAGTGGTTAGACAATTTAAAAAAATTAAATTTATTTAAAACTTTAAACATGTTATTGATGCAAACTAAAAAATATTTGTTCCATTTTAAAATATAGTACTTAATTTCTTTGTTCTATTATATTGTGTTCTTCATTTGAGCGAAAAAAAATTGGTTGTCTGTAAAGTCGGTTTACGGATGATAGTTTTACGTGATAACGTATTCCGTAATACATAACCTAAACCTCCCAAAATTTGGTTTCAATCCGCTTATCCTTGGTGTCGGAATGATAAGAAATGTCAAAAGTGACGTTTGCAACTTACAAAGTATTATGTTCTAATAATAATTAGTTATTCCAATACTTAACTTAGAAGGCGTTGCATTTCACAATATACTAATGTCAAAAAATTGAATTAAACATTAGAAATGCAGCCGTTTTCATGTTAAGACAAGACATACGTTTGCTTCTAATTTCCATGTACGGCAAACAAAGACAACCGACCGCGTCGCGCCATGCATTAGACAACATTGCATTTATACAGCTATTTTTCTATATAAATTTGTATAAAATATTTTTCTATATAAATTTGTATAAAATATTTTTCTATATAAATTTGTATAAAAAAACTGTTTAGGCAAATTCTGTTATACGAAATCTATGTAAAATGTTCTCCTCTTTCGTTTAAGACTGGTTTCAAACCGATCTGATTTAAATTGAGCGAGAAATTAGCAAAAAGCACGCACAGGGTCAGGCGGAACGTTACGCGTTATGCGTTATGCGTTACGCGTTACGAACGTTAGGAACGTTACGTTACACTTTTTCGTACATGCAGCCGGTGTTTTATCAATTTATAATATTGGTGATTCATCAATTTATAAGATGTTATCACGTCAAAATAAAACAAAATTTGTTAAAAATTACTTACCAGATCTGTCAAAATTGTACACAATAATTTACATTAAAACGTGGAAAAATGTATGACTTGACTTATAATATTTATATCAAAATAATCTACAGCACTTCTAAAAACTAATTTTCATAATCACTGATATTATTTCACAATTTTTGCTCCTCAATTTTGTATTTCTATTACTACAGAAATCGTGATACGTCTTAAAACAAAAACATGTTCGCTTTTGTTTCTGTCAGTTTGTAACTGATTACATCACGTCTACTTGGCATAGACTACTATGTTAGTAAGGTCGATGTGTTTTTCAAAAATATGCAAAGCCATTAATTATGCAAGGCAAAGTGTTCATATTATTTTTTTATAATTTATAAATAATACATAGGTATTTTTTAAGTTTGTAACACATACCTTTGTATATCTATTTCAAAGTATGTATTAGTTTACTGCAGGGTTGTCGAAATAATTGTCAAAGAAATTTATTTGACATTGACCTTAGATTGTGATCATATAATTATAGTTTCCATATATTAGATTGTATATCTATAACCACTATTTATATCAGAGGTTTAATAATTGACAATTTCATAAATGGAAAAAGGTTTAACTGTATTTTACTCCAAAATAAATTAAAATTAATAATAAATATTAACTATATAAAAGAAAATTACCACGTTTTTATTTAGTCACAATATGGCAAAATCATTTTATATTCTATGCTGTTAAAAGTTTAATTAATTAACCACAACAATTTATCCATTTCCCTTGCCCTCAGTACGTATCAGGAAACCATGACAATATTCATTGTGCATTCTGCTTTAGATGTATTAGCGTGAAATACTAGTTGTGTATTCTGCTTTAGATGTATTAGGAGATCATGAAATACTCGTTGTGCGTTCTGCTTTAGATGTATTAGGAGATCATGAAATACTCGTTGTGCGTTCTACTTAGGCTGCTTTGTAGTGATGTAATATCTGAGATGACTAAGAGGATTTTTAACAATATAAGACACTTAAAACACTAATATTTTTGTGAACTTAGCCCTTTGAAAGTACTAAATAACTTAATAAGGTCGCTTTTTGATTTTAAAAAGATATTTTCACTAAGAATTCTGTATTTGCAAAGTCTACAACTGATAAATTAAGGATAATAAAGACAAAATTATCAAAATTCAAGGAGGTTTGATCTGCTTCCAAAATAAGAGCATAGAAAAACGCGACTCGATGTACTATCTGAGATGACTAGGAGGATTTTTAACAATATAAGGCACTTAAAACACTAATATTTTTGTGAACTTACCCTTTGAAAGTACTAAATAACTTAATAAGGTCGCTTTTTGATTTTAAAAAGATATTTTCACTAAGAATTCTGTATCTGCAAAGTCTACAACTGATAAATTAAGGATAATAACGACAAACTTCAAGGAGGTTTGATCTGCTTCTAAAATATGAGCATAGGAAAACGCTACTCGATTTTACTGTTGACTTTTTTGATTTTACAATTTAGCAAGTCGTTACTAGATGACCAATATGGCACAAAAATGTTTCACAGGAAATGTAAAAAAAAATACAATTTAATATTTACTGTTCTCTGGCGTATAAACAATTTAGACAAATGAGGTTTATAGTTATTTTTGGACAAGGTCGATTTGAAATTTTACTATTTTTCTTATGGGTAAAAAGTTATGAAATCGGAAGTGCTGTGTTGTTGATTGTAAAGATACACAAACTAAACATCTAGAATATTCCGCTGTTTTCCTGGATTTTCTTATGAATTAGAGAGGAAAAAAATGGACTGCAGCAGTACGTCGTCAAGGGTAATTAAATTTTATTGTACGTCTGTAATCATTATTAAATAGGTACATGAATAATATCATAATTGTTATTTTGTTAACAAAAATAAGATTTAAAAAAATTTTGAAATAAATAATGTATATCATTTATGTAGTTTTTTTACTGACATTGTGCGTAAATATTTTTTTATAATTAAGAATAACGCTGGTTTCCGTGGGTTTGTAAGTTTTGAGTGAACCAGATTTTAAAAAATCAAACACTAGATGGCGCAAAGATCGCATGTCAAAGATACTTTCCTAGCGTATATAAAAATGTCCGATGCAGCATAATATACCTTAATTAATAGGTAATTTACAATTCCAGGCGAAGCTGGTCCGGGCCGCTAGTTATGTAATATTTTTCCAAATATCGCTTAGAAAAAAGCCGACTGGCATGTAAATAATTATGGTACGTAGAATATGTTACTAAATTCTTTTTAAAAATTAAATGCAGTTAAATATTACAAAATTGTAAAACAGTTTTTTTTTTCTAAATTAGCACATTATAAAGTCAAATATAACAAGAGGTAAATTTTATATTTAATTATGGTTATAATTACATTGTTAGCTATATTAACTATAAATGCTAGTAACCGTCATCATAGGCAATATTATTATTAAAAAAAATACAATGCAAATAAAATGGTTTGCGAAATGAAAACGAAAATAACGTGTATTGTTGTATGACGTATGTTCATATATACATACAAAATGTTGACCCAATTCTCACAGGATATGTAAGAAGTATGCTTATTGTTGCGTCAACAGGAACGCTGTTTTGTCCACCAACCTCTCGATCTTTAGTTAGCATATTGTTGACACATACATCAACAGAATTGCTGTGTTTTCTCTCAGATCGAAAAAAAGGTAAAACAAAATAATAAAACCTAACGTAAATGAAGAAAACAAGCAAATGAAATATGAAAAAATGTGTTTATTCAACACGCGTGAGTAATATATAATTTCGGGGCCTTGCTAAATTCGGGCGAAATAATAAATTAATTCATGTTGACGCGTAGAGTGCGAATAATGAGCCGAAACTGTACGGTAATATATTACTGCATAGTTTCTGGACCAATAGGAACACGGTAGCGATTTGTATATATGAAAACAGCATCGCAATTCAGCGAAAGTCAGGGCCATCTTGTGTGCATCGAGGGCGGTGGGTACGTCAATCAATGGAGTGATTTATTATTTCTCCCTCATTTATCAGGGCCCCGATTACATATTACTCGTGCTAGTTGATTAAAGTATTATGTGCGACTATTGATCGAAGGAGTATATTCCACTCACGTGTTACCGCACTCGTTACGCTCGTGCGGCAAATTTCACGCTCATGGAATCTTGTCCTTCTCTCACTAGTCGCACAATATACTATTAAGCTATGCTTTTTAACGTAGACCTCTGGACACGCAGTCAACTGGGAAAAAACACTTTTTTCACAATTTTCTTATTTTAAAAGCGCAATTTTAATAAACTCTTTCGTAATTATTTTGGTTCAGATTTCTTTACTTGATATGCTTTGGAATTCTATATTTATAAAGCTAATTTTGGGAAAGATTATCTCGATCTTGCTACAGGCATTGCTTATAATCTATTATCATAACCTAGGAAAGTGATTCCTTAGTAAGTTGATTTAAAAAAAAAGTTCTTCGACGTGGATTCAAAAATGCTCTGAAAATCTAAAATTTCCATGTGTGGTCCCAATGCAATAAGGTAGATGGGTTGAAATTTCTCTTTCCATATTGCCTAATAATTTTTTTATAATTTTTGAGAAGACACCATATTATTGAGCAAATCGGTACAAACTATTATTACAATTTACTCAATAATTAGGTGTCCTAAAAAATATACATATTAAGCAAAATGTAATCAGATACAACGACAATTTAGAGAAATTTGTAACACCTAGTTCATAAAACATAAAATTCAAATTTTCAGCGGGCTACAACTTCACAATAAAGCGTTTCCGAACTTCTATCAATAAAAAGTCTTTTCTTTAAATGAATTAAGGAATCACTCCGGAAGTGGCCGGTGTCACAGCGCACAGGTTTTTATGCTACAGTTCAGACGCACCAGGGACGGGTCTAGGTTTTTCAGGGCCTATGGCTTATTGAAGTCCAATGGGATCCCATTTTTATTCATTTTGTATTAGATAAATGAGGAATCTTTAAATTGGGGTTTAAAGTATATTTAAAAAAAAACATAAAAATCAGAATTGTACTGGGTGACCTTACCAAACAAATAATACTATAAATTTACCCAAAAAATGTCAAATTTCTCCCAAAAAAATTTTAAAATTCACAAAAAAAAGTTCAAAATTCACCCATGATAATCATTATTCGTGACTATTTTTCACTAAGGTACGATTAGTGCTCAGTGTTAGTGTAAATGCTCAAATCTTTGATTAACGTCTGATTAGAACTCTTCAATAAATACATAGAATTATCGACCACTTTTTCAGACAATATCTTAACAAAAAATATAATTAATACATTAACGTTTCGAATTTCGATCCGGATTTGGACCTTCTTCAGAACTGATCTAAGAAATATAAAAAATAATTAATATTTAATTTCTAATTCGCTTTATATAAAGTTATTTCAAAATAATTAATTAGTATCAAAATATTGAAAAAATAATAACAAACAATATTATTATTATTATTATTATTTGTTATTATTTTTTCAATATTTTGATACAAATTAATTATTTTGAAAGAATTTTATATAAAGCGAATTAGAAATTAAATATTAATTATTTTATATATTTCTTAGATCAGTTCTGAAGAAGGTCCAAATCCGGATCGAAACGTTAATGTATTAATTATATTTTTTGTTAATATATTGTCTGAAAAGTTGGTCGATAATTTTATTTATTGATTAGTGTAAATGTATTAAAAATTTATGACGATAATTTTTGTGGACCCTTGACAGTCGGGGGCCCAAGGCCTAAGCCCTATTAATCCCTATGTAGATATCGCCCATAGTCTTTACTGTGTGTTATATTCTGTATCTGGACAGATAGGTATTATTCTGAGAAACGAAACACACATTCTTTTCGAAGAGACACCCAGCGCATTTACGTCCAAATATATCTACACGTTATAGAGAAACAATTGAGTGTATAAAACGAAAGAATCGCACCAGTGAGAACTAATGTAGGTTAGTTAAGTTCTCACCAAATGAAAACAACAAACAAATGCTTCATTAAATAAACGTATGTACTATGTAATTGTTATCCCTCGAATTGCACTGAGATAAAACCTCCATGTTTGCTTGCGTATGTTCCGTAATAAAGTAGCCATGCGAACTGAAGCTTTGTTCACAAGAACGTCCCTTATTTCATGTTATCTAGACGCACTGGGCCAAGCCAAGTTCTTGGAGCAATAGGCTGTAGTGATGTGTCCACATGACTCTTTATTGGGAACTGGCTCCGTGCGCTCCGCTCACTAAAAAGAGCGACACTAGACAGTACGCACTACACAAGAGTGCAGACTGCAGACGTGTGAACTGGGTCCAGTACTTGCATCTGTTTCTGATGGCGTATCTCGCATGAAACTATCTATCAAACACCGGCCAGCGTAATGCTGGGGCCTGAGTTGCGGTTGCCCTGTGATCTAGAGTTTGGGCGCCCACCGTCGGATCAGGAGGAAGCCGGAGACACGTACGTCGCCAAGTTGCAACGAAAACTGGATGACATCCATCAGCGGGTCCGCAAGAGTCGCCAGCGACCGGATGAAGAGCCGTTACGACTTTAGGACGAAAGTACCCCAGTAGCGCAGGCCCTTCTTACGGTGTCTATTATTGTTTGGTGTCAACAGTGTTAAGGCTCAGTTACATTGAGCGAGTTTACAAGCTGCTTGTTGGCGAGTTTAGAAGCGGTCGAGTTGGCTAGTGAGATACGGATGATGACACACAAACTTCTCACTCGCTCAATAGCCAACTAGCTAACAAACCACGTATTGTGAATTTGTTGTTGTTTTTCTTTCATTTCCTGTTCTCGTGTTAAGTGTTTAAAATGAGCATTCCATCTACCATCTGCAGTAAATCATTAAAATGGGTACAGTCTAATCTCAAAATATTGCCATAAGCCAAAGGATCTTCGTCCTTCAACTCTTTCAGTAAACTGATCGATGCACCATATTTCCAACGTCTATTTTGGCTGCATTCAATCGCATCTTAGATACGGTATCCTATTTTGGGGATTTGTAGACAGTACCCAACTGTTCAGAATACAAAAACGCGTCATTCGCATAATTGCTGGTATTCCGCAGTCTACTTCTTGTAGAGGTCTTTTTAAAAAATTCAAAATTTTAACCCTACCATGCTTGTACATATATTATGTCTGCCTCTGCTTTTTTCGTAAAAATATAAGTTTCATTAATATTTCTGCATTGGGCAGCACCAGAAATCTTCAATATGAATACCAAAAACATTCACTAACTATGTTCGAAGGCAGTTGCAGATATATGTGTACAAGGTTTCTTAATAAGCTTCCAAGGGAAATTAGAGCAATTAAATCTTTTTCTTCCTTTAAAACGGCTGTTTTCAATTTTTTGATTGATGCGGAATTTTATTCTCTGACAGATTATTTTTTTTAACCTCTTATTATGGTAAAGTTGTATTTTTGTTAAATCTTTTAAATGGTGCATTGTAATTTTTAATGACTATGTCTTTTATGATAATGTTCAAATTTTAAACTTTGATTAAAAAAAAAAGATAATTCTTAATTTAAGTGATATTATATTGCATTTGTTCTTAACGCTATTATACCTACTCTGGTTCTTAATAAAGATGCTATTCTATTCTATTCTATTCTATTCTATTCTATTCTATTCTATTCTATTCTATTCTATTCTATTCTATTCTATCCATGGTTTCACCCACACCCTTCTCTGCCTCAATTTGTGCTTTTCTTTCCTTTTTTAACTCTTTTTTGATAGCATGACCTAAAATAAAAATTCCCACACGAACTACTTCCGTCGACATTTTGTAGACACTGAAACCAGAAAGTACCAAGAGGCATCTATTCACTAGCAACTATGATGACACACGGCTAGTTTACTAGCTGACAATCCCAATCGCTAGCGAGTAGCGAGTTAAGTTGACCGGTTTTCAACTTTACTCGCAGATAGTTTACAATCTGCTACTTGGCTAGTAAACTGATTACACTGAGCGAGTTTACTAGCAACTAGCGAATTCGCCAACAAGCAGCTTGTAAACTCGGTCAATGTAATTTAGCCTTTAGGAGGTACATCCGGTTGATCCTACAAAACACCTATTTAAAATGTTCCCGAGTCGCCATTATTATATTTGAGAGCGAAGCAAGCCGAAGTCCCGT
The DNA here is from genome assembly GCA_963575645.1 of Xanthostigma xanthostigma. Classification (NCBI taxonomy): domain Eukaryota; kingdom Metazoa; phylum Arthropoda; class Insecta; order Raphidioptera; family Raphidiidae; genus Xanthostigma; species Xanthostigma xanthostigma. The sequence continues at coordinate 43,739,984 of OY754470.1, forward strand.
TGTAATACGAAAAAATGTTTTGTAAAAATATAAATTAAAAAAATCAATTAGTGTGAACGTTGCTGAGCTGTTTATTTTTATATGCATACGGCAAATGCTTTATTATGAAAGTAATGTTATAAATGTTTATGAATAAAGTTAATTATTGCAACTATACATAACTTGAAGCTTAGCTACCGTGCGTTGAATAACCTTTCTCAGCATTATCTTGGCATATTATACAATCTGACTAAATAATATGTGTGATGTAACAAAAAAAAAGTCGCCCAGCGTCATTACTGACTATTAATTAATGTTATTAACAATGCAGGTATAAAAAAATCGATTCAGACTGAAATTAAAGTGCTGATAAAAATGATTACAGGATCAGCAATTAAAAAAATAATTATCGTTTAAAACATTTTGAGAGTTTCGATGGGAATCGCGTGAACCGTAACTATAGGCAGGAGCAGCAGGGACATGTGCCCAGGACCCAGACGGAAGGGTGCCTTCAGAAAAGCCCCAGAAGGATCGAAAAAATTCGCATTAGGTAAAAACGTTCTGTATGTCTTTCAACAATATTTTGGGAATCTGTCCGAAAAGAGTCCACCTCCCCTCCTTACTACTGTACTAACTGAGTCTGTAATTGAACAGTTTTAAAGATTCCTAGAGTGAATTTTCAGCTTTAATCACTTTTTTCTGTTTATATTTTTTTGTACCTATCTTCTAATCTATATTAATATATAAAGCTGAAGAGTTTGTTTGTTTGTTTGGTTGAACGCGTTAATCTCGAGAACTACTGGTTTGAATTGAATTTTTTTTATGGATAGTCCATTTATCTAGGAAGGCTATAGGCTATTTTATCTCGCTACGACCAATAGGAGCGAAGCATCAATGAAAAATGTAACTCAAAATTTGATCGTCCGACGAAAATTTTTGAACGGTAATCTCCAATCATCATGAAATTTGGACACAAACATTCATCTCGGTAAACTAAGATGAACGTGCGTACTTATGTCCCTCCCCCCATTCGTTCTTTTGCACCCGGATGAAACCGGGCGGGACCGCTAGTACCTACTATATAAAAAAAATTATGTTGCTAATTTGTGTCCCTCAGTCGCATTTTAAAATTCTTTTTTCAAGAAACATGACATTTGGAAATATATATATTGCAGTTTTCACGATTAGAGCTAACGATAAAGAAGTTTAATTAAAATTGGTATAGTGGTTTCTGAAATAAGCATATCTCAGGAAGTCGTAAGATATAGGAATATCTTCAAGTATGGAATCTTTTGTGTATATAAAAGGAGCTAGTCTATCTGATCGTTTTTTTTTATTATCAATAACGTATCAGCTATCTAATCTTTATTGAAGGAATAAAGAAAGAGAAAGAGAGAGATTATAGACACTTGACAACTAATGAAAAAGAAAACATTAAGTTTTAACTGAAAAACAAACTTCCGTTGTTATAATTTTGTCAGAAAATTATAATAAAAAATAAATAAAATTACATCTTAAATGGGAGTAAATAAATATAATTTCGAAATACGACAAATTCACACATTTTTCTCAGAGGTGCGATCATCATTTCCGTGTTAATTTTAAATTTAAATTATCTAATTTTAGGTCCCAAAAAAATAAGAAAGGCCTTTGATGCAACGATCATGCAGAAAACAATTGCAACTTTTTATCTAATATTGACATAACAAAATCAGCCACAATAAACATTTACATACAATCTATTTGTAAGTATATAATGTGTAGAAATGTAACAAATGAATGTTAATTTTTATTTGAGTTTTCTTCCTATGTACTGTTAATTATGTGTGACATAATTTTCTTATCAAAATTCATAAATCAGTCATTTCGTCTTTAAGAACAGATTTAATGGCTTCATGTTGGTTTGATTACTTATCATTTTCGGTACTCAATTCCGTATTCTCCAGTATCGCATCAAGTCCAAATAGTAGTTATACAGTAGAATCTCGATAAATTAAAGTTAAAAAAAAACGTTGAAAAATTTAAGTTATCGAGTTTTTTACTTATTGAGAGTTGAAGTTAGAGAGGTTTTGGAAGTTCAATTTTTAACTTATCGATGTTTAACTGTTCTAATAAATTGCTAATAGATTTTGTATCTATTTGTTTATTCAATTATATATTTATTAAATTTAAACGAAAAAGTCAGTACATTTTTTTCAGTTTCATGCACTTCTCGCTTCATTTTATCAGTCATTAATTAATATTTCTTGCGCACAGCAATACGTAAAGCGATTTAGTAAAAGACTCAAGTGAAAATTAATAAATTTTTTGGCAAAACCTTTTGTTTGTATGCTTATTAACGACGACTCACTGATAATACTTTAAGTTATAGAGGTCACCAAAATATTATTTTAAGTTATCGAGGGCCAACGCTCAAAATATTTGTTTAAGTTATCGAGGTTTTGTGCTTTAAGTAATGGAGGTTTTAGGCTTTGAGAGGAAGGGAATTCAAAAAATGTTTAAGTTACAGAGGTTTTTAACTTATCGAAGTTCTACTGTACTAATATTATAATGAGGTAAATTTTGGAGATAGTAGGTACTCTCCAAAACTACTCATTCGATTTAAAACATTTTTTCAGCAATATTTAGAATTGTCCTTCAGGATGGACATAGGCAATATAATTATATTATCGCGTTAAAATAAAAGCGCTTTTCGTGGAGACCAATTTTGGAACGTAAATCGACGAAAAAACGGAAATCTACAATTTCGGGTGAGCCAGGACCGGGCCGCTAGTTTCTTATAAAATAGAAGCTCAAGTTAAAGTCTATTGCAATAAATAAAAAGAAAATTTAACACAGTAAAAAACAGATAGGCATTGAAAACCTGTCGTATGTTTTAAATCTAAACATATATAAAAGGAAACCGTGACTGACTGTCTGATCTATCAACGCAAAGCTCAAACCACTAGATGGATTGAGCTAAAATTTAGCACACAGATAGTTATTATGACGTAGGTATCCTCTAAGAACGTATTTTTGAAAATTCAACCCCTAACAGGGTGTAACTGGAGTTCAAAATTTGCATGGAGAAATCATATAAGATACATGCATCAAAATGCGCAGGATTACTCCTGTCAACAAATAAATAAACACGTTTTTCATGCTTTTCCAAAAACAACCCCTTCAGAGGGTGAAAAGAGGTAAATAGTCTAAAAATCAACATGAGTATCATTTTCAAGGCTTTTTAGAAAGTTGATCACGTAAATGTCATCAATTTTGAAATTTATTAGGGGGTCTACGTCGAAAAAGGAGTAACTATATGCCAAATAATACCAAATTGTCTGCGAATTCGCGAGTAACGGCTAGTACTGCGTATAAAATTAAACCAATAAAAAAAAAACACAAAACGTATTTGTATGAATGGTGTAATAAAAGTGCAAATAAATTTACAGCCAAATAAATTAATGTTAATGCACATTAAGTTTAATGGACTAAATTGTTTTAATAATGTATTTTAACACGCTGACAAAGAATACCATATGCATGTAAGAAAATGTAAGTATGTGAGTGATTTGTAATAAAATTAAATAACCATGTTATCGTCTGCGCAATCTAGTGTCATTTCATTAGATATGATCAGGTGTACCAACTCCGCAGACGAACAATGCACTTGTTACTTAGCTATTGTCTCATGGTTGGCATAACATTTGTTTAGACGAGTCACATATGAGTACTCACGAGTCGATTATGTACGAGTATGGCCAATAGACAAAAACATTATGTAACATGAACAGTGCCATTTTGCCAGCTTTCATCCAAAAACATCGCTTAGAACTAACTGCTAAATCTCCTTCAATCCGTGGCCCTAAACTGTTTAACGCTTTACCACTTGAATTAAAAGAAATAAAAACATTTACCAAATTCAAAAATAATTTAAAGATCTTTCTAAAAAATAAAAACTTTTATTCAGTTAATGAACTGTTCACGCTCTAATTAATTAATTATGCTCGTTTTTTATATTTATGACGTTTTTTGTAAAACTTTTTTACAAAATAAAATTGAATTTGAATTTAAAAAAAGACTCGAGAACCTTGTAAGATAACAGGATAGAATGTCTCTAGAGTAGGAAACCAGATCTTGATTCTTAGCAGGCCTCTCTTTCTCAATGGGCACGTGCCCAGGGCCCCGCGATCGATAAGGGCCCCCTATTTCCTGCCAGATAACCGATATTTATTACCGAAAAACATACTTATTTCGAAAAAAATCAAACGATAATGATTGACTACACCTACTTGCTTATATTAGCTTTTGCATGCGCGAAGCTACTCTACTCTCGCCCGAAAATCTGGCTTTCTGATTTCAGCATGTTTAGGTTAATTTAAATATATAAAAATACAATTTGAGTACAATGCTTCAAGAGAGATTAACCAGTTTGTCGCTGATGTCCATAGAATGTGATATACTCAAAAACATATAGATTTTGGAAAAGTGATTAACGATTTTGCTCATCTTAAATCTAGAAGAGTAACTCTTCAATCAACAAAGTTTTTTAAGCATTAACTTGTGAATGCTAAAAGAGTTACATTTGTGGATTATAATATATTATCTACGTATTCATTTAATGTAACTGTAAAGAAATAAATATAAATCTTTCTTACAAAATTGTGCTTTGTCAAGCTCATTATCCTAATTATCCTAATGTGCCCAGGGCCTCCAATAGGTTAAAGACGGCCCTGTACACTATTGACTAGATGTTAGAACATTATGACGCCAAACATGTTCTTTCCAGTCGTTATTTGAACTTAGTTTAAAATTAATTTTTAATTAAACATAACTTTTTGATTTCTAAATAACACAAATAGTTTTGCTATAGACTAATATTGCTATTTTCATGCAAAAAAATTATTATATATTCAGAAACCCAATTCCAACGAAATTGCTAAAATGGCTATATTATAATCTCCATTTACAATACGAATATATAACAAACGCATGTATCCTGTGTTAATTCGTACATATCGGGATGAAAAATATATTGTGCACTTCTCCTCATTAAAACGAAGAGAACGATGCATTTCTCATCACAATGTGTGCGAATTAACTCACTTAAATCGGTACCACACTCTTTTTTTCTTTTCCGTATTTATATATAGATTTTGATGTATATTTATATATGTACATACTTTTAATCACCAGTATGAAAAACATTTTTTTAACCATTTGGTCAGGTCATCCGGTTTGAATTTACTCTACAAATCTTCCTTCAGAACAACCTTCAACTGGATCTTGATAGATCAGTCAGTCATTCGATGTAATTATTTTTATTGCATGTGCCGTTTCACTTTCACCTTTGCGTTTATTTTAGTGGAGACAGGTCACCAAGGGCACGTGCCTCGTCTGTAAATACTACCGTCTCGTGGGTTCTAAAGAGGTTCACACAGCTACTAACATTTTTATACTCTATTGACTGTAATTTAATCGAAAATTTCTTGAAAAAATATTAATGAGCTAAAATCATCCGGATATAGTTTCGAATACTGGTCATCTTTGATCATGAAACTTTGGGCATTTATTGACCTTGGTGAGACATGAATAACCCCCAAGAGATGTTTGGCGCAAATGCCTCATATCCTTTTTATGGCGCTTTATTTATCGGTCGCGCCGAAATCTAAACCGTCGACGCTGTCCAAGGCAAAGAAAGCGACTAAAGGACTAATCAAAAATTCTAAAGCTCCAACGGCGAAAGTTACCAAATTTTCTAAGGAGACAGCGGCAAAAAAGAAGTGAATCGTTCGCTGATTATTATTATCCATTCTCTTATTACAGCGTTCACGCATCGATAATAATTGCCGTCGGGTGTGCCGTTTTAAAATCGCCACAAGGACGCCATAAATAGTATATTACACGACACTGGCCGAAAGTTTGATATCCTTGCACTGCGCGCCATGATGCCCGACGCGAAGCCGAGGGTATCATGACTCACAGTGCAAGGTATCAAACTTTCGGCCAGTTTGGTGTATAGGTACTATTTTTCTTCATGCCTCGGTCGTAAGTACGCTTATTAAATACACTAATTAATTAATCATATACAGCGTGTCCCATTTTAATGTCCCACCCCGGATAACTTTTGTCAGTGACCTTGAATGAAAAATTGTTTGGTACAAAAGTTGTACAACTTGGAGGGGGACATTCGATGGCACTAATACTTTTGACCTTGGGTATAAGGTTCAAGGTCATTCAAGGTCAACTTTGTTTTTTTTAATGGAACGTCCTATTTTTGACATCGGCAATCGATTGCGCGTGAAAAAATATGAGACTTTTGTCTGAAACTTTTTTCGAGAACGGGCAAAACTCTGTGCGTCTGTTAGTCTGTTAGTCGGTTATTCGGTTAGTCTGTGAACACTCTACAGGTCAAACGGATGAACGGATTGAAACAAAATTTTGGGAGGATGTTTGGTATGCAAATATGAAAAGCCCTATTGTTTTTGAAGAAAATCTCACCATTCTCGAGTTGAAAATTCAAAAATTTTCAATTTTGAAGGCTAAATTAATTGAAAAAATTTGCCCGTTCTCGAAAAAAGTTTCAGACAAAAGTTTCATATTTTTTCACGCGCAATCGATTGCCGATGTCAAAAATAGGACGTTCCATTAAAAAAACAAAGTTGACCTTGAATGACCTTGAACCTTATACCCAAGGTCAAAAGTATTAGTGCCATCGAATGTCCCCCTCCAAGTTGTACAACTTTTGTACCAAACAATTTTTCATTCAAGGTCACTGACAAAAGTTATCCGGGGTGGGACATTAAAATGGGACACGCTGTATATTAATACGCTAAGGTTAAGATGTTTGCCTCCCTTTTTAGAAAAAACCTCACAATTACTCCACATAAATTATATATCATTTTAAAGATAATTGCTTGCTCTACTGACATCGACAACTAAAAAGTTTATTATTGCTTTTGTTTTTGTAAATTAATTAATTATTAAAATTATACATATAGATAGGTATACATTAAGACACAATACAGCAACGCTGAACAACGTCTGTCATCTGACGGCTTTAATTTTGAAACAACGTCAACACTTCAATCTGTCATCTGACCTTCATATTGTAATACAACAAAAAGAAAAACGTTATAAGCTGTGTGCAAAATTAGAAACGAATTGAATACCTGCAATCATATTTAAAAAATAATTTTGTAAAGTGATAATTATTATACTTATTTAGTGCGAATAATTCGCACAGGTCACTCTAGTTACTTATTAATTACATTAAAACACAAATAAATTCCAAGCAAGGAGCTTTGAGGTTATACGTAAAACACGAATGACAGCTGTTCGTGACTATTAGTTAAAATGTAATAGGGTTGCTACGGAAACGACATCAAAATATCAGTTGTTTTTGCTTTACGACCGCCCGAACTCTATTGTAGCGTGTAATCCCACCAAGGAGTAAATGTTGGACTTTATGCCTTACAATTGATGCCGAAAGTATGCACTTTCGATCGAGATATGAAGAAAAAAATATGAAAAGAATGTGTGTTGTCTATGATCTGCTGAACGTCCTCAACAGTAGTCTGCAGATTCGAGTGCGTCTCTTGAGGCTGTCAATGTCCCCGCAGCCGATGGCTATATAGCGAACCCATACTTCGCCCGAAGCCACAGTCTCTCCGTGTTATCGTAACCGTTTACAACTTGTTGTTGTTGTGGCACGTGGTTATTAGTGTTATGTGACAGGTGGTTGAACACACGTGGGATTTAGTGTCTAGTTCTACAAACCTATGTGGGTGCGCGTCGTTCGTCGCTGTCTACAGCCGTACCGCTCGTCAAACCACAGTGCTTGACCCGCTACAAAATGATATCGATGTTTCGTTGTCACAAGGTAGGCGTTGAGGAAATAGGAAAATGTGGATTTAAGAAATTGGTCGATAAATATCGCACCGTGGGTATGAGGACAGCTTGATGTAACATTCAGCGTGCTTAGGTTTACCATCCGTCCGGACTTTGTTCGCGTATTTAATTCGTCCGGATTTTTTACGCAGATAGAAAAATAAAAAATATTTTTTTTTCATTTAAAATGCATCAAATCAGTCTTTATTTTACAAGCTTTTATTTAGTTTCACCTGTCCCGGTGTCTGTCTGAAATCAAATCTTGCAAGTAAAATTTGACCCATTTCACGTTATCCGATTGAACTGAAATTTTGCATACGTATGTAATTCCGATGACAATACAATATTATAATAACTAACTGACCGTTCCGGCATTAGCCCAGTTGCAAATCGCACTCTTAACTACTTCCCGTTATCCGATGGAGTTGAAATTTTGCATACGTATACAGGGTGTCCCATTAAGAATGGGACATAGAACAACCGCAGATTCTCCAATTCAAAATAAAACGATTAAGCGAAATATGCTTAGATAAAATGTTACTCGCTCTACCAGTGGCGTACGGCAGGAGTAAGTAATGCTTGTACCCCTTCTAAATGTTACGCGGCTGTCTAAATTTTAATTTTGACTATAATTTTAATTTTTTTGATATTTTCTAAGTCAATAATGTACACTTGTTAGTTTGTTGTAAAGTCATTGGTTGTCGAGATATTCGCAGTTAAAGATAGATAGACATGTACTTTTTATTTGTATTATTATTAATAATATTCATTTTTACAATTTTGTCTTAAAAAAACTGCGAATATCTCGAAAACCAATGACTTTACAACAAACTAACAAGTATACATTATTGACTTAGAAAATATCAAAAACATTAAAATTATAGTCAAAATTAAAATTTAGACAGCGGCGTAACATTTAGAAGGGGTACAAGCATTACTTCATTACTTACTCCTGGCGTACGCCACTGGTAGAGCGTACTGAACTAATTTTTTTATTGTTAGGTGCATTTTATGATATTTAACAAGTGTGCCGATTTCAGTAAAATTATACGGTGTATTAAAAAAATTATGGACATTAATAATTTTTCAGTTTTCAACTTCAACACCCCGTATTTCGGAAACGAGTAGCATTTTATCTAAGCATATTTCGTTTAATCGTTTTATTTTGAATTGGAGAATCTGCGGTTGTTCTATGTCCCATTCTTAATGGGACACCCTGTATAGTTCCGATAACAATAGAATATTATAATAACTAACTGAACGGTCCGGCTTTCGTCCGGATGCAAATCGCACTTTTAATAAAGCACACTAAAAACCTAAAAATAAATAAACGAAAAAAAGTTTTTAAAAACAAGCTTTTATTAGTCAAAATGAACTAAAAAATATAAAATAATTTTATTTCGATTAGAAATAAGTCGTTTTATACGTACTTTACAGTCTTAAGTCTAGACTCATTGTTCGAAACGTCTAAAACATGCATTATACGTGGAACTAATTATTTCATTTTGTAACCAAAATGTTCGTACTTTTTTTTAAATGTTCTGCTTTTTGTCCGGACATTTGAAATTTTGAGATGGACTTTGCATTAGTCTCACGCTCACGGATATTTTATGATCTCGATTAATTTTATTTGATGTAATTATTATTAAACCTTAATTGTCGAGCGCCTACATCTATACAGATAAAACAATTGGAGTGTCTGCTTGTAATATCAAAATAACGGCTTTTTACTAAATGCATATAAAAGTATACACGTTATATATACTTATAACAAAAAACAATTTTTAAAGTTTTTGTGCCTATCTGTCTGTCTGTCTTGCAGGTATGTAAATAGTTCGTCCATCACGGGAATCGAGTCTAGAAGATTTTTCTCGCTTAGCCGTTGGAAAACTGTTGCCACCATACATCGACAAACGTCGCGGTCAGTTTGCCAACTAAGCGTGTAATTCAGATGGACTCCTGAACTTTATTGTAGCTCATGGCTATATCTGATAGCCTAGTTGTCGTACCGTGTTGTACGCAAGAGTTCTCCTATTGTGATGTATAAACGCACCGGTAGCGGACGCTTGTTTTGTATTAGAACTGTTATTTTGTACGCGCGTAGCATGTTGTTGCGGTTTAAAAACATTACCCATTTTTTTTTTGTAAAGTAACTACACATTTATGGTTTTCGGATTTTTCCCTTTACTTATGCTATAAGACACTGCTTTTTGCCAAATTTCATGATTCTAGGTCAACGGGAAGTACCCTATAGATTTTGATTCCCAAGAGTCTTGACAGACAGACAGACATACAGACGGACAAATAAGAAATCCTCTTTCCTTTTGAGGTACGGAACCCTAAAAACGACTTCATTTTTGAATTTCAAGGACAGACTAATAATACTAATATCTGGAAATTAATGCACAGTAAAAATGTGTACAAGACAATTGAAAAGGTGTTCAAAATAATGGGAATTATTTCATTGGTAATTTATCATTAGCATAATTAGCTATATAATCATTTTATCGAAGCCGCGCATCTATTAAACGAATTATCGCCAGTTCATTCAAAGATAATAATCTTTAAGAAATTAAATTAAACGAACTATCTGTGTATAAAACATTATGAATAATTTATAATGACCTTCGTGCATTTACTTTTCTTATACATTGTTTTGTGTGATACAATTATTACGAAACACCTGTTTATTAAACGTAGATTAATATTTCTTAACTATATTTTGAACAATATGTAAATAAAAAGGCAGCAGCGTCTGTAAATATTTAAATTTAATTCTTTAGTGGTCTTGTTATAGAGGCGTATCTAGGTTTTTTGAGTTTTGCAATGGGGCCTATTTTTTTTTGTTAAATTAAGAATCTTTAATTTGAGGTTTATAATTTATTTTTAATAACATCATAATCACAGTTGTAGCTTGGTGACTTGACCAAACAAATAATTCTATAAATCCACCTAAAAAAAAAAATCACCAAAAAAATATCAAAATTCACTCAAAAATTTGTCAAAATTCACCCATGAAAATACGAATCATTATAATATTAAGTATTTTTTACTATACTATAAATGCTTATTGGTAATGAAAAACTATTAAAAGAAATGTAGGCCTTTGACACTTGGGGACCCAGAACTTAATAGTGCTTTACAATAGATTTGTTCAATTTATGTGATAACGCGGTCATGACTGCCGTGAGCGATCGGTAACCTAGTCTTTGAATTAATTGGCCCCAACGAAGAGTAACACGGCTTAGATTTTTCCATTTAGAATAACGTTGGGGAATCTGAGTAGGGCTAGTTTTCGTAAGGGGCACCTTCCCGGCCAACTACCCATTCGGGATGAACACTATCCGCGGGTCTGTCTGGTCTATCCAACGACAAAGATTAAATACTTGGTTTTAGGTTTTTGCACCTCAGAATGAAATAAATGGAACTTATACATAATATAATCATCTTATGCGTAAGGATCCCTTTTCTCAGGAACAGCTAGATATATTAAAAAAAATAATTCTTTCATAAGAATGTTTTGGATAAAACCGGAAATCTGTTCTTCTATCGCAAAAATAAAACGATTTAGGCAATAACGATCTGCTCCTCAGGGAAACATTGGAATACAGTTTGCATTCCAAAGTTTTTTAGGGAATTAGCGCACCAGTCGGTTTGTATATGCTGACTGGCAGATTTTCTAATACACACATAGATGCTGATGATCTCATAATTTACAATCCATCTTTCTAGTAATGATCTAGTTGACTATCTTTCTTTACAGGAAAGCAGCTAGATTTTTTCTCATCATCCTTGCTTCACAGCTATTAATAACGGCTACTAATGTTATAATAATGATAATGTTTGCAAAGATGTCAATTACTCTTAAAAAAACAATAAGTGTAATACTGTAATATTACATACATGTCAATTATTTTAATGTATGCACATTGTAGCTTGATTTCCATAGACCATAGTTGACATAAACATTAGTTAGAGCAAAATATACTCTGCAATATTTTCATGGTGAATTGTTAACTCAACTTGTAATTGATATGTAACATCCTGTCGTAAAAATTACACAATAGTATGGTAAAACCATAAAACCACACTGACTGGAAGAATCTATGAAATGCAAATTTCTTATTGGATCGAATTGTAAACAAACAATTTGCTTCATTGTCACGATAGACAACAAAAATATTTTCGTAACGTGTTTTCAGCACTACCTTACAGCGTTTGGTTAAAGATTATTAAAAGACTAGTGGCCCGGTCCGGCTTTGCTCGAATTTATAGATTGCCTTCGTTTTTTCATCGACTTACGTTGTAAAATTGGTCTCGACGAAAAGCGCTTCTAATTAACCCGATAATAATACATAGTCTGTGTCCATCATGAAGATCCATTCTAAATATTGGCGGAAAAAAAATTGAAATCGGACGAGTAGTTTCTACCTCTTACACCCAAACTTACAAACTTTACCTCTTTATGATATTAGTATAGATGATATGTCCCAATAGTCTTCGAATATGAATCTTGTGCTTTAGATACTACAAGATTCATATTCGGAAACTATTGGGTTCTATTTCCGGCTGGAACAGATCTGACTGGGTTTTTTCCCTACTATCTTACGCCGGGAAACGGATTATTAGGTCTTCTTGTTGAGTTTTTTCATAATTACCAAACTTTCTGTGGAGATATTTGTAGGAAAATATGTAAGTAAATAAGCTGGATACAGTTGAACTTAAGAACAATATTCATAGCAAAATCGAAGTAATACCAGAAATGATAAACACAGTTATCTAAAATGTGATAAAAGGAATTAAAAATTGTACTTATTCGTGAATCGTATTTATTCTACATTCTTTTCCGAACAATAGGTGTGTTTGGTATAAGTGTTGACACTTTTAACACTATTGTGTTTGTTATAGAAAAAATTAAAAAATGAATTTTAATACCTATACATTTTAAACAGAAAAATTATTTTTTTGACGTGATAACGTCTTTTAAATTGATGAAACACCGGCTGCATGCACGAAAAAGTGTCACGTTCCTAAATGTGTCACGTTCCGCCTGACCTTCGAGCGGAATACGTTATCACGTAAAACTATCGTCCGTAAACCGACTTTACAGACAACCAATTTTTATTTTAAAAATTAAAATGGTAGCATGACATTTGCCGCGCCTTGTAGAAAAAACTTTATTTCTTTTTCGATTTTCATTATTTTTAATGCAGTATTGTTCGGAAAAGTTCATTTAGCTAATTTTTTGTTGAAGCGCAACATTTTTTATTCTCATGGTTTATTTGTGACAATATAGGTATATATTCATGATAAAGAATTTAAAATTGTCTGGATATAATTTTTTTGTCACTACTGTTTGTATAGGTTTTTTTATTTTTTGTCAATTTCAATTTAAACGATCATAAATAATTTACAGTTAATGTACATTGCATATGTGAACTGTAGAAAGTACTGGTTTACGAGGGGCATTTTATTCTTATTCGAGTTTTTTTTCCCAATGATCTAACAATAGACATGTGTTGTTATTTATTCTAATTACCATCGGTCTGCGACACCGATGTTACGTCGAGGAAACAACAGAAAATCATTATGACGCTGCATGCGGTATAATTAAATCGTTGGACTTCATTGTCTGCGAACACACTTTGTTTAAATTATTACACAATTTTAATTTATGACTATTGCAGTTACTAATTTGCAAATAAACTTGTCTGTTTTGACAAAAGAAACAAGATGATTTTGATAACATCATCTTCATGAATATTTTGGGAGGAATTAAAACAATGGGACATTTTTTAAAAATATATTTTATATTGTAGATGTTTTCGCGTAAAAAAACTAATAGTATTTTTTTTTATATCTGCAACTGTAATCTTCAACGTTGTGATAATAAAAACTTCTTTCCATATTTTATTAAAAGTTTTCGAATCTACAGAGAATTTCGTTATTCACACTTAAATTTCTTTTTTTCAAGACTGCATGTCGTATGCCATTACCATTTGTACTATATACAGGTGTCCCAGAAGTCACGCACTTCCTCGTAGGGATCGAAAGAGAAAATTATTCTGAGACGAAAAGTCCTTAGCCATTTTTTAATCAGACGCATAGATAATTAATTATTAATTAATGAAAGTGACCAATCAGGAGCGATTTGATTTGTTTTTCTCCCGACAGTCACTGGATGTTTTTTTTAATAGACTATCGGAGTAATTTTTAATTAAAAAAAATGTTATTTCTAAGGTTAAAAAGTAATACAAGCGTCAATTAAATTTGTTTATTGGTCACTTTCATTAATTAATAATTAATTATCTATGCGTCTGATTAAAAAATGGCTAAGGACTTTTCGTCTCAGAATAATTTTCTCTTTCGATCCCTACGAGGAAGTGCGTGACTTCTGGGACACCCGGTATATATACAATATATAAATTTTGTACTTACATACATTATTTATTATATAGTACTTTGACAGTTATATACAATATTATAAAAACCATTGAATAAACTATTGAATAAATCAATTTTGACGTTTCACTGTACTTTTTTTTTCATACACACGGAAGGCATATGCTTACTCATAAGCAGTTAACTACTAATTAATAGTTGGATTAATGTTGTAATCTATGCGACTGCTGGAGGGTTCACTGTACTCTAAAGTTCGTGCGTGTTGAGCGAACACTTAGACTAATAACTATATGCGTGGCCATAAGGCAAGTTCAATTTCCGACAATATTTTCTATATTGTGAAAAAATAACTCTAATAATTTGAACTAAGCAAATACATAACAACAATACTGAGAAAACAGACAGCATTGATTTTCCGAAGATGGAATAAATTTTTGCCGAAACGTCAGACAATAAAATGCAATAAAAAATCTTCAGTATTTGCTTAGTTCATCGATCTTATGCCACCAGGATTCATCCTTTAATCTTCCATTTTTCTATATTTTAAGATAGCCTTTTCTTTTTTTAATAAAGAGACTTTGCATGTGATGAAATGATAATACTCGTTTTTCTTGCCTATTTAGCGTATTAGTAATTTCTCCCCTTCCTTAACGCCTATCCTAATGTTCCTCTGTTCCGTTACTATTTTTTTCTAGTGTTTTCAGTTAATATGATCGTAGTATTGTATATTCCGCAAAACTGATACTAATTGCTGCTTAAGAGCAGACGCTTAGAAAGTTTAAGTCTCTCTTGTCGAGCGTCTAAAATTTATTATATTTGTCTAAGACATGTACCTACATATTATGCCGGCACTTCACATGGCTATTTGTATTTGTGTATTTGGCATATTTGGCAAACAATTACCAAGTGTGGAGGGTCTATTTGACAAAGTGTTGGCCTTATTTGCCTATTTGACAAATAAGGCCAATACCAAATACGCGTTACCGTGCGCTTGTCGGTTTTTCGAGGCACATCAAAGGAGTCAAATAGGCAAAGAAACCGTCCACACAATGGCCATATTCAGAAGCGCACGCGCCGTGAACCTGTACGGACGTGCAGTATTTTTGTATCTGTGCTGTGAGCGAGAACTGGAACAATTACTATTGAAAATGAATTGGGACAATGAAACAGTGCTAAAATTCCTGGAATTTTGAACCTGCGTTCTGCTGCCAAATGTTTGTGTGTTTGCTATTTGACTGCCATGTGTGGATGGTCGTATTTGCCTCTATTTGCATGTTTGGCTTGAATGTCATATATTTTGCCAAATACAACAAACACCCAATAGCGAACACAAATAGCCATGTGAAGTGCCACCTTTATAGCTTTATCTATTTACTCATTGTGTAGTGAGCGCAATAATATATCTCCGTCTCTTTTTTCGTATATTATATAATATCATTTTTTGTAGTTAAAAGATACACTCTATGCTAATTTAGCATAGAGTCTATCTTTTTTTGTCAATAGTTCTATGTCTTTATCTATGACAATATCCAATCAGAACTACAAAAAATGATATTATATAATATACTTAACGGTGCTTCGCAGTTTAGTCCCATCAACAGTACATCTATATATGTACATGGTCTAAAATTTGTTTAAAAGTATGCTATAATTCACAGTTTCGACATGATTATAAAGATTGTATAATAAATTAAAAGAATCTTTACTTTAAGATCTTTGTCTGATAAAGCTTAACGCCAGAGTCTATTATATCAATAGATTCTTGATTGATGAAACGCTTCAGTTGTGATATGAATAAATTTGTAAAGATTGTTGCTTCATTTCACATCATTGTTCAGTTTTCATTTTCAAACAATATTATTCTCATACAATGCACTGACTATAATTAAGTTATTCTAGATAATTGCGTGAAATATGCAATGTTTAAAAATATTATTATTTATGTTTCTGATAAATATTGCATAAAAAGAGTTGTTTACGCTACGTTGGTCACATTGAAATCGTTAATGTTGTCATACTGTTGTCATTGCAGATATCAACGTGGTTGATTCTTTTGTTGGCCTGTTACCTAGCAGTCAATGCCCAAGAGGAAACGGAGAAAAAACCTGCCGACGGAGAAGAAGACGATAGCAAGGATCTATTGGTAGCTGTTGAAAGCAAAGACCAGAAAGTGATTTTGAATCATTTGAATCGGTTAAACAATGAAGGAACGTTTGTTTTCGGTTATGAAGCAGACGACGGGACTGTTAAAATTGAAAATCAAAATGGCAGAGGTATAATTTCAAAAGTTGACTTATGTATTCATTTGATTTCTGCAACAGTGGTAAAACATCCGGTTTAAGAAAACTTTAATTGTTGATATTAGTAGAAGCTTGTTCCAAAATATGTATTGAAGGAGATTTATTTGGTTGAGGAACAATAGAAATAAGCTTTACCAAAGTATCGCTTGTGGCCAACGTTTCTAAAATGTTCATAGGCCCTGAGGATGAAAATATAATTTTCGAAACGTTGACCACAAGCGATACTTTAGTAAAGCTTATTTTTCTATGGTTCCTTAACCAAATAAATCTCCTTCAATTTAATTGTTGATCTTAAACAAAGAAAATAATTTTATGGCTTATAGCACAATGTCTTTGTTATTTGTCCGAAATACTGTTCCAAATATTAAGTAAGGGCATTCTTTGAATTTACACATTTTGATGTTGATTGTTTCGAATTCGTAGTCTCCTTGAGGCCCGGATGTCAAATTTAACCGGAAAATTTCTGGTGGAAGGAAATTTTTGTGACACGATTTTTTATAATTTGCTATAAGCTGATTTGAGTAGAAGTTGTATTTATTTTTGATTTATACAGGTGATTTTTAACTTGATTCTTCTTTTTTAACAGCGTGTCTAAATCAAATAGACGAACAAATATTTTAAGTACCTAACTTTTTTATCAAAACTCAAAAATAAGAGTTTTCAAAGTTTTATTAAAATGTTTAAGTTTTATTTAATTAATTCAGAAGCCCGTTAACACACGCCAAGAAATGATATCACGAATCGGAAATGCATCCCAAATAATTCGCGAAAGGCCCTTATCGCTACTACAAGCATGTACAGAACCAAGGCTACGACGCACGCATCTTTGTGACAAACAAAACGGGGACAACTTCGAACAATCTCTGTGAATATTTGATAATGACATATTTCCATAGTGACATAACATAACGCCAGCACCGACCTCAAAATTTGATAAAATTTAATAAAACTTTGAAAGCCCGTTTCTCTTTCATTTTTGAGTTTTGAAATAATTGTTTTTCTATTTGATTTCTACAGGCTGTTAAATTCAACCTAAAAATCATTCTGTATAGTCAAAATTTTCTTTTATTTACCTTATTAGAAGAAATTTGTAAAATTGACTCTTATTTTATACGGGTTAATTATAAAATACTTTTTTTATTACGATATTTTCTTGGTAGTAGGTATACAATTAAAATTATTATTTTATTATTTAGATGTTTAAGAATTATTTAATTTTTATATTGATATCGTATGAGCGATCTACCATCGGCAATATGCCCCTTCTGAAATCTCTACACATTATTTCAAAAAAAACTTCTTCCACCTCCGATACTGAGACTCTAAATATTAGCGATGGAAGAGCAGTTAAAACATGTTTAGTACAAAATATAATAAAAAATTCGTTAATTTTATTAATGTACTAATTTGAGAAAATTACAGATACAGACACCCTGTCTTCAGAACAATCAAACGATGAATTAAACAAAACGACGCCAATTCCAGCCACAACAAGACGTCCATCATCTTTGATTTATCCTCACGTTACACTTGCGCCCAGTTCAACACGATCGCCCGTTATTCAAGCCATTCCTCGCAGAAGAATCACCACAACTAGTAGTACTACAGTACCTCCAACCACCACGTCGACGGATTACTCCAAACCATTGTACGGTCACTACATTCGCCAGCCGAACATAGATTCGACCACAACTCAATCGCCGAGTCCGTCTTCGAGAGTAGTTTACGCCACCTCACTTCCTCCCATCAGCAGCACAAGACTGCCCCAATTAAGGCAATATCATCAACCAATTGGCCTTGGAAGAGCACCGCATAATGTAGAAGGACAACTCTCACGTCCACTAACTCATATAGAAAGCACAACGAATCGCCCGGAAACCGCATCTTTCATCCGAAGAATTCTGGTTTCGAAACAACCAATAATAGAAACTACAACCGAAACACACATTTCATCAAGCCCGAAATCAGTGCTCGAAGAACTGAGCGATAAGGAACAAGAACGCAGCAAAAAACCAACACGCAATACGTTCCGAAGACAACTGCCTCAGGAGAAAGATAATGCTTTTGACGCCCAACAACATATTTTGAACTATCAGCAATCGGCCGGTGATGATACAACCGATATTTACGGAAGTTCTATTGCAACTGGAACTCAGCGTCCTTTGTTCACGACAACACCAGGTCCTAGAGTGATACCTGCCCCGCAGTCGAGACAAATTTCAATCAACCAGAGAGTACCTATTCAGCAGTACAGTCCGACAGTATACAAGAATATTATAAGAGTACAGAGACCGAATCAAGAGAACGACGATTCAACTTCGTCGCCGTCTGCAACTGAACAACCGATTCCTGTTCTCCAGATACCTGCTAATCGAGAACCCCAGGATGTAATCAATTCGAATCAGCAGATACCGTTTGGCGCCAGAGCTGTGTACAGGCAAAGATCGAACGCAATAAATAGAATCAGGGATATGGAATATTTACGTGAAATTCAGAGGGCCAACGATGCTAATTTAGATCCTCGTGTAGCTTACGTTCAGAATAATCAACCGCCTTACGATAATAATGAACAGTATGCTAGAGAAATTAATCAGCATGATGGAAGAAATGAACCCCCTCCTGTACCGATCTTAATAAGAGGAAGGCGTCCAAGACCTGTTCCGGTGGATGACAGACAAGTTCAGTATCAACCGCAGCCATATCAGCACGAATATCAACAAAATCAACCGTATCCAATTCCACAACCTATTCCAGTTTCACAACCTAACTATTTACCGTATCCTCCGAATGATATCGTCAATGGACCGGAAGAAATAAGTCCACCGGTTAGTGTTAGAGATTTCCAAAGGTTGTTGAGTCAATTATTGTATGTTCAAAGTCGTTTACAGCAACTGACTGGTCAAAATTACCTCGATCCAAGACTATATAATCAACAAGTTGCTTATAACCAAAGATATCAAAATCCCTATTCACCCCAGCCGATTCCAATTCCTGTACCGAATAGATACGGTCCAGTGCAATACGATGGGCAAATTCAAAATCCAAGAAATAGAGCGTATGCGCCCGTTTATTCTAATCAACAGCCAGACCCAGCAGGATATGATCCACATTATGACAACAGGTACGTACCCCAGAGAAGGTACTTTACACCGCATCAACCGAGTCAGTATGAAGTTCCTCAAGGATACCCACCCGACTATTTACCGCCAGAAATTAGAGAAATGTTATTGCTGAGAATGTTACAATTAGCAATTAGTTCAGAATTGGCAGCGACTAATAATATGGAGGTAGCTACTCCACCACCGCCAAAAGTAAGGAAATCATCTCAAGTTAGAAATGTTAAAATTTTAGGTGAAGAAAATGAAAGACCTAAACCAACAACTAGAAGTAAACGATATCCTGAAGAAGATATGCAGTATTATGAATAGATAGAATAATAAATTCAATAAATTCTAATCTAAGATTTCGTACTGATTTTTTATATTAACAATCTCGAAAACATTTTTATACACGAAGAATGTAAGTGGGCCAAAATGATTTTTCCTGGAAAAATAACTCTCTATCATTTATTTAAATCGAATTCGTACTAACTCACGGAGCACTAATTAATTTAAACGCGTTAAATCATTATCATTAATATTGCTGTGTTTCATAATGAGTTTTGACTAGAACTTAATTAATTTCATTAGCGTGGCCAAAGAACAGTATTTATATAAATTGAAATCAATTGTAGATAATGTATTTAACAGTATTGTCGCACTTGTAAAATATAATATCAGAATAATCAGAAATTTGTTTATTTTTGAAAAGTGATATTCGTCTGATTTAGATTAATATTTCGTTTTTTACGTAATTAAAATTTATTATTGATAGTTTTGTATACTACTTTTTTGTACAAAATAAAATTATTTTTTAAAGTTATTGTTTTATTAAGATAGGCTTTTAAAACTTGCGACCACGACGCGATACAACGACAAGCTCGAAGCCCCTGCACATACCAATATGTCGTGTGACAAGGTCAATCATCTAGAACAGATAAATTTTCAAGTCCATTTAATCGGTGCTTTTGAGACACGTGTCGTTGTCTTCCGTCGCGGAGGTTGATTTCGAAAGGCTATCTTTGGAGTGATTTTTTACGTTTCTAGAGGACTTTCTAGTTCCGTTGTCGTAGTTTCAACAGATTCCTGTGGACGCAAAGCTGTGACGGAAACTACCGATGGTCGCACAGAGGTCGGAGCCTGTGGAATTTGTTTCGGTACGTAGAACGAACTCCATTCCATAGCTGAACCTTTGCCGACTGCCATAAATATGCAAGCCGTTATCAGCAGCTCCGCAGAAGCTACTGCGAAAACCAATCTCCACCACCCAGCAAACTGAAAATAGTTGGCAAAAGCTATAGCATTGTGTTTAAAAATTATATTAAATAAAAATATGAATTGGTATCAAACTTTGATAAAGGATTAACAAAAACGCAAAGTAGGTGATTTTTTTTAAAACTTTATATTAGAAACTTACCGAACCGTGTAGCCCTTCTCTGACGACATAATTTGCTGCAAGTAATCCAGCAGCTCCAAGTGTTGTGCAGAAACCAAAAATAGTACCTGAAAAAATGACAAAATGGTGATTCTAGTGTCCGGAAACCGAACTAAACCATTTTCAAATGTCTTACCACATAAGGGCGTAGATATTTTTTTTTCTAGAGGGGTAATGCAAAAAATAATCAATATTTTTTTAAGTTTTATTAATATCACACAAGAATACTCATGAAGGAAGGTGTCAAGCAAAATAATAATTCCCAAACTAATATTGCAATTTTTTTAAAAGAAGTATTTCTAAATTTTATTTTTTAGCCAGGTATTCATATTATTTTCACTTTTACTTTTTTTATTGTTATGATCCTGGAGGGGTCATTACCCTATTTAACCCCCCCGCTTATCTACGCCCTTGTTACCACAGAAAAGAAACAAACTGTAAATGCATTATTTTGTGTGGTTCCTTGCTCAAATTTACCTCATTTAGCGATTATTAGAGTTTCTCAATAGATTTTTCTTGTAAAGATTGCAAAACTAGCTATGGAATTTCAACCAGAAAACTGATATGCGCACTGCATATTTTCGAGAGACTGGTAGAACTGTATCATGGAGTGGATCTGAACTGTGCCTATAGCGCTGTAATGTTAGTAGTAAACACAAACAGACCTGCATATTCGGGTGCCAAATCAACAGCCGATGCGTAGGCACTTGCTGGAGTAGCAGCCGTAAGTGTTAGGGCTGCTGTGTACAATGCTGCTGGGACTACAGGATCGCATCCCGTGTAGCCCAAAACGAATATCAGGGCTGCTGGGAAAAAATGAGCTGAAATAAAAAAAGACAAAAAATTACTAAACTATTTCAGACATGTATGACTGACCAAAGGGCTTTAAGAACTTAGAGGGTTTGTTATTTATATTAGGGAAAGGAAAGAATATTAGAGGTGTAGCAAAAAAATATGTCAGTTCAAGCTCATACTGAGTAAAAAAATTTTTTTAGAAGATATAGGTATGTCAGTAAAGAACTTTAATGCTGGGTAGCTATAGCGATGTTACGCTAGTTCCCAATGTTTATTTTCATCTTCAACGTTGGCCACTAGAGTAACATCGTTAAAGCTTATTTATGATCCTCAACCAAACCTTCCTTCATCATGACATTCTATTGAATCAACACTACTATACACATACTGAAGATATATATTTCTTCATATGAAAAGCAATGTAGAATTCTAAATCGTTCCTGCTCGAAAAATAAAATATGAACGATTGATAAGATATTCTTCTTAAACTGTGTATAAATATATTTCGTATCGTGTTTTTTACAGTTTTCACTTTAAAACATTCTCCGCATTTCGATTAAAATTTAGTTAGAAAAACGATCTTTTTCTATGTAGAACAATCATTGTTTTTATGTGAGTACAATGTTCTAGATGGCAGGGAGTTTGAATACGACATTAGACTACTCCTGATGTATGGAAACTGTAATTATATGATTACAATCTAAGGTCATTATCAAATCATTTTTTTAACAATTCTTTCTGAAACCCAGCTTAGAGTTATCCGGTTTATACTCTAAGGAAACGATATGTAAAATTCACAAAATATATTTACTTTTTTCTTTAAAAATGTTTGGATCAGACAATACTTATTGATTATGTACATACCAATGTAAACGAAAAATTTTCTTGTAGTTGTTGTTGATACGATATTTGTGGCTCTAATGTGATCAACAACCAGCCCGAATGTAATGGCTGCAAAAAAGTGGCCTATGTGTGGCAGAGATGATAAAACATCACCCTGTAATTAATATGTTATAAATTATAATAATTCAGGAAATATCATATTTTATATTTGCCTCGGATATCCGATCTATGTACATTGAACCAGAGAGGAACATTAATGAAGATATTACTTCATTCTTGAACAGTCATTTTTTTATATTTAGAATGAAACTAGTTTTCAATTTTCAATCCAATAAAGTTTTCATCCTTTCAATTATTTTTTTATGTGTTTCTATCAATGAATAATCATTGGCTGAGTTGGATCTAAGGGAAAAAAATAGTAGAATTTAACTTACATGATCTGTAGTGTAACCATAGACTAGCTTTAGATATTTCAACACTCCAAGCATCAATGTTGCGTCGGCCCACTGACTACCCAAAACTGCCATTCCACAACCCCAAACTGGACCCGACACCAACAAATGTCTCCAGGGCACATGCTTCTTTGTCTAAAAAATATATATTGCCTCCAGAAACGCATTACCAATAAAAGTAACAATTAACGTTTAAAATCATTTTACTATAAAAATTGTTGAATTAACGATGATGATTGTTTATAGTTGAAATTTAAATATTGACCTGTATTTTCGGTGTCTTGAAGGCCAAGCAGTCTTCCACAAATCGCCACCATACAAATAGCCATAGGAAAGACGAAAGACTTATTATGTAGCACAGTGAGTCTCGACCAAAGGTTCTTACTAATGGAAGCCCTAGGTATCCCACGATGGCGTATCCAAGATTGACAGCTTAAAATAAACTTCTTGGGTATTATTGTTCGGATATTATACACACTTATGCTGGGTTCCAAAAAGCATTTGAATTGACAATGAACATAAATTGTGATCGTAAATTATAGTTTTTATACATGCAGGAGCAGTCTAATCTTGTTGTGAAACTCTCTATCATGTAGAACATTAGATTGTATTCACACAAAAACCAATGATTGACCTACTTAGAAAAAAATCACTTTTCAAGCAAAACTTTAATCAATATCCGTAGAAAAATGTTGTTTCGAAGTGGAAATAAAATCGTTTAAATCTATGAATTCTTTTTCGAGCAGGATCAACTTGAAATTCTACATTACATAGGTATCTTATGCATAAATATGTGTGGAAATATTCTAGTCAAATCAGATTTCCTGACAATGCGTTCTGAAACGAAGCATAATAATTCAAAACAAAATAAACATAAAAGTGCTCGCTATCAATTGTTTGGAAGATTCGATCTTATATATTTTAATTGATTTGCACCCATGGTCTGATATCAAATCTGGCGAAATTGATTAAAATTTCAAAGATTGTTTATAATATTACTGTATTTGAAATATGATCATTTTCAGGTCTTAAAAGATTTTATCTGAAGAATTTGGAAAAGATTTTTTTCGGGTTAGCTTATCTATACCGATCTTATTTTTACTTCAGCAGGGAACTGAAACGTTTGACTCAAGTTTTGAAAGTATTTTTTCTACCTAACTTGACGGTCGAGTACTTATTCGAATTTCTGCTATATTTTTAGTGTTAAGGGAATAATTGGACTGGAAGCATGTTTTCTTTTTTCTTAAAACCAGTAAAAATTTCAAACCATCGTGAAGACAAGAAGTTGTTTGCAATAACTCTCTAACTATATACGGACGTTGAAGCAAATTCCTTGCTACAACATCAAAAATTTTTGTACGGAGCCATTACCAATCTATGTTCTGGGAAGGCATCTGCTTCAGTGTTCGTGCAGAGCTGTAAAAATATTGTGGATACCAAATCTTTCTATATGCTTGTTCACGACCATTTGATGGAATCAATCTTACCTTGGTTTCAATCGAAAAAAAAAGAATGCTTCCAGTCGAATTAATCCTTTAATAAAATATCAGAAAACAGTGTTGGGTTAATTTTGACCATAAGCTTACATGCATAGCACGATACGAATAAGCTGATATCCTTCGGTTTAATCCAGGCAACAGCCAACATATGGGCTGTTGGCCAAGTGGCACCAACACAGACGCCTTGAAATATCCTCAAAGCTACATGCGTCGGGCTGAGCCATGCAGCTGGAACCAGTATAGCGGTGGCGCCTGTTCCAAAAACGGCGTAACCGAACAAACGCTCTGCCCCGACTCGGGCTGCGATGCGAGCCGCTGCCAGAGGCGATATCAAACAACCCCACATGAACGCTTCGCGAAGAATCGCGTCTGTTTCTTCGCTTGCCGACATCGGAATCTGTACAAAGCAGATGACTGACAATAAAAATGTAATTAAAATTAACTTGAAAGAAATCTGTTAAACGTTTTTTCAACTTTAAAATTACTGAGATTATTCTCAAATTAGATTATATTTAAATTTAATGGAGTGTAAGATAGAAAAGTAGGTTTCTTCGGTTTACCTCGATATGTGGAATGGACAGGACGACGTGAACATCATCTTGTTGATGTGTTCCATTTTCCTGGCGGCATAATCGTGTGATGTAGCTGGTATTTTCGACGTACCTAGCGAACTCTTCAGCCGATATTCTGTTGTTACTGTTGGCTAACAAAGCCACCGAAGAACTCTGTTCGACGATGCCACCAATTGCAAACGCTATCGTCAATAAAACTGCTAAAACGTGACGATGGTTGATTTTGTCTGAAAATTAAACATCGTTTTGAAAAAGCTGACTTTTACCCAAAATGCATTTTATCTAAAATTCACAAATATTAAATCGTTTTAACAAATAAGTACAGGGAAATCTCGATTATACAAACTATTATGAACCGATCCTGTCTGGGACAAAACTTGAATAATGCGGATTTTTTAAAGTTTTAAAAAAAGACTTATTTTAATGACAAAATATTAACTCATTAAAATATTTGTCAATCACATTGCTCAAAAGGGGCTCGGTTAGTCTGAGTTCTACTGTATAAGGAATATTTTTCAATAAAAAATAAACAGCATTTAAAAGATATAGCTCCTTGCAGATTCCATTTTCAACTTTTTTTTGGAAAATGAGTCAAAACAAGCTGAGAAATATTTGTTGTTTCCCTTAAAAACAAGATCACTGTCAATTATGTCGGAACAGCGTTTAAGAAAATTCGAGATTCAAAATTTTGTTTGATTTTTTGAAAAGTTTAAAACTGAGTAGATCATCTTTGTAAGTGGATTTATTTTCGAAGATTTCTATTTTTTAAAGTGAAACTTTTTTAAGAACGCTAAAATTGGCCTGAATCAGACAAATAGTGGAACACTCCCTCTTCTCCGACTTCAACCGGCAGTTGACAGGAAAGAGAGAGAATTGTTTCTACTCTCTCTCTGTCAAAGCGTCATACGCATTCTACACGCATGCGCAGTGCGTACTGTGCAAGTATACGTAGCATTTTCTCTAGCCACAGTAACAAATTTCCACGTTTCCTGAAATAATAAAATCGTCAACAAATGCTAGAACCTAAGAAGTTTCACTTCTAACACGCGTGAGTCTTACGCAAACTTTTTAACTACAAGAAAGTTGTACTAATTTTTAACTGTTGTTTAAATCAAATTTTATTTGGAAATATTATTTACTTCCAGATTCTCACATGACCCTTCAAAGCTAAGCTGCTCATTTTAGTATATACGTTTATGACCTTAATTGTTAAGCGTCTATAATTTAGCATTTATAATAATGTAATAAAACCATAACAAAAATTAAAGCACTTGTTTTACCTCGTATTAAGATAATATTATTCGTCATGTTTAAATAATAATTTTAATAAAACTCTGTCAGAATAATGAGTTTAGCTGTTAACAATCTAATATTATTTTTTAAAATCATAGTTAGGAAAATACACGTTATTATGTTGGCAACTGCACTAGTAATCTAGTGAGATACAAGTAACGAATTCTACTTTAATCATTCATCATTTCATATAACCCTACACTGGTCGCGTAGACCATTTAGAAGACAACTTTTGTCTGCGAAGAATCAACTCTACACTGTGCCCAGTGGCTTGCATCTTTCAGGATTTTAACAGACGGGACTTTTTTTTGCCGACCTAGTAGATACTTACTCTGAAAAAAATTAATTATATATAATTATTTAATGTATTGAACAAAATATTAATTTTTAAAATTGTTCAAGAACGAAATGAACAGTCCAATGAAAGAAGAAAGAAATATAAACATACTCGTAAAGATAATGAAAACAAAAGTAATACACTGCAATTACATAGCTCTCGTTGGATTTTAAGCGTAAATCTTTATGAAACTTATAATTTAGTTCCACAAGTTAAGTAGGTTTACAAAACTTTTTTCTGTCACCCGATTGCGCTACTGGCAAGTAAAAATATGTGTCAATCGATTGTTAGAACTGCTTATATTTTCGGCGCCACTAGCCAGTGAAGTATTTGTCATCCTCTTTCTATCTTCACTAACTTATATCTCCCTCTCAACTTCCGTTCGCCTCGCCCGATCACACTTTCCTTAAATCTCTCGTCACGCATTCACCAGCTTGCTCCCCAAGTCAAGTGTGCGTAAAGAAGTTTTACTTCAAAATTGGTTGTCTGTAAAGTCGGTTTACGGACGATAGTTTTACGTGATAACGTATTCCGTAATACATAACCTAAACCTCCCAAAATTTGGTTTCAATCCGCTTATCCTTGGTGTCGGAATGATAAGAAATGTCAAAAGTGACGTTTGCAACTTACAAAGTATTATGTTCTAATAATAATTAGTTATTCCAATACTTAACTTAGAAGGCGTTGCATTTCACAATATACTAATGTCAAAAAATTGAATTAAACATTAGAAATGCAGCCGTTTTCATGTTAAGACAAGACATACGTTTGCTTCTAATTTCCATGTACGGCAAACAAAGACAACCGACCGCGTCGCGCCATGCATTAGACAACATTGCATTTATACAGCTATTTTTCTATATAAATTTGTATAAAATATTTTTCTATATAAATTTGTATAAAAAAACTGTTTAGGCAAATTCTGTTATACGAAATCTATGTAAAATGTTCTCCTCTTTCGTTTAAGACTGGTTTCAAACCGATCTGATTTAAATTGAGCGAGAAATTAGCAAAAAGCACGCACAGGGTCAGGCGGAACGTTACGCGTTACACTTTTTTGTACATGCAGCCGGTGTTTTATCAATTTATAATATTGGTGATTCATCAATTTATAAGACGTTATCACGTCAAAAACAATGAACGGCCATTGTATTGACTTTAAAGGCCGCTGCACACAAGCTTGGTTCTGCCGCTGGAATCACTGCTAGAACTTGTGCTAGTTGGCACGCTGGCTGCGACGATGGAAATCACGTCACTACAGGCTCGCCTGCGTGGTCACAAGATGGATTCAAAAATTAGAACCTATGCTATTTTTCGTGCTTGATTGTCTGTTGTTTTGAGCAAGAACCAATCAGGAAACAGTATCTTGTCACGTGGGCGACATTGACAAAGTAACCAGATCTGGTTCCCCACACTAAAAAAGAAATCCAAATATATAGACATGCTTTACAATTATTTCATCGCTTTGCCGCTCCAATAAGCGAACCGTATGATTAAACTCCTTTGATTTTTATACCTCACACATCTGCTGAAGGGTTAAGCAGTACACTGGACATCGTCGCGTTTATATGGTAATTGGTGACATGATGTTAGTGGTCCTTGATTAACTTCCGCCGCCCTCGAGCTGTCATTGCTAAGGCTGTGATCCACTCGAATAGAAAGAATGAGGATGGGCACTGCCAAACTTGACCGCTAGAGGCGCCAGCTATATAACCACCTAGATTTGTGGACCATTCATAGTACTGTGTACAAAATAAATTTGTTTAAAATAATAACCTTGTTCTAAGCAGCCGCAGCAAAGCTAACGAAACCGTCACCCGCATGCGCAGTAGCTAAAACTAAGCTTTTTGTGGAGATTTTGGAATACGCTTTAGCACGCGGGGAACGGTTTCGTTACCGATTGCTGGCTGCTTGGAACAAACTTTATATTATATTGTTGACAATGGCGATGTGTTGTGTTTTTTATGTTCAAATTATATAGATTTCCAAAGGATTTGGAACTGAAAAAGAAGTGATTGCATGGCTATCAGAAGGGAAAAAGCGCATTTTCCTATAAAAATTCATCATAACTTAGGTAGCTAGGCAAGTAATAGTCTCAGTTATAGAGGTCCATGAGTGAAAAACATCTTTCTCTTGTAGAGGTTTCTGTTTTCACTTATAGAGGTTTTAGAGGGTTATAAAGAGGGTACTTGGCAATTACTCTCACTTTAAGAGAGTTTTCTCGCTTACCCAGTTCTCACTCACTCAGGTTTAACTATTTAAAATATTCTGCAAAAATTTGAAAGAGTTTTTAATTACCAAATGTTTTCACAGTGTGAATGACTTTGTATAACTATATTAATTATTACTAATTGTAAATCTTTCTTGTATTTTCCTATTTTATTGTACTGACAATTCTTATCTGTAAATGAACAGCTTGCAAGATGATAAATATAAATATACTATACTATGTAATTGAATTAATCAGTAATATCTAATTATGTAATTAGTTCGCACCGTCCGAACAACAAAGTCAAAATTCAGTTGTAACTTGCATTTGTGGATGAACTCGGATTTTAATATTTAAGCTTGTGAATGCATGATGTTCTTAATTATGTCTAATTTTTTTTCTTAAACAAATGTGTTTTTGCTTAGCTGTGAAATGTTAAAGATTAAGAAATAATTTTGCTTAAATTCTGTTAAATTATAATGATGACATATTCATTGTTGAGATCCCGATGATCTCAGTTGTTGAACGTCAATAATCTGTTATTCAGGGTGCATTTTTGATGTGTAGATATCTTAATTAAGTTACGCAAATATCTTTTAAAGTATCTTGGTGAAATATTACGGAAGTGCTTCGCGGAAGTGAGACTTGTGATAGTTCTGCAGGTCCCATTGTATCCACATCGTAATGCTATATATTCCACCACCCTTCGGATTTTTTTCATCGTCGAAAGTATAGAAAGGTAAGAAAATTTTTAGAATATATTTTTACGATTTTTGAAATTAAGTATTTCAGTAAGATTTTTTTACGTGCTTTTAAATTATATTCTAATTTGTAAGAGACTGAAATAGAATAAAATTTTAATGTTTGATGATTATAGAAAAAGACAGTGGCTGTTTATAATAAAGGTAAACATTGGACAAACCCTGAAATCCAATTACTAGTTGACAAAAAACATGACATGTTTATGCGGATGAAATACGATCTGACAAATAATGATGAATTAAAATATAGATATAAACAAATATGTAAACATTTGAAATTACAAATTCAAAAACAAAAACAGTCTTTATATAGCGACGCCATAAAAAACTCTGATCACAAAAGTAAAACAGCTTGGGCTATAATAAAAAAGCTTAGTAAATCCAAAACCAACAAAAGTGATATAGAGGAAGTAAAATCAAATAATTCAAATAAAATACTTAAGGACCCCCAGGAAATAGCGAACGAATTTAATAACTATTACACTAGTGTCATAAAAGATTTAAACCTTCCGTCACCAAAAATCGACGCTAATATCGAGAGGTATAATGAGAGCTTCTTCCTCTTTCCAACAGACCAGCAGGAAATTTTTAATATCATTATGAAGCTAAATAATAAAAAATCTGTAGGTTTTGATGAAATAAGTAACACAATTTTAAAAAGAAGTGCACACATATTGAGCAAGCCTCTCAGTGATTTGGTAAACCAATGTTTTGAACAAGGAATTTTTCCCGATTCTTTGAAAAAAGCCATTGTTATCCCCGTACATAAAAAGGGTGATCGCAAAAGTACAAGGAATTACAGACCCATATCATTAATCTCAAATATAGCGAAAATTTTTGAAATGGCGTTAAACAATAGATTAATGACTTACTTATATAAACATCATATTATAACAAAAGAACAACATGGCTTCATTAAAGGAGGCTCAACAACTCTATCAATATTTAAAGTAATTGATGCTGTGACCAACTCATGGGAAGAAAATACACCCGTTGTCTTAATCCTTTTAGATCTTCAAAAAGCGTTTGACTGCGTCGACAAACAACTTCTAATACTCAAAATGGAAAAATATGGTATAAGGGGTCCAGCCCTAAACTTATTTAATTCGTACATGACTAACCGAAAACAATGTGTCAAAGTTAATGAAGCATTTTCCGAGTGGAAGGATCTTACAAATGGAGTACCACAAGGCAGCATCCTCGCTCCTAGCCTTTTCGTATTGTTCATTAATGACCTCCCCAAAACAACAAATAATAAAATATTTCTCTTTGCGGATGACACGGCCATCGTATGCGAATCGAAAGATCCAGAACAGATAATGTCAGAGGTGCAAACTACAATTTCAAATCTCAACAAATGGTTTACAGAGAATGGACTCAAGCTCAATGAAAATAAAACGGAGATTATAAAATTTGGAAACTATTTTCCTTTCCCACAAAATATTAATGTACTCAATAGTGTAGTTATGAGACAAACTAGTGCAAAATTTTTAGGTGTTTTTTTAGACAATCAGTTAAATTGGAAAAAACATATTGAATACATCTTACCTAAATTAAGCCGGGCAATATGTGTAATAAAAATATTAAAATATAATAATCTAGCTACAGAAACTTTACTCCAGGTGTACTATGCATTATTTCATAGTATCGTACAGTATGGCATAATATTCTGGGGCAATAGCACGCAAGCAAATAAAGTGTTCAAACTACAAAAAAAGTGTATACGAATTATTGCCGGTGTACCTTATCGTGAACACTGTAAACCTCTATTTCAAAGTCTGAAAATACTTACGGTACAGGACCAATATATTTTAGATATGTCATGTTTCGTGAAAAATAATTATAATATGCTGTTTATAAACAATGTGTATAATCATAACTATATGACGCGCTATAAAAACAATATGAAGACTACGCAAGCTCATCTAAACATTTGTCGAGATGGGATTCGCAATGCAGCTTTGCGTATTTACAATAAAATCCCTATTAAAATTAGAACTGAAAAAATGTCCACTTTTAAACAATCTTTGAAAGAAAAACTTTTAATGTGTAACCTGTATAATGTAAATGATTTTATATTTTAATTTTTTAAACTCTTGACACTATTATGTTCCACTGGAATTTTCAAATAAAGATCATTATTATTATTATTATTAGTATAGACGCTCGACAGGTGTAGTACAGTTTTGCATTATTAATTTGAACTAGTGGATTGCATGCTTCAAATTTGATCGTTCTGTAAATTGCAGATAAATTGTACCAAATTAATTTTCTTATGAACTTCTAAAGGTATCGCGTTCCCTTGTTTTCAGTTTTTTGTATAGGTATGCCATCTTGCGTTTTCTCGAAATTGTTTTTTAATACTGGCGGCTTGGTACTGCTTCACCCGGATTTGTAGATTGCCTATTAAAGATGAACATATTATTCAAATAAATAAATTTGTCGACCAATTTTTTTCAGACTTTATATTGACAAAAACTAATATAAAAATATAAATCAATATAACAAAAGATGACGCTTCGATCCGGATTTGGATCTTCTTCAGAAATATCTAAAAAAATATAAACATTAATTAGTAGGTATATTAGCTAGTTATTTTCTAATTTCTATATTTTTTTAGATATTTCTGAAGAAGATCCAAATCCGGATCGCAACGTCATCTTTTGTTATATTGATTTATATTTTTATATTAGTTTTTGTCAATACATAGTCTGAAAAAAATTGGTCGACAATTTTATTTATTTGAAGAGTTCTATTCAGACGTTAATCAAAGATATGAACATATTATGCTGCAACGGACTTTTTTCTAAATTCTAAATTAATTTGCCTGGTGTTCTATTATAACTACTTTGTTAGTTCGGTACGTGTATTAAATAAGCTGTAAAAAGCAGGTATAGCTTAGAGAAAAATTGTATTTTAATGATTATTATTGGCGATACTTAAATACAACTAATAACTATTGCATAATACACGAAAGTCAAATTATTTCTTCTTTAAAAATTCTGGAAATAACTAGACCTTGGTCAATAATAATATTTTTTAGTTGTTCCTTTGAAATATGGCGGATATTTGCAATTATAAATAGGAATTTTATATATTTTAACAAAACTAATTTTTCAAGACGGACAAACTATAAGTTACTACGTCACTGACTGGTATAGTCTTATTATTGATATAGTTAAATTAATTCAACTTGTCTAGTAATGTTTCATGTACTATCTTTTTTATAAATAATTGTAAATACGTCACACTATTATATTTTTTATTCAGCTGTACCCAGCCACGCGTTGCTGTGGCTCAGTCTGATGTTGCTACGTTTTATAATGCTCATTTATTAAACAGCGCTTAAAATTCCAAATTAATTATTTTTGCTCTTTCGATGTTCGAGTGATTTTGATTGCATTAACTGCAGATTATTTTTAAACTTTATTGTTATTGATTTAAAATGTAGCCGTTTGTTAACTAACGTTCGGTATAACTTCCGTTGTTTTGAACCAGTAAAAACAACTTTAGAGATCTACTCCATTTTGTATTACTTGCTCAACAGATGTCAGTATAGTTAAGAATATTATTTAGAACTGAATCAGCAGTATTTACACTACACACAAAATATCAACAAGAAGACTA
Organism: Xanthostigma xanthostigma; assembly: GCA_963575645.1. Taxonomy (NCBI): domain Eukaryota; kingdom Metazoa; phylum Arthropoda; class Insecta; order Raphidioptera; family Raphidiidae; genus Xanthostigma; species Xanthostigma xanthostigma. The sequence goes on from OY754470.1 coordinate 43,773,455, forward strand.
ATAACACACTTTATAAAGTTTAAATGCAACCGACAAGGACAAATAATATTGGGCGGCAAAAAGTGAAAAGAGATAATAACCATTTTCATTTTTTTCCGTCCAGTCTTATTTCTTAACTGGTGACAGGTTATCAATTTGACATGTATATAATATGTTACGGTTAATACAAGAAAGTAGTTAATTCGCGAATTAACCGGCTAATACCCGAATTAACCAATCCGTGACGTTTGTTAATTCGGGTATTAGCCGGTTAATTCGCGAATAAACTACTTTCTTGTATTAACCGTAACATATACATTTTTTTATTTGTTCAGCCATAACTTTTCGAGGGGTTAACAGATTTTAAAAATTTTGACGCAATTTGTTCACGAATTGGTGCCTTATATTTTTCTTTAAGTCGGTGCAGTCGTTTTTTAACTTACTTAAAAAAATGTGTTTATTCAACACGCGTGAGTAATATATAATTTCGGGGCCCTGCTAAATTCGCGAGAAATAATAAATTACTTCATGTTGACGCGTAGAGTGCGAATAATGAGCCTAAACTGTACGGTAATATATTACTGCATAGTTTCTGGACCAATAGGAACGCGGTAGCGAATTGTATATATGAAAACAGCATCGCAATTCAGCGAAAGTCAGGGCCATCTTGTGTGCATCGAGGGCTGTGGGCACGTCAATAAATGAAGTGATTTATTATTTCTCCCTCTTTTATCAGGGCCCCGATTACATATTACTCGTGCTAGTTGAATAAAGTATTATGTGCGACTATTGATTGAAGGAGAATATTCCACTCGCGTGTTACCGCACTCGCTACGCTTGTGCGGCAAATTTCACGCTCATGGAATCTTCCCTTCTCTCACTAGTCGCACAATATACTATTTGTATTCTCATATCATTAGCATTTATGAACCGATTTTGTATAGGGCATGTCTTCGGGTCCAACATAAATTTTTCTTAAATTGGCTCAGCAGTTGTTTTCAGTTAAATAATCAAATAATTAGGAAAGAAGCGGTTAATACCATGCAAATTATGTATTGCAAAGTCACTAAATATGAAGTCGGCGCCAATTTGATAAAAATAAATAACAAAAGTTCAAGTTTAAAATTGGCGCCGTTTTCAAAATTTATTGTTTTAAGCTTTTAAGTAGCATTTTTTGAAAGAGGTTTAATTTTTTTAAAGTTTATTTTAAAACGCACCCTTTCAGCTCAAACATATGATTGTTTGAATACAAAATAGTGAATAATGTTCACTATTTACACTCTCCGGATCATGTCTGAAGGGTGCGTTTTTAAAAAAAATATTGGGTGGGTGTAAAACTACTTAATATTCTGAAGAGCGTTGTCTAGTCTGTACTCAAAACTCTTAAAATTTGACCTCTAGCGTCTCAAGAATGGATAAGTCTATAGCAAAAATAGGCTCTGAAGCGTGTAATAAAGTTAAAGAGGGAGAACTAGACGTGCTTAGCTGGGGCCTGGGCTATTCTCCAATGCAGAAACATTTCTCTTGCCACCGTTTGAACACTGCTGCTGTACGGTTACATAAGACTTATGTATGACTACTATGTCCACCTGTAGTACGAACGTGAAAATAAATAAACACAAACTAAATAAATATCCAGTGTCAGAATGACGCTTAACCTGCATTTTGTGATTTGTGTTTAGTTTGCTTATAAATTATTGTTTTTATGGTTGAGTTTGACTTTTTTTGTGTGCTGTGCTAAATTTTTGTTGTTTTTGTTTTTTTGTGTGTGCATGCTTTTGTTTTTTTATTTTGCATGAGCATGACAAATCCGATATTTGTAGTGTTTATTTTGACAGAATTGACAGGTTATTGGTAAGAATTGCCCGGTGCCCAGCTAGTTACTTGGATTTTAGATCAATCGGTACGTATTTTTAAAGGAGATGGATTTCTTCTTTTGAGTTTTGTAAACATTTGTATGGTTCCCATTTAATTTTTGGTTGTTTTTTATGCAAATTAAAACTAGCCTCGGGTGCTAAACAAGGAAACATTCCACATACCACATGCTCCAACGGTATTTTGAGAAGTTTAATCATAACATCTATCAGTGGCGTACACATTAAATCCACGTGCTTTGATTTTTTAATTGCTGCACTATCTAAATATTATTATTTGGTATAATTACCTAGAGTTGCTGTAATAAATGTTTATGTTAAGAAGTGTTTACAATGTCAAATTTAAAACAGGTAACATTAAAATTTTAGGGTTGGTTTGTGTTGGCTTAAATATGGAATTTCATTTTTCGTTTACTTTAGGAGAAATGAGATAGAAAGCAAAAGAAAGAACAATATTTATTATGGCAGTAGAACCTCGATAAGTGGAAAACCTACAAAATTCGAAAAAAAGTTTTGTTCCCTTCCCTTCAAGCCCCAAAACCTTCATTACTCGAAATATCAACTCTCTATAGGTCGAAATAATCACTGAATCCCTTCAAGCCATTTCGATGCATATTTTCCCTCCATAATTCGAAAAAATGAATTGGACCTCTGTATTTCGAATATAGCAACTCAAAATTAGTTAGAATGAATCTTAACCTCTACAAGTCGAAATCTTGCATATGTCGAAAACTCTATGACTAGATACTACTGTATTATTATTATTATTATTATTTTGCCTTGTATCATTTTTCTCTCAAAGTGTGTAACTTCCAAGAATGTGTGAGGATATTTGTCTGTTTTATTAAAGTTGTTAAAACATTTTTTTGCACGACCCCTATATAAAATAGTTGCATTTCATGACTGCATAGCGATTCTAAAATGACCCTTTTTCGCACTAGTGCGTAAGGTAAAACAAAGTATTTCGTTTTTACCTCTGTCAGTTGTCATTTAAATTCATACGAGCAACAAAGACAGCATGGTAGGCGTCGTCGTAAACGTTCCACATATAATTTCAATATGGCCGACCTGAACTGTAGTAAACATTACAAATATGATTATTATGATGTGAAACACAACTATTTTATAGAAGGTACGAGTAACAAACGTATAGTACGTATCTCGATTGTAATGACTCGTGTGCAGACTGTTAAAACTCGCCAATTGCTCGTTTTAACAATGTCAGATCTCATATAGAAAATAATGCATTATAATCTTGATATATAAACTATTATTAAGCTCCATTATGCTTAAGTTTCATTATATTTTTTGGGAAAAAATGAGTTGATATGGAACATTCTATGTTTTTAATAATTTGATAGATTCTATAGGCCAGTAAAATGAGGAACTCAGTTTCCACTAATTCGAAAATTAGAAGAATGTTTCCATGGTTACAATATGTATTGAATTTCGACAAGATACAAGCAAAAAACTGATTAAACAAATTTGCACCCTTTTGCGATTTTGTGAAAATGTCTAAGAGTCAAATCATCTTCATTTTACTGGTCTATCTAATGACTAACTAAAATATCTACAAAAATAACTATCAAAAATGATTTCGTATTGTTTTATTTATTGGGTACAATGCAAGGGCTAATTACAATAATTAGTAATTAATTAACTTACGCTGAGATTGTTGTAAAATGTGCCAAAACACCTTGTCTTATATTCATGTTTATCCAAAATGAATTTGACTTCTGTCTGATATATAACTCATAAATGCTTGAAGAAGAGTAGCAAAGATTTATCTGTGTTTTATAGCAAACTGAAGTCAAATTAAATACGAAAATAAGAGATTGTTTTGATCGACAGTTTGACTGTGGTCCCATCTTAATGCAATAATTTCAAATATACCACACTTATCAAAAAGAAGCTAATTACCCCTCTATACCAATATGCAGAACAATAGATATTACAAGACTGTAATACAAAGTTATCGTTACAAAATTGACCCAAAAATAGTTCACAATTTATAAGCTTATTTCTTCCCACAGTTGCGCTTATTCAAAATGGAAATGAGCGGTGAGCAAAAATGTAAAACAACAAGGGGATGTTATTCCGGGACAGTGCTGGATAAATACGATTTTATTCCATTAAAAAAACCGCGACAGCCCAATATATCTCTCTTAAATAGGCACTTTACCAGTCTTGACCGGACTGTTAGTATTAAATACCCAAAAACTCCACAAAAAAAACGAAATTACAGACAACTGTTTCATTACAATTTTGTTTATATGCATTTATTAGCGATACCTTTTAATTCTTCGGATAGTGAAGACGTATTTTAATAAACATTTAACATCATTAAAATTGTTATAACTTAATATATTTCCGTTTTTTTCGCAATATGAAGGTCATCTTCTTTCCAGGCACAAATAAGGTTTCTTTTTACGATAACGTTTCCTTGATTCTACGTAATATTTAGGTGTTTCTATACTGGTTTACAATAAAATTATACAGGGCCAGACATAATCACACGGGACGACAAAATTAACTCAACAAAATTTACGTTATGAAATTATTTCGAACCGTTTTGCTGGTAACGTGATCAAAACTTTCGTAGAGCCAGAACGATAAGCATTATCTATAGAATAATTAATTTGAGTGACTTTTAGATCTGAGTTTATAAATCCTTTCCTCAATACGAAAAAACCCACGCGAATTTGGGAGTTTCGGGATGAGCGTCGGTAATGGCAATTACATTTTTTTTTGTATTTAGAGCCTTGTAACTTTAACATAGTTGTCTGGAAACTGTAATGAAAATGAATGCGTATTGAAAACCATAGCAAAATTCCTTAAATTCGAGCATTACTTAATGTTCAAAAGACTTCCAGATTCATAAATGGAAGGAGATTGAATTGCGTTTCGGCGTGGGAGCTAAAAAATTGGAAATTTGTGAAATCCCTGTGTAGCTTTTGTTCTTCTCATCCGATCCGATGGCTAATATGGATCAAAATACCTTATGCTTGATTATTACAAAAGTCATCATCCTCGTTGCCATGTTTCTCTCCACAAAAACCATTGACATCTGTAACACTATTAGTTTCTGTGTCGCCATATTCAAAAACAGCATTTGAGTTGTCTTCAGACAGAAATTTGTTATTTAAAACGGTTTTTATATTTTCTTCTGGCAAAATGACTCTTTCGACAATTTGTCTTTTATTTAATTTGTCCTTTTTCTCCTCGGGTAATATATTTTCAAAACAGTTAATTTCCTTGTTTTCAGTGTCAGTTTTCAAAACAAATTGGCACCTGTCTTCATTTTTTAGAGTTGAGTCTGAAATCAGTTTTTTAATTTCCAAAGTATCACCATTTTCGAAATTACTTTGATCACTGTGAAGCGAAACGAATTCATGATCTTTCATTCGATATTTTGACGAAATTTTTGAATTGTAATCGTTTGCCATTTGTGGTTCATAGACTGATTTCGTAGCCAACGTTGGGACTGGAGAGTGATCGATATTTTCCTCTGTGACTAATAATTTATTTTCTAAATTATCGATTTCATTTTTGTCATCAGTATTTTGTAAGTTACTTAATTTTGATATCTTTTCCAATTCAACTAAGTTATTAGGTCTCAAGTGTTTATTTTCTTTGTATTTTTCTTCTAGTTTTTGTTTAAAGTGGTCACGAAAATAATCATCGACAAGTCTCCAAACACCAACGCTATACCAAAACATTATTCCTACCAAGAATATACCTCGAAATAATATCCCAAACATATTGTTGGATGAATACTATATATTTGTCACTAATGCGTCTTGCTTATTAAATTGTTTATCTCTTTTTTATTAGTTTTGTATTAATTATCATAGGAAAACTAAACATTATTATTAATGATAGTGTTTTTTAGTTCCTATATCTTTACAACATTTTTGTAACAACAGCGCGACGTCGAAACGTTATATCAGAAGAAATTGTTTTGGTGCGATCTTTATGTCTTTTTGTTTCTTTTAAACTATTTTATGGTTAGTATCAATGGCTTAACGCCTGTGTTAATTTATGATTAGAGTTGCCTCCGAGGTTTTTATGTTGTCAAATTCTGAGCTATGTGTAATCCCAGGACTGTCCTTGCTTACAGGACTTCTTCAAACACTATCAATTTAAGTTGAAATTTTTGCTATAGAAACGCGGAATGATACAGTAACCAGACGATAGTTATAAAAGTGTCTTGTCCGTAAAACGGATTTATGGTGACGTATTTAAAAATATTTTATTAGGCAAACCTAACGAACATCTTCTAAGAATTGAGGTATAAAACCACCGTGCCCTACTTCTTCATGAATTATAATTAATAAACATTAGAAAAGAAAATAATTAAGATATCTGACGTATAAAATTACATTAAACATTTAACAATCTTATTGTTTAAAATCATCAAAGTGAAATGTAACAATATTTACTGGTTAAAATAGTCATGCATCAGAAAGTATTTAACAGTATCTTGGTAGGCACTTTCGTTTAAAATTAGGCTTAACACATTTACCTTAACAAGTTACACGCTTTGTTACTTAAATTATTATGCTTAAAACATGTTTCAAAATCAAATCAATTCTTACTGTTCACCGATATTAAAGCACGAAAATATTATTTGAAATGTGTTAGTTTTTTTAATCGTCATAAATGTTGATTTATTTAGTTTACCGTTTCTAAAATTAGTGTTACTTTTTTGACACTGTTTTTGCGTGTTCAAAAAATTGTATTTTGATTACCAGAATTAAATTCTCCAAAACATGGATAGTTTAAATACTAATATTGAAATGTATAAATCGGGTATTTATGCAAAGTTAGTTGCTTATAGATTTCGAAATTGTTTTCGGAGTCCAATTCCGAAAATGATGTTTGACCGATATTACATTATGAAGCTATACAATCTTAGGTCGACAAATCTCGATCTAGATTCTAGAGCGTCGTATTAAAAATGCGATCGAAAATTTTTTTTTTATCGTCGAAAATGTTTGTGATTAATTTTTTCTCATATGTACAGCCAAATTTTTAATTGGAAGTTTGGCCGATATTTACGTTTAGAGCTATTTAGTTTTTGTTCATGAAGCAAGGTTATTTAAATACTTTATTAATTATTCTAATACGACCTTTTCCCGTTGAAAATATTTATGACTTTTATTATCAAATTTCGACATTGATATTTGATCGATATTTATATCTCGCGAAGTTAATTTTCAATTCAGCAAGCATAAATCTATTTTTATATTCGACAGCTGATGGTCTATACATCTACACACAAATTCTCAATAGTTATTGAAAAACGGATTTGTTTCCGAGCCGCCGTGTGTCTTGAACAATGCTTTGTCACTTTTAATTATCTAGAAGAGATTATTTACATATAAATTCATCAGAAAGGACTGTTGTAGTCGTCTCCGGTGATCATTGATTTGACGATGCTAAACATTCGTTCGATGTGCGGCCATGTCATTGTTAAGAAAACGACGATCGAGTTGCCTATGACAAAGAGCCGAAGCAGCTCGACACCTTCCGCTGATTTCAACCATCCACCAAAACCCTGAGCCTCTTCGTCGGAGTCCGGTGGCTGTTCGGCCGGTGAAAGGCTGATTGCCGGCACTACTTGTGGCTTATTGGTTGATTTGTTACAGTCTGCACTTGTTTTCACTGCTTTTTTGTTATTCGGTGATTTTCGGCCATGTTTTTTCATTGTATTACTTTGTTACGGATGCTGTAATAAATCAAAAATACGTAAAAAATATTTAAGTTCGAAGAATGTGTTTTGGTAATCAAATTGGCGCTGATCTCAAAATTTTATTTTCTTTTCTTTTTAGTGACTTTTTTGAAGGATCATCTTTTTTTTACTTTGTACGTAGTTTGCCCGTCATTAAATACTAACCGACTTTTTTTTTGGTATTTTATTACTAAACTTAAAACTGGAGATATATTTTTATAAAACTACTCAACCGATTGAAGTAAAATTTATGTGTAATCACCCTGAAAGTATGCTCTATTAAAGATGAATGAATATTCACAACTGGTTGAAATATTGTGGAACATACATAAACTATTAAAAAACACATTGAAAAAAACTTATACTGAGTCGATAGTAAATTTTTTTTGACACTGTCCTGAAAGTATACTCTCTTAAGGACGTAGGTCCTATGTTCAGGCTCGTTTTCAACCTTTATTTCAGAATTTTTTTTAATAACAAAATAATGTACAATCATTTCTTTTGTTACATGTTTTTACTGCCATCGTAAACTAAGAAAATCAAATTTTTTTTGAGTAATTTTACGCCATTTTATAATATTATTGTATTTTTAACCTAAAGTAGACAACTTTAAATGGAGGTAGGTGGGTAGCGCGGGTGATAACGTCACTTGGAGTCATATGAATTATAAAAATTAAATTGGTTATTGCTTCGTAGGCTTGTGGCTCTATCCCGTACTAGAAATAAACATTTTTATTGATAAATAACAAAATGGCGGGTTTAAAAAAAAAACAACGAGAAAATCGTGATTTTGTCATTGAAAATCGGTTAATAAATAGAAATAATTTTTATAATTAAGGAGCTATTGTTGTGTAGATACCCTGTGCAAAATTGAAAGCAATTGGTTGTATACAATTGTTTCAATCACCAGCGCCACTTATAAAAACGTAGTTTTGAGAAAAACGCGTTTAAAGTTTTGATTTTAGATTTCCGACAAAAAAAATAAAAATGAATATTTACACTAATCAGCTATGCCTGGTGTATAGTAAATCTTCCGTTTCTTCAAAGGCATCGTTTTCTGCTAATTTTTTTGTTCTACTCTGCGAGAGTATAAGGGTAACGTGATAACAATTGAGAGGTAAGAGCAGGTAAGAGTCTTACTGTAAGACCGTTGCTGCTCTCGACTATATGCTATAGCTTTGCAAATAATTAATATTTCGGTCTAAAATTTTTACAGTATTTTCTCAATATATTATACTTACTAAAAATGTAAAAAAAAAATAAATTCGATTTTCCGAAACCCGAACACCAGACTACGTCCTTAAATAGTCACAGCACATACAAAAAAATAGGTACGTTGGGAACCTCTTTCTTTTTTAGGTCTGTTAAAAATCTTTAAATCTGTTTGCAATTCAAGAATCTTTAGTCACGCGTCGACTCTCACCGATTTTTGTTTACAAGATGACGTAATACCGTTCTATCGGCTATGTGCAGGGAGGCGGAGTTACAAATTTTTCGATGCAAGCGTTTGTGGTGAGCACTAGGGGAAACTTCAAGCTCAAATTTTCCGTATGTTAGTGAGCAATGTTTATTAAAAGTGAAAATATTTATAATTTTATAAAGTATTTTAATTACAAAGAAAACATAGGAAAACTAATCGATCTGGAAATGCTTGTTGTGTTGCGGGCTATTGCGCTGATGGCGAATTAAGTAAAATAAAGACTCTTCGTCACTCTTGACGTCCTAATTTGACGTTCCGCTGTCAGTATAAACAAATTAACATCAGTTTTCCTTATTAAATATTTTTTGATACATCATGGTCAACTAAAGTTTTTGACTTATCACCATAGAAACATGTCGCGATTTCCACAACAAGTGAGTTCAATAATTCTCTATTACCCACTAGCGGCACTAGTAGACTTCGTGCACACAGCCTATACAGCTCGAATCAGATTGCGTCACAACAGACGTTTTATAAAATTCCATTTAAAACTGTGATTTTTTTTTGTGCCTAATACTGCTAATACTAATACTTAATACTAATAATTTTTGTTTACTGGGACGCCCCATTGAGGACCCTAAAAATCAATATTAGATACGTACTAACACTTTATTTTACGACTCTTAATTTCTCCTGTAATCATCGATGATTAACCGATTTTGTTTTTGTATTGGCATTATATATTCAAAAAGCGTATATTTTAAAATATGCTGTTACATAATACTCAAAAACCACAACTAATAGACTATATTTATCTGTGATATAGCATATTTTATAATTAAAATATTTCAATTTGCCTCACGAAATTCGGTTTTTAATTAAATTGGGACATATAAAACAGATTGCCATTAAACGAATAGCTATTAAAACGTAATTACATTAAATTCTATTGAAATGAATGCAAATTGAAATAATTATTTTTTAGCGAAATTAGTTTCATTAAATTGTTTGACTTAATTTTTAATCACAATTTCTACCTTTAAATACTTTTTTAATCGGTGGTTTAAGTCAGCCTTTCGAAATTAAGGACCGCGACGAGAGACAAAGACACGTGACAAAAACATGTGACAGCGATCTCTTTTCTATATATGATGCAGAGGCTACAAGATTGCTAATCTCTGACAATTCATAGAGTCTATTCCATTTGCTTGATACTATAGACGCTCAACAATTAAGGTTATGTAGTATCTTAACCGCCATTACAAAAAATATCTAATGTGTGAGGGAGAAATGAACAGTGAAACCTCACGTGTTTAAAAATTACCATAACTACCGTAAATAAATCAACACTAATATTTGTGACGGCAATACCGCCTAGCGTCCACAATAGGCATGATGACGGATTTTGAAATCCAGTTCTGTAATGTAGATACACGTCTACTATTTACGAAAAAAAATATTTCAGCATTAAATTAAATTTTAACGTAAATTATTGCATTTTTATCTTCCTATTTTGAAGTAATCACGAAAACGCTTGTGACGTCACGCCTTAGTGACGTTAGATGTTGTATTTATGTGTGTAGAACTGTGGTTCAGAGGTATTTCTTAGAAAAGTATGTAAATTTACTTAATGATACGATTTATATTAAATATTTTCTTAAAAGTAGGTACTTAGTATTAAAAATAGTACGGTTTTCTTTAGTTGCAGGTTAACTAACCTCAAAAATAACCTATGACATAAATGTTATAAAATATCACAAAAAAACAATTATACGACAAATCAACTAATTAAATGATGCTGAAGTGAATGGTCGCAACAAAAATTTAAGCGACACGGTGATTATTTACTTCAAGTGTTTATATTTTCTTTGATTTAAGAAGTCGTGACGTCATTCGGTGTTTTAGTCAACATGACCAATTGCAGTACATTTTATATTTTTATTTTATTAAAAATCTTATTAATCTCAATGTTTATATTAACACTGGGTCATTTGTTAGAATTATTTCTCTAAAACCATTTATTTTTATATTCTTTTATACTGTCATCATGCGTATTGTGTTAAATGAGCATTTCTGAAATAACTGTAATAATAATAATAATTAAACAAAGTCGTTTTTGTAATGAATTATCTATATAGAAGTTAGTTGAATGAATAACTAAAATCGTAGCTTAGTTTGTAATCGTACTGTTTAAAGAGCAAATTTTCAGTTTTCGTCATTTTTTGCCTGTTTATTTTTCTGTGTAGGTACATATAAAAATACTGTAAACCTAACAATACATGTATTGTTTACAAGTGTTACTTCAACCGCGCGTACCTATTTTCAATATATCCCAGAGATGGGTGCGCGAACCCCCAATTATATACTCACGAACAGTTTAGGAAACACTGATTTATATTTTATACTATAAATCAAATGGAAACATTAGAATTGCTTAAGAATCGTATGTATATGTCGCCGGGATATTGTCAAATCCGTGATTTTGTAATTTCACTAGTGAAATTACAATATCACGATTGACAAAGATTCGTGATATTATAATTTCACTAAGTGAAATTATAATATCACGGGTTTGACAATATCCCGGCGACATATATACAAATATTAAGAGCACTGTGGTTGAAACAAAAATAAAAAAAATAAAGAATAGTTACTTCTTACCACAACAGTTTAATTAGCGGATGTACATTTCGGGAGCTATGCTCTCATCTTCAGCAAGTGTTCAGTTCTTCAGTTTAGTGTTTGCTGAAGACTAGAGCATAGCATACAACAGTTTTATTAGCGGATATACATTTCGGGAGCTATGCTCTCATCTGTGTTCAGTTCTTCAGTTTAGTGTTTGCTGATGATGAGAGCATAGCTCCCGAAATATATATCCGCTAATAAAATTGTTGTGGTAAGAAGTAACTGTTCTTTATTTTAAGAATCGTATGGTAAAATGAATAATATGCATTAGTATTTGCAAATATATAATATGATAATTACTATAATTACATATTTTTTAAATAAGTTATGATAATGATAATTTGAACTCACTTTTTAATTATTTTTCGTTGTGTATGTCTGTGTGTGTATATATTTTATGAATATAGTCGTGACCGTAATTAGACATGCGAAACACTAAGTGTAATTTAGCAGTCCGCTGCGGCGCTGTTTGGTGAACGAATAGCATTAACACTGTCCTATAAGTCCTACTGTGCCGTTGTTGAAACAGTCTGTTGTCCGCAGTTTGGCTGATGTATGTATTAAACAGTGCCGTGCGACATTTCATCAAATGATATAGGCTGAGGCAGAAAAGAGATAACACATTTCGACGTGTAACCGGATTTTACCTACGCATATTGTTAGAACAACAAGCCGATTGTTGTTAGAACAACAAGCCGATTGTTGTTAGAACAACAAACCGATTGTTGTTCCACAACAATATGCGTGTCATTGTTAGAATGACGAGTCGATTGTTGTCTCACGAAATCCTTTGTCGTCGCAACGGGGAGTGTGTAACACTATTATAAGCTTTGTTAATCGTTTACTCGAACTAAAATTATACGTAAATATTCTTGAAAAACGTGCATGGAATATAAATCTTAAAACGAACCTAACTTAACTCGACTACAAATGGCGCCCAACGTGAGGCACTATTTGTGTAAGAAAGTTTCATTTTTTCATTATGAGCTATTGATATGTATGAAAAGTGCCTACATGAAAAAAACAAAGTTACCTATCTTTAACTCGAATGTTAAATCGGTTATTATTATTATGAAAAGTATCCTTGCGTGTCAACCGGATGAAAAAGCTGGTACTTATTGGACCGATCCGTGTACTCTGTGTGCTTGACCTTGTTACAATAAAATGTATAATCTTTGAAATAAATGTACACCGTATTACAGCTAAAGCAGAATTGAATTTTATTACCATTTAATTTCTAATACAATAAATTACAAATTATATAAGTACTTTTTAAATGTCATAATTTTACATAATATAAAATATCAAATTCAATATTGTCACATCTTCCTTTTAACAAATTGAACAAAATATTATTATTTTTTTTTTTTAATTATTTCCAGCTTGAAATTGTATGGGCTGTTTTATAAGACGTCCAGACTTTGTTGTTGTATTGGTATACGAACATGATGGCTTTTCAACTAATTCAAAACTTTTGTCCGCATCATTATTTAAACTAGTATTTATTATTTTATTTTCAGTATTAGATAAATCGGTTTCATCAACATTTTGTTCATTTATGGTTTTGGTTTTACTTTTAAAATTTGTACTAAGAGGAAAACTTTGGACTGGATTTAAATGAATAAATTTTCTGTTTCTTTCAATCATATTACCTCCATTCATTTGTACTTGATAAGCTCTAGGTTTATCTTGAAGTTTATTTTTTATAACTCCAGGATACCAACGTTTTTCTCTTTGTACATGTACTTTATCACCTTCCTTTAAAATAGATAAATCTTTAACATGTTTATTATAATGTAAAGCTTGTTTCTGCTGATTTTCAAAAAGTTTATTTTTAACATTGTACGGATTTATAATTTTTGGCAACAACATTTTTTTATTGAAGGGTAAAATACCTCTAAGGCGTCTGCCCATCAATAATTGAGCTGGCGAACCCAAATTAGTAATAGGAGTGTTGCGATATTCTAACATTAGCAAGTACAAATCTTGATTTTGTTCAAAGCCTTTGCGTAATAAATTTTTAACAGATTGAATTTCGCGCTCAGCCATACCATTGGACTGTGGATAAGTGGGTGATGAAAAAGTTTGTATGAAACCCCACTGTTCTGCAAAATCTTTAAAGTCTTTACAGTGAAATTGTGGACCTTGATCAGAGACGACTACTTCCGGTATGCCGTGTCGCGCAAATATAGATTTTACATGGTTAATTACATTTAAACTTTTAGTACTCTTTAGTAAAGCAATTTCAACAAATTTAGAGAAATAATCTATAATTAATAAATAATGTAAATTATTTAATTCAAATAAATCCATGCCGACCTTTTGCCAAGGTCGTTGTGGAATTTCATGATTTATTAACGGTAATTTTGAATTAGATTTTTTATATGTACAACAAATTTCACAATTTTGTACTGTATTTGAAATATCGTTATTAATATTAGGCCAAAACAGACATTCTCTTGCACGCTCTTTACATTTCTCAATGCCTAAATGACCGTAGTGAATTTTATCTAGCATTTCTTTACGAAGTGTTTTTGGTACAATTAACAATGAATTTTTAAAAAGTAACCCATCAACTTCAACAATTTCAGACTGATGTGAATAATAAGGTTTAACACAATTTTCAATATTTTTTATGCTAGGCCAGCCATTCTTAACATATTTTTTTAGAATTTTAAAAACTTCGTCCCGTTCAGTTTCTTTTTGAAAATTACTTTTTTGAATATTAGACATCGGTAAGAAACTCGTTAAAAGCAACATGTGAGCCTCGATATCTTTTTCATTTAAAGAGTCATCTATGTTACTTATAGAATTTGTAACATCTCTAGATAGAGTATCGGCAATATACAAATATTTTCCCGGTTTATAGATCAAATTAATATCATATGATTGCAATCTTATTTTCATTCTTTGTAAACGAATTGGACATTGAACTAATGGTTTATTCATTATTGCTACAAGAGGTTTGTGATCCGTTTCTACTGTTATGCTTTTACCATAAACATACTGTGAAAAACGCTCACACCCGAACACAATCGCAAACATTTCACGTTCAATTTGAGCCCAGTTCTTTTGACAGTCAGTTAGTGATTTTGAAGCGTATGCGATGGGACAACCCTCTTGTAACAATACTGCTCCTACTCCATTCATTGAAGCATCAACCGAAATTGTTACAGGCTTTAATACATCATAAAAATGCAAAACAGGTTTATTTACTAAAATTTTTTTCAAATTTTCAAAAGCTTCATTTTGTTTATGATCCCAATGCCATACTATATCTTTTCGGAGTAAGTCTCGTAATGGTGCCGTTATTTCTGAGTAATTATTAATAAATCTTGACAAATACGTTGCCATTCCCAAAAATCGTTCAAGTGCTTGCTTATTTGATGGTTTGTTCATGTTAACTATTGCACTAATTTTACTTTCATCGGGAAAAATACCTTTATTCGTTATGAAATGACCCATGTATTTAATTTTCTGTACACCAAATTTACATTTGTTTTTGTTTAATCTCAAATTATACTCTTTTATACGCTCAAATACTTTTAATAATCTCGAATCGTGTTCTTCTATAGTAGAACCCCAAACCAATATATCATCTACATAAGTATCCACTCCTTCCATATCATCAAATATCTGCTTGATAATTCTATGAAAAATTTCAGGAGCGCATGAAATACCGTAGGGTAATCGCAAAAATTGGTATCTTCCAAAAGGTGTATTGAATGTTAATAATTTTGAACTTTCATTGGTAATCTCTATCTGCCAGAACCCTTTGCTGCAATCTAACGTACTAAAATATTTTGCATTCGTCAATTTCCCAAAGATTTGTTCCACTGAGGGTAACTGAAAATGTTCGCGGTAGATAGCTTTATTTAAATCTCTTGGGTCTAAACATAGCCTTAAATCCCCATTTCGTTTTCTCACTATTACCATTGAATTTACCCATTGTGTTGGCTCTGTAACTTTACGTATAACATTCATTTTTTCTAATTTAATTAGCTCTTCTTTAAGCTTTGGCATAATTGCAAACGGAACTTTTCTGGGTGCGTGTACTACAGGTTTTATTCGGGAATCAATATTAATATGATATGGTTCAATTCTCATGCATCCTAACCCATCAAATAAACAAGCATATTTATCAATTATATTTTGCGTCTCTATCATAGAAACTCGTTTAACTAAATTTAGCAATTGACATGCAGATAGACCTAACACTGGTGGCGCCTTATTATCTACAATCTGAAATTCTAACAGACAAGACTTCCCTTCAATTTCACATTTTAAATTACATTTGCCTACAACATTCAAATACGTCCCTGAATAGCTACTTAACCTAACTGAAGATTTTTCCAAAATTTTCTTATTTAAATTTAATTTTTCAAATGTTTCTTTCGACATACAATTAGCCTGTGCACCCGTATCCAATTTAAAATTCTCAACTAGACCGTTATCTTGAAATTTTACTTTTATTGACCATTCTTCTCCTATACTGTACATTTCTCTATTCTCAATACTTCCTAAAAATATTTCTTGTCTCTCATTATCATCACTGCCATTTTCATTATTATCAATACTAGTCCCTTCAGAAATACAATGCAAATTACTTTTATTCTTTATTTTACAAACTTTTGAAAAATGATTTTGACCTTTGCAAAAATTACAAAATTTACCGATAGCCGGACAGTTGTGTCTATTGCTATAGTTACCTCCGCAACGATAACAGATTTTTCCACTAGTAGTAGTGCTTTGTTGACTTGTTCTCCGTTCGTTCCTCTGTGTTCGGCTATTTGTCCTCGACGATCCTGCTGCAACACGATGCATTTCTTCTGTTGATTCTGCCCTTTGACTAACATCCAGAGTTGCCGCCACAGACATCGACTGAACTTTTGCTATTTCTGATGACCGACAAATATCGACTGCTTTTGATAAATCTAAACTATCATCTTTCAGTAACGTTTCTCGAAGTTGATTATTTATTAATCCGCAAATTAACATATCTTTTATTAGACTTTCCTTCAGCGTACTAAACTCACAATTAGTCGCTAAATTTTTTAAAACAGTTACATACTGTTCAATTGTCTCATTACATAATTGCTTTCTTGTAAAGAATCTATAACGTTCGTACGTAACATTCTTTTTTGGCTTAAAATACGCTTCAAATTTGCTTAGAAGTACGGCTATTTTATCCTTTTCTCCCGTGCTGAATGTAAAAGTGTTATATATTTCTTCACATTCTTCACCAATGTAGTGTAGAAGAACTGCACATTGCTTCTGTTCTGATTCTTTTATAATGTCCGATGCAATTAGATAATTTTCAAATCTTCGCCTCCATCTTTCCCAATTTACACTAATATTTCCCGACATCAGCATAGGAGATACGCCTTTATCCATTGTAATTTTATTTTTTCAGACCGAATGAGACAAATTATTATCAAATATAACTTTAATTTCCCGACTGCGCCATGTTACAATAAAATGTATAATCTTTGAAATAAATGTACACCGTATTACAGCTAAAGCAGAATTGAATTTTATTACCATTTAATTTCTAATACAATAAATTACAAATTATATAAGTACTTTTTAAATGTCATAATTTTACATAATATAAAATATCAAATTCAATATTGTCACAGACCTTAATTTACTATAACCGTCCATTTCATTATTTCGGCTTGCATCTGTATTTAAACGACAATATTATGAATTAAACATAGTAATAATTAAAATAATGAGCAATTAAAACGAATAAGCATTTTATTTGTAATTAGTTTTTGCTTCCGACTTCGCGTGTGTTAAAATGTTGGTTTTGACAGAAATATTGACTTAACCAGATCCATAACCTAGTTAAAGTGATTTATATTTGGACGGTGTTATGCAATACAACCGATAGCCACATTTTTTTACAATGGGTTTTTCATGTAGAACAGGGGTGTCAGATTGATTTTTCTATAGGGCCATTTATATATTTCGGGTGTGTTAAAACACATACTATACTAAATTAAAATCTTTATTTATTTAGTTTAAATCAATTTTCATATAAAGACAAATAAAAAGGGTAAATCATCTTGAGCTTGAGAATCTAGATACCTGAGGTCTCTTGTTTTTGATAAGCTCATTGATGTCAGGTGTCATTTTCAGAATAGATTCTGGTTGGGGGCCCTATCTTTGACATCACTGATATAAATCTTAAAACAACAATTAATATAAAATAAAATAAATTATTTCATACCATAAACTATATGAAATAATTTATTTTATTTTATTTTAATTGTTTTTCTAAGATTCATACTAATGTGTACTATGTTGTGATGTATTTTCAGAACGCCTGAGGAATTCTTAATTAAAGCCGAAACGTCGCGAGTAAGCATGAAGTTTTGACTGATTTCCTGATCCTACTCCTCTGATTTTTATTAAATAATTACAGAAAATGTTGATATTTTTCATTCGAACATCTTGTAGATGTACCTACATTGATTATGTACGACGCTGTTTAGTACTGACCGGGATCTTGTTCGACGCCGGGCGTCGCTTGCGTCAGGATAATCTAATTAGAAGGATGTATTTTACTATATGTACGACAACAACGACCATTGCACAATGATATTCCACCTCTGAGCTCTGATGGATGTTAATTAAATTGCCTGATCTTTCTATACACGACTGAAGTTTAGTGCAGACAGATTTACTCGTCACGGGAAAGACATATTTTTTAAGATGAAAACGAAAGTATCACTCTAACATTGGGCCATGTATCATACGTACGAAAGGTGTTGACTGAATGAGATAGATTCAGTGAACTCATAGTATATGACAGTGAGAGATGTTTATTTGTACTAATGTACTGACGATAAATGCAGCTCAGAGCCGATCTAAATAACATGTTATTAACTTGTGGGTCAGGAGTTGGACGGCGTACTCTGAGGGTATCTAATGATGACATTTCATATGTGCTGTTTCGGAGCGCTTGAACGCAAGAAAGTCTGCCATCCAGAACACAACTTAATTTTGTGGTCTGCCAATGGCTGTTCAACATTAGCTTTAATATTGATTGAAGTAACTAATATTTTGGCACTTCTGCAGCTCTGCAGGGCTCATAGAGGAACCCCTTTAGCTTGGGCAGGTTTTTTTTTGTATTCCGTGCCAAAAAAAGGTACACTTACCTCACTCTATTTCCGCGTGTCTAGATCTAGTGATCCGTGCACTTCCATAAGCCGTCGAGTTCGCATTTAACATTTTACATTCGGTATGCGTAATTCATTCGAAAGCCATATGAAAATAATCCTCGTAAAATTCTATGTGTGTTTCTTTATGTACATAATATTAATGTTTACTGTACATAATATAATAACACATTTGTGCGCGTACGGCATAGGGTGGCTAAAAACGTTTTAAAATTCGCTTTCCAGTAATATAGGCTTGATAGATGCTATTGTTTATGTGACATTTCCATTGTTCATCTGTTCCCGGATTTTAATTCGTGAAAAGTATCAATCGAATTTTCAAAAATAATAAATTGAAAAAAAAATGTATCCTGATAACCGCCACTGTTTGGTGAAAATTAAATAGTTTAAAAACACGCTTTAATAGCAAACCGAACTAAAAAGTAGAAAATAATTATTAACAAAGTAACTTAATTATAGTAAAAAAGCGCGAGGTGCTTGGTATTAAATGCTACAATTATTTCATTGGTAGTTAGAGTTATAATGAAAATATAGTAATTGGTACACCACGCTTTTTTACTGTACCTAATTGAATAATTTTGTTAATAATTATTTTCTACTTTTTAGTTCATTTTGCTATTAAAGCGTGTTTTTTTAGTATAATTTTTTTCTTAATTTGTAGTCTCAAAACCATATCAAAAGTATTTTTTTTCAAAATTTTCAAATTCAAATTTTTTCAAAATTTTTAAATTCGAATATTTTTATGAAATAATTGTATTGTCATCGATCCTTGACACGTGTGCAAATTTTCAAGTTAATCAGACTTCTTGAAATTGGTGAAAATTAAGCTGAAAGATTCCTTCACATACAGGTCGAGCTAATATAAGCGTGTTAAAAAAGAACATTTTAAAATGCCAATTTATTGTGGTATCTACCAGAAATTGTTTCTGAGTTATTGTTGGTGAACAAACGGTTTTAACGTTGTTATAGATAATATTCCAAGTTTCATCAAAATCGGTGGTGCTGGTATAGACACAAAAAAATTAAATCTATTACTGAATTGCAGAAAGGATTATGAAAAACAATGACCTAAGATTGTGAACATATTGCTCCATATGAAAAGCATTGTAGAGCTCGAAAAATAATTGATCGATTGAAACGATATTTTTCTTAAACTGTATATGTATTTACCATCATTTTTTGTACAGTTTCCACTTCGAAACAACGGTTTTCTACGCATTTTGACCAAAATTTATTTTGAAGAGTGATTTTTTTCTGTGAAGAACAACCATTTGTTTATGTGTGAGTACATTCGAATGTTCTAGATCAGGAATGTCAAAGATAAAGCCCGAGGGGCTCTCATACTATCTCAATACGGCCCGCAACCAGAATCTATCCAGTGAGGATTTTAGACACCTGACATCAATCAAGAACAAGAGACCTGGATCCTCAAGCTCAAGATAGTTTACCCTTGTCTGGCTCTCTAACACACCCTTTAGAAAAATCAGACTGACACCCCTGTTCTAGATGACAGAGCGTTTGAATACGACATTAAACTGCTCATGATGATATTGGAACTGTAATTATATGGTCACAATCTAAGGTCATTGTCAAATCAGATTTTTTGACAAAGTTTTTTGCACCCCGGCGCTTAGAGAATTTATTAGATTGACGTTGTTCAGACTCGACAATGGTTCCTGTAAACTCAGCAGGCTAAACGTGGCTAACGAACCAAAAACGCACTAACTCCACCACCAGCCGTTTTAATAGAGGCATTACTGAAGTATCTACTTGTTACTTCTGTTCTTTGCATCATTTATACTGTCTCACTTGCACACTTTAATTTCCGTTGATTGTCATCTTTTCAATTTTGTACGGAGCTGCAGTCGGAGCTATATTTTATCTCACTTTAAATCGTTTAAAATTTTTCAAATAAAAGAATGACGACACAGATCAGTATCTATGAATAATATTCTTATCTCTTTCAAATCAAGTATGTGGTATCGATTTGAGAGTGTGTTAATTAGCACACATTATGATGAAATATACATCGTTCTCTTCGTTTTAATGAGGGGAAGTGCACAATATGTTTTATCACGATGTGTACAAATTAACATAGGTAAAATCGATTCAGGAGAAATCTATCATATATATATATATTAATACGCTAAGGTTAAAGATGTTTGCCTCCCTTTTTAGAAAAAACCTTACAATTACTCCACATAAATTATATATCATTTTACACAGATAATTGCTTGCTCTACTGACGTCGACAACTAAAAAATTTATTATTGCTTTTGTTTTTGTAAATTAATTAAAATACAGCAACGCTGAACAACGTCTGCCATCTGACGGCTTTAATTTTGACACAACGTCAACACTTCGATCTGTCATCTGACCTTCATATTGTAATACAACAGACACAATACTGCATACTGCCATCTAACGGCTTTAATTTTGAACCAGCGAGCAACGCTGAACAAGGTCAGAGCAATGCTGCATGATGCCATCTGACGGATTAGCTCAACGCTTTTGCTACTTGCGCCTCTATATGGCAATTTTAGTAAAATATTTCTTCGATCTGTCATCTGAGCTTCATATTGTAATACAACAAAAAGAAGAACGTTATAAGCAGTGTGCAAAATTAGAAACGAATTGAATACTTGCAATCATATTTAAAAATAAATTTGTAAAGTGATAATTATTATACTTATTTAGTGCGAATCATTCGCACAGGTCACACTCGTATTATATTAATACGTGAAGAAAAAACTTTATTCCTCTTTTACCATTTCAACCCACAAGTGGGGAATGGTACTAATTTAGGTTACAAATCATTTTTGAAAATTTTTTCAATAACTTTCCGTTTTGAGGTCCCCCGAAGGTAATCTCCGAAACTACTCATCCAATTTCAAAATTTTTCACCAATATTTAGAATAAACCTTCAGGATGGACATAGGGGCTATATATTATCGCGTTAAAATAAAAGCGCTTTTTCGTGGAACGTAAGTCGACGAAAAAACGGTGGCAATCTACAAATTCGGGCGAAGCCGGACACCCCGTCTTTGAGTCAATTTTTTATATATTATGTAGTGGCCCCCACTATATAATATATAAAAAAATGACTCAAAGTCACATATAGAAAGAAATACATATGTCTAGTTTATTTTGAAAGCATTACTGCCACCGATTGAACAAGGTTTTTCATAATAATTAGAGATTTGTGGAACTGTTTTTAATGCATTTTGTACGCCGCGCCGCAGACATGAATATGTCGATTAATCGAGTCATGTATCAAACACTTACCTTAAGGAAGTACCCTCGATAAATGAATTAACAAACGGAAAATTACGAAAATTTGCAAATATGTCAAAACCTTTTCAAAAATGACTCAGTTAAATTTTTGTGATTTTTGGTTGACTTTGAAAAAAGATATTGATAATTTTATTTCACTGCACTTAACATGGAGTCTTATGGAAATCTGTGATTTTGACGCACTCCATCATTTATTACGTTGGAATTGACAAACAGATTTTGATAAAATTTTCAGGAAATATAAACGAATATTCTATGAACATTTGTCTTTTTCCAAAACGTATAAAGCTTGCTTATGTTAATAGAAATAACTAAAACAAAGCCGAGCTTTTTAGCAATTCATAAACATGGCAACACCGCAATATTATAGTTTGTGGCGCGTCATTCAAAGGTAAGTTACGAAACTGCAGCAGTTTTGATATCGTAAAAACATACGTAAATTGAGTAAATGCTAAAAGCATAGTATTCCAAAAAAATTATTATTTTCGAAATGACAGGAATAAAAAAAAGCATTTTCATAAATTAATGCGAATTTGACACCGCGTGCTGACTTATGCTGCTTACATAAGCTATAAACTATGGCAAGCTATAAACTATGGCAAGGCATGCGGTGTTGCCAAATTATATACTACGTTACTCAAGTAGAAGACTGAAATTCTTTGACTTACTGCGTACCGAGGGTACTTCCTTAAGTTGAAAACGTTACAGGAAAAAAGTTGGTGTAATTCTTTTTTTCCAGTGGAACGTATCGTTTATTTTCGATTAACAGTTAAAAGTTTTCAGTGTTATGTCGTAACAATTGAAAGTATTTCGCCTCTACTCGAAATTATATTCATTTGTTTTGCATACAAATCGTTTGATTATTTAAAAAATAAGCGCGGCTCTTGGTTTAAATTTATTATAAAATAAAAGAAAACCGGGCGGGTTTACAAAACGAATATGAGCAATATACAGGGTCATATAAAACTGTTTAGCCGTTTTGGGGCGTTAAATTCAAATAAAATAAATAAAAGCTACTGAAGAAAAAATAAAAACCAAAAATTAATATCGATGTCAGATAATCATTTTCATATTGAAAAGTAGGTACCCAAATTATACAATTTTTAATAATTTGTGTAAATCATTGTAATGCAAAATTGTTTTTTAGTAAATGTTACTGAGAACATGAAAGACTTAAAACCACGATTTCTGTCAGTCAACAATCTTGGGGAGGTATATTTATTATCTCGCTCTAGCACACGTGTGCTGTGGATTGCGCTGCTTGGTAAATCTAGAAAGAAGTAGCAACGTCCGTACATACACCCACATATTTCCTGTCAAAAATTGCGTAAAAATAATGTGATGACCGGTACGAGTTCGAATCCCGGCGTGGGCAGATGTGACTGGGACTTTTTTCTGCTGCCTTTCGCCGAGACGCGGTAATTCTTGTACCGGCCATCTTGTTTTCCATGGTTTCTCTCAATAATTCCAGATAAATATTGAGACGGTTCCTTATTCAAGGCCATGGCCGATTACCTGTCAAACTCCTATGCTTAAAATTTGCCTAATTTATCCTAATGTCCTAAAATTCCTTTATTCGCCCATTGCAATTAAGTTGAAGTTTAAAAATGTAGAAAATAACGAGAAGTGTGATAGATGGAAAACAGTAATGGTGCGAATCGTGTCTGCTATGACATAAAGTCGAAAAGTGGACGTTAAACGCATTACTATTATTATTATTATCGATCACGTTGTATAAGGTACATGTTTAGGTCGCAACATATTGAAATAGGTCCCAGCAATTGTAAATTAGGTGGCATCGTTCTTTAAATGTATATGTCGCAGACCGAGAGCTAAAATAGTCAGTTAATTGAACGACAGCTGCCCGTTAGATAAACGGAATAACGAAATTTTGATAATTTTTTTTCAATGTTTAAATATTTTTTAATTTCCCTAATTGAAATGCCAAAGCCAAATAGTAGCATGTAGCTATTATTTCATTTTTTTTTTTATTTTAATGAACATCTTTTCGTTTTTCCTATACCAGAAGAATTAGAAGATGGCTATTTGTGTTTGTTGTCTTTTTAATAGAATTTCGCTGTTTATTGGTTGTTTTTAGTCAGTTTAATTATGTAATAAAAACTATGATTGATTCGTATAAAAATTAGAAATACCTAGTCAAGTATTTTTTTTTATTAAAAAAGATAGTCCGGCTTTTAGGGATAAATGTCTGGCTAAATATAATGCCGAGTCCGGTTTTCTATTTTTGGGCCGGGCAGCTCTAGTCAGGTCTAATGTCAAATGTCGTACCCAGCTTTTGGTTCAGGGAGTGGGGGGCAAATCAGAAATTTCTTAAGCCGGAACCCCGCGCTTGTTTTGCTTCACGAAGACACCTAAACGAAATATTAGGTGTATGTTGTGTGTAGTCAAGGATCTTCAGCAAAACGGTTTATGACGTCTCTCAAAATACAGGGGGGGGGGGCAGCTACCCCCATCTGCCCTTCCTGGGTATGCCCATGTGCGTCATTGTTATTAAATTAAAAGGCTAGGCATCAAGTTGAATGCCAGCGTTTAACTGAAGGGCTAGCCGTTCAATTAACTGGCTAATTTAAGTATTGGGCTACGGCATATATATGAAACTCTTCTGAGTGCGTGTTTGCGGAGTCTGTGTTATGAATATTGATGCCCGAATTATCTACTGAACCATGCGTATCGACGATTGTACAGGCTGCGACACTAAACTTGACCATAGAAATATAACATTTTTTTTTATTGAATAACCGGAGTTTCGCACAACACAGCGTCTGCAGACAAAGGTCTTATGCCCATATTCATCGTACACTATTAAAGATAGAAGTTACTAATCTTGAAACAAAATTATTTGTTAGAATAAAATTTACTTTTAATTCACCAAACTAATTATCAGTTGGAAAAGTTAGTTAAATGATAAATATACACTGCACTATACTTCTTACTCTTTTTGTTGAATATTTTGACGTTCACCCAAAAATCCGAGCGTTGGCGTTAGTGTAAACGTCAAAAAAGAAGTTTCACAAAATAATAAATAAATGTCAGTTTTGTTACTATATTAAGGCCGCTGCACACGAGGCTGGAAACACTGCTTGAACTTCTGCTGGCCGGCAGGCTGGATACGAGGCCGGAAATGACGTCACTGCAGGCTCGCCTGCAGGCTCACAAGATACATTTTAAAATTAGAACAGATTCTCGATTTGAGCATTTTCGACTTATGATGTTGGTACGCGTGCCGAAGAAATAGGCGGAAAATTCAATTCCTACGAATAGAACAAATTTTTGAAGTTTCCGCCAAAATTTGCCGCCCTTCAATTCTCGCCGCCCTAGGCAGCTGCGTATACTGCCTGCATGGTAAATCCGGGCCTGCTTTATATCCTGTACCAAGAAGCGGTTTTGTGTGTTTTAAATAATGTGATTGGTGGTCGGGCCATTAAAAATATACACACTGTATAAATCAAACTTCATGCTTCCGAGATTCGGTTAGAGATCACTGTTATATGCGTTTGCTATCGGTATGTTCCAGCGTTCCGTTGTGCGCTTTCTTACATTATTAATTTACATTGAACAATTTTTTTTTTAAATTAAGATTAATTAATTAGATAATTGTGTTTTTTCACGTGAACTAAAGTGATAGTCATTCTGCAATTTCTAGTCGCTTTTGGTGATTTAAGGTTATTCACCTAGGACCGTATTATTATTACAATGGGGACCGAGCTTCGTGATTTTCACGCCAACTGGTGGTAAAAATGATCATTTTATGGGGGAATTTATTCAAAATATAATTATATATTATGAGCAGGCTTTGGATAAAAAAATTGCATTTATATGTCAATTAGTAACAGTTTGCTTTTCAGTTATCGAAAATATAAGCAAATTACAAAGTAAAATACTAATATTAAACAAAATATTATATTATAAAGAAGAAATTATTTGTACATAGCGTAATTTTTACATTATACACTTTAGACAACTTTGCGGTTATGACAATTTGCCCATTTAAATAACCTTCGACAACATCATATACATGACCAGAATTATATAATTTTTCGCCATTTGAGCTATTCTATCCATGTACACGAGTATTAATTACAGATTGAAATGAGTACTTCTTATTTTTTCCATTTTTTCAAATAATTTTCATTGGGAGTTTTTAATCTTTTTTTTTTTGTTTTCCGACGTTGGTTCCTCAAGATTTTTGATTGTTCTTTTGTATATATAAACGTATATTGTGGGGTTTATTAATTGTCGCATAAAAACATTTGTCTCTTGGAAGGCAGGGAACAGGTTGTTCGGATTATAAAGGCGTTGATATTAGATATAGTAGATACAAAAAATTTGTTAAAATTACTGTGCGTATAATAAAATAATATCGAGTTGCTAGCAATAAAAATAATCTTACAAATATTTTATGAAAACCCTGTGCATAATATTCTCTGGGGAAATTAATTTATTTCTGTCGGTTTACAAAAATACATCTGATGTTATTATAAATGCCTTGTTTCCTGTAAATATATTTTAGACGTTTAATAACTTTATATTTTGTGGAAGCAACTTTCGTTTGTTTGATTGAATTATCTTTATTTAATATGATTCACGTTTGATGAGAAGTTATCATTATCTATGTAAACCGTAGTGGAATGTAGCCTATTAAAAAAAAAAAACATCTTCTCAACTCCAAAAATGCCTACTAACATATTTTGACGTAATATAATAAATATAATAAAATTTCTGTTGATGCTTGCGATGCCCCAAGTAACGGCTAGTAACAAGCATTTATTGTATTAGAACGTTTTACTTTTCGTTTCTATGGTTACTTATGGCTTCACATGCTCGTCAGCTAATTTATTAGTCTAGCTCACATGCCTCTTTTTCGTGAATTCCAGTCCTTCTTCACCGAAAATTATGATCATGGTGTCATTGGATTCGGAATAACATCCAAAAACTTTTAAAAAAAATTTAAGTGGCGGACAAAAAAATTGCAAAAGTTTTAAACATTTTAATGAAAATAAAAAAGGAGTTTGGTTTTTGCGAATATCTCAAAAACGATTGCAGATAATCACAAAAAAGATTCTAAAAGAGCAAGCAATTTCCTACAGAAAAATTCCATCTTCTGGAACTCTACCACCTATATTTCAATTTTTAGTATGAAAGTGAAAATAGGGCTAAAACATTTTTTATTATATTTTTTATAATTTTCCAATATTTTCGTCTTTTAGCTTGTCGTCAAAAAATCTAAAAAATAATTTTAGACCTAAATTAACCTCTAAATTAAATAGACATATAGGTGGTAAAGTTACGGGAGATGGAACTTTTTTGTAGGAAATTCCTGCTCTTTCAGAATCTTTTTTGTGATTTTAGATTTCTGCGATAGTTTTTAAACAACCAAACCCCTCTGTTTTCTATTACTAAAATGTTTATACCTTTTGCAATTTTTTCGCCCATCCCTTCAATTTTTTCAAAAAGTTTCTAGATGTCATTCCGAATCGAATGACACCATGATCATAATTTTCGGTGAATGAGAAATGGAATTAATAAAAAAAGGAACATTCCTTTTTGATGAATCAGTAGCTTCAGAACAAAAGAACTGACTTTTTTTCACCTTTATGTAACGTACTTACCTTTTGACGTGATAACGTCTTATAAATTGATGAATCACCAATCTTATAAATTGATAAAACACCGACTGCATGTACGAAAAAGTGTAACGTAACGTTCCTAACGTTCCTAACGCGTAACGCGTAACGTTCCGCCTGACCCTGTGCGTGCTTTTTGCTAATTTCTCGCTCAATTTAAATCAGATCGGTTTGAAACCAGTCTTAAACGAAAGAGGAGAACATTTTACATAGATTTCGTATAACAGAATTTGCCTAAACAGTTTTTTTATACAAATTTATATAGAAAAATATTTTATACAAATTTATATAGAAAAATAGCTGTATAAATGCAATGTTGTCTAATGCATGGCGCGACGCGGTCGGTTGTCTTTGTTTGCCGTACATGGAAATTAGAAGCAAACGTATGTCTTGTCTTAACATGAAAACGGCTGCATTTCTAATGTTTAATTCAATTTTTTGACATTAGTATATTGTGAAATGCAACGCCTTCTAAGTTAAGTATTGGAATAACTAATTATTATTAGAACATAATACTTTGTAAGTTGCAAACGTCACTTTTGACATTTCTTATCATTCCGACACCAAGGATAAGCGGATTGAAACCAAATTTTGGGAGGTTTAGGTTATGTATTA
This sequence comes from Xanthostigma xanthostigma, assembly GCA_963575645.1. Lineage (NCBI taxonomy): Eukaryota > Metazoa > Arthropoda > Insecta > Raphidioptera > Raphidiidae > Xanthostigma > Xanthostigma xanthostigma. Next base: position 43,801,888 of record OY754470.1, read on the forward strand.
CGGAATACGTTATCACGTAAAACTATCGTCCGTAAACCGACTTTACAGACAACCAACTTTTTTTTTTGGTTTAGTATCTAGTATGTAGTAACTTTTCAAAGCTTTGGTAGTATTTATTAACTTTAAAATTATTTTGAAAAGGTATGTTTAATTATAATTTATAATTAGATTTTTTAGGTTGGGTTCTCTTAATGTTTTTTGGTAACCATGCAAACGTTTATAACATAGAAAGTCACGTGATGACATGGACATTTGTTGAAAGGTAACGTTATTAAATTTTCTAAAGGTGCGGAAAATAAACGTTCCTGAAACATAACGTATACGTTTATGATTAAATAGAGAAAATTAAACGTCCAGTACAAGACAAATAGACACATTTTATTATATAACGCGTGTCCTACAAAACTTGGTTCAAGAGACATAAACAGTCGAACAAGTAGCGACTCCGTTTCTTCAGTGTAAACCAGAGGTTATGTAGTGTGAAATGATTAGTTTTATACATTTATTAATTAGATTCAAATTAAACGAATCAAACTAAAATTTACTTTCTGTTACATAAAATAACTATAAGCAAAAAATAAATGCTTTTAGTGTGAAGGATGAGCCTGATGCTTTAATAATAAATTTTCAACATTAGGCATCAATTTAGTTAGATTTAATCTTAAATCTCTTCGGTTAACGATGTCCAGTTTGTTTCTTTTTTTGTTAGGAGATTCACTATCGTTGATCCCCATTTTCATTTCATGAACCCCCAGAATCATAATAAAAAAAATAACACTCAAAATAATACGAATTTCTGCCTAAAAAAATAAAATTTAGAAACACTTCTTGAAAAAAAATTATAAAATTGGTTTGGAAATTGATATTTTGCTTGGCACTTTCCTTTGTGAGTATTCTTGTGTGATATTAATAAAATTAAAAAAATATTGATTTTTTTGCTTTACCTCCCCCCCAGAAAAATAAAATATCTACGCCCTTGCACGCTAGATATGTTAAATTAATTATTGGAGCACTGATAGTTTATGAGCTAGAAAGCTGGAACAGGTAGAAGAAAATATGAAAACAATAGTTTTACTTTTTGTGTACAGAACCTAAAAAATGAACGGTATTTATTCCAATAACAATGATTCTTTGCTTCCACCATATACCCGTCCTCACACCACATGCCTTCTCTTCCACCGTTTAAGCGTACTTCCACCATATAGATTATTTCAATATGAAATGCCGGGACTTAGTGAGGCCTTAACTTATAACATTACAGTAGGCCCATATTTCAAAAAATGAGAGATCTCATAAAAATGTAAGCCCTATTATTACCGTTCCAAGTTTCCAACATACATGTGGGGAATGCTACTAGTTTATTTTTTTGCAAATGTCATATGCTGCGCAGAAGCGAAATAACCGCAAACGCTCTGCCAGACTCGTGATTCCAAATTCACCCATTGGTAAAATAGGTACTGTTTTTTTATTCATATTTATTTATTCTGCGAAAAACAATATACATTGTATAACAGTCGTCAAGAGAGAAGAAAAAAATAAATAAAAAGTTTTACATATTAAAATTAGTAGGTATAATCACTTATCGAATAAAAACAATTTGACATTAAAAACTGCTTCAAAACTTTTTTAAATGTCGGCATTAGAGGTACATTTTTTATTTCATTTGGCAAATTATTATACAAAGTGACTGAAATGCGGACTTTTTCTATAGATATTTAAGTTAACTCTTGGTACCCACAATGAGAAGATTTTTGCCTCTTGTGATCTCCTGAGTGCTAAATAGGTGATTTCTATACGCGCAAAGATGCATGATAGTATTATAAATATAAATAGATGGCAGAGTCATAATATTATAGTTAAAAAAAATGTTACGGCAAGTTTAACTTGCCTAAAATACATACCCTAAAGTCGTCCTAAGCTCCTGCACTATAAGTTAATGTAGCTTATTTTATGTGTGTTAAAATCCGGCATTATTGTAATGAATACGAAAAATCAAAAAGTGAATAAAACAAAATTATTTTAAACAGAAAGACTACTTTGGGTTTACCTTTGGTTGATGTAAGGTATACGCATAATATGGAGCAGATAGTGCACGTTGTTGAAATTGAATTTGCTACACTGTTTTAACAAACAGAATGTGCAGTCAGGAAATTATGTGTGGTTTGGACAGGGCTATGAAGGGTTTCGTAACCATCCACTCTCTTGAATTCACATCTACGGGCCGAGTACAAATTACGTCATCTTTTTAATGTTACCTGTTGATGCCCTATGGAAAATTAAACCACTTGTGATTTATTTAATTTTGTCATTTCGCACCTTTAGAATTACAATGACATAAGTGCAAATACTTTTTTCATGAAGACATTATATTTATTTAATGTTTAGCTTTTTAAAATTTTAGGTATACCTATTTATACAGATTAATTAATAAGTATATTAATTTATCTATACTAATATATAAAACTGAAGAGTTTGTTTATTTGTTTGAACGCGCTAATCTCAGGAACTACTGGTTCAAATTGAAAAAAAAAAATTTTTGTTGGATAGTCCATTTATCGAGGAAGGCTATAGGCTATATAAAATCAGGCTACGACCATTAGGAGCGGAGCATTAATGAAAAATGTATCTCAAAAATAAGCTTCTATTCAGGTGAAATGCACTAACTAAATATACTCATATTAGCGTTGCCATAATACAACGCCGGCTAGCTCAATCGGTAGAGCACACGACTGTCAATATCAGGGTCGTGGGTTCGAGCCCTACGTTGGGCGAATATATATATTTTTTTTAATTTTCTACATTGCTTTCTTCTAAGGCTTACATTTAAATTTATTTTAATTTTATTTAATTAATTAAAAAAAAATGATTAGTTAAAAAAACTATAAATACAGCTTTTTATCGACAAAAACTTTTGAACGGTAACTCCGATCATCATGAAATTTGGACACAACATTCATCTCGGTAAACTAAGATGAATGTGTGTACTCATGCTCCTCCCTTCCCCATTCGTTCTTTTACACCCGGGTGAAACCGGGCGGGACCGCTAGTTTTGTTATAAATTTCCGAAATGTAGAGTGCCTAAAGTTAGGTCAATGTTCTATTAATAAACATCAATGTTTCTGTTACGGTCTATACCTAAATTCGGTCAATGACCGAAATAAATGCGTAAACCCAAAATCTTACATTTAAACGGATATTGAGTGTTATAAAATGAGCAAAACTAGTTTTGCGCATTTTCAAACGGTGGTTTGCTGATGAACTAAAATCTGCGATCGATGCAGTTTAGCCCCAAAGTCAGTGCGGTGGATCCATACCATTTATTTTTATTTCAGTCTACACGTGTCATGATTTAAATTTAATTTAAAATTCATTTCCGGCTAAAGTAGGCTTTAGAACTGTACATGTGGTAAACGTCTTCGGTGTTTCTCATTGGTTTTTAGATAGAAACAGTTTGTTACTGTGAAGTTGTAACATTTTATCTAAGTTTATGTTTTGTAAGTTCTACTTTATGAAGCGCCGTTAACGGGAAAGCTATTGTAATATACTCCTTTTATATACTTTACAGTTCCTTGTTATTATAATTATATATTTGCAGACAATAGAAAATTCCCTAATCTTTTAATAATTCCTAATCCTTTCTTTTTTGATATTAAATTCTATTATTGTTTAAAACTGAGCTTGAGATAATTATTCTTTCTTAAAGACGAATTTTCAAGCCCAATATATGTTTAAAATTTAATTTAAGCTCGAGTTAGATAAGTAAAATAACGGAGGTTACATTTTTTTTAAAGATTTTTATTCTAAGTTTTTAGTGTCTAATGAAACCGAAGAGCAACGTTCACGCCGACAACAATTATTTTTGCAATTTTTTTTGTTTTTCAAGTCTGTTAATAATTATTATTGCTTACTCGCTCTCACGCGGTTATTTTCTAAACTTGAAAACTGCTGCTCATGAATAACAATAAAGAAACTTGAACAGGTAAAAAAAATATAATATATACTAATATTTACGTTCAAAAATTACTAAAATTCTGCTTACGTAATACTTGAATGGCCCCCTATATCTAACATATTGTTAGTACTAAAATGAGTTCTTATTAAAAAAAACGTGTAAAATTAAATTATAAACAATTCGTAATAAATTGTTTTCTCTAGATGTTATACCTAATCGTAAAATTATTGTTTTTTTGGAAAAAATTACAAACTTCAATATTCCTGCATAGCTACGGAAAAGTTTTTTTTGACAATATCACATTAGAGAAAAATGGTTGTGGAACTGAATCAACAGTATTTGTTATTAATAAATTATGTTCTGTCCAGCCGTTAATATATTGCCAAATGATCAGTTAATTAATTGTCCTATTTAATAGGAAATTTATTGTATTTTTCTTGTTTTATTTCCGAAGAAAGACAAAAAAAACTGTTGTAAGTATAATCGTGAACGATTGTTTTCGATTTCGCTGCTGTTAAATATAAAAAAGTGTTTTTGAACTGGACATAAATTGCTGTTGCTCTGTAGGGGCCAGCGCTAGAGCATCTAACAACATTTTCTTAGAATAATAATTTTAAAGAATCTCTCTCTTAATTTTTAAAATTTACTGTTATATAAATTTAGCAGAATAATTTGGAGGATCTCTCATATTCATATTTGTTTGATAGAGACTTATATAGTGTCAGTTGTTGAGCGTTTACAATTCACAATCTCTCTCTCTCTCTTTTATTCATTTGGAGTATTTGAGGAAAACCATTAAAATAAAGTTAACAAAGATATCGGTAGGAGAAATATACATCAGTGTGTTTTTTATTCCGGTTCCATTGGCTAATGTTTTAGCATTGGACTTAAAAAATCTCCCAATATTTCAGCTTCCTAGATCCAAACCTGTGAACGGCGCAAACCGAGTTTGTTTCCCATTTAATTAACATGGGAAAAACGACGTTTTTACTCAAACATAGCTTTGTAAATAGTTTGTAATTTTTTTTTAATTTTTGATAGCAGCATTTTGTAGAAAATTAAATTTCCAAAAAAAAATCCTTAGTACCTACTAAATCCGTGAGATAATTATTTTCAAATCAATTAAATGAAATCCGATTTTTATGAGAGTGTTTAAACGAACATATCTTTGAAAATAATGAATTTACGGATTTAGTACTAAGGACCTTTTTTTGGAAAATTTTATTCTCTACAAAATGCTGTTTTCAAAAATTAAAAGAAAAAAATTTCTACCAGCTCTCCATGTTTGAATCTTTGATTGATTTAGTTTTGAACTGAAGTTTTGGAAGAATTCTCATTTTTGACGTGATAACGTCTTATAAATTGATGAATCACCAATCTTATAAATTGATAAAACACCGGCTGCATGCACGAAAAAGTGTAACGTTCGTAACGCGTAACGTTCCGCCTGACCCTGTGCGTGCTTTTCTCGAAAACGGCCCTAACGATTTGGATGAAATTTACTATAGGGACTTTGGGCGGCAAAAAATCGTTTTAGCTAGGTCTCATCTCTCGAAAAAATCGTTTTCTTACAAATTTTATCATTATAAAAATCAATTTTTTGACGTATGAAAATACTTAAATATTGTAAGTAGGTTTTGGAATTTTATATTATAAACAGTGAAACAATTGTTTTATAAATATTATGACAGCTAATCTTTGAGACTTAAAATAAATACGAAAGAAAGAAAGTTAAAAAACAATTATATTATATGGTGAGTAATTTAAATAAATAAAATTAACCTAAATTTGAAGCTAAAGATGCAATATCATAGATTCGAATTATTATAATTATTATATGTAGAATTTAGGTTATGTATTACGGAATACGTTATCACGTAAAACTATCGTCCGTAAACCGACTTTACATAATATGGAGATGATAAACGAAATTAGAAAGGTAGGTTCTGGTACAGTTTTATATATGGATTTTGCAAAAAAAAATACAAATGTGCATTTGGAAAAAGATGCCGTATTGAGGAATAGAACTAAAACTTAAAATTTCGCAGTAAAATCGAATTAGCGTACTGACATATTTTTCGAACCTATTTTTATTCTCATAATTTGTTTGGCTGGGTGCTCACTACAGCTTCTATGCTGAGTCCAGTGTTTCAATGATCTATAGTTTTGTATAAAGACACGCCCCGAAGACAGGTCGGATTTCATAGAGAGATGTGTATGTGAAGGAGGTGGGGGGAGGGGGGGCTAGTGACGTGGCGCGCAGCTTCTATAACTGAAGGGTAAAAGTGGTTGAAGTGAACATCTGGTGGCAGGACTCAACTCTGTCCCGTTAAAAGCGATGTCATGTGACACTCGAGTATCTCCCAGCTGAACCAGAGCAGGTACGTAGTCGTTCAGAAATGACTATTGTTTAACTTTCAGACAATAAAACAATCCCCAGTTACACACACTGCTACATTGGTAGCTCTATTATCGATTTGGGCGTCGAAGCTGAGTTTCGTTCATATTTAATTACATTAAAAACTGCTTTCGGAATAACTATAAACATAGCCCAGCGGCATCCACTTAAAGTAGCAAGCACATTCATTTATAAATAGTATATTGTGCAACTAGTGCGACAATGCCGCACGAGTTGCACATACTATTTTTTATTACGAATACATTAAAATTCCCAGAACAAATGTTCAATTTTAAAATACACATTTTTTGCTGTCACATTCAATATTGGTAACTATGGTAGCTCTGAATTTGCGTGCGGCAAACAATAATTTCAGTGCGACAAATAAAGTTTTCGCACGCAAATAAAATTTGCGTGCGGCGAACAATAATTCCAGTGCGACAAATAAAGTTTGCGCACGCAAATGAAAATAGCCACTTTTCAACCGTAACAGCATGCGTAAAAATACCACTTTTTCCGTATGAGTAATAAAAAACCATGTTTTTCGCACGGCCAGCTGTATGTGGCTTGCTTCACAAAATCTTTATGCTTTCGCAAAAGATGGTAAAACAAAAAAAATAGCCGTCGTAGGACGCCTGGCAGATGTGAAACACATTTAAGCGAAATTAAATATTAAATTTCACCCTGTACCTAAATTTCACCCTGTAACTAAATTTTGCCCTGTCACATTAAAAAAATTCCAGCCAATTGGGCGACGGGACCATTTCAACTTCAAAAATGTTGACATTAATTGATTATAATAAAAAAAATAAAATTTCTGATATTGCGTGAGGTGATGCAATGGCTAGTATTCAATATGATATTTGCTATTCGTTGCCATGGTTACCTGCATAATATGTTCCACGTCATGTAAAAATTAATCAAAGCAAGCTTAGCTAGTTGATTTCTGACAGATCTACAAAACAAAAGAACAGCTATTTTTTTTTATTTACAAAATATTTCCGAAACTATAAGGTTCAAAAAAAAATTTTTGAAAAAATAAATAGAATAATAAATCGTTATGAAAAGTATACCATTATTATAAACAATGTTATAGCATATATCTCTTTTGCGCATGCGCCGATTTAACCCAAAAAGATTAGGGGTTTTGTAGTTTTTCAACAGACTGTACAAGCGCAAGCCCGCATTCGCATCTAACTTTCGAGCCTTTTAGATTTGTGGCGCGTATTATAAAAGCTAGTCAAAAACTAAAAATAAAAAATAATAATATATAAGTACGGTTCTGTTGGAGAACTGCAAACGCTTACGTTTCTAATGAGGTTTTCACTGGACCACTCAAGTATAAACGCCATCACTTTTAATTTTTTGAAAGTGAAGGAAAGTTCGCTTTATTACATTATTGACGAATTTAATTTTCCATTTTCTCAGTTAATTGAAAGACTCTTTTTGATGCCTTTGGTTTTTTTTTTTTTTTAAACCCGAGCCACATCGAACTAATCTGTTTATAGAATAATTTAACATAAATCTTATTGAATTCCATTTCAATAGATTTTTTCTGACAACATATTTTAATCTTATTCCAGTCGAACATCAATTTGTGATAAATTGTAAGAAATGATTTCGAAAATTTCAAACTGTGGTCGCTAAAGGCATTTGACTAGTGCTTTTCAATGGTTTTCTCGATTAGTAAATCCGTACTACTTTTGTTTTACTTTACGTACTAGTGCAAAAAGGGTCATTTTACAACTGCTATGTACTACAGGGCTGCCAGATTTCTCTCCTCAGAAATCCGTCGGTAAGGCGAAAAGTGGTGGGGGAAGTGGTCTGAAAAATCCGTTTCCATCCGTTCGCCCGGTTCACCCATTAATGCAATGAGTGTGAGAGAGATAGAGAGTAAAGTGAAGTATGCGGTACCATAAAGTATAAACGACACATCGACGTGTTTCCACCTTCATTATGGCTTTATTATTAACATTATTAAATGAATTTCGTATAAGACGTTGAATTTACTTTTACTTACAAACAGACTTTAAATTGAATAGAAATGATTCATTTTTTCACATCCAATGAATCGATTATTTCGTAGATTTTTCACATTTTTATGAAATAAAAATATTATATTGACTGTTAGAATGTTGCGATAGTAACAAACGCGGCAGTACAATCAGTTAAATCCTCAATGTGTTTCGTAAATCCGTGTAACTCGAAACACTTGACTCCAGTTGTGTGAAAAAAACGCATCAGACAAAGATAGCGAGTCGATATTCATCGATATAGGTGTGTGTTTCGCGAACACATTGTTTCATACACTCTCTTATCTTTTTCTACCCAAATAGAGAGAGGAGTAGGACAGAGGTAGTGAAATAAACGTGCTCAGATATGCTCGAATGTGCTAAAAATACCCGAATGTCCCCAAATTATCGATTATCGAGTGAAGTTTGAATTTATATGTAGTAAAAAAGGTAAAAAATTCGGAAAAGTTAGAAAATCCGTTAAATCCGTTCAGATCATGAAATCCGTTCCATTATCCGTTCAAATTTATTTCTACTCGAAAAATCCGTTTGGAACGGAAAAATCCGTTCATCTGGCAGCCCTGATGTACTATAGACATGAAAAGCAGCTATGTTATAGGGGGTCGTGCAAATATATTTTATCAGCACCCAATGCTTCTCTTTTAACAAATGTTGAAAATTATCTGAAAAAAAAAATAGTTTACTACTTAAAGAATAATTGTTTAGAGATAGTTTTGTTTAATTTTTTAAGCATTAACTTTACAAAATAGGGCTTGTTGTTTAAAAACTTCAGAAATCACATTTTGTTGATCTTAAAAATTGTATCAAAAACGTGACTATTGCCGATATATCAGCACGGGATAAGAGTTTAAATTACGAGAAATCTAAGTGGAGAATGGTACTAGTTTAGGTAAAAAATGACTTTTCAAATATTTAACAATATCTTTTCGTTTTGAGGTCCCCCGAATCCAAAAAACATATTTTTGAAAAAAACTCTGTGCGTCTGTTAGTCTGTGAACACGATACAGGTCAATCGGATGAGCGGATCGAAACCAAATTTTGGGAGGATGTTTGGTATGCAAATATGAAGAGCCTTATTGTTTTTGGGGAAAATCGGACGCATGCGCAGAAGAGATATATGCTATAACGGTGTTTTTTATATAATAATGATATACTTTTCATAACGGCTTATTATTCTATTTATTTTCTCAAGAAAGTTTTGTTAAGAAAATGTTTTTCTAAAATTTATAGTTTCGGAAATATTTTGAAATATAAAAAAATCAGCCGCTTCTTTTGTTTTATGGATCTGTCAGAAATAAACTAGTTAGGCATGCTTCGATTAATTTTTACATGACGTGGAACATACTATGTAGGTAACCATGGCAACGAATAGTTAATATCATATTGAATACTAGCCATAATCCGCGTCACCTCACGCGATATCAGAAATTTTATTTTCTTTATTATAATCAAATGTCAACATTTTTGAAGTTGGAATGGTCCCGTCGCCCAATTGGCTGGAATTTTTTTTTTAGAAATGAAAAGGTATTGAGAAATTTAGCTTCTCTAAAAAAAAGCACAAACGACTATTTATTGAACTTCAATTCATGTTCGTGTCTCCTTTCATATACTTTTGAAGGTGTTAGTGAAGTAATCAACGCAAACAAAAAAAAAAATAAAAATTGAAAGAAAAAAAAGCATCGCAATAAAAACACTTTAACGACATGAAAAAAAGTGACTTACCTACAATGCATTAAAAAGAATCGTATAAAATATTTTTTATTCGTTCATAAATTTGATTTCGATGACATAATATTCTTGCGTGGCATTGCGTTTTATGTGTAATGCCTACGTCATCATAGCGTCGCGTCGCACTGTGCATTAGTTTTCGGTTGAGCGAGTATTTGTTGGCAGTGAGGTTGGGGGCTATTCCAAAGAGTTGGAGGCATCGACAGGCAATCTTCTCGCCGTGTGATGAAGTGCCCCAAACGCCGTAGTCCATAGTCCATACCTTGTTTATGATGTCTTAATACGCTTCGATAGAGAAGACTTTTGGATTAATTTTTGTATAAGGATTCACTAAAAATATTTTTGTTAACGTGACTGTTTACTTAGAAAAATTCCAGTCAATTGGGCGACGGGACTATTCCAACTTCAAAAATATTGATATTTAATATAGTACTCTCTATGAATCAGTGATTGTTCACTAATTATTACAAGTGCATATTCACTATTTGTCAATGCTAGAATCGTACCACGAGAATTAGTAAATACTCACAATATGAATTAGTGAATATAAAAGTTCACTAATTATATAAGTGACCATTAAATGTCATTTCACATCAACAAAATTTATTGATTACAGGTTTTTTTAAATCTTTATTCATTCGTTACTTTCACTAGTATAACTTTTATATTTTTACAAGTCGATTAAAAATTGAATACAAAATAAAGAATTAGAGAATTCGCGTCAAAAAAACATAACCTTCTCTTCTTTGTTAGTTATGATCCTATGTCATTGACTATAGTTTAAAATCGATAAAAAAACAATAGTTTACTGTATGGAGGCGCCACAAGTCACACATATAAAATCAGGGATATCACTAGTCTGATAGTGAATTTTACTTTCCGGAACTGAATCAGAAGTCACTATTTCAAATAGTGACATTTTCACTACTTCAGTTTTAGAGAGTAAATTTATTAGAGAAAATTCACTAATTTGCCGTGAAAATCACTGATTATCAAGTGACTACAGCTTCACTTCCGGAATTAGTGAAAATTTCACCAATTCATGTGTAGAGAGTATAATTATTAAGAAAATACAATTTCTGATATCTCGTGAGGTGACACGTCACCTCACTAGATATCAGAAATTGTATTGAATACTAGCCATTACCCGTGGGTAATGGCTAGTATTCAATACGATATTTGCTATTCGTTGCCATGGTTACCTATATAATATGTTCACGTCATGTAAAAATTAATCAATGCACGCTTAACTGGTTTATTTTTGACAGATCCATCAAACAAAAGATCGGCTGATTTTTTTTTCATTTTTAAAATATTTCTGAAACTATAAAGTTTAGAAAAAAATCTTTCAACGAAACTCTTGAAGAAATAAATAGAATAATAAGCCGTTACGAAAAGTATTCCTTTATTATTTAAAAAACATCGTTATAGCATATATCTCTTCTGTGCATGCGCCGATTTTCCCTAAAAACAGTAGGGCTGTTCATATTTGTGTGTCAAACATCTTCCCAAAATTTGGTTTCAATCCGTTCATCCGTTTGATCTGTATCGTGTTCACAGACACAGAGAGTTTTTCCAAAAATATGTTTTTTTGGATTTAGGTGACCTCAAAGCAAAAAAATATTGGAAAATTTTGAAAAATGAATTTTGACCCTAATTAGTTCCTTTAGTTGCAATGGTAAAATGAGAGGTTAGGAGACCTGACAGTCCGGACTCCAATCAAAAACGTTAATTTGTTAGCGGGACGAAATATTATTATGCCTTGCGTAACTGCGCGTTACATTTACAACTACTACATAGTGTCTGGTGCTTAATGAGGGGTGAAGGACTGCGGGGGATGCGGTGCTGAGCGTCCTGAGGCGAGCCTTCATCACGGTCCTTGATTGACGTATCCGGTGCAGGTAGATATGGGCCGTGATGGGCTGTCGTCAGTAGCTATGCCAGTTGTACAGTTTAGTGCTGATAAACCGACATTTCCGTGACATTCAGAATCCATTACGCGGGCAGCCATTGAGGACTGCCGACAGAAATGAAAACTTAAAAAAAAAACACACGCTTTAATAGCAAACCGAACTAAAAAGTAGAAAATAGTTATTAACAAAATAATTCAATTATAGTAAAAAAGCTTGATATTAAATGTTACAATTATTTAATTGGTAGCTATTTATATAAAATTAGAGTTATAATGAAAATATAGTACGCTTTTTTACTATAATAATTGAATTATTTTTTTAATAATTATTTTGTACTTTTTAGTTCGGTTTGCTATTTAAGCGTGTTTTTTTAGTTTTTTATAATTTATTTTCTTAATAGTCTTGTAACGACATCAAAAGAAAATTTTTTTCAAAATTTTCAAGTTTAAATTTTTCAAAATTTTTAAATTTAAATTTAGTTTTATGAAATAATTGTATTGTCATCGGCCCCTGACACGTGTACAAATTTTCAAGTTAATCAAACTTCTTGAAATTCGTAAAAATTACGCTGAAAGATTCCTTTACATACATACAGGCAAGCTAATACAAGCGTGTTAAAAATAAATACTAACATATTTTTTAAACGTAAAGATTGATACAACTATTGAAAGTACATACAGTATGTAAACGCGTAAGGTGCACATAGGGTAATTAGCATTGGGAAAAAATACTTGGATCAGAGTTAGCCATGACTGCATTAATTGTTATTTCTATTGAATTATCGTGGTAATCTTGAGGATTTGTATTTTATTTTGATTTATTTTTATTTTACTTGGCTTTTTTAATAATAAAAAGCTCTTATAAATCATTATTTTAATTTTTTGTACAAAAATAAAACAAAAAAAACAACTCCATCTGTTTGGAAACATTTCATTCAAAAACTGTCTGACTGGTATGACGTATGCGCGTCGGTAAATCAGTGACCCAATGTCTTTAGGTTCAACACGAATAGGCGGAGATATTTGATCTCGCATCATATTTAAGTATTTTTGGGAATTTAATGTTCCATTAATAAAAAAAGTCTGATTATGTTGTAATCATTTGAATATTTTCTTCGGTAGTATACACATTCATTTTGCAAAAGAATATTATCTGTCAAATTGAAAAACAAGATTTCAAGGCTCACTCTGATCCAGTCATTTTTTCCTAATGTTAATTTCCCTATGTGCACCTTACGTGTTTACATACTGTATATGCTTTGCTTATGTCATTCATTATATAAAAAAAATTAATAGTAAAAAAGCATTTTTAAAATCACGCTTTTATTTAAAAGCACTAAAAAGAAGAAAATAAACTTTAAATTAAATCGAACCCAATCATTCATTACATTATACAATTTATATGATATAAAAGCTTGTCGCAAGATTTTCAGACAAACATTGCATTTATAATATCTGTCTTTATTAGACGAATCAGCGAAAAAAGGTCCGGTCGTGTTATTTCATGACGCAACATATTTTGACGTATTATATTCAATTTACGGCCCGGTTCGGCTTTGCTCGAGTTTGTAAATTGCCACCGTTTTTTCGCCGACTTACGTCGCAAAATTGATATCCACGAAAAGCGCTTAACATTAAAATGGGCATAGTAAGCTATCCTTAAAAGACAGACATATGCCATCGCGGACTTTTCTGTAGACCTATAAAAGAGGAACAATTCCACCATACACTGTTTTGTTATATCTCAAAGGGATTAGGCAACTTTTTCGAAGAAAGCTCCCAGTCGGCTTGATTTTTTCCGACATCTTCAACAATCATCGTCATATTTCAAACAATTTACACAAAACATTAATGAACTATACACATAAACCTTTCTCTTGAATCACTCCGTCCATTGGTGAAAAACGTATGAAAATCCGTTCGGTAGTTTTTGAGTTTATCGCGTTCAGACAGACGCAGCGGGAGGGACTTTGTTTTAGTTAGGCTATCTTGGACGAGCTCCGTTTATGGAACCTGTTGTGTTGGTGTAAATGTAAGGAAGGGTTACATTATAGATGGGGGTGTAGCAGAAAGACGTGCTATACAGTCCCATTAAAACTTGAGATATATAGGAGGCGGTGCGAGGCGTCGGAACGCTTGAGGAGACGACGGCGGGGGCGGCAGTTGTCCTCTAAAACCCGTTTTACAAATAATTACACCCTTCAACCGCAAAAGAACAAATTAACTGTTCTTATGATGATATTTTTTTAAGTGTGTATTTATTTAATAACCTTTTTAAGTGTCAAGGCGCATTTTTTATAATTTAAATAAAAAGAAATAATTACGAAGAGTTCTGGAAATTAAGTTCAATAATAAATCTTTTTCAAGTCAAACTTCCTCTGTCGTATAGATAGGTATATGTGTGTTTACTACAACTCTGACGTCACACTTCAAACCATCATCGTTTTTTGCAATTATAAATTGAAATAATTAATCAACCTCGTGTTTTCGTGGATACAAACCGATAATTTTTGAGTTCTCATTCGATAGATTGTCGTGTTCAGTCAATTTTATCATGTTTTACCATTCCAACCCACATGTGGGGAATGGTAATACTAGTTTAGGTCAAAATTCACTTCAAAAATTTTACAATATTTTTTCGTTTTGAGGTGTCTTGAATCCAAAAAACATATTTTTGGAAAAACTCTGTGCGTCTGTTTGTCTGTTGGTCTTTTAGTTTGTTGGTCTGTTAGTCTGTGAGCACGATACAGGCCAAACGTATGAACGGATTCAAAAATGAGAACGGAAATATGAAGAGCCCTATTGTTTTTGGGGAAATTCGGCGCATGCGCAAAAGAGATGTATGCGATAACATTATTTTTTATAGAATAATGGTATACTTTTCACAACGGCTTATTATTCTATTTATTTTTTCAAAAAAGTTTTATTATTTTTTTTTCTAAACTTTTTAGTTTCGGAAATATTTTAAAAATAAAAAAAATCAGCTGTTTTTTGTTTTGTAAATCTGTCAGAAATAAACTAGTTAAGCATGCTTTGATAAATTTTTACATAATGTCGAACATACTATGTAGATAACCGTGGCCACGAATAGCAAGTATCATATTGAATACTAGCCAATACCCGCGTCACATCTCACGATATCAGAAATTTTATTCTCTTTAAGTATTATACTATATCAAATGTCTATATTTTTGAAGTTGAAATGATCCCATTGCCCAATTGGCTGGTATTTTTTTATAGTGTTTAAGACCCTATGGCGACGCTCTAGTTTTCATTTTTTTTTGAGCGCGAGTGTAAAATGGCGAACAAGTGAGTGCCTACTAGGAAGGAAATGGTGTTGGGCTTATATTAGAAGCCGAGGGACTGTCACGTGTAAGTAATGTTTCGAACTTCCAAGAAAATAATTAGACTTTATTATAAAAATGTCTAATGTTCACATAGTAATGTGCTCTTAATATTACACTCGATGAGCTTTTCGGGGGGCGCGGAGGAGAGCTGTTAATGAAGCTTGATTTACTTCCGCTGGCGTCGGATACAGGAATTTTTATAATGTTTGTGCAATAATGAGGAAAAATTTTATGTTCAAACGTCGCCTGAATCAATTTTTCAACATTTTATAAATTTTATAGATGTTTCTGATATTCTTCTTTATCTCTTTTTTGTAGCTTTTATAGTTGAAAAACATTTATGATAGAATTCCATAAGGTTAAAAAAGGATGATGAAGTCGCATATCGAAAGCTCACCGAAGCTTATGCTACCTGTATATGATTACTAGCCGTTACCCGCGGCTTCGCACGCGATTGAGATGAAACACGGATGCGTTCCTATTATTTGGTATAGTTACTCCTTTCTTGACGTAGAAACCCACTAAGAACGGATTTTATACAATTCCTATCCAAAACGGAATTTTTCACCTCATTGCAAAGCAGTATTCGAAATATTGGCAAAAAAAACGTGTATTAATCTGCCATATATTCGATGTCAGAGATGTACAAGATACCTCATAAAATGTATCTGAAATACAAGTTACAAGATACCTCTAAGTAAAGCATTTGAGATATCGGATACAAGATACTTTTGGAAATGGTATTTGAAATACTAGATACAAAATACGTATCTTCTAAATACTTTTTTTAAATAAGATACTTTTTGAAAACATATTTTTATTATTCCTAAGTAAAACTTTATTATTTAGCTCATTAAGTTATAATATAGGTACATTTTTAATTCAACGTTTCGGCCTCCTTTCGGAGATCGCCTTCAAGAATGAAAATTCTTAACTAATCCGCGACAAATAGCGGTAAAAAGTAGTTTTGTGTTTAAATATAACAAACACCAAAAAACACTTCGCGATCTTAAGCTCTCTTAAACAAATGTATATGTTTAATTTTTTAGGTACAACACCTAAAAAATTAAACATATACAATAATTTTTGTTTATTGTATAACACCTAAAAAATTAAACATGTACCAAACAAAGAAATATAAGCCATTTTATTATAAATGTAAGAAAATATGATATATTCCACTTATTATACTTTTATTATATTATAGTAGACTCTAGATACAATCTTTTGATAGGATGATAAATTAAAATTTTAGGGTGCGTTCAATTTTGGCTTTATGATTCCGCAACGAAAAAAATGCATATGTAAATAGTAACAGTATCTTAGTATTTACAAAATACTAAGATTCCAAAACAATGTATCTATAAATACAAGATACAAAATGCTAGATTAAAAAAGTATTTCAGATACCTACAAGATGAAAATACGTATTTTGTATCTTGTATCTGTATTTTAAATACTAATTGTACCTATCTAAGATAATTCACATCTCTGTTCGATGTTTATTATCATACTATAGTAGCGTGTTCCGGCTTCTCCCGAATTGCCACCGTTTTTCCGTCGACTTGTTGCAAAGTTGGTCTCCACGACAAACGCTTTTATTTTAACGCGATAATGTATAGCCCATGTCATCCTGAAGGTTTTTTCTAAATATTGGTGAAACAAAATTTTGAAATCGGATGAGATTATTTTCTACATCCAAACTTTACCTCTTTATAATAGCATAGATTGCTACCGTTTTTCCATCCACTTACCTACGTTGTAAAACTGGTCTCCACGAAAAACGTTTTTATTTCAACGTGATAATAATATATAGCATATGTCCATCCTGAAGGTTCATTCTAAATAGTAGTGAAAGAATTTTTCAAATAGGTGCAGTGGTACGAGAGATTAATTTAAACAATTTAGAGTTGTACTTATAGAAATTTGGAAGCATGTTAATTGTAAAAGGTAGGTAATCTTTTAAATGTAAAGAAAAACCATTCCAAAATTGTTAAAAATTTTTATTATATTATAAGCGCTTTCGACCTAAGTCATCATCAGATAAAATTATTTCTCACACAATGAATGTATAATTTGATACATCTTAATGGAATTGTTAGACATACTATACTTGACTTTCCCTTACCCTTCAAAAATAGCTAGTATTTGTCAATTTTCATAATTTTTTAAAAATGTCTAACAATTCCATTAAGATGTATCAAATTATACATTCATTGTGTGAGAAATAATTTTATCTGATGATGACTTAGGTCGAAAGCGCTTATAATATAATAAAAATTTTTAACAATTCTGGAATGGTTTTTCTTTACATTTAAAAGTTTACCTTTTACAATGTACGAGAGATTATCCTCCTCATACACACAAAATTACAAAATTCGCACTCTATTTTTATAATATTAGTATAGATTATCTGTTAAATTCAATAATAAAATTTGTATACTGTTATCCGGTAGACTTTTGTACGGGGGAGCTTGGACTACTATTATATTATAGAAGAACAGTCAATTCTAACAATATTCGAAACGCAAAACATCAACCTCTTTGACATGAAATTTCTCACAGTTCCGAGTGAAGTTAGCTTCTTTTGAAAGCAAACTTTAAATATTTACATTTAATTTAGCTCTCAAACATGACCGCATCGTGTTGTAGGTAGCTAATCTGGTGAGTGAAAAGTTTTGTAAAACTAATAATACCCTGTAACGTCGCTGATACAAAGCTTGATGTTAAATTGACATTGAAAGCGAATGTATAGGTATGTTCCAATACACCACCGAACCAGTTTGGGACCCGTCAGCCGTCGGGTACCCGTGCAGAGTAAAAATACTGTACCAACCGGTACAGGTCAGTTCGACGCCACCGTTTCGACGCCAACGGTTCGACGCCAACGGTTCGACGCCAACGTTTCGACGCGTGGTCAGTTCGACGCGAGGTCGTTTCGACGTGGGGTCAGTTCGACGCCATACTTTTTTTCGTAATTTTTTTATTTTTAGAATAACTTTGCATCATCATTCAAATAAATGCGATATGCCTGATATAATATGATATAATATATTTTATATGTTATATAATATATGAAGCGTGATTCAAATAAATAAGTAATATGGCTGATATAATAGATATTATATATAATAAATGTTAATGTGAAACCCAAAAAGCTATAACAAAGAATTCAACAGGAATTACTTCGTTGATAAGAAAAACCTGTCGTTGTACTTTACTATTAAAAATTCACGTTGAACTTTACGTGGAACGATTCACAACAATTTGTTGTCATGTCCATACAGGTTTTTCTTATCAACGAAGTAATTCCTGTTGAATTCTTTGTTATAGCTTTTTGGGTTTCACATTAACATTTATTATAATATATAATATCTATTATATCAGTCATATTACTTATTTATTTGAATCACGCTTCATATATTAATATATAACATATAAAATATATATGTTATATTATATCAGGCATATCGCATTTATTTGAATGATGATGCAAAGTTATTCTAAAAATAAAAAAAAGCACGAAAAAAGAGTATGGCGTCGAACTGACCCCGCGTCGAAACGTACGGCGTCCAACTGACCACGCGTCGAAACGTTGGCGTCGAACCGTCGGCGTCGAAACGACCTGCTTCGTGTACCAACACAGCTATTGACTAAAATCTGTACTGCAAGTCTATGGAACGACACGTATATACATAATAATATGTGTTTCAGATCCAGTAATTATTAGGAATATTATTTCTAAGAGGATAATGGATCAATAATAAAAATGCTGTTAAGCAATATTTTTAATCGCGACGTTTCGTTTTAATTTTTAAAACTTCCTCAGGCTCAGATATCTGAATATTATATAAAAATAATATATTATAAATAAAATGCACAATATTACCATCAATGTTAAGTTATTCTTTAAGAGCCTGAGAAAGTTTTAAAAATTAAAATCCCCGCTCAACTTCAAGACATCCTCAGTGACAACAGAGAAAATATTGAAAAATTATTCCAGTTCCTAAAAAATACCGATCTCTTTAACAAAATCTAAGCATCAGTTAAACCTCGTTATTTACAGCCTACTTCATACCTAGAGCTAATGGCCTTGCTGCCGAAGCCTCATAATATATAAAAAAATAGAAACGAAACGTCGCGATTGAAAATATTGTTTAACAGCATTTTTATTATTGATCCATTATCCTCTTAAAAATAATATTTATGTATATACATAGTTAATTATATAGGCGACCGGTATTTGCTCGCATTCTTCTCGGGAGAAGAAACTATGACTTTCACCTCTATCACTTGGGGGTCGGAAATGCGTCATTTTTTATGATAAAGACACTTCTGTGAAGAATTTTCGTTTTATTTTTTTATTTATTGTAAATTTTGACAACGCAACATAAAATCTAACAGTAAATTTCGTGGTTTTTAGCTTTGGGAAGGTTGGCCAATTAGTAAACTATCAAATCATGGAAAAATTCAGGCCAAAAAATAAGAATATATACTTTTTTTTAATTTTTAAGTCCCAAAATTAGGATTTTTGTAAAAATACAACCGAAGTAGATTTCTTCGAAAATGGCGCATTTCTGACCCCCAAATAATAGCGATTAAATCATTCCAAATCGGTCATAGTTTCTTCTCCCGAGAGGAATACGAGCAATTACCGGTCATCCTATATATAATTAAATAATAATAATTAAATAATTATAAAATTATAATTCAATTGACGTTTCGATTCGGATTTGAGTCTTCTATTATAATTCCATATGGATAGTAAAAAAGGAAATTAAATTATTTTACTCAACTTGGTTTACCAGTGGCAGCGTGAATGACAAATAAACCGTATATTTTTCAAAACCAACTCTTTGTTCGTTTTATTGTCTTTTGTTATTGTATAAATGATTTTGCATTTGACGACAATTTGTTTTTGAAATATTGATATAGGTTTAAGCGATAATTACGGTTTGGGACAGATATTATATTGTATGCGTGTATAGTACATAGTATATGTACAATCCGATGATTCCGATGAATACGATTCATCATAATCGTATTTTGTATGCAAACAGCGGTTTTGGTAGTTTATGTGGTAGTTACGACCGTCTAAAGCCGACAGTACACGATTCAATTTTTTTTTTGTATTAGAATATAACTAACAAAAGGAAAAATTGTCACTTTGCCTCAAACACCAACCTTTGAGGCAAGGTGACAATTTTTTCTTTTGTAATGTCTGAACACAAAATCGTAGTGGGGTCCAACCAAGCCTTGAATTTTTAACTTTTCGAAATTATATTTGCAAAAAAAGTCCTTGAAGTTCTTTCAAATACCTTCAAATTTAGTTAACAAAATAAATAAGCCCGATCATTTAGTCGGGTCTAAATGTTTTCCAGGCGGTTTCGAAACTTAGCCTATAAATGTGGAGTATTATATCTACAGTTGCTCTTGTGAATTTATTTATGTGTTGTAATAATTAACCTTTTGTGAAGTGTATAGTTGTAAAACATTAAAGTTAGTGGAAGTTTTGTGTAAGGATAAAATATTATTATTTTAATGAAACTTTTTTTGACGTTTACACTAAAGCCATCGGTGGGACTTTTGGCTGAACGTCAAAATATTCAAAAAAGAAGAGCAAGGAGTATAGTGCAGTGTATTATTTATTTCGTAACTAACTTTTCTACCTGATAATTTGTTTGGTGAATTGAAAGTAAATTTTATTCTCACGAATAAATTTGTTCCAAGATTAGTAACTTCTATCTTCAATATGGTGTCGGTGTCGGTCGTGTCGTTAAAATTCAATTCAATTCAATTTTATTTGTAAAATAAATAGATATTTACAAAGCGTCATAGTAAACCCTTAAAACTAGATAAGTAAAATTTAAAATAAAATAATGACTGTTATTATGATTTATAGCAGTATGTTACATTGTGACAAATTCGTTGACCTCATAGAATGTTTTACTTAAAAGAAATGTTTTTAAGTTACATGTAAATTTTTTATATGTTTTTATTTGCTTCAATTCGGGCGGTAAACAGTTAAATAGTTTGGGGCTACGAATTGAAGGAAATTTAGCAGTCAATTCAAGTCTGTGTTTTGGTATCTGTTTGTCATATGGCCTTCGCGTGTCAAATGAGCTGATCACATTGTAGAAATATGAGTCTTCGTATTTCTTGACGAAAGAAACACTTTGCAAGATATATATACCAGGAACTGTCAATATGCCATATTTTTTAAAGTAAGGCCTGCACGAAAATGTTAAATTGTGCAGAAAAAAGCTAATTATAATTTGATTTGAAACTGTAATTTTTATGACAACGAATCGCGACGGAAACAATGTCTAGTGTAAACTTAGAAAATGTTTCACGGTCTTATCTAAAACTTGGTTTATTTTATTTGAAACTTAAATAGTGAAGTGCTGTAGAATAAAGCTGCTGATGGCTAAGTACACACGGCAGCGTAATCTTCTGACGTCAGACGTGTTATTTGCTCTCTTTAGATTTACGCGTTAGGATATTTATCGACAAAATAGGTCCGTACTTTTATATTTCACAAAAAAAAAACTCCGGGTCGCAGTGCCAAACCCTGCCGATAATATAGTGTATTTGATAATACAGGCAGTGTGGCTTTATTACGTAATCTTAGGTTTGTTTTTGAACAAAATAAAAAAAATACCCCTTAATACAACTGTAGCAAGCTTTGTTACATTAACTCTCTCTCTCTTTTTTGTAATATTGTCAAAATTAGTTTTCCTTAGCTACGCTGGAAAAATGAAGGTTGTTATAATTTGGAATTACTTCATCATTTTACGAATTGTTATTAATTCAACCAAAGCGTTCTATTTTTTATAAGTAAGAACTTAACAGTGCTTACCCAACCTTTAAAATAATATTTTTTTACTTAATTAGTGTATTTGCCATAAGGCACTTACACTATTGGCGTCGGTCGGATGGCGGGACCTAGGGGTCGGACCAAAATTTCTCGACGTTTCATAAGTTTCTAAGAAGTTTGGCACCATTTTTGGAAAAGTATGTTCCCGGGAAAAAATAATTCATGCCTAATCATATCTGATTATATATGTCAGATATCATTATATATAGAATATATATAATTATACACGAAATTTTATATAATTATGTATGATTATATATGGACTTATATATAATTATATATAAGTAGATCTGATCAAACCTGACTAATATGTGTCCATATATAATTATATATAGGCCTATATATAATTATATATAATCATACCTGACTAATATCAGTCCATATACAATCATATATAGTCATAAATATAATTATATCTAATCGTATCTGACTAATATCAATCCATATCTAATTATATATAGGTCTATATATAATTATATCTAATCGTACCTGACTAATAAGTTCATGTATAATTATATATAGAGTCCTATGTATAATTATATCTATACTATATTTTGGTATCCATGGTTATCAGTCAAATAATTGACAACAGAAAAAAAATAATAAGTTAGTTCAGAAGAAGATTTGACAGAAAGAGAAGTGATTCGTCGGAAAAGAGTTTTTGTTGTCTCAATTCATGAAAGATGACTTATTTTTTAATATATACCAACTACCAAGTTATAGAGGTTGAAACTTCGAAGTGACTTAATTTTATGTGCGCGTTTAGTGCTACGGGATTTTGACTGAATTAATTTTTTTACGTGTTTGGATTTTATAAATCAGGATTTTGTTTATTGCTTGTATAAATTGTTTAATTTTGGATAGTATTTAATTATTCGAATTTTTGATGATAATTTAATTTTTTGTAAAATATATAAACTATATTATAGTTATTAAATTGTTATTGATCTCACTTGTGCCTATTTAATTTAATTATTTTTCCTCGGGCAAGTACATTATGATGCGCATCATAATGCACTTACTCGGGAAAAAAAATAATTGAATCATTTTTTTCCCGGGCGCCCGGGGAAAAAATGATTTTGCCTAATCACATATGATTATACATGAGTCATGAGTATACATTATAATTATATATTGTTATATATAACTATACATATATTATATATAATCAGATCTGGCCAATTTTCGGATCTGACTACATATACTCATGCATAATCATATATGGTCAATTTTTTCCCGGCCCGGGAAAAAATAATTCATGCCTAATCATATCTGATTATATATGTCAGATATCATTATATATAGAATATATATAATTATACACGAAATTTTATATAATTATGTATGATTATATATGGACTTATATATAATTATATATAAGTAGATCTGATCAAACCTGACTAATATGTGTCCATATATAATTATATATAGGCCTATATATAATTATATATAATCATACCTGACTAATATCAGTCCATATACAATCATATATAGTCATAAATATAATTATATCTACCCGGGAAAAAATTGACCATATATGATTATGCATGAGTATATGTAGTCAGATCCGAAAATTGGCCAGATCTGATTATATATAATATATGTATAGTTATATATAACAATATATAATTATAATGTATACTCATGACTCATGTATAATCATATGTGATTAGGCAAAATCATTTTTTCCCCGGGCGCCCGGGAAAAAAATGATTCAATTATTTTTTTTCCCGAGTAAGTACATTATGATGCGCATCATAATGTACTTGCCCGAGGAAAAATAATTAAATTAAATAGGCACAAGTGAGATCAATAACAATTTAATAACTATAATATAGTTTATATATTTTACAAAAAATTAAATTATCATCAAAAATTCGAATAATTAAATACTATCCAAAATTAAACAATTTATACAAGCAATAAACAAAATCCTGATTTATAAAATCCAAACACGTAAAAAAATTAATTCAGTCAAAATCCCGTAGCACTAAACGCGCACATAAAATTAAGTCACTTCGAAGTTTCAACCTCTATAACTTGGTAGTTGGTATATATTAAAAAATAAGTCATCTTTCATGAATTGAGACAACAAAAACTCTTTTCCGACGAATCACTTCTCTTTCTGTCAAATCTTCTTCTGAACTAACTTATTATTTTTTTTCTGTTGTCAATTATTTGACTGATAACCATGGATACCAAAATATAGTATAGATATAATTATACATAGGACTCTATATATAATTATACATGAACTTATTAGTCAGGTACGATTAGATATAATTATATATAGACCTATATATAATTAGATATGGATTGATATTAGTCAGATACGATTAGATATAATTATATTTATGACTATATATGATTGTATATGGACTGATATTAGTCAGGTATGATTATATATAATTATATATAGGCCTATATATAATTATATATGGACACATATTAGTCAGGTTTGATCAGATCTACTTATATATAATTATATATAAGTCCATATATAATCATACATAATTATATAAAATTTCGTGTATAATTATATATATTCTATATATAATGATATCTGACATATATAATCAGATATGATTAGGCATGAATTATTTTTTCCCGGGTAATCGTATCTGACTAATATCAATCCATATCTAATTATATATAGGTCTATATATAATTATATCTAATCGTACCTGACTAATAAGTTCATGTATAATTATATATAGAGTCCTATGTATAATTATATCTATACTATATTTTGGTATCCATGGTTATCAGTCAAATAATTGACAACAGAAAAAAAATAATAAGTTAGTTCAGAAGAAGATTTGACAGAAAGAGAAGTGATTCGTCGGAAAAGAGTTTTTGTTGTCTCAATTCATGAAAGATGACTTATTTTTTAATATATACCAACTACCAAGTTATAGAGGTTGAAACTTCGAAGTGACTTAATTTTATGTGCGCGTTTAGTGCTACGGGATTTTGACTGAATTAATTTTTTTACGTGTTTGGATTTTATAAATCAGGATTTTGTTTATTGCTTGTATAAATTGTTTAATTTTGGATAGTATTTAATTATTCGAATTTTTGATGATAATTTAATTTTTTGTAAAATATATAAACTATATTATAGTTATTAAATTGTTATTGATCTCACTTGTGCCTATTTAATTTAATTATTTTTCCTTGGGCAAGTACATTATGATGCGCATCATAATGTACTTACTCGGGAAAAAAAATAATTGAATCATTTTTTTCCCGGGCGCCCGGGGAAAAAATGATTTTGCCTAATCACATATGATTATACATGAGTCATGAGTATACATTATAATTATATATTGTTATATATAACTATACATATATTATATATAATCAGATCTGGCCAATTTTCGGAATCTGACTACATATACTCATGCATAATCATATATGGTCAATTTTTTCCCGGGCGGGTTTATATATTATGTATATATTTATATATATATATATATATATATATATATATATATATATATATATATATATATATATATATATATATATATATATATATATATATATATATATATATATATATATATATATATATATATATATATATATATATATAGGTGCGGGCAATAACTTTCGAAGGAGTTAATTGATTTTAACGAAATTTGGACCACATGTTAAAATCCATCACCGCACGAAGCCTATTTAAAATGGGCCACTTTAAGGGGGGCATTTAGGGGTTGAAAAATGTTTTTGGGCCCAAAAATACCGAAAAAATTCTCAGAATCGTTTCAAATTTGAAATTTAACCCTTTAGTAATTATTGAAATGTGCTGCTAAAATTTTAATAAAATCGGCCCGACAGGACCGGACTTACAAATTTTATGAAAACGCAAGTTTATTGATATGGATTTGCATACTGAAGGGTGTATATAATTTGATACAGATGTTGAATTGGTATATAGTATTGAAATTAAGAAAAAAATGTTGTTTTAAGGGGTGTATTAAGGGATAATTTTTTTCTTTTGTCCAAAAACAAAGTTAAGTTCATACAATAGAGCCACACTGCTTATAAAAGCAAATACACTATATTGTCGGCAGGGTTTCGCACTGCGACCCGAGTTTTTTAAATACTAATATCAATCCAACATCTGTACCAAATTAAATACACCTTTCAGTATGCAAATCCATACCCACAAACTAGCGTTTTCATAAAATTTGTAAATCCGGTCCTGTTGGGCCGATTTTATTAAAATTTTAGAAGCACATTTTAATAATTACTAAAGGATCAAATTAGAAATTTTAAAAGATTCCGAGAATTTTTTCGGTACTTTTGGGCCCAAAAACTTTTTTCAACCCCTAACATGTCTGACACCTCGAATATGTTCGACATATTCGAGGTGTCAGACATTTTAAATGATTTATGTTATTTGTCAGAGAACATTGTTTTAGCGTTTTTGTTGAAGTTTTTAAGCTATCCAATTAAAAAAACAAACAGTATCTATAAATTTTTACATGTCGTCAAAACGACATCTTTCGGAAAATTTAGAGGGAAAACGCCCCAAAATCAAGAATAGTCATAGAGGAAATAGGTGTCAGATTAGGCCTAATGAAGCCATATACAAAATTTGGGGAGAGTATGTGTCAGTAAAATTTTTGCCGACGGGCACTCTGACTATAGTGTATATGTAGCCTTTTCTCTAGCCACGGTAACTAATTTCACATAACCGTTTCTTAATCCTAAAATAACAAAATTGTCAACAAATGCTAGAACCTAAGAAATTTCACTTCTAACGCGCGTGAGTCTTGAAATTAATTACGACAGGTATTGATGACTAGCGGTCCCGCCCGGTTTCACCCGGGTGCAAAAGAACGAATGGGGAAGGGAGGGACATGAGTACGCACATTCATCTTAGTTTACATGATGATCGGAGTTACCGTTCAAAAGTTTTTGTCGTTAAAAAGCAGTAATTATACTTTTTAGTATAGATAATATATTTTTTTTAAATCAATATAATTACTGGAATTAATAAAATATAATAAATATTTAATTGAAAACACTGTAGGAAAATTATTTTTATATAGGTCCCTATAGTTATAACAGTTTTCAAATTAGTTATTAATTAGATCTATTTAATTTTAATTAGTCGTAAATAAAACTAAAATAAATTTAATTGTAAGAAAGTAATGTAGAAAATAAAAAAAATTAAAAACTTATTCGCTCAACGTGGGGCTCGGACTCACGACCCTGATATCAAGAGTCACGTACTCTACCGACTGAGCTATTCGGACTTCTGATGCGCTAGCGGCTAGACTATATTGATATATTTAGTTGCGGCATTCCACCTAAATAGAAGCTCATTTTTGAGATACATTTTGCAACATTTTTCATTTATGCTCCGCTCGTATTGGTCGTAGCGTGATATTATATAGCCTATAGCCTTCCTCGATAAATGGGATATCCAACAAAAAAAAATCAATTGAACCAGTAGCTCCTGAGATTAGAGCTTTCAAACAAACAAACAAACAAACAAACAAACTCTTCAGCTTTATATATTAGTATAGAAATAGATATATAGATGACCAAGTGCCGTCCTGTTTCAGTCGACACTACAGTCTTAGCGCCTAGTCTCGAAACTAACGCTTTTCCAAACGCCGAGCCGAGACCGGAGACTGCGGCCTCCTTCTTGAAGCGATAAATTAATTAACAATCATTATACAGTTTGTGTTGCGACGTCTGCTGAATTTTGCTCCGGCTCTCCTCTGTTTGAACGCGTTGGGAATAATTTAATCTGTTTTGAAACAAATTACTCCGTCCGTTCGGTTTGACCAGGCGTGAGTAATTCGTTTACAGTAAAACAAACGAATCATTTGACCAACAATTATGTCCAGATAGTCTTTTATTAAAAAAGTTTCACGTTTATTTACAGAAAACAAAAACAAACACATTATGTTATTGTTTCGTCGATTATAATCTCTTTTCAGAAAACAAAAGTAAAGCGCACAATATATTTTCAGATCCGAAAAGGTGATAATTGAATCTTATTTCAAATGAACTATAAATCTTTGTCTTATTACAATTAGACTGAATTAAAATTAATGAAAATAAAAGAATGTCATTGAGTTTGTTTAAATTCTTTAAAAATGGTAGTATAGTAGAACTTTATCGAAGAGATCGGCCCGAAATTTCGAATCATTAATAATAATATAACTCATAACAGAAGCCATTCTCACCCTTGCTATTAACATTCCAATCCACAAGTGAGGAATGGTACATTAATAGATAAAAAATCTTATCGTTTTGAGGTTCCCCGAATCCAAAAAACATATTTTTGTTAGTCTGTTTGTCAGTGAGCACGATACAGGCCAAACGGATAAGCGGATTGAAATCAAATTTTAAGAGAATGTTTGGTATGCAAATATGAAGAGCCCTGTTGTTTTTGGGGTAATTGGCGCATGCGCAGAAGAGATATATTATGCTACAACGGTGTTTTTTGTATAATACTGGTATACTTTTCATAACGGCCTATTATTCAATTTATTTTTTCAAGAAAGTTTTGTTAAAAAAGTTTTTTTTTAACTTTATTGTTTCGGAAATATTTTGAAAATAAAAAAAATCATCTGTTCTTTTGTTTTGTAGATCTGTCAGAAACAAACTAGTTAAGCCCTACTATATCAAAAGTCAACATTTTTTTCATTTGGCTGGAATTATTTTTATTCTACCACACTTCCCGTTATTTTCTACATTTTTTCAACTTCAACTAATTAATAGCAATGGGCGAATGAAGGAATTTAGGACATTAAGAATAAGGTAGGCAAATTTTGAGCATAGGATTTTGACAGGTAATCGGTCATGACCTTGAATAAGGAACCATCTTGATAGTTATCTGGAATTATTGAGGGAAACCATGGAAAACCTCAACAAGATGCCCATAGTACAGGAATTACCGTTTCTCGGCGAGAGGCAGCAGGAAAAAATCCCAGCCACATCTGCATCCGCCGGGATTCGAACCCGGTAACTCCCGAATGCGAGTCTAGTGTTCTCACCACTATGCTACACCGCTCGGTAAAACTTTGAATTAACGAAATTTCGAATTATTGATGTTTTTTATTTGATGTCGTTTCTTTATTTAAAATGTGGCCGAACTTGAACTGTCTGATATACATAAATATATACTTACTTTCAAGTTAAAATCAGCTATTTTGTAAGAGCTACGTGCAAAAAATGTAGTATGTATCTCGACTGTAATTCTATTATGGCGTGTGACTGTTGAAACTCGCCGGTCGTTCGTTTTAACATAATGTCACAGTTCGTCCTTAAGATAACACTTTACGATCTAGATGCGTATAATACGCGCCAAGGATCTAAGAGGTTCGGAAGTTAGTCACAAACAGCGTCGCAAAAGCATATCTTAGAGCCGTTGATACTCCCACCACCTTCCAGCTACCTCACGGAACGTGCGCTCGTCGGTGATTGGCCGTGATCGCTTTCCTGCTTTAAAGTACAGTCGAGTACGCTATTGTCAAGTTGTTATTGTTATTTTAGTTGTGTTGAGTTGCGAGTTTGTAGTTTTTCAACAGACTGTACAAGTGCAAGTCCGCATTCGCATCTAACTTCCGAACCTTTTAGATTCGTGGCGCGTATTATAAGCTACTATTTGCTCCCTATATACTTTACGACATTTTTATTGTTATTTATTGTTTTTTATGCATTCAAATAGGACGACAATAAATAAAATATAAACAAAATATCCAATCTCATTTTAAGTTGGAATTTGAGTTTTTTAGATTTATATGCGTAAGTACATAAAAAAAATCTTACTGCGATAATTTGCTTCTGCGATATGAACTGACGGAAGCCGTGGCTCGTATTTCTTCTCTGAAATCCTCTGTGATTTACAGACAATCCAATTGTATTGGCATTGTGAGCATCCCGGCTACATTATAGCATATGATAATATTATATATATAGACCCCATGGTACAAAAGTCCGTTCAGTATTGTTTGAGCTCATATACTTTTATTCTATACTGAGCATAGGAATAAAATCGGAATCGAACTATTAGGGTGCAAACATATGAATTAAAAATAATGACTCTGCCGTCGCTATATCTATATCATTTATTAATGTATGCCAAAGAAAATATATCATCCTTCAACAGAATTAAAGATAACCATAATTATGACACAAGGAATAAAGAAGCACTTCGACTACCTAAGTATAATCTATCCAGTTCTCAGAATAATTGTCACTATACATCTCAAAAATTTTACAATATTCTACCTCAACCAATAAAAAATTTGCCATTACGTAAGTTTAAAAATAAAATAAAAGTATACTTGACTGAAGCGTGCCTCTACAATATAGATGATTTTAGACTGTAATATTTTATATATTTTAATGTATTTGACAATCTTGACATGTCTAATAGATACATTTTGTATCCCGACTTGATAAAATAAATATATTATTATTATTATTTTACTTCTGTCTTTTTTACGCCGTAAGCACTGGCGTATCCAGGACGGCAAAACAAGCACGGGACACGGCTTAAGAAATTTCTAATTTGCCCCCTCCTTGGCCAAAAGCTGGGTACCTACGCCTATGTTAACGTCATAGAAAAAGACAAAGTTTTTGAAACAGAGATACTTTATTCAGATTGAATGCAAGTACATCAACCAATCCTATCATCGGAGAAATCAGGAAATTACATCGAAGAAAGAGACGCAGATATATTTTCGATACGCTTTGTTGCGTTCACAAACCGCACATTGAGTAGATAGGCTTATTCATATAGTTAATTAATAGATATATGTTTGAGCTTTATTTTTACTCGACTGCGCAAAAGGAAGAGTTATAAGTTTCACATTCTATGTATCTGTTACGGTAAATGTAAACTCTTGGAAAATGTACACTTTTACCGTAAAATGTGCCGGGAAATGTACATTTGCCGCAATATCTACATTTAATGTACACATTTCCCGGCACATTTTACGGTAAAAGTGTACATTTCCCAAGAGTTTACATTTACCGTAACATATCGAATACACTAGTAAGAATATTCCAGCCAATTGGGACTATTCTAATTTCAAAAATATTGTCATTTGACATTATAATAAAAAAGAGTGTGCTTTAGACCACGCAACTGAAGTAAAACTTCTTCCTGCCATAATTTGTTATTATTCACCCGAAAATTCACAAAATATGAACTTTAAAATTATTTTACAATTTTATTCACTTTAAACGTAAAATATTTAATGTATTGAAAAAAATATTAATTTATAAAATTGTTCAAGAACGAAATGAACAGTCTAATGTAAGAAGAAAGAAATATAAACCTAAAGATACTTGCAAATTGTTATTTTTCGTTGCTTGGAAGTGGTGCAGCTATCCTAGATATTCTAGATTCCCGCCCCCATATCTACGCCACTGGTGAGACAAAGTAAACCATGTTAAAAACAACTTACATGACGTGGTTTAGTATATTATTACAGTACCTTTAAGGCAGACTACGAGTGACGTAACAAACAAAGAAAACGTTTTCGTATTAAAATCAGGAGCGTTTATTTTATGAACCTTCGGTGTCTCCAATGATTTTGGTACCAAATTTTGTTGTTAAACTTGAAAATTCGGAATTAGTATAATCACTCATAATAACCAAGTTGGACTGAAACAAATGCAAACGGAATGAACCGAACACCTCTCAAAAAAGGCAGGAGAGATAAATTCACATAAATTAGTACCTCTTACTTTGTATGGATTTATAATAATGGAGGTGTTTTCATTTAAAGTACACCTGGCAAACACATTAACAGCGAGTAAAAACGACGTTTATAAATTATAATAACGTATTAGTGATGTGTCGCTCCTGAGCGAGTCGTTCATAATGAACGACTCCTTTCTCGGAGCGGAGCGAGTCGCTCTTTTTTGTGAATGACTCACTCCGAGCGCCATTGCTCTGTGCTGAGCTGTTCTGTACTGTTGCATTTGCACATTTACAGAGCGCACACCGCACAGGGCACAGAGACACTAGTGAACTTTGCACGTACGGAGTTATCTTTGCTGAGTCGTTAAATGTTGAATGACACACTGTTTACAGTGACTTAAACCATTCACATTGACGTCGTTGGCAAAGATATAATATTGTAACAATAAACATTATTATTGTTATGCTTTTATTATACTTTATAGTTTATACGAAATGCGAATAATATAAGATCAGAATCATAATAAAATGAGCTCAGAGCTGAGTGTGTGTATTGTGCTGTGCATTGTGCAATGCTACATGACTCTTGAGCATAAATGATGACAGTTCACAGCTCTGCAGTCTGCACTCTTGTGTAGTGTGTACTGTCTAGTGTCGCTCCTTTGAACGACTCGCTCTGAGCGACTCTTTTTAGTGAACGGAGCGCACGGAGCCAGCTTCCAATAAAGAGTCATGTGGACACATCACTATAACGTATGTATTTACGGTTATTATTTAAGGAATGAATGTAATATTAAACGTGATCTATTTTTGGAATTCTGTTATTTGTCGCTTCTGCGAAAATGATTTGAAATAATAATTTTACATATTCAGCATATTTGTAATACAAATAAACAACAATAAAATAAAAATAAAAAATAAATTTGAACGATAATTAATAAAAAACAGTTGTGTGGTTTTAAGAAACCACGACGCAAGTGAAACTTTTATTGGATTGTAGGCGTTGGATTGTAGACACTTATCCATCACGATTAATTATAAACAACAATATTCACATGAATACACGAATAAAAACATGTAAACACTGTACAGCACTTGCCCGCATGACAGACTGACTATGTGTTATACATACTACACGGTCAGCTGATGCTAACCATGGGCGCCGCCATATTGGCCTTGGCTGCTCTACCGAGCGCCTACTCTAAGCGCCTTTCACTTTACCCCTACTCCGCGGCCGCCTGTAATGCGACATGCAACAGACAGCCAGAAAAATTTTTGAATTTAGGTAGGCTTAAATTTTTAAAGGGCACTGCAAACTCGGCTGGTTTTTCCGCCAAATTCGGCTGCTAGCTTTCAATCGCGATATTCTAATATTAATGCTTTATTTTTTGTCTTTTCAGATTGCTGATTCCAACTGTTCATGTAAGTTCAAATATTTTTATATTTATTTATCTATTTATTTCTTTACTCATTAATCGACTATAATTTTTGTTTACAATAATTATTTAAGTTTTCCTACCCAACTTGGCAATGCCAGTTCTAGGGTACATTTTCAAGATTTTTTAAAAAAACTTAATCTCTCTGAGATATTCTGGGGGACTTTCATGAATATGTACACTTTTTGCGAGACTTTCGGTTATTCGAGAAAACGCGCTTCCATAATTTTTGCCGATCTGTCACCACTCCAAAAATAGCTGGAATGATTTTCATCTAATGAAGAGATACCCTCTCAGAAAAGCGAAGGGCACGGGTAGTTACAAAAAATTCGACATAAGCTGTTTTGCAATATGGCACAAGATATATCGATCTGTCTGTGTGTTTTTTATTCGGTAAATAAAGATGTAAGTTTAAACAGTTTTATATAGACTGGCGCACACCCTCTCCTGTCAAACCTTGATCATCGCGCGTTCTCCGCCCGGGTCCTTCGAATATAGCGGATATATAATTAATTACATCCTTCGAACGGCGAGTACCGTCTTCTTTCGTATCCTTGATAGACAGAAGTGCGCTTCAACGAATTGGCGTTTTCCCAGTTTCATTCGATTTCTTCATAGTATACAGTATGTTCCACCGTGCGTGAGACACAGGGTTTTAAGATGGGTTATGATATTGTAACAAAACTGTTGTAGTCCGTGATGGAAATTATTTATTTACAATAATAAATATTTAACAAAAACAGTTAAACACACAAACGAAAGCGTACTTCTTTAACTTAACGCAGCAATAATAACGTTTACAGAAATAAAACTAATAGTTCTAAATAATAAAATAAAAAACTAAGTAGGTAACCGATAATATAGAGTCACTAAATATTTACAACACAGGAACACAACACCAAGTTTATCAGCACACTTGTCTATTAACTATAAGTCATTTATGTAAAAGCAGATTTATATAATTGCACTCACTAAAGTTTATTTATCTTCACAGTATAACTGAATAATTTATGTCGTAATGCCAGAGCACTTGTATCAACACATGAACAACACGGACAACTGACTCACCTCTCTCAACCACTCCGCTCGCATTTTATAGCTTCGCCCCACGCTTCGCGAATGTTCTAGCAGTACCGAGATTCCTCCCTTTACATTGGTTTCTACAGGCTATTCAAGAAAGGTCGGGTCTTTACCTGCTTTCGATTGTTTTTGTTGTCGTTACTAGAAGATTCCTACAGAATCCATAGTCGTCCCAACAAGGGGTACGCAACAATATTTTGTTAATATTTGCTGCCCGCGGTTAATGATATTTGCTATTTTTTTATGGACTGGTTCTATACGTCTTTAAAAATGATATTTATTATTTAAAATTTCTCTTAAAAAAAGCGGCCAAGTGCGAGTTTCCGCACAAATTTGTAGGTATGTAAATAGTTCGTCCATCGCGGGAATCGAGTCTCGACGATTTTTCCCGCTCAGCCGTTGGAAAACTGTTTGCCAACTAAGCGTGTAATTGCAATAAATTCAGATGGACTACCGAAATTGTATCTCGTGGCTATATCTGATAGCTTAGTTGTTGTACCGTGTTGTATGCGAGAGTTCTTATATTGTGCTGTATAAAAGCACCAGTCTACTTTATAATAGTTGCATGGTTTATTGCTCATTTAGTCCACAGCCCACGCTGCGATCGATTCAGTTATCCCCACTCCATACTCTGCACCCGGCCAATACTAAACTGAATGCTACGTTAAAATGTCTCCTTTTTGGAAGGGTGTAGATTCGAGGGATAGGTATTTTAATAATTGGAAATACGTTAACGTAACAGTAAGATGACATGAGTTATTGTGAACGGGCGGCGTATTCATTGCATAGGTATCTGGAAAAGAATGAACGATTTTCTATTCGAGGAATACAAACACATCCACACACATACACGCATACACATTCTGGAGAACAAAGCGACGTGTACAAATTCCTCCAGCGTCTGGTGTCTTTCGTTTTTATTTTATCCGAATGTCAGAATGACACCAGCATACTGGGTGAATCTTTTTTTATTGCAATTTGTTTACTTACTAAGTTTTCGTAGGCGTATTATAGTCGACGATGAACTTTATGCTTTGCTGTGAAAGTGATCCATTTTAAAAACTATGCCCGTTAAGAAATATATAAATATCACTTTAAGAATGTTGCGGAGAGACGATCGTAGACAAAAATATGTCCGTTGCCGCATCTAAGATCTATGTAGTCTTATATAAAACTGGCCCGGTCCAGCTTCGCGTGAATTTGTAGACTGCCTATAGATTATTATGGAATAATAGTCGTATTTGCAGAGCGTTGCCTAAAAACGAAACACTCTTGTCTCACGGGGCTGCGTCCCGTTCGGGAGCAACAACAGTAGTGGAGCCTGCAGTTCCACCGTAATCCGTATTAGTCTCGCCTCACGGGGCTGCGCCCCGCTCAGAAGCGACAATAACAGTTAGTGGAGCCTACGGCTTCACCATATTCTGAGTTTAAACTCCACTAACTATTATTGTCGCACACAAAAATCTTATTGGGACTGTCATGAACATATACAAAAAAAATTCGAATTCTTCGATTTTTCAGCTGTTCCTTTGGAATTTCTAGCTTCGTTCCCAGCCTACCAGCTAACAGAACTCCTAGCAGCATTTCTAGCAACGTTTCTAGCCTCGTGTGCAACGGCCTTTAGTTAACAAATTTCTGCTCGCTCGAATTTCATGTGAAAAATAAACGTTACACATGTTTCCTTCGTAAAATTTTCCGTTCTTCCCAATGGCGCTATTCATATTTTTCTAAAAATGAGTCGGGACGGAGATATTGTCAAAAAACTGTTTTTAGGCGTCATTTTTCTAATATGGCAGCACGAACGGCAAATATACGAGGTGGAAAAGTAGAAATTCGGAAAGAGCACATAAAATTCTATAAAATCACCAATTTTCAAAACTCGCGGAAAACTTTCCAGCTAAAACTACCAAATGACTGTATAATAGACGTACTTATAATCCGGGAGGTGGTGTCAAAATTTATCAGTGATTTATCTCCGACTCAAATGTAATTGATTGAAGAGTTTAACCATTACTCTGTTCGAAATCGAAAGTCAGTCAGCGCGACCGCGGTGGGTGTGGGCGTGGGAGGCTGTGAACTCGTCGGAAAAACTATGAAAAAAAGTGATAAATCTGCTGATGAGAATTTGTTAGATTGTAAATAATTGATGATTAAACGTGAAAATACTCGTCAGTCACTTTCCCGACGGGGGAAACATCGTCAGTCAGAGGTTTGAAGCCTTTAAAAGAATATCAATTGCTCAGTGTTTGAATTTAAAATCGATATTTTCAGAACAAATAGTAGGAACTGAAACATTCTATTCCTACTATTCGTTTTGAAAATATCGATTTTAAATTCAAACACTGAGCAATTGATATTCTTTTAAAGTAAATCATTCATGACTGACGATGTTTCCCGGTCGGGAAAGTGACTGACGAGTATTTTCACGTTTAATGATCAATTATTTACAATCTAACAAATTTTAATCAGCAGATTTATCACTTTTTTTATAGTTTTTCCGACGAGTTTCACAGCCTCCCACGCCCACACCCACCGCGGTCGCGCTGACTGACTTTCGATTTCGAACAGAGTAATGGTTAAACTCTTCAATCAATTACATTTGAGTCGGAGATAAATCACTGATAAATTTTGACACCACCTCTCGGACTATTATAGCAGTAGAGAACAGCTTGATGTAAATGTAGCGTGCTGGTCTTTAAATCACATTGTCATAATATTCTTCAATTTAATTGAATGTCATTGGACCTTACATGTCGAGCGTCTATAATTTAATATTAAAAAAAGGTAAAACTGCGGCATCAATATTTGTGATTTGCACGTCTGTTAGTTAATTTGTGTATATTTATATATATATAGTCAATGTGTCCGTTTTTATATTGACGTTTTTTTTATAACTTTTTTATGTATAGAATTAGCACCGAGATTAATGGTTACGACGCTGCGGTAACGAGACACTTTTTATAAATTACGGCAATTTCATGCCGTTGCGATTTTATTTCGTAATTATTGTATATCAGAGGAAATATCATTTTTTCACTAAACATTTTTTTTTGTACGTAGTTGTAATGTCATGACGTCATATCATAACGGTGTGCCATTTTTTTGCTCAATTATTATTTATTGGTTTACTGTATATAGTTGTTTAATTTTTTACAGCATTGAAAGCCATAACTACTAGATAATCTTGGCAGGAGTGGATAAGCATATTTTGTACCGATTAAAATTTTCGTCAATAAGGTTGATAACAAATTACGTCTATTAACAAAAAACGTTTAAGTGCGAGTCGTACTCGCGCACCGAGGGTTCCATACAAAATTGTAGGTATGTAAATAGTTCGTGCATTACGGGAATCGAGTCTCGAAAATTTTTCCTACTTTGCCGTTGGAAAATTTGTCCCCATACATCGACATAGATCGCGGTTAGTTTACCAACTAAGTGTATAATTGCAATGAGTTCAGATGGACTTCTCGCACTGAACTGTATACCGTTGCTATATCTGATAACCTAGCAATCGTACCGTTCTGTATGCGAGAGTGCTTATAATTGTATTTTAATAAATGTTTGAGTATACTACTGTATAAATGCACCGTTAGCGGGCCCTTGTTTTGTATTAGAACTGTTACTGTTATCGTACGAAGATAAATTGATATCAATCTAACTTGGGTACCATTTGATTTTCACCCGAGCGAATCCGGGCCGTAGGGCTAGTATAAACCTTAACCTAGGGTTGGGTAACTCAGATCTGAACCGGCTCAAAGAGCCGGCTCCGACAGAAGATCCGTGAGAGCCGACTCACTTTTTTATGAGCCGACGGCTCAAAGGACCGCATAACTCACTGTCAGCTCAAATGACTCATGCATCATACGATGTCTGGCTATGGCACACACTACGCACAGGCGGTACAGCTTATTACAATGTTTTACTTAAGTCACAACTATTTAAGGTATTGTATTGCATATTGTAATATGCTTTCTGTAACATAGCAAGCAGCAACCTGCAAAACCCCGCCTTATAATATGTGAGTCAGTCACTGGCATAATATTACGTGATATGATTGACTCAACTAACTCAGTGGCTCAGTTGACTAGAATAACATATTCAGAACTTTAATTTTATACTGTGTACAAATTAACTATTTTGGTCCATCGCGTATGTCGAGATATGTCGGATATGTCCGTAGTCTTTTCTGTATATGTCTTTTCGAACGCAATATCTCGCGGTTCGTACGACACTCCGGATGGCTCGCGTCGGCTATGTGACGTCTACGCCCTCCTCCCCGTCCCTCCAAACCCTCTGAACTCTCGCACGTACACCGTTTAGTAAATATTTACTTGCCTGTTTTATTATATTTGCATGACAGGTTGGTTGCACTCGTGTTGGTGGTTGCGCGTAAACAAATGAACCACGTATAGTTTTAGAATATAAATAATATTAACAAATGAACAATAAAGGCACTTAACCATAGAGATATAAGAAACTATAGAGTACGCTAGTGCGTATGCTTGCCCTAAGCAGAGATGAGAGACTGTATAGAAGTTTAATTCTGTGTTATATTTGACGATAGCGGCGCATTCAAGCTTCGGAACCGCAACGCCAGATGGCGACAATTAATAATTTCAGCTTCACACCTTAACCATTGTATTTTTCATATATTTTATTAATTGAAAAAAATCGGCAGAAATTGATGATTTTCATATATTTATTTTCTACGGTGTTTAGATAAACGCTCAAATTTACTTCTAAAGATGAGAATCCCCCATCTCTGTACACCGACACTAAACCTCGATCGTTCTGTCATCTAACAGAAACAAAACAAACTAAAATTTATAGCTACACTGTTCCATTAGAAATAAACTTCTATACAGTATCTCTTCTCTGCTATAAGTGAAAGTGTTCTCAGTTAAGCAGAACCCAGAATAGTTAAGAATAGTTAAGCAGAAACCCAGAAATTTGTTTACTCAAATCAGCATTGTTTGCATCATTATAGTTACCATCATGGAGATAAGGAACTGTTCTCTCTCTTAATTGCAGACACATTCACTGCTCTCTCTATTGTACTCTATTGTAATATCCCTATGCATTTAACCCGCGTTTTGTCCAAGGTTAGTAGAGTAGAGGTTGCCTCGTTCCGTTGAATAGTAGTGGGGAGACGACGTCATCCAGTGGATCTGTCAAATGATTGCGAGGCGACCGGTGTTTATACACTTTAACAAATGTCAAAGAATTGAAAAGTCAGAATATTTGTAATAAATTGCAGGTATTTTTAAATCAGTTCCCAATATATTATTTGCTGAAAGTGAACAAAAATTCGAGATAAACATCTGTGTTTTATGCCGGCACTTCACGTGGCTATTTGTATTTGTGTATTTGGCATATTTGGCAAACAATTACCATGTGTGGACAGTCTATTTGACAAAGTGTTGGCCTTATTTGCGTATTTGACAAATAAGGCCAATACCAAATACGCGTTACCGTGTGCTTGTCGGTTTTTCGAGGCACATCAAAGGAGTCAAATAAACAAATACGCAAATAAACCGTCCACGCAATGGCCATATTCAGAAGCGCACGCGCCGTGAACCTGTACGGACGTGCGTCGTGCAGTATTTTTGTGTCTGTGTTGTGAGCTTCAACTGGAACAATTACTATTAAAAATGAATTGGGACAATGAAACAGTGCTAAAATTCCTGGAATTTTGAACCTTGCGTTCTGCTGCCAAATGTTTGTGTGTTTGTTATTTGACTACCATGTGTGGATGGTCGTATTTGCCTCTATTTGCATGTTTGCCTTGAGCGTCATATATTTTGCCAAATACAACAAACACCCAATAGCGAACACAAATAGCCATGCGAAGTGCCACCATTAAACTTGACAAAGCCTTCATTAAAAGACAGACAGGTAGCGTATGAAACTTTTTTCCTACTATGTAAATGTTGCTTTTTTTAGGTTGTCACTAATATATACTTCACAATTTAATATAAGCAGCACAGTTTTTATGCGCAGGACAGGTATGCAGAACATTGTTTTATTGCTACGCCGCTCCATTAAGCGTATTATAATCACGAGTCACTCTCTACTATTTCAGACCCGTAATATATAAATGTCTAAATGTGGCTGCACACAAGAATGGAATCAGTGCTGGGACTGCTGCTTCTACGAGCCTTGAAATGACGTCACTGCGGGTTCGCCTGCTAGTACACAAGATGGATTTTAAAATTAGAACAGGGGCTATTTTCTTGCTAGGTTCACTGCTTGCTCTGAGCAAAAACCAATCAGGAAACAGTATCTTATCACGCGGGCGACATAAACAAACGCCCACAAACAAATATTGTGTGTTCTGTTCAGAGACAATAAACGTCCATTCTTGTTATCGTTCTATCACTGCGCGCACACTGGATCTACCTACAGAGCAAGTTTGAACAAACGTCTCGTGTGAAGCGAGCACATAACAGCAATTAAAAAAACCAGCGCTAGAAAACTAGCAGTCAAATCTAGCAAGGAATATAGCGGCAAATCCAGCCTCGTGTGCAGTGGCCTTAAGATTTGAACCTAAAATAATAATATCATTTCGAACAACTTTGCAGGGAAATAGTTGAGTAATCTCTGTCTAATGGCCGATGTTACAAAAGACATATCCGTGGGAGAACGCTTAATGAAATTACGTAACTGGTTCGCATGTCACGCGCGTTGCTGCGCCGCGCAGTTGAAAAAAAAAACTAAACAAAACGACCACGCTACGTGTTTATAGCACTGTCTGTTTAGACTGACGCGAGCTGGTCAACTATTTGCTAAGCGTGATCTTGAGTGGCTAAAGGCCGCTGCACACAAGGCTAGTAACGCTGCTAGATTCCTTGCTAGATTTGCCTACTAGTTTTCTAGCGTTGGTTTTCTTGATTGTCGTTATGTGCTCGCTTTACACGAGACTATTTTTCAAGCTAGTTTTATGAATAAACCTGGTGCGCGCGCACTGACAGTTCAAAACGTGTCTGTTGTCTGACTGTGAGCAGATGTAGGCGTTTGTTCAAGTGGCCCACGTGACAAGATACTGCTTTCTGATTGGTTCTTGCTCATACCATATACTTTTATTCTATACTGAGCATAGGAATAAAATCGCAATCGAATCATTAGGGTGCAAACATACTCTTTTGTCTTTTTTTAAGCCTTAAGCACTGGCGTATCCAGGAGGGGGACGGGGGACTCCGCTTAAGAAATTTCTAATTTGCCCCCTCCTGGGTCAAAAGCTGGGTACGCCCATGTTAACGTCGTAGAAAAAGGGCACAGTTTTTGAAACAGA
Source organism: Xanthostigma xanthostigma (assembly GCA_963575645.1). Taxonomy (NCBI): domain Eukaryota; kingdom Metazoa; phylum Arthropoda; class Insecta; order Raphidioptera; family Raphidiidae; genus Xanthostigma; species Xanthostigma xanthostigma. The sequence goes on from OY754470.1 coordinate 43,843,627, forward strand.
GATACTTTATTCAGATTGAATGCAAGTACATCAACCAATCCTATCATCGGAGAAATCAAAGAATCACATCGAAGAAAGAGACGCCGATATATTTTCGATACGCATTGTTGCCTTCACTCACCGCACATTGAGTAGACAATGATTCATTGAGTAAATTATTAAATAGTTGGCAAAACCAAAAGTGCACATCCCGCAAGTTTTCCACTGTATGATAAAAAAATAACAATTAAAAAATATTTTTAATAAATTTAAAAAGATTTAAAAATTTAAAGAAATAAATAATTGAAAATTGAAAAAATATTTTTTTTTTAAGTTTGCAAAAATAAAAAAAATTAAGAACTATACATAATATAATATATAATTAATATCAAGTGGAATAAAATAAAACAAAATAAAAAGAAAAAAAAAAGAAAAAAATCAATGATTTCGTATGGAATCGAACCCAGGACCTTGCCCTTGGGGATCCAACGGCATAACCATTACGCCACGGCGGCCTAATACGTGTAGTGGTGTTATCACGGTATAGAAGTGTAGCACTTGTTTTATGGATTACACTATATTTACACAGCAATTATTATATTGTTTTTTTAAACTATTAGCTGTCAAAAATAATAAAATAAAACTGTTTATAAAAATTAAACTACTGAACACATTTTAGTGAATTTAAATAGGGTTCTGGTCTGATAGTAAACAAAGTGAATAAAATATAACCCAAGGCAATCCGACCAAAATTGCGATCTGTAGAGTCGTGACGTACGTACATACGTACGTACGTACGTACGTACATACGTACAGACCAACCGACAACTGCTGTTTGTGATTTTCAATTACAATTTTAATAGTATTTATGAACTCGAATTGATTTAAAAATGGTTCTATTTTATAGATTAGAATCTCCTCTTTTCAAAAAGCTTCAATTTGAATGGATTTCGTGTGAAATTAACTTAGATATAACTTCTTATATGAACGAAAGTCAGCTCTGACGCACAAAGCGATAATAAAGCACATACCGCTAGTTTAGCGGTATGTGCAATATATGATTACTACCCACATTATGCGCCAGTTCAAAATGATCATCACGGTTTTCTGTAGCCTACGCACCACCGTCGCGGCCGCCGCTCTAGCGCTTCGCCCTCCTCCACTTCACCGCGAAGCACTCCGCACGTTTTCTTTGCCTGTCACTCGTAAAGTGTAATTAAACCGACGTGTAATTATTGCGCGTGCGCTCGTTTTTCTTTCTGCAAATTAACTTTATATATACTTTTAAATATACATTTTTCATTATCACTGTGAGTTATTTTTTGTTTTTTTTTTTTTTGTAAAAAAACATTTTCTTATTTAGACTCCCGGCTTTTAAATGTCATAGAAAAGTGAGTTGGTTATGTCTTATTCTGTAACAAAGACGCTGACATGCGCATTTCATGGAAGCCGCATAAAATCTGTATGAATCAGGTAAATTATAAATTAATGATTTTGAAAAGAAAATTTAATTTAAACATTTTTTAATTCCCAATATATAAAATACATTTTTTATATTTTTGAGCATAAATAATTTTGAAGACGTTCCAAATCTGGATTGAAACGTAAGTTGATCATTGACTTGTATATAATAAAATCAGATCTTTGATTAACGTCTGAATAGAACTCTTCAAATAAATAAAATTGTCGACCAATTTTTCTCAGGCCAATATATTGACAAAAGAAAAAATAAATAAATAAAATCATCGTCCATTCTATTACATAATATTAAATAACTAATACTAATAATTTTTATATTTTTTAGATTTTTCTGAAGAAGAACCAAAGCCGGATCGAAACGTCATCTTATGTTATATTGATTTGTTATTGCACATACCGCTAAACTAGCGGTATGTGCTTTATTATCGCTTTGTGCGTCAGAGCTGACTTTCGTTCATATAAGAAGTTATATCTAAGTTAATTTCACACGAAATCCATTCAAATTGAAGCTTTTTGAAAAGAGGAGATTCTAATCTATAAAACAGAACCATTTTTCAATCAATTCGAGTTCATAAATACTATTAAAATTGTAATTGAAAATCTCAAACAGCAGTTGTCGGTTGGTCTGTACGTATGTACGTACGTACGTCACGACTCTACAGATCGCAATTTTGGTCGGATTGCCTTGGGTTATATTTTATTCACTTTGTTTACTATCAGACCAGAACCCTATTTAAATTCACTAAAATGTGTTCAGTAGTTTAATTTTTATAAACAGTTTTATTTTATTATTTTTGACAGCTAATAGTTTAAAAAAACAATATAATAATTGCTGTGTAAATATAGTGTAATCCATAAAACAAGTGCTACACTTCTATACCATGATAACACCACTAGACGTATTAGGCCGCCGTGGCGCAATGGTTATGCCGTTGGATCCCCAAGGGCAAGGTCCTGGGTTCGATTCCTTACGAAATCATTGATTTTTTTCTTTTTTTTTTCTTTTTTTTTTGTTTTATTTTATTCCACTTGATATTAATTATATATTATATTATGTATAGTTCTTAATTTTTTTTATTTTTGCAAACTTAAAAAAAATATTTTTTCAATTTTTAATTATTTATTTCTTTAAATTTTTAAATCTTTTTAAATTTATAAAAAATATTTTTTAATTGTTATTTTTTTTATCATACAATGGAAAACTAGCGGGATGTGCACTTTTGGTCTTGCCAACTATTTTTTTATTTTTTGTCAATATATTGGTCTAAGAAAAATTGGTCGACAATTTTATTTATTTGAATAAAATCAGATGTTATCAAAGATTTAAATTTTATAAAATCTGCTTGACAGGATCTGACACAAATTTTTATGAAGACGTTAGTTTGTGGATATGGATTTACTTACTGAAGGGTGCGTTTAATTTGGGATGAATTAAGGGATTGGATTTTTCATTTTGTTAAGTTCACATAATTAAAACCACCATTCTCCTTTTTTGGATCGTGGAATACAACCCCTACTTCCATATTAAAATCTTTGACGTCTGACTACTCCTCAATAAATTTAATTTGAAAATTGACCTTAGATTGCGGTCATATAATTACAGTTTCTTTTCCATACATCATGAGCAGTCTAATTGTGTATTCCAACCATAGATATATATATTAATAGATAGCGGATGCCTATCCTTGAGCATTGTGCGGAATGGTTCCATTCCAATTAGAAGCCATATGGAAGCCATCTTGTACGTGGAAAACGCCGTAAAAAGCGCGCGGGATTCAAAAAGATTAAATATTCTATAATATGATGTTAATGGAAAAACAATAAAACTTGCAGTAAACAGTGATATTTCGCTCCAAAACCTATTTTTATATTGAAACGTTTCAAAAATTGCAAAACTGAGCATAAATATAATATAAAAGCTTAGAACATTTTACATTGTCAGATTGGCATCAATGCTTGTCAACCTTGATGCCAAATTGACAATGTAAAATGTTTTAAGCTTTACATTATATTTATGCTCAATTTTGTAATTTTCGAAACGTTTCAGTATAAAAATAGGTTTTGGAGCGAAATATCACTGTTTACTGTGAGTTTTGTCGTTTTTCTCAATAAAATCATATCATAAAATAATTAATATTTTTTAATCTCGCGTGCTTTTTACGCCGTTTTCCAAGTACAAAATGGCTTCTAAAAGGTACAGGAGGCGCTAGTGTACCCGCAATCTATTAAATCTTTATATATAAAAAATACGTGTCACATGTTTGTCCGCGATGAACTCCTAAACTACTGAACCGATTTTAAATTTGATTTACACACTGTGTGCAATTCGACCCAACTTGAAAGATAGGATAGCTTACATTTCAATTTATAGTCGCAATATTATTTTATTGCAAATTATTTGTCTATTCCTTGACAGTCATAATACAACCATATAAGATGGCGAACCTGTTGACTGGATTGAGTGAATATTCAATAGATGGCGCAACGAACTTAACAAACATATAAGATGGCAATAACTGTTGACTGGATTGAGTGAATATTCAATAGATTCAATAGACTTAACAACCATATAATATCTAGATCGAGGATGTAAAAAAACTGAATATCGTTTAAAACTGCTCGGCACGACGGCGCAGCCGGAGTGCTCGAAATAGAGCAAGTGTTTTAAAGACCAGTTATCCACGAATACTTTACGCTATTTTTTTTCGAGCACTCCGGCTGCGCCGTCGTGCTCGACATACACACATATACGCCCATGTATATTTTAAAATAGCTAGCAATTAATAAAATAGATAGATAGATAGATAGATGTTCCAATTAAATTGTTTTATTATTTCACTTTATACGTAGCGAAGCACGTACAGGACCGCTAGTATATATCTATGATTCCAACACCCTCTAATCTTGAACATTAAATGGGACTCACGCAAAAACATTTGATTGTTCTACATAGCAAAAAGATCGCTTTTCAAGCTAAATTTTAATCAAAATGCGTAGAAAAATGTTGTTTCGAAGCGGAAATTGAACAAAAAATGTATGCACAGTTTAAGAAAAATATCGACCCCTTGGGGTCTGTAGGGACCGCTTTGGGAACTACAGATCTATCGCGTGCCATAGGTTCGCCACCCCTGGGCTAGAAGAGAATATTCACACCTAACCTCGAAATCAATTTAGTGGGCGTCCTACTTTTGCCGAATTTTAAGTGATAATTTTACATATTTTGTAAAGTTATGTTACAAGTAAATCCTAATCTGATTTATATCTTATAAAACTTTGGAAACATGTTATATGTATATTAATGCAATATATAAAAGTTTTGTGTTGAAATTGAGAAAGGCTATTTAAAGACGAGACGCTTTTGGTTTAAATATCAGTAAGTTTGCTTTAGCACATTGTTTACAGAATTGATAATTAATACTTAAAGCATACGCTTTTCTCGTTTTATGTTTTGCATATTACTTTCTTGCTAAAAAACTGTTTGAACTTTGTGTTATTTTTACCTCTTTCTCTTATGTTTATATTATAAAATGTAAAGTGGATAATTATCCACCTACAGAAGTTTTATACTCGCCCCGCGCGAATCTGATACTTCCGGGCACTTCCCGGCAAGGGCATTTACATTTTTTTTCTTTGATGTTACAGTTTTCTAAAAATCATGCGGCGACAATTTCGTCTGATATTATGTTTATCTATACCAGGCCTGGGCAAATGGCGGCCCGCGGGCCGGATCTGGCCCGCAGTACAATTTTGTCCGGCCCGCGAAGCATTTTATAAATTTTAGAAAAATAGTAAAGAAATAGCAAGGGTTCCAGAAAAAGGAGCTTTTTTTTTGCTCTCATTGCGGAAATACATAGAATGTGATGACATTTTTTTTTTGGCTCTGCAAATTTTTAGCCCGCGGTCAAATTTTCATCAGCTATGTGGCCCGGCGATCAAAAGATTGGCCCGCCCCTGATCTATACTAATATTATAACGAGGTAAAGTTTGGATGTAGGATTTAATCTCCGAAACTACTCATCCAATTTCAAAAATGTTTTCACCAATATTTAGAATGGACTTTTAGGATGGACCACGATGTCTGTAACCAGGAGTTATGCTAGCCGTGTTTCGAGACGGACCGTTTCCTGGAGCACGCGAGATGGCGCTGTTATCACTACCTGGGAAAACTTCGGTTCTTTCCGCCTGTTTTCGCCATACTTCGTCGTGTTCACATACTTTACAGACACTACACACATGTAAGCCATCATGAACGTGTGTGCGTTACTCAGTAGCTGACGCCATATTGGTTCATACGACAGATATCGATCCACCGCTACGCTCGAGCTGGATCTCCTGATTACAGACTTCGGGGAGTAGATAAATGTTATCGCTTTAAAATAAAAGCGACTTTCGTGGAGACCAATTTTGCAACGTAAATGGACGAAAAAACGGCGGCATTCTACAAATTCGAGCGAAACCCTGAACCAGCTGCTAGTAAATCAAAATTTGTATTAGTGCGCCGGATTACGAATTTGTGAATCCCTAGGCACTATATTTTTCCCCATACTACTCATACCGACCTCATTTATTTAAAAATACAGATAAAGTACTCATTTTGTTATATTTTATTGAAAAAATATAGAATTTAAAAGACTTGTAAAAAAATGTGGAAACTGATTTATCTGTGGGGCAACCCTAAAACTTCCCGCTCTGTGTTAAATACGTTAGAATAAAACGTCGAGATCTGATGAAAAGACTCCATTTTTGGAAATCAGGCCGAAACCAATAACTTTCCGTTTGTTTGAAAATTTTCAATAGCGATAAGTCAAAAAAACGGGTCATCAAAGACATTGTAAATTTCGATTTCTCGGTGTCATTAGTCTTTGTTGGAGGCTTGCCTTCGGCGTCCCTAGACCGCCTAATGGGCATCGGTATTTTTTCTATATTTTGAACATCTGGCGGTAAAAGTCCAGGAAAGTCCGAGAATTGTATGATGCTCAATGGACAAAGGAAGGGATGAATGATTCAGGAGCGAGTATAAGATATGCCTGGAAAAGGAAACGTGTCCCAGAATGGGATAATACTTTAATACTGCGTATGCTTTGTTAAATCATTGGCTATTGAGACAAGATAGCAAGGAAGGTCGTTCATAATTACCTCATAACCTCAAAAGATATTTCATAACGAGAAACATTGCTGCCATCCAGTGCTCAATAACAAAACACAGCTGGGACTTGAGGAAGTACCCTCGATAAATGAATAAACAAACAGAAAATTACGAAAATTTGCAAATATGTCAAAACCTTTTCAAAAATGACTCAGCTAAATTTTTGTGATTTTTGGTTGACTTTGAAAAAAGATATTGATAATTTTATTTCGCTGCACTTAACATGAAGTCTTATGGAAATCTGTGATTTTGACGCACTCCATCATTTATTACGTTGGAATTGACAAACAGATTTTGATAAAATTTTCAGGAAATATAATTGAATATTCTATGAACATTTTTCTTATTCCAAAACGTATAAAGCTTGCTTATGTTAATAGAAATAACTAAAACAAAGCCGAGCTTTTTAGCAATTCATAAACGTGGCAACACCGCAATATTATAGTTTGTGGCGCGTCATTCAAAAGTAAGTTACGAAACTGCAGCAGTTTTGATATTGTAAAAACATACGTAAATTGAGTAAATGCTAAAAGCATAGCATTCCAAAAAAATGATAGTATATTATTATTTCCGAAATGACAGGAATAAAGAAAAGCATTTTCATAAATTAATGCGAATTGACACCGCATACTGACTTATGCTGCGTACATAAGTACTTGTAACTACGGCAAGGCATGCGGTGTTGCCAAATTATATACTACGTTTCTCAAGTAGAAGACTGAAATTCTTTGACTTACTGCGTACCGAGGGTAATTCCTTGAGCTGGCTGCCAAATACCAAATTAGCATAAGTTAATGTTTTGTTGTTTTTAGGGTTCCGTACCTCAAAAGGAAACCCTTATAGAATCACTTTGTTGTCCGTCCGTCTGTCTGTCAAGACTCTTAGAAATCAAAACCTGGAATCATGATATTTGGCAAGAAGCAATGTCTTATAGCACAAGTAGAGGGAAAAATTCGAAAACCGTAAATTTGTAGTTCCATCACAAAAAAAATCAACATGCTAGGCATGTACACAGTAACAGTTCTAATACAAAACAAGCGTCCGCTACCGGTGTGTTTATACAGAACAATATGACAACTCTCGCATACAACACGGTACGATGTCTAGGCTATCACATATATACAATACACTTCAGGAGTCCATCTGAACTCATCGCAATAACGCGCTTAGTTGGGAAACTGCAGACCGCGTTTGTTGATGTATGGAGGCAACAGTTTTCCAACGGCTAAGTGGAAAAAATCTTCGAGACTCGATTTCCGTGACGGACGAACTATTTACATACCTACGAGGTTGTAGGGAACCCTCGGTGCGCGAGTTCGATTTGCACTTGGCCGGTTTTTTTTCTGTAAACGTAATTTTTAAACATTAACATAAAATACGTAAGGAGCGCAGCTTCTATCGTGTGTTCACTAACCGACGCACCTCTTTTTTAAGACCACCGTTAGCTAGGATTATTTACGTCTAGTATCAATTAATATTTAAATTAATTGTTTTTTACCATTCCAACCCACAAATGGTAACTAGTTTAGGTCAAAAATCACTATTCAAAATTTTACAATATCTTTTTGTTTTGAGGTTCTCCGAATCTAAAAAACAAATTTTTAGAAAAACTGTTAGTCTGTTTGTGAGCAGGATACAGGTCAAACGGATGAGAGGATTGAAATCAAATTTTGGGAGGATGTTTGCTATGCAAATAGAAAAGAGCCCTATTGTTTTTGGGGAAAATCGACGTATCCGCAGAAGAGATATATGCTATAACAGTGTTTTTTTTTTATATAATTATGGTATACTTTTCATAAAGAGTTATAAATTATTCTATTTATTTTTTCAAGAAAGTTTCATTAAATTTTTTTTTTCTAAACTTTATAATTTCGGAGCCATTACCCGCATCGCCTCACGGAGTATCAGAAATGTTATTTTCTTTATTATACTACATCAAATGTCAATATTTTTGAAGCTGGAATGATCCCGTCGTCCAATTGGCTGGAATTTTTTATGACAATTTTAAAATTAAAAAAAAGAGGAGCCAAAAAAACTTCATCTAAAAATGATATCGCTACACGCTCGACTGCTTCCAAACTGTCGCTGTCCTTTACGAATGCATATTTTTGTTCCTGTGCCTTGATCCAGATAACCCTGTCAGTTACTTCCGGAGTTTCTTGTCTCAGCTGTGAAGGGAAAATGGAACGAAAGTCTCCGTTTGTTGTTTGTATAGGTGTATTGTTTGTAGTGTTTTATTGTTTGTTATAGAACCGTTCGTTCGTGAGATATTAACGTTGTTCCTTGAATGTTGAGTGCGTCGCGGTTTAATAACGCAGCTACTAAATTATTCTTTAATATACCTGCATTTATGTTCTCAGAACACGCCGAGTTCAGTTTTATTGTCTTTCTGTGATGAACTCTTAAATAACTTAATGGGAGGAATCTTTTCTTTTCGAAATATCACTACATTCGCACTTTTTTAAAGTCTGTATCACACTAGAGAAACATAACAAGCGCGTTTATGGATGTTTCGAGTCCCGGCAGCGATACAACAATATTTTTTACAAGCTTTTATTTAGTTTCACCTGTTCCGTGGTCTGTCTGTCTGAAATCAAATCTTGCAAGCTTTATTTGACCCACTTCCCGTTATCCAATTGAGCTGAAATTTTGCATACGTATGTAGCTCCGATAGCAATACAATAATATAATAATCGCCCGGAGCCGGATATGCGTATCCGTATCCGCGGATATCCGAGGGAGAAGAAAGATCCGTATCCGTATCCGTTAGTTTTACGGCGGATCTTTTACGGATCTTTTACCTTATTAATTTTCAATTCATAGATGAAATTATATATAGGTGATTAGGTAATAATGAAAAACTGTTAAATTCCATTCAGATTATTTTTTATTTCTTAAAATCGTATTTGGCACCTTTATATTGCAAAAATTTATCGTAGTGAGTACCATACCAATAGTACATAACTCAAAGGTACTAATAAAAAACTATCTTTATAATGAGATATTGCACATCGATCTTTGGAAAGAGACAATCTGTTATGAGAGTTAACTCTTAAAGAAGTCAATAACTTTTTCCCATAACAGATAGTCTCTTTCCAAAGGTCGATGTGCAATATTTACCGCCGCGTACTCTAAGAAAGTTAAGATCCGTATCCGTATCCGCGGATCTTGAAACCAAATCTCCGTATTCAGATCCGTATCCGCGGATATGCATTTTTAACGATCCGGCACATCACTACTTATTACTAATCGAAATAAAATTATTTTTATCTTTTTAATTCATTTTTGTTAGCTAATGAAAGCTTGTTTAACAAAAATTTCGTTTATTTTTACAAATATAATGTCGACCATTTTAGTCCAAGAGGACGTGGTATAAATATTTACAAACATTTTGTAATAGCTATTTATGCTACTTGTCAGGAAAGTGACGAATAATGGCTTGTTTTGAGCAAGAAACAATCTGGAAACAGTATCTTGTCGCAAACAAACGTTGCGTCATAGTGTGTGTTCTGTTCAGAGACAGTAAACGTTCACTTTTGTTAACATTCGAACTGTCACTGCGCGCGCACCAAGACCAGCTTCAATACACGCATCGTGTGATGTCATAACGTAAGCCAGGCCCACAGCACGCTTGAAATCTAGCAGTCAAATCTAGTAAGGAACTTGCAGCAAAACCAGCCTCGTGTGCAGCGACTTTAATTCTTTTTGACGTGATAACGTCTTATAAATTGATGAATCACCAATATTATAAATTGATAAAACACCGGCTGCATGTTCGAAAAAGTGTAACGTAACGTTCCTAACGTTCCGCCTGACCCTGTGCGTGCTTTTTGCTAATTTCTCGCTCAATTTAAATCAGATCGGTTTGAAACCAGTCTTAAACGAAAGAGGAGAACATTTTACATAGATTTCGTATAACAGAATTTGCCTAAACAGTTTTTTTACACAAATTTATATAGAAAAATATTTTATACAAAATATAGAAAAATAGCTGTATAAATGCAATGTTGTGTAATGCATGGCGCGACGCGGTCGGTTCTCTTTGTTTGCCGTACATGGAAATTAGAAGCATACGTATGTCTTGTCTTAACATGAAAACAGCTGCATTTCTAATGTTTAATTCAATTTTTTGACATTAGTATATTGTGAAATGCAAAGCCTTCTAAGTTAAGTATTGGAATAACTAATTATTATTAGAACATAATACTTTGTAAGTTGCAAACGTCACTTTTGACATTTCTTATCATTCCGACACCAAGGATAAGCGGATTGAAACCAAATTTTGGGAGGTTTAGGTTATGTATTACGGAATACGTTATCACGTAAAACTATCGTCCGTAAACCGACTTTACAGACAACCATTTTTTTAGCTCAGATAACCGGTTCGTCTAATTAATCTACTTATCTGATTCTTGGTTTTTGATTTGTTAATAATCTGAAATGATTGTACAAGCGGAATCTTAGTTTCCATATTATAATTACGAGGATTAATTTCAATTCCAATCACTAATTAACTGTAAGTTGTGTTCAGGTTTGGTTATATTAGACACACTGATATACGATCTTGAACCGCAATTCCAATATAATCGCAGTACCACATCATACTGCCCGTGTACATTGATACAGGGTGTTCGACTACTCACTCACGTAGGATCATCATGTCCGTCCGTCTGTTCGTATATTACAGCCATACCATTTCACCATCTTTCCATTGATTCGCATGAAATTTTACAGGCAGGTATCTTATATAAACCGCCATATAACTTAGTAATAAAATTATAGAAAAAATTATTTAAGGGTAGCTTTCCATACACAGAACGGACGGGATAATTTTTTTTGCGCACATTATTCCATGGGGTATCGTTGGATAGGTCTTTAAAAATCCAATAAAAGTTCTTAAGTGACGCTTCACTTGGGGAGTAAGCTGATAAATGCCTGACGAAATCGTTTACGGAAGTGCATTATCGCGAAACCTGATGAAATCGTTTACGGAAGTGCATCATCGCGAAGTTGAGAGGGAGATATAAGTTAGTGAATGCGACAAAGACGGAGCAGTAATCAAAATTCTTTTTTTTTTTTTTGGACAACTATTTGGCGTTTAAAATGAAAACAATTGTTTTTGTATCAAAAATACATTTCATCGAATTTTGCTGCATTTTGTAACGGGAAATAATGTAGGTTAGTTAATAAATGTATTATAAATTATGCTAATAAATATATATGTCGCCGGGATATTGTCAAATCCGTGATTTTGTAATTTCACTAGTGAAATTACAATATCACGATTGACAAAGATTCGTGATATTATAATTTCACTAAGTGAAATATAATATCACGGGTTTGACAATATCCCGGCGACATATATACATATTTTGCCTATTAATTAAATATTTCTTCTTTGTAGATTTGTGCTACAGAGTGAGGTTATATTGTGTTCGATAAACTTTGAGACGAACCGACTGCATATTATTGTTCGTTTATGAATTTAACATGAGCAAATTTGAGGTATATAATAAATATATTTAAAATAATTATGGCAGGAAGAAGTTTTATTTCAAATCTTTAATTAACGTCTGAATAGAACTCTTCAAGTAAATAAAATTGTCGACCAATTTTTCTCAGACCATACGATATATTATATCGTTTTATTTCAGTCGCTTTTTTTTCTTAGATAAATGTTTCCCGAGATACTAGCTCCTAAAAGCGTTAAATATATTTTCAACATATATTAATAATATCAGGAATGTGGACTAGATAAGATGGTAAATAATAATCACTTTATTATTTCTGCAACGTTTCGGTCTTTATTAGATCTTCCTCAGGCATCTGAAAAAATTACATATTATGTACTTAACCTCTACATTGGCACAATAATTATTACAATCCAATATTTACCATCTTATCTAGTCCACATTCCTGATATTATTAATATATATTTATAATTATGGATGATAATCACAACAACATATATTTTCAACTTTTTTAATAAATATACTATTTCTTTTAACATATCATTGAGGCTTTAGTGTCGCCGTCTCTATACTATAAGACGTGATCGAGTAACAAACATACCTACAAACGATTTTTCACATCGCTAATATATTATTTGGGATTTAGGATTCATCACGCTATCGAATAAGGGTAATGTCTTGATAGACCCCTATATATAGTTTGTCAAGTATAAGATGTATGTACAAATAGTATATAACCGTCATTATTACTGAATTCCTGCAATGTAGGCTGTGTGGTTACAGTCAACAGGCTGAAACATTTGGTCGATTTGAGATAATCAGTTTTCAACCCACTTCTATACAATTCGACACATTTTTTAACACGCTTATATTAGCTTGACCTGTATGTATGTATGTATGTAAAGGAATCTTTCAGCGTAATTTTCACCAATTTTAAGAAGTCTGATTATCTTGAAATTTTGCACACGTATCAAGGGCTTATGACAATACAATTATTTCATAAAAATAAATTTGAATTTAAAAATTTAGAACTAAAATTAGAATTTTGAAAAAAATATTTTTATGTTGTTTTGAGACTAAAAATTAAGAAAATAAATTATAGTTTAAAAAAACTTAAAAAACGCGCTTTAATTAAAAACCGAACTGGAAAGTAGAAAATAATTCTTAACAAAATAATTCAATTATATAGTAAAAAAGTGTTGGGTGCCAATTACTATATTTTTTATACATAAAAGTCATTACGAAAACCGACGCTTGAAAACTAGCAAGGAATCTAGCGACAAAAAACCAGCCTCTTTGTCAGAGGCCTTTAAATACGCTACTGGTACAAGCTTTTAGAAGGTAAGCGGAAATGCTATGAAATAAACAATTTCGAGGCTTTTAACCCAACGGTTCGAGGAATTGACTTTAAGATATCGTTGACTTATCCGAGCTATTTCAGTACTCCGTTATTATTGTCGCTGATTATTTATTGCTTTCCGACAATAAATATCCGTCCGGAGAATTGTCATTGCTCAGCGCATGCGCGTATTGTAACCGGAAATAAATACGGTTTGTATTATTATCATCGTCTTTTTCACATATTGCGAGTGCGTATGTACGTTTATTTTATTTCGTATCGTTTTTTTTATATTGGATACTGACCCGCAAAAATACATAGACGTTTTTTTTTTAGTGTTTTCGAGGGGGTTTTCATATCATTTACAATTAATTAATCGATTATATTTTTGATTGAAAAGACTTCGTGAATATGGACTTCATTCAATTTATTCTTTTTAACGCCATACCGACAATAATAAACTAAAAACTGTGATTAAAGTTTTATTAATAATATTGTAATTTGTAACCGAGACCCCCAGCTGGCGACGACAAAAAAATTCGTGAGACAACAATCGGCTTGACACACAGATTGTTGTGGAACAACAATCGGCTTGTTGTTGTTAGAATGACGAGCCGATTGTTGTCTCATGAAATTTTTTGTCCTCGCCTGCTGGGAGGTCTCTGTTACAATATAATATATTTATCAATATTCAAATCTTTGATTAACGTCTGATTAGAACTTTTCAATAAATAAAATTATAGACCAATTTTTCAGACAAATATAGTAACAAGAAATATAATATAAATTCAACACATTAACGTTTCGGTCCGGATTTGGAGTTTCTTCAAAACTGATCTAAAAAATATAAAAATTAATTAATAATAATTAGTTTCTAATCGGTATTGAAAAAATTCGCTTTAAATTTTGTATAAATTAAGTAGTTTTTGGTAATATATCTGTCTGAAAAATTGGTCGATAATTTTATTTATTATATTTATTAATCTTTTAGGTCTTCAGGCGTCGGTGTACAATTACACTCAGGTTATTATTGTGTGGGTGCAGGTAAACGAAGAACGGAAGGAATCGGCGCCTATGACTTTATACATTTGTTTTGTTAGCCTGTGTAAGATTTTATGGGAGTATAAATTTATTTTATCTTTCTTTTGTATTACCTGCATTTGAAAGTTTGTTAATAGACGTTGAATAGTGGTCCTTCCAGTCGTAAAAAAATAAGTCCTATGAACCGTTTAGAATGATGAATGGGTATGTTAAGGGTTCATATTTGGGAATTTAATTTTTTGGAATAAACGTTTCTAAACATATATTATTTCTTTCAATATGAGTTTCATTTTTCACCCCAAAATATAAATACCGTACTACTACAGAATTGAGCTGAACGCTGAACCCAATTGTTGAGCGTCTTATATAATATACAATCTTCCTCCAAAAGAGGCTGATCAGTAGCCAGGAGAAGAAAAAAAAAACAAAAAAAAAATAACGCAAGCGAAAATTGCTAGTGTATAATTTTTGGTTAGAAATCTCACTTTTAATATTCCAACCGACAAGTGGTGAATGGTACTAGTTTAGGTTAAAATTAACTTTTCAAAATTTTACATTTTTCGTTTTGAGGTTCCCCGAATCCAAAAAACATATTTTTGGAAAAAAAATGCGTCTGGCTGTATACACGATACAGGTCAACGGATGAACAGGTCGAAACCAAATTTTGGGAGGATGTTTGATATGAAAATATGAAGAGCCCTATTGCGTTTTTGGGGAAAATCGGTGCATGCGCAGAAGAGATATATGGTACAACGTTGTTTTTATATAATATCAGTATAATTGTCATAACGGTTTAAACATTTTTTCTAAACTTTACAGTTTTGAATATATTTTAAAAATTAAAAAAAATCAGTTGTTCTTTAATTTTGTAGATCTGTCTGAAAGAAATTAGCTAAGCATGTATTGATTCATTTTTAGATGACGTGGAACATTTTTTGTGGCAACAAATAGCAAATATCATAATATTTAATACTAGCCGTTACCCGTGTCTTTGCACGCGATTTATTTAATAGCAAGTGTTAATATTTTTGAAGTTGGAATGGCCCCGTCGCCCAACTGACTGGAATTTTTTAATAGTATATTACATCACAAGGGCCGAGATTTCAACTTTTAAGGCCCGTGTGGTGTATACGATTTTTCTTCATATCCGCTCGAAAGTACGTACTTTCGTCAGCAGGGACGAAAGATTAACATTTTCTCCCAGTGAGAACGGCGGGAGGAAAAAATTTCTCATGCGTATTTATACTCGTAACTAGGGTTACCGCTATCATTTAATATAATAAATAACAGGGAGTAAATATCAAACTTTCGTCCCTGCTATAAGGGACGAAAGTACGTACTTTCGATCGAGGTATGAAGAAAAAGCGTTATTAATTTTTCATTATTATAATAGTAGATTCAAATTATTCTCTTCATTAGTTAAATCGACATTTGTGCTTTTGTACAAATTACCGGTATCAGTGGTTGGTTAATCCGAAGGATATAGTTTGTACAGAATATAAAGTCTGCTCTAAACTTCACTTTATCATTCAAATTAATATCTAAAAATTCCAGCCAACACAAAAAATATCGACATTTAAATAGTATAATAAAGAAAATAAAATTATAATAATATATTGGATTTCCGAAAAAGTGGCGTAGTGGTGAGAGCACTAGACTCGCCTTCGGGAAGTACCGGGTTCGAATCCCGACGGGAGCAGATGTGGCTGGGACTCTCTCCTGCTGCCCCTCGCCGAGAAACGGTAATTCTTGTACCAACCATCTTGTTGAAGTTTTCTATGGTTTCTCTTAATAATTCCAGATAAATATCGAGATGGTTCCTTATTCAAGGCCATGGCAGATTACCTGTCAAACTTCTATGCTCAAAATTTATCCTAATGTCCTAAAATTCCTTCTTTCGCCTATTGCTGTGAATTAGTAGAAGTTGAAAAAATGTAGAAGATAACGGGAGTGTGATAGATGGAAAATAGTAATGGTGCGAATGGCGTCTGTTATAACATAACGCTGAGAAACGTACGTTAAACGCATTATTATTATTATTATTGTTATTATTATTATTATTATTATTATTATTATTATTGTTATTATTATTATTATTATTAGTGTTATTATTATTATTAGTATTATTATTATTATATTGCATATATTTTAATGAATCTTTGAGTTGATTAATTCCTTAAGATTTTGCCGCCCTAGGACCGGGCCTCACGGGCCTAGGCGTAAATTCATCAACAGTGGTAACTCGTTATAACATAATATCACACGTTGCACATAAAAACTACATTTCCGAACGAGGTACATAAACTAATATTTAGATACAGACGCAATTACCTACTACTATTATCAGCGTTGCCAGACGTCCCGATTTTGGCGGGACGTCCCGATTTTTAAATCAAAATTAAATGTCCCGCGCGGGACAGGCTTAGTCCCGCTTTTCGGGGATAACTCGGGGATAACTTTAAAAGAAGTTAAATCTTCACAGAAATATCATGAATAAGTAATTCTTATAAATAATTATTCTCTTATTGTAAGTTGCAATTTGTAACATTCACTCCACAGACTATTGTTTGAAACGCCATATTTTTCTAATGAATAAAACTTTTTTGATTTTGATTTCTGTTTTTTTTTTTTTATTCTGAAGAAATAAGACTCAACTATTTAACGATAGGGTAAATCTGATTTAAAATATTATATTTTTATTAAAATACATTTTCTATGGCTATTTTTGCTATCTATTGTCACGTAAACGTAATTTTAATTCAAGTAAAAAGATAAATAGGTATTTAAAACTTCTGATTATATACGTTTTTTCGCTTGTGTTCGCGAAGTTTGGTGAAAGCTTTAGTGAAGTACGTGTAGGTGTAATGGTAGCAACAGTCGGTTGGTTGGACGCCAACACACGGGACCGGCGTCGCGGCGTTCGGCGTCGTCCGCTGTCTCGGCACAACCAACCTGCTATACGCCAGATGGCTTGTCACCTATCAGCTTGTACGCCAGTTGAACGTTGGCCGTTCAGTGAGAGCGGATGCCGTATCGTGTTTCCGGTTTTCGCGCGAAGTCTTCGTGATTTGTAGACCGCGTCGCCGTGCAGTCTCTTTCGGTAGACCCATTCGTCGACCGACCGGTTTTTAATATACGAAACAATAATCAACGTAGCAGTGTTGCTAATCTTATAAATCTTCAAAATTATCCTAAAAAGTATTCGACCAATGAACCGTTGAAATAAATATAGATTGTGTTTCTAAAAGTTCATTGAGGGGAAGCAAACTTCATTTTAACAAAAAAAGCATTCTCATCGTAAGTATGAAAATTAATGGTTGAAAAAGTATAACTTCTACATTAATATAGCCTACCTTGTATGATTTAATACACTTAAATAACGAGGAAACAAATATATTTAAAAAAATCTTCGGCCATTTAACTTTCATTGAAATAAATGGGTATATTGCGTTTATGAAGAATAAAAAACAATTTCTTAGTAAGTATGAAAAAAAGTTATTTGATGGAAAAGTATGTATATTTCCGTGTTACAACTTGCATTTTTAATTAAATGCATTTATTTTTGTTGAGTTTTTAGCTATTAGATGAACGATGTTTCAAAATTGAGTTTTTTAATAAAATCCTTTTTCCACTTATTTTCGGAATATTTTAGTGTACCTACCTATATACATTGTAGAGTAAAACAGTATTAGATTTTTTTTTGTGTGTTTAATGTGTCAATAAAAAATATGCCCGGGAAATATAAAATATTTTTTGTTTAGTTTTTGCGGACATATTTTTTTTATTGACATATTAAATACAAAAATAGTTGGCAAAACCAAAAGTGCACATCCCGCAAGTTTTCCACTGTACATTATATAATAATGAAAAAAATTGAGAAAATAGATTAAAACAAATAAAAAAAAAATAAAAATATACGAGAAACATTAGTAAAATAAGAAATTTTTTTTAGCAATTATGCACGGGTTTTGCTCTCAAAAATCCCGATTTTTTGAGTTTCTTGTCCTAGTTTATTGACTTTCTAGTTTATCGAAGAACGCATTTTATAGACACAATATCCCAAAACACTATTTTTCAAGAATATCCCACCGCTACACTAGCGGTATGTGCAATAGATTAAAAAAAACAATTAAAAAATTAAAATGAAAAAAATAAAATGAAAAAAAAAAATAATAATAAAAAAAATATATGAGAAATATATTATATATAATATATAAATATTAAGTGGAATTAAGTGGAATAAATGGGAATATAAAAAAAAAAAAAATTCTTATGTCAGCGGGAATCGAACCCGGCACCTTGGGATTACAGGACTTACGCTTTAACCGTTCGGCCACACCGATGCCGTACAACGCCTTTGTTATTATGGTATAGAAGTGTAGCAGTTATTTTACGTATCATACTACATTAATTGAGTATATTTATTATGTTTTTTGTTTTTTTATTTTAATTAGCTGTCAAAAATAATAAAAAAAAAACTGTTTATAAAAATTAAACTACTGAACACATTTTAGTGAATTTAAATAGGGTTCTGGTCTGATAGTAAACAAAGTGAATAAAATATAACCCAAGGGGATCCGACCAAAATTGCGATCTGTAGAGTCGTGACGTACGTACATACGTACGTACGTACGTACGTACGTACGTACGTACATACGTACAGACCAACCGACAACTGCTGTTTGTGATTTTCAATTACAATTTTAATAGTATTTATGAACTCGAATTGATTTAAAAATGGTTCTGTTTTATAGATCAGAATCTCCTCTTTTCAAAAAGTTTCATTTTGAATGGATTTCGTGTGAAATTAACTTAGATATAACTTCTTATCTGAACGAAAGTCAGCTCTGATGCACAAAGCGATAATAAAGCACATACCGCTAGTTTAGCGGTATGTGCAAAAATAGTCATTTCTTGATGATGCTAACATCGTTACAAAACGCGCATCGAGAAAAAAGTGGTGCTTTGTGGTATTCAGGATATAAATTTCTAGTAAAGAAACCGTACAAACCTTAAGGGATTTGCTTCTCAGTTAAATTGATCAAAAATGATTTTATTTTATAGTATAACAAAAAGTGTCCATTGGCACATATAGCCTAAAAACCAATAGATTTTTAGCTACAGGTACGTTTAGCGAGAATATTAAACAATTCTAAGCTCTAGAAATATGTTTTCGAGTTTGATGAATCTGAATATGACATTATTATTTTATACAAGGTGACACCTTCCAATATTACCTAGTTCTCGACTATTTTTCTATTTCTAAAAAAAAGCACAAAAGTTGAGCCTGGAACATGTTTTTGAAAATCCCGTCTCCGCTCATAAATGTTTTGTGATGTCGTTTAATTTAATTTGTCGTAATTAGACGTTAATGTCTGTAATCTACAATAAGTAAAATGAAACGATGTGACAAAGGTATGGTTTTAAGGCAGTGATGTCAAAGATTCGGCCCGCGGGCCGCATTCGGTCCTCAAACCATCTTAATACGGCCCGCGACCAGAACCTATCCAGTGAGGATTTTAGAGGTCATTCGATGCCACTACGTATTTTTAAAATTGCTGGATCCTCAAGCTCAAGATAATTTACTTAAGGACGTAGTCTGGTGTTCGGGTTTTGGAAAATCGAATTTATTTTTTTACATTTTTAGTAAGTATAATCTATTGAGAAAATACTGTAAAAAATTTAGACCGAAATATTAAATATTTACAAAGATATAGCATATAGTCGAGAGCAGCAACGGTCTTACGGTAAGACTCTTACCTGCTCTTATACACCAGGCATAGCTGATTAGTGCAAATATTAATTTTTATTTTTTTGTAAGAAATCTGAAATTAAAACTTTAAACGCGTTTTTCTCAAAACTACGTTTTTGTAAGCGGCGCGGGTGATTGAAACAATTGTATAAAACCGATTGCTTTCAATTTTGCACAGGGTATTCTACAAAACAATAGCTCCGTCCGGAACTAGAATTACTTAATTATAAAAATTATTTCTATTTTTTTAACCGATTTTCAACGTAATATCACGATTTTCTCGTTGTCTTTTTTTTAAAAGCCCGCTATTTTGTTATTTATAAATAAAAATGTTTATTTCTAGTACGGAATAGAACCACAAGCTTACGAAACAATAATCAATTTAACTTTTATAATTCAGATGACTCTAAGTGACGTTATCACCCGCGTTACCCTCCTACCTCCATTTAAAGTTGTCAACTTTAGGTTAAAAAAACAATTATAAAATGGCGTAAAATTAAGAAAAAAAAGTTTTTTCTTAGTCTACGATGTCAGTGAAAACATGTAACAAAATTGAAATGATTGTACATTATTTTGTTATTAAAAAAAAATTCTGAAATAAGGGTTGAAAACGAGCCTGAACATAGGACTACGTCCTTAAACGCAATAACTAAAGATTTTAATTTAGTATGTGTTTTAGTTTTTAATTTAGAGTCTGGCCCGCTAACACAGCCTAAATCTTATAAATTGCCCTTTAGAAATATCAGTCTGACACCTCTGCTTTAAAGTACCGAATTTCATAATGTTATTAACCTGAGTAGTGAATGGTGCAGGTCAACTAATAGCAAATTCCTTTTGAAATGTCGCGTATCTATTGTTGAGTGTTGAAGGTGTTACATTACAAACAGTCGGAAACGGATTTCAGGGCGTTTTGAGCGCAACATGTGGAACGTAATCATTATACAGGTACTTCGTAATAGTTGGGAACTTTGCACGAAGTCTGTTATCACGAGGCGCAGCTCGAGCGTAGCGGTGGACCGATATCTGTCGCATGAACCACAATGGCGTCAGCTACTGGGTAACGCACACACGTTCATGGCTTACATATGTGTAGTGTCTGTAAAGTTAAACAACTTTGGCAACTAAGCGGAAAGAACCGAAGTTTTCCCAGGTAGTGATAACAGCGCCTCTCGCGTGCGCCAGAACACGGTCCGTCTCGAAACATAGGAAGCATAGGAAGCTAGGTCTCCTGGTTACAGACTTCGCGGTAGTTTGCAACTTAAATGATATCTGTAAGTTGACAGGAAACGAATACAATGAACTCACAGTTTTAACAACGTATTGAAATGATCGCCAATGTTTATGGAAAACAGGAAACAGTTAAAAATTGATTATTTTTTAAACTGTTTTATTTAGCTTGACGTCGTATATTTATTTATAACTGTCTTTGTTTCAAATCTTGCGTCAGCAGTTTCAACTACTTCCCGTTATCCGATTGAGTTGAAATTTTGCATGCGTATGTAGTTCCAATGACAATACAATATTATAATAACTAACTTACCGGTCCGGCTTTCACCCGGATGCAAATCGCACTTTTAATAAAGCACACTTAATAAAATAGGTAAAAAAGCCTCTTAAGTTAAACGGTTTTATTGTACAATCAATGATGTACTAAAAACTAGAAAATAATTATGAGTCACCAAACTGAAATAAAATTGTGGGGTGCATTTAGTAGAAAACTCATTTGTTTGAGATTGGAAATCATATTTAACTTTCGACTGTCTTCGTCCACCATAATGTAACTATAAATGCCTTCCTCACGATTTTATTTTATTTTCATCAATGTCCCCTATGATGACTGATGATTATTTTCTAGTTTTTATCGCTACTACACGCTGCACTAAATTTCAATTTAAAAATTAAAAAAAAAAACGTTAAAACTTAAGTACTAAACTTGGATAACCCTGATTGGCGGTTAAAAACATAAAAGAAAAAATTGAGGAATTTTTCAGAGATAATAATTTATAGTCAGAGTGCCCATCGGCAAAAATTTTATTGATACATACTCTCCCCAAACTTTGTATATGGCTTCATTAGGCCTAGTCTGACACCTATTTCCTCTATGAATTTTCTTGATTTTGGGGCGTTTTCCCTCTAAACTTTCCGAAAGATGTCGTTTTGACAACATGTAAAAATTTAAAAATACTGTTTGTTTTTTTAATTGGATAGCTTAAAAACTTCAACCAAAACGTTAAAATAATGTTCTCTGACAAATAACATGAACCATTTAAAATGTCTGACACCTCGAATATGTTCGACATATTAGAGGTGTCGGACATTTTAAATAGTTCACATTATTTGTCAGAGAACATTATTTTAGCGTTTTGGTTGAAGTTTTTAAGCTATCCAATTAAAAAAACAAACAGTATCTATAAATTTTTACATGCTGTCAAAACGACATCTTTCGGAAAGTTTAGAAGGAAAACGCCCCAAAATCAAGAAAAGTCATAGAGGAAATAGGTGTCAGACTAGGCCTAATGAAGCCATATACAAAGTTTGGGGAGAGTATGTATCAATAAAATTTTTGCCGATGGGCACTCTGACTATTATTAGCTCTCATAATTTGAAACAATAAAAAATATATTTGAGTTTCATAGTTTACTACAATATAATCATAAGCTATATTTACTACGGTAACGTCATAACTACTAAGATTATCTAAACTTTCAAAATTATTGTGTCAGATATAATTTGAAAAATTTTTAGTGTAATTTATTTAAAGTATGTGACAAAAAATAAAATTTCATCATAAATTATAGTTTTAAAACAAGTATTTCAATATGGTTTCAACATCTGCAAAATTTTTAGACAAAATTAGCAATTCAAGAATAAATTTGCATGCAATACGCTGTTACGGACTAAACAAAAGTAATTTCCAGGTGAAGCAGCTTGTCGAAGATGACAATTCAAAATTAACGGAAGAACGAGATTCATGTGACCTTGACGACATTTATGGGTACAGCTCAAAACTACTAAGACCTAAATTGGCTTTAAGTGAATTGTATAATCGACGAGTTTTGCCAATCTTATCTTCGAAAAGCTTATGCATTAGTTCTTCAACTGAAAACAATTTGAGTAATTCCAGACATGATCAAAAACCATTGGACAAGCAGTTGGATTTTATATTTGAAAACGTATCGTTTTCAGAAAAACAAGTCGAAAGTAAAGAAAACTGTTCCACTAAGAACCGTATAGAAACAATAAGTCAAGAATATTTGGAGCTTCGTGAAGCAGCTGACAATGACAATAATCTTACTAAATCACAGCTTAAATGTTTGAACTTAATCAAACGCTACATATCCATATATAAATATATATGTGATCAATCCCAAGTAACTGAATTACTGTCAATAAAGCGACGAGCTGAAATATTAAATCATCTGACAACAGCTATAAGACGCTTTTCTACGTCGTCGTGTAAAAGTAAAAAAGGTCCTTGTGAAAAAACACCTCATAGTTTGGGGGGATGGATACAGTATTTTTGGGCTAGGCGAAATGATATCAAATCTGGTGGAGGAAAGCAAAAATCGTGTCCCAAATCTAAACCAGCTTCTGTAAAATCGTGTTTCAAAGTAAGCATTCGAAAACCTTGTTCCAAATCGAAACCAGCTTCTCAAAAATCCAAAACTGGTGGCCAAAAACCTTGTGGTAAATGCAAATCGGCTGAACAAAAATCTTGTAAGTCCAAATCGGCTGCCCAAAGTCCTTGTGGTAAATCCAAATCGGCTGCTCAAAATCCTTGTGGTAAATCCAAATCGGCTGAACAGAAACCTTGTGGTAAGTCCAAATCGGCTGAACAAAAACCTTGTGGTAAATCCCAATCTTCTACTAAATCGTGTCCGAAACCACCTTCAAAACCTAAACGTACCTGCGAACCAGAACCTGTTTGTAAACGTAAACTTGAACCTGTTTGCGAATCTAAACCTGTTTGCGAAACCAAACCTGTTAGTAAACCTAAACCTAAATCAAAATGTGAACCACCAAAAGCGAAGAAAGTAAATCCCATGGATTTGTATAAGAAAAGTGAAGTTTTTGCGAAATCACTTCAACTTTGTTTAAGAGCTGATGACTGTTCCACTGGAAAGAAAAATCCATGTAAATCTCAAGAAAATGTTAGTCTTTGTCAACTTCAAGAAAAAGTTAGTTCGTGCGATAATCAAAAAAAAGTTGAAAAAAAAGCAACTCCGTGCAAAGTACAGAAAAAAGCTGAATGTAAGTCTAATAAAGAAACGGATGAGTGTAAGAAACAACGTCCCTCGTCGGCGAGGTCTTGTAATCCACCACCAAATAGAGTCAAATGTAAAAAACCAAAGAAGAGACCTTTAGGCATGGTAAGACCAACAATTATTCCAATGGAACCAAAACCGTTTTGTTGTAGAGTAGACTACTACTGGGAAGATATAGAATTAAAAGAACCAGAACCGAAAAAAAAGTGTCCAGAAAAACCAAAATGTGCTGCAAAACCAAAATGTGGAAAAAAACCAAAGCATGTGTGTGGATATACAAAGAAGTACAAAAAATGATTGTGCCCACTCAGTATTGTGTTGATTCATTTAATTATGTTAATAAATTGTTTAATCATTTGTACGAGAAATTATGTAATTATTTTGTATTGTTTTTGTAAAATTTAACCAGCGTCTATTATTTAAGACTTGTGTATACATGTATAGCTCCAGGAACCATGTTCTCAGTAAAAAAATAATTCCTATATTTCTTCAGAACGTATCTTAACAAGTATATCCTCGGGCATATAGTCCGATTTCGTCACGAGATCTGTCACCATTTGTCAACAACCCGACTAAATGATCTGGCTTATTTATTTGTTATTTTATTAAACACAAAATTTGATGGTATTAACATTTTTTTGCAAACTTAAAGATTCACAGCTTGGGTAGGCCCCACTACCCTTCAGCCAACTCTTCGATTTTGTATTCAGACATATGTGTTTCAAGCTGCCTGAAATACCTACCTAAAAATGTTTGATAGCATTCCTATACTATTAGTACAAGATCTCGATTTAGCCCGATCTTCACCTATCGAGTTTTCTAATGAAATAAGAAAGTAGATTTATGATCATAAATCCACTCTCTTAGGAGTGGCTTGGGGAGGGTGCAATTGATCAAAAATTTCTGCTGCTTGTATTTATCGCAGAAGAAAAAATGCACTAAATTATTTAAATAGCCAAATCGGGATCTTAGACTATATAATCGAAGACATCCATCTTATTACATAAAATGTTTATTTTGATTTCCATGGAAATCAAAATGTTTATTTTGATTTCCATGGAAATATTTTAAAATTCTAAATTTAATTAATGACCGCAATTGTCGAGCGTCTATAATTTATTTATGAAATAATATCAAATATTTTGTAGGTATCTAAAATACCTGTAAGATTATTCAATTGACTACGAAAGCTCATAATATGAGAACGTCACGCATAATTTAAATCTAGTTTAGTAATCAAAGGCAAATTCCAAATTAGTTTGGTCAATGAGTGCTCATAAGGGGAATGTAGATGGAAAAGTCGAAAGCAGAACGTTTGACTTAGGAACTTTGTTTCGACTAGTTAGGAGATAAACATACTAAAAGTCCTTACCCCTTCGAGGTACGCCCGAGGGGGGGAGGGCACAAAGAAGGTTTAGACCAGTGTTTCTCAACTTTGAACGTTAGAGTATAATTCTAGATTTATAGACTACCAGTTACCATCAGCTTTGAAAAAACTTTTTTTTGAACGATTCGTCTCGGAGTCTATTTGATCATAGTTACCCGATCATTTTTTATCAAATTTTCACCGCAATTGGGAATTCGTGTCGCAAATATTACGAAAGTTGGCAGTCCATAAGTCTATATATAGTCGAAGAATGGATGTATCCAAGTGTGTAGCCTTTCACGGCCAGGCATGTAAGCCGTGGACAATTGGTAGAAATACCAATGGACCACGGCATACAAGCCCGGAAACCAAGACGATTTGGAAAGAACGGGTGGTTTGTGCGCATACCGGAGGAAATGCATACCGTGAAATGCACGTACTTTTTACTTACCGTTTCCCAAGTTTAATCATGAAATGAACGCGCCTATTTATAAAATGTGCTCGACTGCGAACAACTTGCTGATTGAGACAAATGTTAATATTTTTGATATAAAATTTGGCGAATATAGAATGGTTTTAACTGTCCATTTA
Organism: Xanthostigma xanthostigma; assembly: GCA_963575645.1. Lineage (NCBI taxonomy): Eukaryota > Metazoa > Arthropoda > Insecta > Raphidioptera > Raphidiidae > Xanthostigma > Xanthostigma xanthostigma. Next base: position 43,870,056 of record OY754470.1, read on the forward strand.
CTTAATTATGTAAATTAACTGAATGCACTGTAATACTGTATCAATTTTATATTATGGATACCTACTATTATTGAATTCTGCATATTCTCAAGTTACATAGTTGAATTATCTTTTAAGTACAATTTGTAATTGCCTTACTGCTTGAATTTTCTTTATTTTTTATCTCTTTTTTGTATACGCTTATTTAAGGCTTTCTTTATATTTCTTTTAGTGTAATCTGTTATTGGGTTTTATAGCTGTTGATTACTATAATAATAAATAAATTACATTTGATTTTCGGGCCCCTTAAATCATCAAAGTTAGGGACTACTCTTTTGCATAATATAGATTATAGGGCTTCAATGTGACTTTTCACCTTTATACTCTAGTTTCAAAGCTCCAAAGATGGGAAGCTGTTTGTATACCTATGTATTGGTATTCAATACTATTTGCTGTGATACTGTTAATTTAAGTCATTTACCCCTGTATATTGAATTTGTATCAATGTGAACGGAACCCTAAAGCCACGTTCACAATTCAACCTAATTGAAATTGTTTTCTTGTTCCGTTTTTATTTTTCTCTTAGGTAAGCTCATATTCACCGAACACTATTAAAGATAGAAGTTACTAATCTTGAAACAAATTTATTCGTTGGAATAAAATTTACTTTCAATTCACCAAGCAAATTATTAGGTAGAAAGGTTAATGAAAGAATAAATATACACTGCACTATACTCCTTGTTCTTTTTGTTGAAACGTCAAAAAAATTTTCACAAAAAAATAATGTTTTATTCTAACCTAATTGCACACAAAACTTCCACTAACTTTAATGTTTTACAACTATACACTTAACAAAAGGTTAATAAACAACACATAAATAAATTCACAAGAGCAAACTGTAGATATAATACTCCACATTCAAATCTTTGATTAACGTCTGATTAGAACCTCTTCAATAAATAAAATTATCGACCAAGAAGGTCCAAATCCGGATCGAAACGTTAATGTATTAATTATATTTTTTGTTAATATATTCTCTGAAAAATTGCTCGATAATTTTATTTATTGTATAATACTCCACATTTATAGGTTTGGTATTATGATCTATGTGGCGACCATTATTATTTTACCAGGCGAATAAATATTTATATCGACTGGCTAGAGGATCGAATACATTTATACCTGCAGTAAACATAATTATGTTAAAAATAATGTTAAAACTGTTTAAAATATACTGAAATGAAGTGATAACCAGCTGATTTATTGGGGCTACTCGCTGACTCGTATTAACAAAGTGCCACTACTCGTACACAATATACATCACTGTATCTAGATGCATACACTACTATTTTGAAAATGTATGTTTAGTGGCAAAAATCAAGAAAACAAATTCCTTTTAAGGAAATATCAACGGATCGTTAGCCGTGTTAAAAAGTGCGGACTAAATATTATTAATTAGCGTATGTAAGTAATGGAAGATTAATTAGTGTTATTGTGTCATTTACGTAATTGATTAATTATAGGCAGGTACGTGGCACCGGTATAATATTATATAATCAGGTGACACAAGTGTTCCATTAAAAAAACTTCCGAACGGGTGATTGATTACCTGATTTATTGAGGATTTATGTTTTTGTAATCTTTATTTATTTATATTAGACTACAGATGCTCAACAACTAAAGTCATTAGCGTCAAATTACGTCAAAATATTAAATTAAACGAAATCACAAACAATGCACGATCGAAGATGGGTTTCAAACTCACGAAAATTTGATCGAAAGACCAGCGTGCTGACGTTGTGGAATGTTGATTTATTTTATGTATAGTTTGTTATTTTTATATTTAATAAAAAACATTGAATTTCCCACTTCAAGGCCAATCGTACACTGGGCTGTTGATAGTCAAAACAACATCCACGAAGCGATCAAGCAGTCATTGTCATCTGTTCGAGCAGTCACTGTTATCCGCTCGAATAGTCACTGTTAACCGCTGGAATAGTTATTGTTAACTGCTAGAGCAGTCACTGTTGTCCGCTTAAGTATTCATTGTCAATCGCTTGAGCAGTCACTGTTATCTGCTCGAGTAGTCATTATTAACCGCTCGAGCAGCTACTGTCAATCGCTGGAATAGTCATTATTAACTGTTAGAGTAGTCACTGTTATCAGCTTGAGCAGTCATTATCAAACGCTCGAGCAGTCACTGTCATCTACTCGAGCAGTCATTGTTAACCGTTGAGCAGTCACTGTCAACTGCTGGAACAGTCACTGTTCACTGCTAGAGCAGTCACTGTTATCCGCTTGAGCAGTCGCTATCAATCGCTCGAGTTGTCATTGTAACTGCTCGAACAGTCACTCTCAACCGCTGGTACAGTCACTGTTCACTGCTACAGCAGTTACTGTTCTTCGCTTGAGCAGTCGCTATCAATCGCTCGAGCAGTCACTGTTATCCGCTTGAGCACTCGCACGAGTAGTCATTGTAAGTGCTCGAACAGTCAGTCTCAACCGCTGGAACAGTCATTGTTCACTGCTACAGTAGTCACTGTTATCCGCTTGAGCAGTCGCTATACCTATCGCTCGAGCAGTTATTGTTACTGCTCGAGCTGTCATTGTTAACCGCTCGAGCAGTCACGGTTAACCGCCCGAACGATCACTGTTAACTGCTCGAACTTTTCGCTTCAATTCTATTGCAATACGGATCTTGAGGAAGAAGCAGAAAACAATGAAAATTCTCAGTTCAATGAATAAATAGATTACAAACGCTCGGCAACTAAGATCGTTTGCGTCTCAACAAATTTAGTTCAAAACAAAACATCATGAGTGGAGGCGGGCTTCAAACTAGTCTGATCCAAATGCCGGCACGCTAAATATTTACACCGAGCTGTCTCCCTTAACCGTTCACAATTTTAATAGAACTCCAGAGCAACTTCGTTTGCGGTTAACGGCAGGCTTTATGTACACCGTTCGTGAGTGTTTTGTTTTTATTCAGTATCGCTAATTGTAACTTCAGCTAAGCCTAGGCGTAGAGAAGTGTATAGTGTGCCGAGTAAGTATTTCATTTAACAGCCGAACGTTTATTGGAAACACATGGTTTTCACTTCATCTTGCTTTTAACAACTGAAAGCAATCTGTTTCATTCCGAGCCTCAATGAGTTTTGTTAATTGTTGGTGTTCCTCGCTTGCTTACAGGACTATACTGACTGTTCGGTAAAAATAATCACAAGAACCAGTACGGTTGTGATGTGTCCACATGACTCTTTGTTGGGAGCTGGCTCTGTGCGCTCCGCTCACTAAAAAGAGTCGCTCAGAGCGAGTCGTTCAAAGGAGCGACACTTGACAGTACGCACTACACAAGAGTGCAGACTGCAGAGGTGTGAACTGTCAAAAGGCATGCTCAGGAGTCACTTAGCATTGCACAGCACAATACACACATTCAGCTCTGAGCTCATTTTCTTATGATACTGATCTTACATTATTCGCATTTCGGAAAAACTATTAGACATGGGAAAAGTCGTTACTATGAGATCACAGTGACTGTTATTCCGGTTACACAAAAATCACAGTGAAAAATCATCGTGACTTTGTCACGTCGATCACTCACATCACAATCCCACACGGTCTGACGTCACAACGGCGTTGTTTGCCTACTCCGTTTTTTTTTTTTTTTTTTTTAAAAAGGTATATCCGATTGTATATATCCACATATATAGAGCATATGCACATATACAAGAGAATATCACTTGGGGGGGTGGCACTACCTCTTAGTATCTGGCCAGTATGTTTGAGTATATAAAGCTGAGTCTAAACGACAATCACAAAATATCCATGAGCAGAGGTGGGATTCGAACCCACGACAGTGCGATCCAAAGGCCAGCACGCTGACCATTACACCACTCCGTTCATGTTTGACTTTGAGTGACAGTGAGTACTCAGTAGTGACTGCGGTGACATGGAACGACATACGTTACTTTGAAACATAGATCTATTGGAACTTGGAGCGAGCGTCGTGACTGCGGTGACATGAAACGACATACGTTACTTTGGAACGTAGATATCTCGTCAGATCATAGTGTCATGTTTCAGCGACAGTGACTGCGGTGACATGGAACGACATACGTTACTTTGGAACGTAGATATCTCTTGTCAGATCACAGTGATTATTTTAGACGGCTTGTCACAGTGATTTTTTCATCGTGAAGTTATTTTTTCCCCAACTCTAAAAACTATAAAGTATAATAAAAGCTTAACAATAATAATGTTTATTGTTACAATATTATATCTTTGTCAACGACGTCAATGTGAATGGTTTAAGTCACTGTAAGCTTAGTACTAGCGCACTTACAATGTGTCATTCAACATTAAATGACTCAGCAAAGATAACTCCGTACGTGCAAAATTCACTATTGCCTACGTGGTCTGTGCGAATACAACAGTACAGAACAGCTCAGCACAAAGCAATGGCGCTCGGAGCCTCGGAGTGAGTCATTCACTAAAAAAGAACGACTCGCTTCGCTCCGTGAAAGGAGTCGTTCATTATGAACGACTCGCTCAGGAGCGACACATCCCTACAATACGGGATACAAGGCATAGATATAAAATATTTATACAGTGTAAACTCTATATAGTGACACTCCAGGGACTGTGCACTCTGTGGCGTTATTGAGAGTTGTCGTTAAACGGAGAGAAGAAATAATCAATTTTTTTCGTCAATACAAAAAGATTTTTTTTACTCGCCATGTTTACAGTTTGCAAGTTTGTGTGCAACTAAGAATGAAACTTATCGATAAGCGGCTGAGCTAAACATATGAAAGATAATACCAACAAACAAAAGAACGAATTTCTTAGAATCTTCGGTACGCATGATGCCGACAACAAAGCTAATAACAAACAAGTACTGTTTATTGCTTAATGATGACGTATAGTTGTCGTTATTTAGAGTAGGTGTGTCGTTATTTAGAGTGTACCATTGTATAAGCAACAAGGTAAACCAACTAGAGTTAAGTAATTTAGACGTTTTAAGGAGTTTGTCGTTTATCGAGTGACAAATGTAGTTTACACTGTATGAAATTCTCGCGCTGATCTCCGAAACCACTGAACAGATTTTAATAAAATTTTGTAAATGTGTCTTGCTCGGTGCAACTTACGCTATAGGATAGTTTTTATTAAATATTTTGTACAAAATTGCGGTGTTTTGTGAAAATAAACTGTTTTAGTAACATGCAACGACATCTCATTAAATTAAATCAAAGCTATTAGTTCAGAAGCAAACAAAAACACTGTTTTATAGTACCAAGTACATTCGTTCAAAGCTATTAAGCTATTAATTTGGTAGAATTTGCTCAAAGCTATTAGTTCAGACGCCGGGCCGCAAACGAAATACATTTTGCAAAATTATATCTATCGCACCCGGGTGAAACCGGAACGGACCGCTAGTAATATTTATTGGTTAAACGTCGTTAATGGTCAACGTTTTGGCATTAACTTTAACACTTATGCCTTCCTCAGGATTTGGAAAATTTAGAAATTCGTTTATACTATAAAAACATTATTATAAATTGTGAATACAATTTCGTCTGTTGTATTAATATTTACAGGTTTCCATATAATTTTTATAAACTATTATTTCGAATCTTTCATCAAAATAGCTGAATTTAAAAAAAATGAGAGAAAAATAATTTGATCTTTAAATAATAATCTTCTCAGAAATACAACAAACATTTTTGTACTCAGAAAATTGTCATATTTTTCGGTATAATCTTTTTAAGCTCGCGTAAAGCCAGTTTGTTACCGAATTTAATTCGGTTCTGTTGAACATTCTGGAAATCCCCGGCTTTTCCTAAAACACGCCGTATAGAAGACGTGTTTCATTATAACTATGTGTACATTGGCGAGATTCTTCTGCGCAGATAGTGGAGCGCCCGTACAGTGAATGTGTAATGTAACAATAACAGGGCTACGCCTCCAGTAGTGCTGTGCCCCCGTTCATTCATTCTACGTTGAATGAACCAGATTTAGTCGAGAAGCTCGAGTGTACATCAATTCAATTTCCGCGGATTGATGCAAAATTTTGCGTTCATAACAGAGCTCGTCGAAATTATAATATGTCGCATCTCGTCTGTATACAGTCATAAGACAAAGTGATCCATATTTCAAAAGTTCTTGCCTTCGATCCGCTTTAACCGATCTTGTAAAAGTAACGAATCTTTCGCTCAGTGAGCCTTGATGGGTCGAGTTTCAGACTTATGTTGTATGTCACCTTAATAGGGCTCGAGCCCTGGGCCCCCAGGTATCAAGGGCCCACAAAAATTAATTTATCATCATAAATGTTTAAAACTTTTTCTGACGTAGTCTGGTGTTCAGGCTCGTTTTCAACCCTTATTTCAGGATTTTTGACGTGATAACGTCTTATAAATTGATGAATCACCAATATTATAAATTGATAAAACACCGGCTGCATGCACGAAAAAGTGTAACGTAACGTTCCTAACGTTCGTAACGCGTAACGCGTAACGTTCCGCCAGACCCTGTGCGTGCTTTTCTCGAAAACGGCCCTAACGATTTGGATGAAATTTACTGAAAAGGGATTTTGGGGGGCAAAAAATCGTTTTAGCTAGGTCTCATCTCTCGAAAAAATCGTTTTCTTACAAATTTTATCATTATAAAAATCAATTTTTTGACGTATGAAAATACTGAAATATTGTAAGTAGGTTTTGGAATTTTATATTATAAACAGTGAAGCAATTGTTTTATAAATATTATGACAGCTAATCTTTGAGACTTAAACTAAATACGAAAGAAAATTAAAAAAAACAATTATATTATATGGTAAATAATTTAAATAAATAAAATTAACCTAAATTTGAAGCGAAAGATGCAATATCATAGATTCGAATTTTTATACAAATCTATTAATTTTGTGAAAAAATATATGCAGGCAACACAAATTACGCTGCTGTACTACATATAGTCGATAGCAGGCATTTTCAGTAAAAATTCGGGGAAATTTCGCATAATTGAATCTGTGCCTTTATATGCGACTGTTTACTTATGTTATTCTGATTTAATTTTTTTCAATTGTATAATTTTTACTGCACTTTCGGAACTGAATAATTAAATGTTTATTTATCGACTGTTAATTGTGTTATTTGTGAGTTGTTTCTTTTTTTATACAAATTTATATAGAAAAATAGCTGTATAAATGCAACATGAAAACGGCTGCATTTCTAATGTTTAATTCAATTTTTTGACATTAGTATTTTGTGAAATGCAACGCCTTCTAAGTTAAGTATTGGAATAACTAATTATTATTAGAACATAATACTTTGACAGTTGCAAACGTCACTTTTGACATTTCTTATCATTCCGACACCAAGGATAAGCGGATTAAAACCAAATTTTGGGAGGTTTAGGTTATGTATTACGGAATACGTTATCACGTAAAACTATCGTCCGTAAACCGACTTTACAGACAACCAATTTTTTTTTAATAACAAAATAATGTGCAATCATTTCAATTTTGTTACATGTTTTTACTGACATCGGAAACTAAGAAAAAAAATGTTTTTGCTTAATTTTACGCCATTTTATAATTGTTTTTTTAACCTAAAGTAGACAACTTTAAATGGAGGTAGGTTTGTAGCGCGGGTGATAAAGTCACTTGGTGTCATCTGAATTATAAAAATTAAATTGATTATTGTTTCGTAAGCTTGTGGCTCTATCCCGTACTAGAAATAAACATGTTTATTAATAAATAACAAAATAGCGGGCTTTAAAAAAAAGACAACGAGAAAATCGTGATTTTACGTTGAAAATTGGTTAAAAAAAATAGAAATAATTTTTATAATTAAGTAATTCTAGTACCGGACGGAGCTATTGTTGTGTAGGATACCCTGTGCAAAATTGAAAGCAATCGGTTATACAATTGTTTCAATCACCCGCGCCGCTTATAAAAACGTAGTTTTGAGAAAAACGCGTTTAAAGTTTTGATTTCAGATTTCTTACAAAAAAATAAAAATGTATAGTTATACACTAATCAGCTATGCCTGGTGCATATAGTAAACCTTTCGTTTCTTCAAAGGCATCGTTTTCTGCTAATTTTTTGCTCTACTCTGCGAGAGTATAAGGGAACGTGACAATTGAGAGGTAGCTGGAGCCTTACCGTAAGACCGTTGCAGCTCTCGACTAAATGCTATAGATTTGTAAATATTTAATATTTAGGTCTAAATTTTTTACAGTATTTTCTCAATATATTATACTTACGAAAAATAAAAAAAAATAAATTCGATTTTCCGAAACCTGAACACCAGACTACGTCCTTAAGAATAAGGACTTATCGTTTAGTGAAAATAGGTAATATTAATGACTATCGTTATCATGGGTGAGTTTTGCCAAATTTTGGGGTAAATTTTGACAATTATTTGAGTGACTTTTGACAGTTTTTTGATAAAAATTTTACAATTTTTTTGGTGAAATTTGATATTTTTTTGTTTTTTACCGTAGGGCACCTTGACCAATTTTTTTATTGAAAATTCTAATTCACCACTCTAGAAAGAAATCGTAATGGCGTTATAGGTTTTGAAAAATGCGTCAAAAAATTTTTTTTAGATAGAGTGGAAATACAAACGCATAATATCTTGAAACGTGACGCTGATCTGGTAAGCAAGTCGCGTCTGAAATTCCTTTTTCTTGATTTTATTTTGGATGTAGTGAAGTAATAATAGATTTATCGATGCGAGTCCTCGTATATTGTATCGACTCGATATCTGTACGAGACATGTTGATTATATATAGAGGTACTGCAACTGTATTGAAATTAACTTTATATCTCCAAGCAGGGCATATATCCGGTTGAAGTAAACGTTGTTATCAGAACATTCTAGAACGTACCGTCAGTATATTCATTATCGGATTGTTTCGGTATTGATTTCTAAAGTTGATATTAAGTTTATTTGTAACGGAAAATTTCGTAGATAATTTAAAACTGTTTGAACTTTTTAAATGTATATGAATTTGATAAGCTCGCATGTGCTTTTTCTGATGACTAATTTTCCTAGCAATTTTCAACCAGCAATAGGTATTTATTTACAGACTTAAGGCTATATTTTATTACAATATATAAATATATAAAATATATTACAATATATCAAAAATATAAAATCATTTATAAAAGAATTAAAAAACATGCTCGTTAAAAAACCTGTGTATAAATTGCAAGGATATATTTTTAGTGAGTTTTAATTATTTATAGTTATTTTAGCACTTTATATTTTATTCATTGAATATGACGTTTTGTATCTATATTGTAAATATAGCTTCACAAATAAATTGTCTATCTATCTATCTGTCTATAACTAGCCGTTACCCGCGGCTTCGCACGAGATTGAGACGAAACACGGATACATTCCCATTATTTGGCATGATCCTTTCTCGACGTAGATCCCCCTAATAAATTTCAAAATTGATGACATTCACGTGATCAACGTCCTGACAAACCTTGAAAATGACACCCATGTTGATTTTTAGACTATTTACCTCTTTTCACGCTCTGGAGGGGTTGTTTTTGAAAAAGCATGAAACACGTGTTTGTTTATTTGTTGACAGGAGTAATCCTACGCATTTTCGAAAATAAAAATCTATCTATCCATCTATTCCGGATAATCCATAAAAAACCTCGTCGTTACCCTTCCTTAGAACTCTTTAGCGAATTTCGAGTATTGAATATTACTCAACTTTTTGCTAAAGCTGCTCTATCCCTGTTCCATAAAAAACCAGAAAACCGTATCCCATATCATCATAATTACGAAACAAGAATGATGTCCCAAAATCCCATACAAGTGCCAAAAATGTCGAAGACTTTTAGCCAAAACCATGCGGTATTCCTTGCTCCTAAGCTATACAACAGCATACCTGTTAAATTCAAGAAAATAAAGCGCCTACAAACATTTAATAAAAAAATATTCGGCTGGTTGTTACATGAAAATAACTCAAAAATTGTTTACAGCATCCTCAATCACTCTGAATTTACTAAAACTTCGTAAGTTATTATTAATTCATTTTATTTATTTTCTTTCAATTTTTTTTTTTCAATTCGTATTTTAAAAATATACGCTACAAATACTTATATATTGTAAAATGTTTTGTTTCCTGCCCTGGAACTGGCTCTGCCAAGTTGGGTAGGAAAACTTACATATTATAATTATATTTTGTAAAAATAATGTAAAAGTAAGTAAATAAATTCATATTCATATTCATATTCATATTCATATTCATTACTTATTAGTTACTAGATAAAACTTTAAAAACAGAACACAATGCGCCGCAGGACGTCACAATGGCCGACTAGACGTCAATCAGTCTCGTTTGCGACCCTGCGTACAAAAATGGAAAATTTCAGTTGGATTTAAAGATATCGAAATAATGTTTCCGCCATTTTTAAAGTTATGAGGTGGCACTTTCAATAGTAATATTTTCGTCAAGTGGAAACTTCTTAATTCTATATATCTAGATTTACGGTTAGAGCAATACACAAGAAGCGATTTCGTATTGTTTTTCTGCCTTTGTAATTTTTTAATGGCGGCAATAAACGGCTTTATCGAGGTCGAAAAATAAAAGAGGTATCACTGCTATTATAAAGATTCTCAGATGATTAATTTTTATTTGTGATTATTTCATTGATGCTTTTGTTTGGCGAGCTTTTGCACTTAGGAATATAATAACGTGCTATTGTGTATCCAACATGGTGGAAATCTTTTGACGTGATAACGTCTTATAAATTGATGAATCACCAATCTTATAAATTGATAAAACACCGGCTGCATGCACGAAAAAGTGTAACGTTCCTAAATCCTAACGTTCCTAACGTTCGTAACGCGTAACGTTCCGCCTGACCCTGTGCGTGCTTTTTGCTAATTTCTCGCTCAATTTAAATCAGATCGGTTTGAAACCAGTCTTAAACGAAAGAGGAGAACATTTTACATAGATTTCGTATAACAGAATTTGCCTAAACAGTTTTTTTATACAAATTTATATAGAAAAATAGCTGTATAAATGCAATGTTGTCTAATGCATGGCGCGACGCGGTCGGTCGTCTTTGTTTGCCGTACATGGAAATTAGAAGATAACGTATGTCTTGTCTTAACATGAAAACGGCTGCATTTCTAATGTTTAATTCAATTTTTTGACATTAGTATTTTGTGAAATGCAACGCCTTCTAAGTTAAGTATTGGAATAACTAATTATTATTAGAACATAATACTTTGACAGTTGCAAACGTCACTTTTGACATTTCTTATCATTCCGACACCAAGGATAAGCGGATTAAAACCAAATTTTGGGAGGTTTAGGTTATGTATTACGGAATACGTTATCACGTAAAACTATCGTCCGTAAACCGACTTTACAGACAACCAATTTTTTTTTTCAAGATGGTGCTATACCTATTACTATATTTTGATCTTAGGTATCTGCATTATTCAATTCATAATATAAATTATTATTTATCACATAAATCTAAATATAGGTATAAAAGGAAACCGTGACTGACTGACTGATCTATCAACGCACAGTTCAAACCACTGGACGAATTGGGCTGAAATTTGGCACACAGATAGTTATTATGACTGTTAAGATCAGATTTTTGGAAATTCAACTCCTAGAAGGGTGTAACGGGGGTTCAAAAGTTGCATGGAGCAATCACATAAGATATATGTATTAATTCGAAAGTGCTCAGGATTACTCCTGTCAACAAATAAATAAACACGTGTTTCATGCTTTTTTTAAAACAAAACAACCCCTTCGGAGGGTAAAAAGAGATAAATAGTCTAAAAATCAACATGGGTGTCATTTTCAAGGTTTGTCAGGACGTTGATCACGTGAATGTCATCAATTTTGAAATTTATTAGGGGAATCTACGTGGAGAAAGAAGTAACTATGCTAAATAATGGGAAATGCATCCGTGTTTCGTCTTATGCGAAGGCGCGGGTAACTGCTAGTATAACATAAATCATCGTGTGTGTCTACGGCAATTTATTTTCGTAAACGTTACAATAAAAAGGTTATATTATTGCAACCAGCCATTAGCATACTCGGTTTTGTTTTGTATACATGGCCTGCTTGTGAAAAAGATTAATAACACGTTACATGCACGACCGGTTTTACGTAGATATTATTCTGCTGCCGTGACTTCCATCACGTGTTTCGACGGTTCCCAAACGATGCGTCGCGGCGCTCTAATGAGATGTAAGATGTGGAAAAAATAATAGAAATAAATGCTGCATTTTTTTGTTCAGAGTAATTCTCACCGTTATTATACTGTGTCATTTGTATTCATATCTGAGGTCGGAATTTCTCTACTTGTCACGTCGCGTAGAGATGAGGAGTATTTTTAGTAATAGGTATTTGAAACTGTTTCGCAAATGGAGTAACGTTTTTTCACGAGATCTGAAAAATACCTTTTATATTAGCCGTGGTATATAATGGAGAAGTGAATTTGTTATGGGCAAGAAAATAATAAAAAAAAACCTTTAACTTTTTTATGTATCTATGCATCTATGCAGTTTTATTAAAAACTTTATTATTTTCCGTTTTCAGTGTTTTTTTTCTTGAGGGAGTATTTTTTAAATTGATAAATAGGAGTGCGTTGTCTGACCCAAATTTTACAGAAACGAGCGGATCCTTCTCAAGGGCGTAGATATGAGTAGGTACACCCAGAATTTATTAGGAACACAGGCACCCAGCCACAACAAACGAAAAAGACCTTTTTGTAATGACAGGACCATGTTTTTTTTTTGCTCTCCAAATGTGCACACGGCAAAATTTCAAAATTTTTCAAGTTAGATTGCTAAAAAAAGGTCATTCGTATTAATAAAACTTATATTGATTTTTTGCTTTAACCCCTCCCTCAGAAAAAAATATCTACGCCCTTGATCCTTCTATCAGATACTTTACGACAGTGTTGTCAAAAATATGGCCCGCGGGCAAGCCATCTCAATACGGCCCATAACCAGAATCTATCCACTGACATCAATAAACGTATCAAAAACAAAGAACCTCAGGTGTCTGGATCCTCAAGCTCGAGATAATGTACCCTTTTTATTACGTTTATATGAAATTTGATTTAAACTAAATAAATAAATATTTTATTTTCGTTTTTAATTTAGAGTCTGGCCTGCTAACACACCCTAAATCTTATAAATGACCTTTTAGAAAAATCAATCTGACACCCCTGCTTTCGGATAAAAATAACAGGTCTAGCAAAATATAAGTTGAAAAAAATAACTCGGAAAAATTTCAAACTTGAAAACTAAATAAGTAAAAAAAAAGAAACTGCACGTATTGAACTTTACGTTGAAATATGTATTAAGGGATAAGAAAAACGAACGGTCTTAACTCTTTTAAAGCTTTTATATATTGACCAGAGCAGGTATCGGACGTTATTTATTTCGTGTGTCCACTTTTTAAAACAAATACATTAGTTTGTAGTACGTAGACACTATATACAGGGTTTAGTAACAACGGTGCTTTCTTAAGGGGAGATATCCAACTAGGAGCCGGAAAAAAGGTCATTTTTGTGAATTTTTACAAGTAAAACAATGTGAATTTTTGGATTTGGAGTTTTACTATCTAAAAGTATACATATTCAGAAATATTGTTTATTTTTTTAATTTAAAAATATCAAAAATTGACAAGATTATTGTATGATCTTTGGAGCACCGCTAAAAGATCTGCGCAATCGGTACCCACTGGCGTTTCTTCAAAAATTATCTAAAACAAAAAAAAATATTATTAAATTCGAATATAATCTAGTAAAAAGCATGCATGAGAAATTTTAAAGTAATGAAAGAAATAAAAACATTTTTAATATACCACGTTTTTAAATTGAACTATAAAAAGTATAAAATAATTTCTTTACAGACAGATTTTTAACTTCATTTTATCTCATAAATAGATTTTTTATTGAGAGCTCTAGCCTCTACACTTCTAAGGCCTAGTTTATATGAGAGGCGTTCAACGCGCGTTGGCCCAACGCGCGTTTACAGTTTCTATACAATTGTATAGGACTGTTTATATGATAACGCGCGTTGGTGGCGCGTTGAACGCGCGTTATCATATAAACAGTCCTATACAATTGTATAGAAACTGTAAACGCGCGTTGGGTCAACGCGCGTTGAACGCCTCTCATATAAACTAGGCCTTATAGACTTAATTGTCGCATGCGCCTCATGTTTTTCGTTTCAAAACCTATACAAGTTAAAAATTTGTCTGTCAAGAAATTATATTTAATACATTTTAGTTCGATTTAAAAACGTGGCATATTAAAAATGTTTTTAATTTCTATTTTTATTTTTATACTTTTTAGTAAAAAAAGTCAAAAATACATCATAAAAAAATAAAAACTATTATATGTTCATGGGGAATCGAACCCGCAAACGCCGCGTTGTTAGCATGACGCTCTAACCAAGTGGTTAATAAGTGGTAAATAAGTAAGAATGAATTATATGTATTTATTAAAGTTCTTTATTTCTTTTATTATTTTCTTCTTTATTTTAGTATTTTCTCGTATTGTCATCTAATTCTGAGTTATGTTAAAAATTTCAAGTCTATCTCATCAGGAAGTTAGTTTAAAATCAATTACAAAGTTCCGCCCGACATACACGAAAAGCGAGTTAATATTATAAACGTGGTAATAAATAGGTGCTGTTTACAGTAAACACGGAATAATGAAAACGTTTTGAATGTGTTGCATCATCTAGACAAGGATAGTGTTTGTGGCAGTCTAATATTATGAGAAAAATAGACCGTGCTCTCCAAAATAAAGTTACCTATATATTTTTTTTACCATTTCACGCGTTCTCCATCTCCGCTTACACTCTTTGCGCGTTATTATTTATAATAAAGAGACTGCAAATTCACATCCATTACTTACAAAACAGTGAAACATATCCGACGTGTAAAAATGCTATGATGCATAATGAAAAGAACATGCATTTTTGCATCCTATTACAAGCGCAACTGTATGAAATAGCGTACGGTTTAAGAGCGTTGGAATGCTTTAAAAATGCCGCTTAAAAATTGATTTAAACAATTTTTTTTTAATTTTACAACCTTAAAACCAAGTGTGTAGTATTTAACGATCGGTTATGTTCCAAAACTTCTCGATTGCGTCTAATTGTGACATAAATTGACAGTCAGTACCGTGAACAGTACTGAGGTAACTGCTGAGATAAGTAGATAAATGAACTGTGTAAATAAGTGTACTAAATAAATTTTGGTGTGTTCCTGTGTTGTAAATATTTCGTGTACATAAATAGTGACTTTGTATTCTTTATTACTTATTCTTTTATTTTATTAGTTAGATCTGTTGTTTTGTTTCTGTTACGTTTTAGAGAAGTGCTTTTAGTTTGCGTCAAGCATCAAGGTCAACTTCAAGATCATCCTTTTTCCCCCTCTCCAAATCTAACGAGTAGGGCATGCGCAGTTCCGTTATTTAATTGCCACAATTAATTAATTAAATTCTCGTACTTCGATTCTGAATGTCCTTGTGGTCTTTGGGGACAGAATTGTGGAGCAAACGAGCGTGTTGTTACAACAGGTCTAGTGTATTTATTATTATGGTGACCGTATTGGTCCGTGGAGGGTCGTAAATGAACGAACGGTATAATCAACTTTGTGTTTATAAAAAAATAGAACAAGAAGGACGTTGCTTGTGTAACCGCAATACGTGCGACACACCATAACCTGTCCCACCGGCAGTTTGTTTATCCTGTAGGAATACAGTCTAATGCACGTCGGGTGTCCCATTTTTGTTTTTCTATCCTGCATAGTGGCGGTTTGTTTATTTTGTTTGTTACTTTGTTATGCCAGACATTTTAAAACGTACACTGATATGAAGATTGTTTCGAACTCGAAAAAACGAAACAAAAAAACATGAACTGAGTACAGACAGCAGAAAGTGACAGATAGCGCTTGCGGTGGTAGAAGTGGTAACTTCGCGAATAACGTTGCGTCGACATATTATATTCATTTATGAAAATTCTTGTTAAAAGGATTCTTTTAAATGATTTTATTAATTGCTAGTTGTTCCGGGCCACGCGTCTTCAGCGACTCAGTCTGGTTGGCGTGTGTTGCTGTTACGTTCAACAGATGGCGTCCCGTTTCGGTCAAATATTTAGTATAGCGAGTGTTGCTTTAATGTCCAACAGATGGCGTCTCTTTGCGGTAAAATATTTAATATAGCGAGTGTTGCTTGAACGTCCGACAGATGACGTTCCCGTTGCGGTAAAAGATTTAGTATAGCGAGTATTGTTTTAACGTCCAACAGATGGCGTCTCTTTGCGAAGCTGGTTGCGTTCACAAAAATTAAACTATCATATTTTTGTGGAGATTTATATCGTGTTAATATATCTCGTCTCAGTGAGATAGCACTGGATGAGATATAACATTATACATAACATATAGATGGAGAGCTGGCTACGGAGAAAATAGGTGACTCGGTGGAGCTGAAAATTTGCAGAATAATAGAAGATAGTACAAGTAAGTAGGGAAAAAATTGCCAGAAGGCTAGGCGGAAGATAAAGAGCCGCCAGAAGGCGCTAATGTTGCGAAAAATCAGTGCACTTCTGGCAATTTCTATACTACTTATTCTGTAATTCAGAACTAGATTTATTATATATATTATACATTATATAGTTATAAGGACATACTGAAAATTCAAACATGATATAATAATTACATATGACAAATATTCAAAATTATTAATGTCATTTTGATAGAAATAAAATTAATCGTCATATATTTTCATTAATAAAATTACGTTGTCATAACAACGTAATTTAATTAATTAATTTAATGTTATATCTATCAAAATGACGTTAATAATTTTGAATATTTGTCGAATGTACCTAATTATTTTATCATGTTTGAATAATCAGTATGCCTTTATAACTATATAATGTATAATATATAATCTAGTTTTGAATTACAGAATAAGTATAGAAATTGCCGGAAGTGCACTGATTTTTCGCAACATTAGCGCCTTCTGGCGGCTCTTTATCTT
Source organism: Xanthostigma xanthostigma (assembly GCA_963575645.1). NCBI lineage: Eukaryota > Metazoa > Arthropoda > Insecta > Raphidioptera > Raphidiidae > Xanthostigma > Xanthostigma xanthostigma. The sequence continues at coordinate 43,887,085 of OY754470.1, forward strand.
CTGCCTAGCCTTCAGCCAATTTTTTCCCTACTTACTTGTACTATCTTCTATTATTCTGCAAATTTTCAGCTCTGCACCGAGTCACATATTTTCTCCGTATCCAACTCTTATCCAATATATGACGATATAAGTTGTAAGCCGTACCTATCTTAAAATTTCGTTTTGTATGTTTTTAATACTAATTGTGTAAAATGTGTAAAGTCTCTTGGTATACAACTTAATCTGACTGATATAGGTACAGTGCTGGATTAACCTATAAGCAAAATAAGCAACTGCTTAGGGCATCACGTCTGAGGGGCACCAAAAATCACAACTCAGAAATGTAAAGTACCTCACAGTGTCAACAATTTTTTTTTTCTTTTTGTCATGTTCTCAAAAATCTTCATCTACTGACATAAAACTGTCATCAGAAGTACAGAAATTAAAAATAAATAATAATTTATTTTTGAAAATGAACACGTAATGTTTTTTTTAAACTTTTTTTCAATTAACTATAAAAATGCCTAAAGATCGATTTTATAGACTGTCAAATTTTCAATGAGAGCATTAATTGTAAGATTCAATTTTTTCCCCTAAAATTCTATGCTTTTTAATTTTTTCCTACCAATTTTAAGCTTATGACATTCACAATTTGATTTTGTTTTTTTTATAAACTTAACATGACAGAGACAGATAATATTAGAATTTTTTTAGACTGCTGTTAGAGTTGAGTGCCCATAGGCAAGAAATGCTTAGGGCATCAAGGAGTCTTAATCCAGCACTGCTGATATATATCTCTTTCAATATCAAATCCTCTTAAGTTTTGTGCTAAAAAAAACCAGACAAAAATAGAACGACGAATTGTTCTTTCAGATCGCCAGTGTCTTATTGTTTGTACTTACTTTTTTGTTTCAACATTTTATCTAGAAAAGTACAAACGGCCTTGTTGTTTGTCCCAAGGTAGTAAATATTACACAAGAGAAAAAGAAACGCAAAGATGCTCTACTTTCTTTTAAAAGTGTTTGAAAACTAAAACCTATTTTCTTAAAGAGTAGCGACATACCGTGTTATTTTTTCTTTTTTTTAAATTTAGTACTGCTTAACCGATACTCTTCTGTTTTTGTATGCATATTTTTTTACGCTGTTAATTTGGAATATCAAATATACTTCACAATTGGGCTTTTGAATGAAATTTTTTTTTGTCATAAATGGAAAGATCGTATATAAGTTTTATAACAAAAGTATTTTTCTTTTTTTTATTTTCGTTATACTTAATTCAAAAGTTATATCAAATTAAAAATAAATTTTTGTACCCAGTTCCGAGAACGCGCCGACATTTCCCGAACATAATGTGACGTCATAATGTTAATTTATATTATTATAATAATAAATTAATTAGTTGTATTTAATGAAAAATATTTAGTTTCTCATAAATTACAGTCACATTATTATTTTGTGAAAAAAAAAACTTCCATTGATGCTTTCGCATCTCGAACCGCAGCTGAATTGAACCGAAAATGTATCATTTTTTAGAAAATCTGTGATCATAAATAATATCTACAGTGAGTAGGTTATATTAGTAGAATTGGCTTTTATAAAAGCTTTGTCACACATTATTAAATAGAATTACTTGTCAACAACATTTTTTTATACTAAGTCTAGGATAGTTTTAGTCAATACACATGTAGAAGCCATTGATAGTATACTGCGTATATACATCTTAACATTATGACGTCACAACTGTCAAAAACAATTTTAGTGCGTTTGCAGTCACGTGATTTTTTTAAATATTTTATCAATTTTTAATTGCTTATAATTAATTTAAAAAAAGTTTTTTGAAAGTTTTTCGCATAGATTATCAATATTATTTATAATAAAGTTTTAAAATAACATAAAAAAATCGATAATTATTTTTTTTTCAAAAGCCTAATTCTGGACTACTGTTTGTTTATTATTGGCCGAGTGCAGAGTATGGAGTGGGGACAGAGTGAGCTGAGGACTAAATGAGCAATAAATCATGCAACGGTTATAGAGTATGATTTCATGTGGCCGTCAGATGTCGTTTTCATCGCGCTTTTATGAGACAACTTTTAGAACGCTAAAATGAAGGTGTATAGAAGTTTCCAACTTATTATCTCTCATTTCGAGGTTGACCCCTCTTATTTGCTTAATTGTCTGGACTAGAGTTCAGGAAAGAATGTCACACTTAATATTATTTCGGTTCCGTAGTCCGTACAGAGAAAGTTTGAAGTCTAGTTTTGCGTAAAACAATATTATCACAATTTATGGCATATATTCCTACTTATAGTGAGTGTCTAAAGTGTCCCCTTTCCATCTTAACTTTTGAATGAATTGAGTTAGTTCGAACAAAATCATGATAAAATCCTATTACATAAACTATTTTTTGAAGATATATAGTTTTTGGAAATTTAAAGATGATCCCAAGGGTACTATCAATTCAACACTTTTAGACAGCCATGGATGGGTCATATTTTACCTCATTTAAAACATACTTCAATTCTCCACACCCTTTAAAAAAATTGAAAATCCAATTGTAAATTCTGTCTAGTGCGGGGATGGTGAATCTTTTTACATCTGCGTGCTAATTTTTTTCATGAATATTTAATCTTTTAAGTATATATGTAAAAAGGGCTCCATGAAGCAAAAAATGTATAGGCCAATTATTTAAACATTTTTTTGTTGTTTTCAATGGAGAAGGTTTTTCGAAAAAAAAAACTATTTAGTTAAAAATAGACTTTCTTTTCTAAAAATAAATTTTGAAATTTTTTTCAACGGAACTTTAATATTTTAAGTGTTGAGATGACACCATATTTTTTTCAAATTTTTAAATTGTTATTTAATACTATAAAAACATTATTTTATGTGTTGTACTCTATATAAACAGTGCGTGGCGCTCGAGCTAAAACGGCCGCGCGGATACCTATTTTCAACGTTAAATTAAAACTATAAATACTAGAGATAGGGTTGCGGGATTGGGACTTTATTATTATAAATTTTCTTCTCTTTAAGAATCTTTTTTTTCAAATTCTGCTATATTTTTGAGTAATTGCTAAAAATCTGAGATGCTTTTTTTGTCTTTTCGTTTTTTTAACAAATACAATTTTTGTCGGCGACAAAATAAAAAAAACGTCTTTTTCGGAATATTTTTCCGAATCGAATAAGCTATTGCTCATATTTTTTGGCGACTTGGATCTATTTTTATCATATACCTATCTCAGGTCTTGACTAGGCTAACAAGAGAGTCAATATTTATATGTTAGTTCCTTATAACCAAAAGATTTAGCGACAGCGTGTATATTCACCTTTATAATATAGCATTGTTTATTATACTCGTACAATATGTACGTTTACACATAGTTCTTACATCATTTTACAACGCTTCCAACACCATTCTTTATTCCCGTTTCTCACACCACATATTCCCGTCGCTTACACCATCTTGCCGTACGCTTGGCGTCAGTGGGACAATAAACTTTCTAACAAGTGGCAACATTGCAGTGGAATTTAATATTTGTCGCTGAAAATTTAATTAATGTCAATAAGGACAAATTTAGTTCGACGCAAATTTTTTTGTGATATTTCGATCGTGGCTTGTTTCTTACGTCACATTAAATTATTATTCCACTTTATTTCAAAGACAATTATATTTAATGACCTAGCGTGTGTTGGTTAATGTAACGCATGGACATAATTGCAACTGTTTTGTAATGGTAAAGTAGCCATGGAAACGAAAAACAAACGCCATAATTGAGGAGCTCGTTTGCAAAACTTGACAAATCCAAAGAACCAACATCCTCAGAAAAGGTAAAAAACCGCCACATCGAAAGACTGATAAACTTCTGTTTTGTTTTTGGTAGCTCTGAGTCTTTGAATTAAACAATAATAAATAAAATTGTCGACCAATTTTTTTCAGACTATATATTAACAAAAATAAAATTATAAATCAATAATACAAAATATGACGTTTCGATCTGGGCTTAGATCTTCTTCAGAAATATCTAAAAATATAAAAAAAATAATTAGTAAAACCTACTTATTTTATAATAGAACGCAGAAGTTAATTAATAATTTTTCATAATTTTCGATAAAAAACTTCTGCGTTCTATTATAAAATAAGTAGGTTTTACTAATTATTTTTTCTATATTTTTAGATATTTCTGAAGAAGATCTAAGCCCAGATCGAAACGTCATATTTTGTATTATTGAATTTATAGTTTTATTTTTGTCAATATATAGTCTGAAAAAAATTGGTCGACAATTTTATTTATTTGAAGAGTTCTATTCAGACGTTAATCAAAGATTTGAATTCTTTGAATTAAAATAAACCGAAGATGGAATTTTAAATTTAAATGGTTATTTTTTTTTTTAAACTTTTGGTTTTGTCGAGTTTTAAAAACGAGCAATGGATTTGTTAAGTTTATAAAAAACAAATATGTTAGATATGTCAAGTTTTGGAAGAAAGGACCAATATTAAAATAGAAATTTGTAATATTGTTATCGAACCTCTGATGTTTTATGTGTATTTAAATACACATAAAACATCAGAAATTCCATAATAATATTACCTACGAATTAAACGACGAAAATAATTTTCAATAATGCGTGTATTTGATCATATCACACTTTTGAATAATCTTCTCTGACCGGTTGCTACTACAACAAATCCCGTTTCTTACACCATATGCACTCGTAACTCCCACTACATGCGCCATTTGCGTTATTTCGCGGATCACATTTGAAAAATTGTTTTCTATTTTTACGTTTTGCCAACCCATTTTACACGCTTTATATTAGTTTCACTTGTAAGTTTGTATGTATGTAAGTATGTATGTTGGTAAACTCGTTTGGACTACAGCAAGCGGTTTATATAGTGGTATAAATATGCCAGCACTGTAAGTACACTGGCTAGCCGTGCGGTCTAAGGCACGGGTCTTCGCTGTCGTCAACTCTCGGAATCGCGGGTCGTGGGTTCTAATCCCGTCCATGCCGAAAAGAAAATTGTTTTTTTTTCGGCAAATTTTTGACAATAAATCGAACTAAAAAGTGGAAAATAAATATAGTTTAAAAAAACTAAAAAACACGCTTTATATCGAACTAAAAAGTAAAAAATATTTTTTTTTAAATAAGCTTAAAACAATAATGAATAAAAAATACAAGTAGGTATTATTGTGAAAAAAGCGTGGGGCGCTCGATGTACGAAAATGTGGAACAAAGCGCCGCACGCAATAATACACAATAATACTTCTATTTTTTATTCATTATTGTTTTAAGCTTATTTAAAAAAAATATATTTTTTACATTTTAGTTCGATATAAAGCGTGTTTTTAGTTTTTTTTAAGACTATATTTATTATCTAAATTGAATGCATAAAAAACAGTTGCTGTATAATAAATGTTTCAGATTGTAATGCGTGCTTTTTGGCCATTAGATAATAAGCAGGATTACTGGAGTTAAACACATATTTACAGAGATGATGGTTGCTATTGAGACGTGCGGCGGGGAAGGAGGGGGGAAGGACAAGCGGAATCTGTGATTAATGATGCACGCACTGAACTGACCACTCTTCTGTATACCGCCTCTGAACACATTGTGTAATTGTTTATACACTAACCTCGTGACGTCACTATACGCTTTCTAAGATAAAAAAGCTGATTCAATCTTAATTGAAACCCAGACCGTTTTTTTGCTTCAAAATACAGTGTGTTGTTTGTACAGAAAAAAAATTAATTGATGATCACTTTTTGGTGCAGGCTATCTAGCCTGTACCAAAAATTGGCTATCAATTAATTTTTCAGTGTTTCAATTAAAACACATTTTTTACCAAAATGTAAATACGATGAATCAAGATGAATGCAAAATAGCCTTTACACATAATAACTACTACCTATTTATCTATTTATGTAACGTAGAAAATAAAAATATATTCGCCCAACGCGGGACTCGAATCCACGACCCTGATATTAACAGACGTATTATGTACCGACTGAGCCAGCCGGTGTAACGACCCGAACAGGGTTAAATAAAATCGTTATCAGGAAAGTGAACAATCGGCAATAATAATAATTTATTTCAACAAAGTAATGCTTAGTGATACAAAAAAGAAACGGATGCATAAGTAAGTAAGAGGGCCGGCTAAGGCAGTAGGCTGATAGCATTCATTTGAGGAACATCACGCCTGCTCAGAAAAAGAATAGAAGTGCACAATATTTTTTGTTAAATTGATTTTACATTTACTTTAAAAGTTTATTATGTGCTACTCTTTCTTAAATACGTTAATAAATATTATATTACGTTTTTGTTGAATTTTATATTCATTTTATTTTATTTTGTACCCGTCAACACATTATTAAAGTCTTGGTGGTGTTGCACCGGGCTTGTGAATGTGCAACGCTAATATTGGTATATCCAGTTATGGCATTTCACCTGAATAGAAGCTTAATTTTGATATAGGTACATTTTGCAACATTTTTCATGATACTCCGCTCCTATTGGTCGTAGCGTGATTTTATTTAGCCTACAGTCTTCCTCAATAAATGGGCTATCCAACAAAATAAAATTTTAATTTGAACCAGTAGTTCCTGAGATTAGCGCGTTCAACCAAACAAACAAACTCTTCAGCTTTGTTTATTAGTATAGATAATGATCTTCATTTTTACCAAGTCTGATTTTCCTGTGATGCGGTTGACATTTTGAAAAAATAATATTTTTTGCACGACGGGCAGAAAGCGTCAACTTTCGTCCCGCTGCGCTAAGCGAAGTTGCCTCTTTCTGCCTACGTCGAGCAAAAAAATAGTATACACACCACGGGAAGTAAAGTAAGAAAGCCTAAGATCACATCTTTGTTGACCTCGGCCTCGGCCAACAATTATATTATGTGATATCAGACATTTCTTACTTTATTTCCCTAGATGTGTAATATAGGTACTATTAAGAATTAGATTTTTTACTTACCAGGTCATCTACAGTTAGCAAACCTCTGGTCTAAAATAATCCAGAAGGCCTTTCTTGTACTAAATGTACCTACGCTAGATAATAATATAATCCTTTATGTAAGCAAATTGTATAGCGTTTCAGAACTTTTTGTTCCGTAGCATGCATTATAATTTTGTGCGGTGAAGATGACTAATGGTTGTTGGTTCCAACGTTATAGAGTCCATGCAGACATTTTGTGATGACCAGGCAGTGCAGTTTCGAGGGAAATTGTAAACTGTATAGACGCTCGATAGCTAAACTTATTAACGTCTGTACAGATATCTAATTTTTTGAAAATTATCCAAGTACCTATTTCTTGTGATTTAGTTACAGGGCGATATTTACTTACTACAGAGTTTCATTAGTTGACAGGGCGAAATCTAGTTATTAGAATTTTGCTTAATTTTACGTTTCGGATCTGCCAGGCCTTCCAGGACAACTCACAATTTTTTTTTGTTGAGCAGTTTTTATAAAAGTTTGTACGTTCAGGCGGTCGTGAAGCAAAAACAACCAATCAACTGTTGTTTAGATGTCGTTTCCACAGCAACCCTATTACATTTTAACTAATAATCGCGAACAGCTGTCATTCGAATTTTTACGTATAACCACAAAGCTGCTTGCTTTGAATTTATCTGTATTTTTATGTAATTAATGCGTAATTAACTAATTAATTAATTTAATAAGCGTGCTTACGATCGAGGTATGAAGAAAAATAGTATAAACCACACTGGCCGAAGGTGTGATAATCTTGCCCTGCGCTTCGCCTCAGGTATCATGGCGCGCAGGGCAAGAATATCACACTTTCGGCCTTTGCGGTGTAATATACTATTTTTTTACACGCGTTATATTAACTTCACTTGTAAGTTTGTATGTATGTATGTTTGTAACTTTCGTTTGGACTACAGCAAGAGGTTTACTACTGTAGTATAATATGCCAGCACTGTAACTACAGTGGCTAGCCGTGCGGTCTAAGGCACGGGTCTTCGCTGACGTCAACTCTCGGAATCACGGGTCGTGGGTTCTAATCCCGTCCACGCCGAAAAAAATATTGTTTTTTTTTCGGCAAATTTTTGACAACAAATCGAACTAAAAAGTAAAAAATATTTTTTTAAAATAAGCTTAAAATAATAATGAATAAAAAATACAAGTATTATTGTGAAAAAAGCGTGGGGCGCTTGATGTACGAAAATGTGGAACAAAGCGCCTCACGCTTTTTTCACAATAATACTTGTTTTTTTTATTCATTATTGTTTTAAGCTTATTTAAAAAAATATTTTTTACTTTTTAGTTCGATGTAAAGCGTGTTTATTTAGTTTTTTTTAAACTATATTTATTAAAAAGTGCTATGTTCGGACACACTGTACATCTAATTAATTATTGCGTATGGTAATTATTTATGCGCACACATTATTATGTAGATAATGTAGGTATATATATGTATATTGCGTAACTATGATAAAAGCTACACGTTCTCTTTACATTATCGGCTTCGTACGCTATCCCCTTACATAACATAAGTTACTAACTGTGCGACCTTCAGCGCTTCACATCTCCGTACTTGTACTAACGTACTATGAGTATTCATCTTCCTAGTGTATCCATTATCCAGGATATACCATCTGTTTTGAGAAACACGTACCTACATCGAGCATTTAAGCTTGCTTTTCACGATCCAATAGCGCAATACAATGATAATACGAGAAAATAGAATTCGATCCAACTCGACTGCGGACAAAAATGTCATTCAGCAGCAGTACAAACACAGTTGGTTGGATCGTTTATTTGATCGTGTATTTTTGTCGTCCGTCCCAGTCGCTGCGATTTTAACCGCAGACAAGCAAGTCGGTCTGCAATATTTTTACATTGTTGTTTGAATCGTTTATGTGATATATTTGTCATCCGACCAAGTCGTTGCGATTTTAATCGCAGACAAATATGTCGGTGAGCAGAATCTCGACACTGTTTATGTGATCATGTATTTTTGTCGTCCGATCAATATGTTGGCTACAATCAAACGCACTGTATATATATACTTACATATATTGTCGTGGGCCTTTTATGTGCGGCCAAATTCCTTATAGATATATTTAGTTCATAACCTACACAGTATATCAGCAGAGCCTCTATTTTCCTTACAAAGCCCTCACAAGCTCTTCCTCTCAGAGGACATTCCGAAAATATGCTCTTCTAAAGGCGACGGAAGTTTTAAATTTAACGAAATATGGTAGACAATTAGAAGTTTGGTAAATATAATAATAATACTTTGTTAGATATTTGAAAAATATAGTAAACCTTTCTGAAAAAATCTTTAACAGTATGAAAGCATATTTCTTCCCAAATAACATAAAATGTATATAATATTAGCGGCCTGGGCTGGCTTCGCCCAAATTGGAAGAAAGTGTATTAAAGATAGACATATTATGCTGCAGCGGACTTTTATATAAAATAATAGCAATATTTGCACGGCATTGTTGAGAAACATCTAATCATGAGTTTGGATGAGAGTAAAAATTGGCGCGACACTGCCATGGGGCGACGTTATGTACTTTATAGTTATAGTATTTTGTTAGTTGACAGCGCGTAACGCTTGATGCGTGTATGTGTTGGATTGTTGCATGGCTTTTGTTGAAGGCGACGTCTAGATGACAGGGCAAAATTTATAGAATTTCATTTGATGGCGGCGCTTAACACTTTCTGTGTGTATGCGTTGGATTATAACATGGGTTTTGTTGAAGGCGACATCTAGATGATCTTGATTATTTTGTGTCCAAACTAAAATTCACTCTAGCCGGTCCAGAAAGTCATTGAGCAATAAGCGACGAGCGGGTTCGAATACCGGCAGAGGCAGATGTGGCTGGGACTTTTCCTGCTGCCTCTCGTCGAGAAACGGTAATTCCTGTACCGGCCATCTTGTTAAGATTTTCCATGGTTTCCCTCAATAATTGCAGATAAATATCGAGATGGTTCCTTATTCAAGGCCATGGCCGATTAACAGTCAAACAGTTTTGAGCTTAGGAGTTTGACCCAAACTCCTAAGCTCAAAATTTGCCTACCTTATCCTAATGTCATAAAATTCCTTCATTAGCCCATTGCTATTAATTAAGTGGAAGTTAAAAAAATGTAGAAAATAACGGGAAGTGTGATAGATGGAAAATAGTAATGGTGCGAATGGCGTTTGTTATGGCATGAAGTTGGGAAACGGACGTTAAACACATTATTATTATTATTTGAATTGATGTAGACTATAGACGCTCGATAACTGAGGTCATTAGCGATTTGAATTGATGCACGGAGCATGCTTAATGTAGTAGCGATAAGGCCTTGAATCTTTACGTAACACAAGTCGGGCGGAGCTATCGATGCAGAAATGTTTCGAGTGTATAAGTTTAAGGGTGACGCAAAACATTGCTCATAAACCACGCTTCATAAATGTAATATAATTGAAATTGACTTTCTGCTTTCATTCGATGCAAAAACTGCGCCAGTACCTACCAATTATAAGTTAGCTAGCGCACTATTGGTATATATTGTATAGATGATTGTGTACAGATGGTGTACAGACACAGTTTGTTTCAAAACTCTACACTAGTGATGTGTCCACATGACTCTTTATTGGGAGCTGGCTCCGTGCGCTCCGCTCACTAAAAAGAGTCGCTCAGAGGGAGTCGTTGAAAGGAGCAACACTAGCATAAGAGTGCAGACTGCACAGCACAATACACACACTCAGCTCTGAGCTCATTTTAATATGATTTTGATCTTATATTATTCGCATTTCGGATAAACTATAAAGTATAACAAAAGCGTAACAATAATATTGTTTATTGTTACAAGTTTATATCTTTGTCAACGACGTCAATGTGAATGGTTTAAGTCACTGTAAGCACTTACAGTGTGTCATTCAACATTAAATGACTCAGCAAAGATAACTCCGTACGTGCAAAATTCACTAGTGCCTCTGTGGCCTGTGCTGTGTGCGCTCTGTAAATGTGCGAATGCAACAGTACAGAACAGCTCAGCACAGAGCAATGGCGCTCGGAGTGAGTCATTCACAAAAAAAAAGAGCGGTTCGCTCCGCTCCGAGAAGGCAGTCGTTCATTATGAACGACTCGCTCAGGAGCGATACATCACTACTGTGCAGGAAAAATTGAGCAATATCCCTTTTTTGTAAGGGTGTCTACTATGGTTATCGTTGCCTAATAACCTTACAAACAAATTAAAAAATCACGCAAAAACGTTTCATATGAAGTTTGTTATTTAAAAAATAAAAAAAAGACTGTAATTGATGTAATATGAAAATTGATTATATGAGAATTGGAAAATCACAGGAAAGTGGACAGGTTAAAGATAAGATAACACCTGTGATTTTCCAATTCTTATTCAACAAATGGACATGACTACTACAAAAAAAAATTGATTATATGTATTAAAACCAATTTTTATTTGACCATGTTCGTCAAATGCACGGCAGAACACATATGATCGACCCTAAATACGTCATCTAATGGCGAGTGTGTATTGGGTCGTATTGTTGGAGCAGCTGTTGTCCAACTCGACTGTATTTACCGCACAACTCTACAGGGTTCGCTCTCCTTCTGACCCTAATAAATAATGGTAACGTTTTTATTCGCCTCAACCGCCCACGACAAACGCGCATACGTACGTATATGAATCTGTACACACCGGCTCGTCAAACTTTCTCCAAAGCGATACTCTTTTGCGAGATCACTAACCTAAGAAATTCTATTGTTTCGGATCTACCATTAATAATATACGACGTAAAATGAAATTACAAATCATAAAAGAAATTAAATTTTTTTTTATTATAACGCGTTTTTAAAACGAACTAAAAAGTATAAAATAATTTTTTTACAGACTGAGTAGGATTTGAAACGAAAAACGTGGGCGCATTATTCGTTTTATCTCATAAACATAGACTTTTTCATTGATAGCTATTCTCTACACTTCTTATATATTTGTCGTATGTGCCCCACGTTTTTCGTTTCAAATCCTACTCTGTCTGTAAAGAAATTATTTTATACTTTTTAGTTCGCTTTAAAAACGTGGTATGTTATTTTTTTCAAATTTAATTTATTATGTTAATACTATTTAATAAAAAAACAAAAATACATCGTTAAAAAAGTAATAATATTATTTATGTCCCATTGGGGATTGAACCCGCGATTTTCGCGTTATTAGCACGGCGCTCTAACCACCTGAGCCAGTGACTGCTATGTGCCTTACAACGATAAACAAGTAAGAATTAATTATATGTATCTGTCCACCCGGGCAGACACACAAGAAATCGCGGTAAAAAATAACTTAGGTCATGCTTTCCATAAGAACTGAGGAATGAACATTTGTATTTTCGCGCACCCCATTGTATCGTTGGAGAGGATATTAAAAATGCAATAAAAGTTTTTAAGTAACTCTTTTCTTTAGGTGAATATTTTCCGAGATATAATCTCCTGAAGTCGTTAATAATGTGCCCCCCTCTAACTATGCAACCATGTGATTTAAAAATCTGTAAAAAATTTAAAGAGTAGCACTTTAATAATGCTTTCAACGAAAACTATCTTGAACAAGATATATTAACAAGTTGTAGGAGTTCAGTTGATCTCTCCTTACACTATTTCTATTAATATAGTGGAGATAAGAACCGCATCTATATTAACTTCAAAAAGAAAACCGCCCGATGTCACTAGTGTACACGTCAATATTAATTGTTAATACCCGTTGATGACATTTTTTATTTTAATTTATTTTTTACATAACAACAATACTGAGAAATAAGACAGCATTGATTCTCCGAAGTTTGCCGAAACGTCAGACAATAAAATGCAATAAAAAAACCTTCGTATTTGCTTAGTTCATTGATCCTATGCCACCAGGATTCATCCTTTAATCTTCCAACATTTAAACAGAATCATCATCACTCTAAATTGTTAGAGTTATTTTTCAGAATTAATTGTTAACCTACTTGGTTTTTGGAAGACTTCAGTGCATATAGTGCATATAGTAACTGATGTATACTTGACTTTTTTTTAATTAATAATCTCAAAAACAGCATCGACATATTGTAATGAAGTATTTCTAGGTTAGGGTATGATATTTGCATATAAACACTATACGAAATCCAACACGCGCTCGGGTGGTTTTTTATATTTAGCACACGGATATTTCACAAAATAAATGTGAATCAGCCTGTACATATAACTTGATCTAATTACACTATTATCACTTAAATAGTTTCGTTGTTTCCTGACCACGACACAATATGTCACATTCTAAACGATTGTGTTACAGCTATGCCTGTATGACTGTTAATTAGACTGTACTTCACCGCGTTTTCATTATGAAGAGGCGAATGCACGTATAAAGAAAGACGTCGAACAGTGTTGTCAGATTAACGACTCAAAATGTATCCCTAGACTTCGCTCTTTAATGATAAAAAAACCCGGCCAAGTGCGTGTCAGACTCACGCACCGAGGGTTCCGTACATGCTTGTAGATATGTAAATAGTTCGTCCCTCACGGGAATCGAGTCTCGAAGATTTTTCCCGTTAAATCGCTGGAAACCGGTGTCTCCACACGTCGACAAACGTCGCGGTCAGTTTGCCAACTAAGCGTATAATTGCAATGAGATCAGTTGGACTACTGCACTGTATATCTGATAGTCTATTTGTCGTACCGTGTTGTATGCGAGAGTTCTCATATTGTGCTGTATAAACGCACCGGTAGCGGACGCTGATACTGTGTACGTGCGTAGCATGTTGTTTCTGTTTAAAAACATTTTTGAAGTGAAACTTTTATTCTATCGCCCCGAATTTTTCTGGCCGTCTGTTGCATGTCGTTTTACAGGCGGCCGCGGAGTAGGGGTAAAGTGAAAGGCGTTCGGAGTAGGCGCTCGGTAGAGCAGCCAAGGTCAATATGGCGGCGCCCATGGTAAGCATCAGCTGACCGTGTAGTATGTATAACACATAGTCAGTCTGTCATGCGGGCAAGTGCTGTACAGTGTTTACATGTTTTTATTCGTGTATTCATGTGAATATTGTTGTTTATAATTAATCGTGATTGATAATTAGTGTCTACAATCCAACGCCTACAATCCAATAAAAGTTTCACTTGCGTCGTGGTTTCTTAAAACCACACAACTGTTTTTTTCTATGATGTAACTACAAATTTACGATTTTCGGATTTTTCCCTTTACTTGTGCTGCATGACATTGGTTCTTGCCAAATTTCATGATTCTAGGTCAACGGGAAGTACCCTATAGGTTTTAATTCCCAAAAGTTTTGACAGACAGACGGACAACAAAATGATCCTACAAGCGTTCTATTTTTCCTTTTGAGGTACGGAACCCTAAAAGCAACATTTTTGTATAACGTTCAAGTTCCCGAATTGGTTTATTATTGTTTTAAATTTTATTTTAGTTTAATCAAAGCCCCCTATGGTGACTCATATTTATTTTCTAGTTGTTTAGTACATTATCGATTGTACAATAAAAGCGTTTAACTTAAAAGTTTGTTTACCGATTTTTATTTTTAAACCTTAACTCTTTATATGTCAAAAATTATTCGGCAGTCTGCTTCAGAAACAGAAGTCTTTTAGGAATTTTTATTTTATAAAAGCTTGTGGCAACACTGCTTTTTATATGTTTAGGCGTGGTGAAGAAGAGCACTATGAGACTGAAGAACCCGGTGCAACTTTGCCGTTGTCAATATTCAAAGTGCATGAGTGTCACCGTTTGTGCATTATCAGCATTAAAACTGGCGCACTGCATGCTTCATACATTACGTTTAATCTTCAAAATGTGCCTAGCTAAATCCGGATATACAGAATGCTTTTTAAGTTGATTCTTTTTTTTTTAAACAGCGTGTAGAAATCAAATAGACGAACAAATATTTCAAGTAACTTTTTTATCGAAACTCAAAAATGAAAGAGAAACGGGCTTTCAAAGTTTAATCGAATTTATTAAATTATGAGGTTGGTTCTGGCATTATGTTATGTCACTATGGAAATATTTTATGTCATTATCAAGTATTCATAGAAATTGTTCGAAATTGTACCCGTTTCTCACAAAAACAGAACAATAAACACGTCGGACAGTTGATAACGGCATAACATATTTCCATATTGACATAACATAACGCTAGGACCTACTCAAAATTATCTAAATTTAATTAAACTTTGAAAGACTATTTCTCTCTTATTTTTTGTGGAACAATAAAAAAAGAAGCTTTACCAGAGTATCGCTTGTGGCCATGGTTTCGAAATTTATAAATAGTCAGTTCAAACATGTATAATAATAAAAAAATAAGTTCAAAAACTAAAACCCGACTACTGAAAAGTATGAAACAAGAAAATATTCTCATCTGAGGATAGCCGTAGTCATATGCTATCTACCCTAACAAAACATTACATTTTAACAGTAGTAAGCGACTATAAGCTCTCGGGAAAAGTGTATCACCAGTGGCGGATCCACGGGGGGGTTTTCGGGTCCAACCCCCCCCCCTTCCAGAGTATCAAAAATCCCAAATTAAAATTTTACTACGCGATAAAAAAAAAGCTTTTCATGTTTTTCATGAGTTCTCCGCAAAAGGAGTAAACATTTTTCAAGACCCCCCCCCTTGCCGTAATCCTGGATCCGCCACTGTGCATCACGCTATACCTACATCTAGAGGGGCTATCATCAGATGATAATATTTTCTTGTGTCATACTTTTCAGTATATCGGGTTTTAGTTTTAAATTATTTTTTTAACTTATTTTTTATTTGTTTTCAACTTTCTCCCCTCTTGAACTAAAATTCAAAAATAAATGTAGGCTATGTTACCCGGGCCATAATAACGAATCGATTGACACCTTATTTATCAAAATCGGATGAATAGTTTAGGCGCTACGGTGGAACATCCTTAAATACAAGCATACATAGACTGCTAAACTCATAACCCTTCTTTTTGATTTCGCTGCAGTCGGATAAAAAATTAAAAACAAATTTCCTAGCAATTCACCAGCCTTATAACCGCCACTACCCAGCACCTCGAAAAAAAAACTTCAAGTCAATATAATGTAAATGTTAAAGTTCATTTGTATTTTTTTTTCTTAATTAAATCAATTCTGCCAACACAACCAACTGGAAAACGTCAATGATAAATACAACTGTGCATATTTTATAAACTTGAAATTCCCAACACAATCTTTTTTTATATTGCATTCTTTTAAACTTTCCTACAAAAAACTTTTCACTTATAAATTTCAATAAGAAAGTTGAACGTGTATAACAATCATAGCCGAGGGTCGAGAACTTATTCTGTCGAGCGTCTACAATCTCTCTTCCTCTCGAGGGGTTGTATTTAAATTTGCGTCTTGCTTTACTAATTGCATTAGAGAATAATATATAAAGTTAATAACAACGATTGCTTAATATTAAATATTGATAATGTACCTAATTCTGAAAAATTATTTACGAAAACATTTTTATTGGCGTGTTTAGATGAAACGTTATATGATTCAATATTCTTTATGCATATAATGGCAAGACGCTAGCCAGAAATTTCTTTCGTGTGGGGGGAGGGGGTCGTAAGTCCCCAACCTAAAATAACAAATGTATTTTCAACTTTATTTTTTTTGTCAAAATTCTTAATGTTATTTAATAATAATAATAATAATAAGTTTATTGTTTCTGAAGATATACCTACATCTTATAACAAGGGTTTGATTGTAGTATTACTTCTAATAAGGTATATAGTTTTTAAAATTCTAAAAATACAAAACATGTCTGATCAGATTAGCAAAACATAAAAATAAATAATGAGTTATATCATTCGTTAATTATAAACGATCTCAATTTTAAAGCATTTATAATATAATAATACAAATTATTAACTTTTGAAAAACTGTTTGCTGTTAATAATAGTTGTGCAAAATTTGTATCTACAGTAAAATTTGTAATTTCTGAAAGAAATTGCACTCGAATACCTTTGTAAATTGGGCAGAGTACTAGAAAATGAAATAAAGTTTATCTTTCATATAAGTTACATAAGCTGCATATATTTTCAGTATCAAAACAGTATGAATTGCGTTAAAATATATGCGAAAGTAATCATTTCTCATTACCCAGAGATGACAAAATATTCTTAGTTTGTTTATACTTATTTGATAATGTCAAGTAGGGTTCAGTTTCATTATGTATCTTTAAAAATTTATATTGACTATTAAATGACTATAATTGAATTCTAGATTAGTCTTCCCTGATTAAATTACCTTCAATATTTTTTAATATCGAAAGCAATCGGTTATTCACTGTTGCACAATCTTGTGCATTCCAAACATCTTCGCCATCACCGATTAAAACATATTTTTTTAACTGAGATGCCCAATTAAACTTTATTTAATAATAATAACTATTCAATTTATAAATCAAGTTTTCAATATTAAGGCTAAGTATAATATCTACTTAGTTGGTAAAATAACTAATCATCCTCATTGAAATGACGTGGTACTATAACAACCTTTTACTAACTTTTTATTTGTGTTTGCACGAGGTGAAAACTTTGCAGGTTTTATAATAAGTCATTTTATTCAATTTATTCAACGCTTTTTATAATTATACTAAAAAAATCATAATTATCAGTACCGATTCACAGTACGATTCATAATCATGTTTCTCTGATAGTTGCAAGCTTTGCCGCCAGATAGAGTAGTCCATATAAAGGATCCCCATTACATAATATATAATATCTAATGTACAAAACACTTTAAAATCCTTTAAATATCAAAGAGCTTGTTTTCAAAAAGCGAGTAATTTTTTTAAAGCGTGTTAATAGCAGTTAAATAAAGAAAAACATAAAAAATAGCTTATCCTTTGATCTTAATGAGTGATAATTCTTTTTCAAGCTTTTAAGTTCATAATAATATCGTAGCCCGCAGCGCTACTACAATTTTTTACACGTATTTACATTTTTTTTTTGTAATTTTTTCAGTTTTCTATATTTTTTATCACTATTTGAACAGCACAATAGGGGCGCGAGAGATCAAGTAAAGATAAAAGTAAACGGCTTTGAAACTGAAAGCTTGAGAGCATCTCCGATCAAAGTGGCACGTTTCATTGATATAACCATGGAGGATAGAGAGGATGGAGACAAGCTGTAATGCGAACCGCGTGTCTCGAAAAATCAATGACTCACTGTAAGGCTGGAAACAGTGCTCGATCGATGCGCTAATCGTCGGTTGTGAAAATGCTTTTAGTGTTCAACTGATGGTAAATAAATAAACGAAAAAAAAAATTAAAAACAAGCTTTTATTAGTTGTTAATAAAAATGAACTAAACAGTTAAAAATAATTTTATTCCGATTAGAAATAAGTTGTTTTATACGTCTCAAGTTTTCAAATAACAGCGTCTTTTTGTTCTCTCTTGTTATTAAAATGTAACAAGCTTTTATTAATTGAAAACTTGACCGTACGAGCACTGTTTTTAACCTAAGCGGCGCTAGATTGAGCCTTCTGTTTGATATTTAACTTGAATTCAATGTATAATAAATGGTGACAGCCAGGGCCGTAACGTGGATTTTGTGGGCCCTGGGCAAGACCTTTAAATTGGGCCCCCCCTCAATAAAAAAAATTGAGGAAAAACTTACCATGGTTATAGTTCCTGTTCTTTCACATTTTTAAAGTTTAGTAGGTATATCACTTAATAAATAAACACAAAATAAGGAATCTTTAAATTGGTCCTGTCCATATTTTTTGTAAATTTTTTTTATTTTATATTTATGAAGAAAAACGAATAAAAAATTTATTTAAATTGCATTTTTCTTGCTTTTTTCTCCGCAAACTCATCAATTATATTATTAAAATCTATTTCTTGCACTATGTTAGATTCAATTGATATAATAGACAGGTTCGACAAACGCTGTTGTGAGAGCGACGATCTTAAATAGTTTTTAATTAACTTCAGTTTACTAAAACTTCTCTCGCAAGAAGCGGTGGTGACTGGTAGGGTTAGAAATATTCTTAAAGCAACAACGAT
Source organism: Xanthostigma xanthostigma (assembly GCA_963575645.1). Taxonomy (NCBI): domain Eukaryota; kingdom Metazoa; phylum Arthropoda; class Insecta; order Raphidioptera; family Raphidiidae; genus Xanthostigma; species Xanthostigma xanthostigma. The sequence continues at coordinate 43,906,079 of OY754470.1, forward strand.
GTTTTGGTACGATTCTTTTTAAATAAAAATTCTAATAGCATATTCTGGCCTTTTTGGGCCCCGTCTATCTGAGCCACCAGTGGTGTTACTTATATATGTGATTTGTAATATTCATTAAAATACGAATTAAAATAATTGAGATAATTTTTTATCGGGGTCTTCTTGGGCCCCTCCGGGGCCCCCCTGGGCCCTGGGCAAGTGCCCCTATTGCCCCTGCCTAGTTACGGCCCTGGTGACAGCATCAATATGTTGGTTGAATATATCAAGATTAAAAAAGTTTGACTTCAAATGCGGCAAGTCGTCTAGAACACGGTTACTATAAAAATTATGATCCGCCTGTAGATATATAATTGTGGGCCCATGTCTAATTAAAATTATAATACCTGCATGACGAAGAGGGGTGATAAGGTTATGTAATATAGATAGTTGTATAACAACACATCAGGTGTCTCTCGTGTGCATTGTTTGAATAGACACGTGTATGTGTTCTGGTCAACACAGTGTTACAAGTGTCGCCTAAACACCTGTGCCATCTACTTCCGAAAAATACGTGCTGTTCCCTCGACTGAAATATTGAACAGTTTATTGCTACATCGTGTTCACACCTCAAGTATATATATCTATACTATTATAATATATAATATTCTACGTATGTATGTATGTACGTTTGAACGGATTTAACTCAAAAACTGTTCTTGGGGGCACATGCGCGCGAACGGACACCCTATGCGGACCTCTTCTATGATGCGATTTTTTTCGTTATGAGAATTGAAAGTAAATTAATTTTGTTTTAATTATCTATTAATAAATTACTGATAAATTAATTATTAATTTAATAATAAATAACTTAATTTATTAATAATATATAAAAAACAATGCCATAAGAAAGTCCGCTGCAGCATGATATTGTCTGTCTTTGATAGCCAATTTACAAATCCGGGTGAAACCGGACTGGATTGCAATAGTGTATAGAGGGAAAATGTAACTGACCAATCCCGTTTATTGCGGCAGAAATAGTAACTAACTGACAACCATTATTTCGGTAGTTCGGTATATTATATTTATGTACTAGCGGAGCCGGTAGGCAGACGTTGTCCTGCCACAGACCTCGCTAGCAATATATTTCTTGATTTAATGTCATGAATAAAAAAAAAAATATTGAGAGTTATTGGAAGGCTGAAAATTTTTAATTATATATTTTTTATGTGAGAAATAAAAAAAAGTTGGTCGAAAAATTAAAAACAAAATAATTCTTGATCTCGGTAACAGCATCACCCACCGGGTTCAACTATAGCTATGAACCATCCAGGTGACCTCATAAGTACAAAAAAATCATCAAAATCGGTTAAGCCGTTTAGGAGGAAAAGAATTACGAACACACGCACCCGGAACTTTCTATATAAAGATGTGAGATTCTTGACTGACTCCAAAGTTAATATTTGGAAAAGTATTATGAACGTAAAAGAAATAAGTTTGCCGATAGATAAAAATGTACCTACTATGTTTTTGTACAGCTTGTATTATCCGCACAGTAAGCCACTACATCAACATTGAATAAGTGAGATAGGTTAACCGTGCCTATTATATCACATGACAGAGTATGGGGCTTATAAATGCTTGAGGCGGTCTTCTGTGATGTATGATATTGTACCGAGTAGTGTGCGTGGGACCGGGAATACCCTGGCATCTCTACATGATAATATTCGACTAATATCCGTCCGCGTAACCTTTCTTTATAGATAAAATTATCTACGGTTGATAATCTGTACCGGTATTATTTTAACTAACTACTAAGTATGAACAATTAAATTATCTATGTTATACGACTAGTCTAGGTGAAAGATAGCAAAGAAGATTTAAAGGCTGATCCCCTAACTAAAGGACGCTGCACACGAGGCTGGTTTTTCCGCTATAGAAACACTGCTGAGAGTTGGGCTGTAAAAAAATTCCAGCCAATTGGGCGACGGAACCATTCCAACATCAAAATGTTGACATTTGATATTGTATAAATAAAGAAAATAAAATTTCTGATATCGCGTGAGCTGACGCGAGTACTGACTAGTATCCAATATGATATTTGCTATTCGTTTCCATGGTTACCTACATAATATGTTCCACGTCATGTAAAATTTAATCAAAGCTTGCTTAACTAGATCTACAAAACAAAAGAACAGCTGATTCTTTTTTATTTTCAAAATATTTCCAAAACTATACAGCTTAGGAATTTTTTTTTTCATGCAACTTCCTTGAAAAAATTAATAGAATAATAAGCCGTTATGAAAAGTAACCATTTTTATACAAAAAAAACAGTTATAGCATACATCTCTGCTGCGCATGCGCCGATTTTTCCCAAAAACAATAGAGCTTTTCATATTTGCATGCCAAACATCCTTCCAAAATCCGCTCATCCGTTTGACCTGTATCGTGATCACAGATTAACAGACGCATAGACTTTTTCCAAAATTATGTTTTTCGGATTTGGGGAACCTCAAAACGGAAAGATTTGAGAGGCAATCAGCCATGGCCTTGAATAAGGAACCATGTCGATATTTATCTGGAATTATTGAGGGAAATCATGGAAAACCTCAACAAGATGGCCGGTACAGGAATTACTGTTTCTCGGCAAAAGGCAGCAGTTGGAATGGCAAGATGCTCGTACATTATTCAACATTTACTTCCACGAAGACTACCAGCGTCGCTAACGGGCAATAGAGCGGTATCGAACTGCCTCGCTATTATTGTTTTAAACCGCGTAGCTTCTTAATAAACGATATAGCAGGAAGCGGCGACGGCCATATGTTATCATACTCTGTAACCGTTGCATGATTTATTGCTCATTTAGTCCACCGCTGACGCTGCGATCGATTTAGTTGTCCTCCCCACTCTCTATACTCTGCACCCGGCCAATATTTCGAATCGTGCATGTTGACGTGAATAGGTGGGATACTCGTTCGTTTTTCGCATAGCCAGTGAACTGTGACTTCTTGCACACAGAGCTGCGGCGGTCATGACGGTCGGGTCTATTGAAATCTCACAGCAGAAGGTGGCCCACGGGTTATCCTGACGGCATTCACTGAAGGATTTCCGTAAATACACACATACTCACTATTCAAAGCGCATGCGTGAATACGCACGTATAGTTGATTCTTTATTGTTATGATGCGTTCCTATAGCTTTAAAAGACCTGTCATAAAATAGGATAGCGTAAATTTTTAGAGTATAGTTAGTATATTTGCCATAAGGCCGGATGGTCGGACCAACATTTCTCGACGTTTCATAGCCCCCTAAGAAGTTTGGCACCATTTTTCGAAATGAAATCTAATATTATGTTTATACCTTACATTATAATAGTGACAATCTGAGCTGCAATAATCAAGTTCATCATATTGTGTTTAACGTACAATAATGAATGAAGAATAAACAATGACGGCAGAGTTAGTATTTTGTAATTAACAAAATTTGATTTACAATGTTCTTTGGGTGAAACTCTAGCCATAGCCCTAACGGCTCTTTTTTGAAGTACGAATACTCTATTCGAATCCGTGGAGTTTCCCCACTCAAATAACCCAAAATATGCTGTTCGTGCAGCCTCAATCGATACAACATCTGAAACCCTTCTTATAACATATATTGCAGAATTAAGTTTTCGACAAAGTTGGGATATATATGCTTTCCATCTGAGAGATTGATCTAAATATATTCCCAACAATTTAACACTGGTGGTGTAATCATTACTCAAATTCAAATGACTAAAAAACTAAATTTCTGTTTTATTAACATTTAAACCAAGTTTATTAGCCGAAAACCAATCAGTAGCTCTCAATAGTGTCTTACGCGACATCCCAGAATCAGCATCATCACGCTTAGAAAAAGAAAGTCGTATGGTCCGTATACAAAAATGCTGAAAATGACTTCATATTATCTGCTAAATAAATAAAATTTTATTTATTTCAAGAGTTCTATTCAGACGTTAATCAAAGATTTGAATTTATCTGCGAAATCATTAATAATATAAATAATAAATAACACCGGACCTAACACTGAACCTTGGGGCACCTCATTCTGAATGATTTGTAATGAATTATGGGTAATTACCTTTTGTTTCTTGTTAGTCAGATACGACTCACATAATCTAAGCGCCATGCCTCTGATCCCGTAATGTTCTAATTTACTTAGAAGAATGTCGTGTGAGACACAATCGAAGGCCTTTGGTAGGTCACAGAATGTTGCATCCATTGATGTACCCTCCTCAAATGCATTTAGCAAATAAGCACGCAAATAATTTTTACTATCCAAATCAAGATATTTGGCAATTAGCTGGAGGGAAGAGGGAATGTCGTTGTTTTTATTAAAGTTTCATTTATGATCAAACACCCTTTATACTCCTGAGTATAGTGCTAAGGCCGTGCTGTGAATCCTTGTTATTTTTTCACACAATTCATCCGACTAAGAGTTGTGTCTAAAATGAAGCGACGAATCGTCGATGATACGACAATACCGCGTAACTGCTTGCAGTAGTAAAATTGCCAGATCTATAAATTACTGGTAGGTGTTAAAAAGAATAGCCACATATACACTGTGAACTCAGATATTCATAATTATAATACGAGAGAAGGCTCGATGCTCCGTATAGAAAAATATAGATCAACTTTTTTACATCTTCTCCTCAGTGTTCTGGGACTATTTTTTTAACAGGCTGCCAGTAACGTTAAGACAAGAAAGAAATTTTAAAATATTCCGCAAAAATTTGAAAGAGTTTTTAATTACCAAATGTTTTTACAATGTGAACGACTTTGTATAGCTTTATTAATTATTACTAATTGTAAATATTTTCTTGTATTTTCCTATTTTATTGTATCTGATAAATTCTTATCTGTAAATGTACAGCTTGCAAGATGATAAATATACTATACTATACTATGATTTAATTGACCAAACAGATTTCAACAAGATGACCTGGCTTTGGAATTACCGCAGTTAGATCGTCACTTAACCGTGCATTTTGGATAGGTGGCGATGTTTTGTTTTGGATTCGTAAGGAGCTGTCGGCGGCAAGTTTAAAACCTTGAAAATAGTGGTATTATTTTTCTAAATAATAAAAATCTCTACAACTTTTATTAATAACTTTTTGACGTAGCACTTTGAAACAGCGAGCAAAGCTGAACAACGTCACAGCAATGCTGCATGATGCCATCTGACGGCTTAGCTCAACGCTTTCGTTACTTGCGTCTCTATAATATGACAATTTTAGTAAAATATTTCTTCGATCTGTCATCTGAGCTTCATATTGTAATACAACAAAAAGAAGAACGTTATAAGCAGTGTGCAAAATTAGAAACGAATTGAATACCTGCAATCATATTTAAAAAATAATTTTCTAAAGTGATAATTATTATACTTATTTAGTGCGAATAATTCGCACAGGTCACTCTAATTAATAATAAAAATATTAACAAAAATTGATGATGGCCAAATGGAGGCACCCTCCGTCCTGAAAATTCATTTTTAAACGCACTACTGACCCCCATGAGTTAAAATTAAACAAACAAATAGCTATTGTGGCGTCAAAACTATTAATATGAACTTATTCGTGTGATTTTATTTGAATTTTTAAGTAAATAAATTCATTTGTTTCGATCGGGATTTGAGCCTAGTACTTTTCAATTTCGAAGTTTAGTGCTTCGGGCAGGTACGGTCGGTAATTTGAACTTTTCTTATGTTACACTTCAATTTGGTTAGCTTTAGACTGTGTAGGAGTAAAAGTTGAGGTGTGACATAGCGATTTTCCTTACTTATCTTTTCTCCTATTCAAAATGTCCCTGCGTGCAGTTTGTTCATTTTTGATAGTTTTCTTTTTGATTTATATGCTTCTTTGCACATGTATTATGTATAGATATTTTTTTCTGAAAGTGTTCATTCACTGGAAAATAGTATATAAAAAATGGTTGGGTCGTACCTACCTATATATAGTATTAACATAATTTGTTACTGCCTACCTTTTACGATTTCATGTTGCAATTTTTTTATTTGGTGCCTTTCTGCTTTTTTCAGAAACAATCTTTATTGCTTCTATTTATATAGGTATATTAAAAAATTCCAGCCAATCGGGCGAGGGGACCATTTCAAAAATTCCAAAATATTGACATTTGATATATAATATAATAAAGAAAATAATTCTGATATCGTGACGCGGGTAATGGCTAGTTTTAAATATTATATTTGCTATCCCTTGGCATGCGGCTACCTACATAATATGTTCCACGCCTCGTGAAAATTAATCAAATCATGCTTAACCAATTTCTTTCTGACATATTACAGAATAAAAAAACAGATGAGTTTTTTTTATTTTCGAAATATTTCCGAAACTATAAAGTTTAGAAAAAAAAATTTAACGAAACTTCCTTGAAAAAACAAATATAATTATAAACTGTTATGGAAAGTACACAATTATTATAAACAACGTTATAGCATATATCTCTTTTGCGCATGCGTCGATTTTCCCCAAAGATAATAGGACTCTTCATAGTTACATATCAAACATCCTCCCAAAATTTGGTTTCAATCCGTTCATCCGTTTGACCTGTATCGTGTTCACAGACTAAAAGACAAACGGACTTACAGACGCTCAGACTTTTTCCAAAAATATGTTTTTTGGATTCAGGTGCCTTTAAAACAAAAAATATTGTAAAATTTTGAAAAAAATATGTTGACCTAAATTAGTACCGTTTCCACTAGTGGTGTTGGAATGTTTAAAATGTTGGGATATGTACCTTGTTCGTAAACATATTTTGAGGAGAACGACATTATGTTAAAACGAGTTTAAACAGTCACTCGATTCATCAATACGTACAAGATACATACTACATTTTTTACACGCACCTTCTATAAAATAGATGATTTTCACCTAATTAAAAACATTTTTTTTACTCTCAATAATCCCATCAGTGTGGTCATCCAGTAATTCGGCGTTGCGGACAGCTTCTTGCGAACGCATTTTGTTACTTTATATGCTTTTTTTGTACAAGAGAAAAGTTTATGTTGTAACCTACCAGTAATCTGGCGAGTTCGGTAATCCGACACATCCCTAGCTCTGCGGTCTGATATGTGCCGGTCTAGTGTATGTCTATTGTGTACACATAAAAGTAATCAAATTGCAACAAATCTATATAAACCTTCTAAATCGTTGAATTCTTTCGAAGATTTGCGCTATTTCTGGTTTATTTAAATTAAAAATTTACGTTTGACGAGTAAATTTCGTTCGGCTCGGCAATCCCAAAGCTCGTGTGCTACGAAAGTCCCTCGAAGCACGTGTTTTTTTTCTTTTAGCGAAATAATTGAGTCACTAACGAGTTAGATGATTCGTTATTCATATGTTTTTAACACAATTTCGAAATTATCGGTATATAAGTCTAGTTCACATATCCCTTTTTGTTGAATTCCAGTCCTCCTTCATCGAAAGTTATGATGATGGTGTCATTCGATTTGGAATGACGGATAGAAACCTTTTGAAAAAAATTAAGTGAGGGACGAAAAAATTGCAAAAGTTACAAAAATTTTTAGTAAAAAAGAGGGGGTTGTTTTTTTGCGAATATCTCAAAAACTATTGCAGATATCTGAAATCACAAAACAGATTGTGAAAGAGCAGGAAATGTCCTACAAAAAAGTCCCATCTTCCGAAACTCTACCACCAATATTTCTAATTTTATTTGAGGTAAAAATAGGGGCAAACATTTTTTTGTCTATTTTTCAATATTTTCGTGTCTTTTAGCTTGTCGTATAAAAAAAACAAAATTTAGATCTATTTTAACCTCTAAGTTAAATAAATATTGTTGAAAGATTTCAGAGAGGTAGGACTTTTTTGTAGGAAATTTCCTGCTCTTTTAGAATCTTTTTTGTGATTTCAGATATCGGCAATAGTTTTTGGAATATTCGCAAAAAAATCAAACCCGTCTTTATTTTTACTAAAATGTCTATAACATTTGCAATTTTTTCGTCCCCCATTTCAATGTTTTCAAAAAGTTTCTATACGTCATTCCGAATCGAATGACACCGCATGATCATAATTTTCGGTGAAGGAGGACTGGAATTCAACAAAAAAGAGTCATGTGAACTAGACTAATAATTTCTCGTAACCGCAGACTACACCTCTCTACATATATTGTTGTGCCTTTTCTTGGGTAAAAATTAATTAAAATGCAAATTAAGCTCGTTTAATTTAAACGAGGTCAATAACTATATCAGGAAAAGCCTACAAAAGAATTTTTTCTCATTTTCTTTTTACTTATGTTGTAGGTTAAAATATGAAAAACGGGCATAAATAAAAATATGTTTGTTATTTCATGTTTCACTTTAAAATTGTTTGTGTTAATTAGGGTGCCGTAGCCAAATGGCAAAAAACGGAGCTCTCACAATTTTTCATCTACCTCCATTCCATTCCACTGAAGGATGAAAATTTATATTTTCGCGCATGGGATATCATTGGACAGGTTTTTAAAAACTCAATAAAAGTTCTCTACTGACTTTTTTGAAGTAAAACTTATTTACGCACGCTTGACTTGGGGAGTAAGCTGGTGAATGCGTGACGAGAGATTTACGGAAAGTGTGATCGGGCGAGACGAACGGAAGTTGAGAGGGAGATATAAGTTAGTGAAGATAGAAAGAGGATGACAAATACTTTACTGGCTAGTGGCGCCATCAGGTGGCCGAAAATATAAACAATAGAATGACACATACTTTACTTTTCGGGGTGTTACTGTATATTGATATTTGGAGCCGGGCAACCAACAATTTCTTTTTTTTAATAATAAAATTTTTCTTACTTGCATTCTACACATAACACCCTGTATATTTACGTTTGGGTGCACATTGTATAACATAACCTATTATAATATCTTTAATAAATATTTATCTTTACGAGCTTTTTTGTTCGTTCGCTTTTTTTTGTATAAACAGTTTCATATGTGGCATAATTTCCTTTTAAACGAAATTTAAAAAAAAAAACGGCGGAAACGTTTATAGATCTTTTTTGTTGTATTGAGTTCTTGTTAAGAACCTTGTCTGTTTTTGAACGCTTTTATTTAGCTTGACTCCGTGTATTTCTTTATATCTTGTTTCAAATCTTGGGACAGCTTTTTCAACTACTTACCATTATCCGATTGAGTTGAAATTTTGTATGTAGTTCCGGTGACAATGCAATATGATAATAACTAACTGACTGTTCCGGATTCGTCCGGTTACAAGTCGCATTTTTAATAAAGCACACTAAAAACTTAAAAATGAAATAGGTAAAAAAATCTGCTTAAGTTAAACGGTTTTTAGTTCTAATGACAATACAATATTGTACAATAATAACTAACTGACTGGTCCGGCTTTCATCCGGATGCAAATTGAACTTTTAATAAAGCATACTAAAAACTTAAAAATAAAAATAGGTAAAAAAACTTTTAATTTAAACGCTTTTATTGTAAAATCGATAATGTACTAAAAACTAGAAAATAAATATGAGTCACCATATTTTGATTAAACTAAAATAAAATCGTGGGAGGCATTTAATAAAAAACTTTCATTTGTTGAGGTTGAAAATCATATTTAGCTTTCGACTGTTTTCTTCGACCATAGTGTAACTATAAATGCCCCCCACGATTTTATTTTAGTTTAATTAAAGCCCCAATGGTAACTCATATTTATTTTCTAGTTTTTAGTACATATACGATTGTACAATAAAAGCGTTTAACTTAAAAGTGTTTTTACCTCTTTTTTTATTTTACATATTGTTAAAAGTGCAGTTTTACGTAAATTAATGTCGCATGAACCGAGATAGAGGTAAAAGGAACTCTTGTTAACAAACAAGAACATTTTCACCTTTGATTCACATTTGTAAAGGTATAGCGCTCGGTAGAGTGAGGATTCATACTCTGCGATGCCTAATGAAAAAAAAAAATTTAGAAACACGGAACTGATTTTTTTATTAAAATAATGCTAGTAGCTTATAATAAACTTTGTTGTTTTGTTTATTAATAATAATTGTTTACAACACTATTTTGCTAAATAACTATAAGCGTACCTATCTAAACAGTTTTAATGAAGTGTTGCAAATTTAGATGTTTCACTAGGTAATGCTAGGTTTCAAGTATTCTGTTGATTTTGAGGGGTTTTAAGGGGAGAATCGCTACACGCGTAAATATTTTAATTAAATATATGTTACGTATAAAGGCTAAAGAACAGAACACCTATATCGATATACAATTTTAATTTGACTGATTTGATTGTGGTATTCGCTAAGCTGCTTGGAAGGGAGACGCTGAACGACCGTGCGCGCTTAGCGGCAAAAGCTGGCATTTTTACGCCACATGTACTAATATAAAATCGAAGGTAAAAAATGACAATTCGTAAATGTTGCATTATTAATTGTAATAATACATAAAAAAATAGTGATGGTAACTATTTGTCACAGTTTTTATAAACTTTAACTTTTCTTTTTTCACATTTGGTTTGAAACTTTGATGTTGCACATTAATTTTAATTCACTTTTTACTAGTTGTCCCATTTGACATAATGTATAAAAACTTGCACTACACCTATGGAGGTTAGAGGTAAGGAAGACTGTCTTATATGGGAGATAAGTTGAAAAAGTGTCCATCTAAATGCTGTAAATAACAGTTCCAAAATCGTCCGGAATGGCGCTAGTGCTGTATCCGAGTATGAAATGAATTTAACAGTTGTTTACCTTCCATAGCAGTTATAAACGAATTGAAGTGCGCTGAGTTGGAAAATTTAGTATTTTTAATGATTAGAGTCGTTAATAACACTGCAGTATATAAAATATAAACTGTTTACATAGTCCAAAATAATTTAATAAATATAAATTTAAAACCTGCTGTGAGATAGTATCGAGTGATTTAATTTTTTGTAGCTTTTACTAATATTTTTTAGTCATTTTATAGTTTATTCATATCAGTACAATCGTTTATTTACTACTAAATGCATAATAGCACGTTTAAAAATGACATTTAAATCAAAAATTAATTTTATGTCATATTGTTTTTTTTTTTCGAAAAGTGCGCCATTACAAAGCGGAAATTCTTCTTTCCTCGTTTAATTTTCTATCCTACTCTAATAATTTTGACTCTCCATACGCTTGCTATAAAATTTACCCTTTTGCGACAGTGACGGTCCCCTAATTTAACGCTTTTTGATGAACACTTTTTCGTACACAGAGATGGTTCTCCTTAACCTCTACCCTTCATAACTACACCTTATTTTAGCTGCTTTACGCGTATGTATATATGGACATAAAAAATGACCCATTACGTACTAGTGCTGTAAAGTAAAACAAAACTGTTCCCGCTGTACCAATTCCGTGGAAAATCATTGCCTCTCAGTTGTTTTTTGATAACCTACTATTAGAAGTGACGTTTGTTCAAAAGTGAACTGTCGAAAAATGAGGTGAAAATCAGCTATTTTATAGAAGGTACGTGCAAAAAATACCATATAAACGCGTGCGTAATGGCATTACGGCTCTTGTGACTAATCAAGCTTACCCGGGAATAAAAATAGCAACTATCTAATACAACAAAACGTTGTCCTCTCCAAAGATCATAAAGTTTTGTGAAACAGTTCTTTGTACAAACAACTTAATTGAGTTTGTAACAATAATTTATTATTATTTTATTCAACATATTTATTAATTTAAGTTTATAACATGAATATTATTTAATTCAACATATTTATTAACGTAAATTTGTAACATGAACATTATATAATTTAACATATTTATTAATTTAAGTTTTTTAACATGAACACTACTTCCTAGTTCATACGCTCCGCTGCCATCTTGCCTCTGTTTCTCCACCAGTGGCGGCGTGGCTTTTTAAGACGTGGTGTTTCAAGTCATATTACGTATTACAGCTTTTTTTGTTATTTTAACGTGAATAGGTACGATTCGAGGGATTCTGGGATCGATTCACTGAATCGATCCAGTGTTTCAGATCGATTTAAAAAATTGTTAACCCCAACTAATTGATATTTTGATCTCCAGTTCAACATTCCAAATCGTCAAAGTGCCGCGTAAGAATTTTTTCTTCAAAATTTAAAAATCTGTTGCAATCGACGACCTGGCTGGGACATATACCTACACAAGCGAACTGCACCTGTACGGCTGTTTGTGTGCTCAGAACCTAGCCTGTATATATATGTATTCTACTATTATTTGAATTGCTGTGGTTAGATTAAGGAGGATTATGTGCGCTCAGGTAATTCCACGTATAAAACACTTTATGTAATGTCTGGATCTTGTTTTATGGCACCCGCAATAATAATATTAAACAGCGGCTCGTGTATACACCATGTACAATATACAGCGTGTTCCAGATACAGTTAGCCATAGGGTCGTCAAATTTGATTCCGGAACGAATTTTTAAAATAGCGGGATTTTCGAATTTTCTACTGGACGAAAAAATAAATAATAATACAGTGTAAGGCTACTAAATACACTTTTTAGAGTTCCGTACCTCAAAAGGAACCTTTATAGGATTACTTTGTTGTCAAAACTCTTGGGAATCAAACTAGAATCATGAAATTTGGCAAGAAGCAATGTTTTATAGCACAATTAAAGGAAAAAATTCGAAAATTCGTAGTCACATCAAACTAAAACCTATAGGGTACTTCCAGTTGACTTAGAATAATGAAATTTGGCAGGAAGCAATGTCTTATACATAGCACAAGTAAAGGAAAAAATCCGAAAACCGTTTTGTAGTTACATCACAAAAAAAACTGTTTTTAAACTTCAACAACATGCTACGCACGTACACAGTAACAGTTCTAATAAGAAACAAGCGTCCGCTACCGGTGCATTTATACAACACAATATGAGAACTCGCATACAACACGGTACGACGATTAGTCCATCTGAACTCATTGGCAAACTGACCGCGACCTTTGCCAATGTATGGAGACAAGTTTTCCAACGGTTAAGCGGGAAAAATTATCGGGACTCGATTCCCGTGATAGACAAACTATTTACATACCTACAAACAATTTCTGTTTCTAATTTTAAGTATAGTTTTTTTGAAACAACAATTTAAAGTTTTTAAACACTATTTTTCTAAAATTCTTTTTATGCGCCAATTTATATTAGCAAACAGTAATATTTTTGCTTTTAATAATCATTTATAAAATGTTTCGCGGGCCGGAGAAAATTCTACTGCAGGCCGGACTTGGCCCGCGGGCCGCCATTTGCTCGGGCCTGCTATAGAGAGTTTTTCGTTATAAAGAGTTCACACTGTAATTAAAATATTAACAGAGACATTCTGTAGATTCGAGACGCAATGCTAACTTACTTTCTGGATATTTATGATTCATTTTATATTTTTGCTGGAATTTATTTGCAACCTTGTAACCCGTAGCCATGTGTGTTACGTGGAAACACCCGAATCCCTCGTAAATGGGTTTATTGTGTAACATGGTGCGGCACCTGTTTTTTGTGTGGAATAGGTTTGACTCATATGCCTATACCTACAACAATATCGCGCTTATTAACTGAACCGGTTATGTAACAAACTTCGAGCATTAAAAAATATAAAATGCCCGCTACTTTCAATTTACAATATTCAAAATTTAGCGTAAATAAGTTCTCAACACGGCTTCTCAACTCGAGCACAAGAATAAATAAATAATAATAATAATAATAATAAAACGTTTAACGTCCGTTTCTCGACTTTATGTCATAACAGACGCCATTCTCACCATTACCGTTTTCCTTCTTTCACACTTCCTGTTATTTTCTACATTTTTAAACTTTCACTTAATAGCAATGAGAAAGAGTGGAAGAATCGTTTCTACGTTCTCTCTCTATCAAGGCGTCATACGCACTGTACACGCATGCGCAGTACGTACGGTGTGTATACGTAGACTGTAGAGCATTTTCTCTATCCGCGGTAACATATTCCACAGAACCTGAAATAATAAAATCGTCCACAAGTGCTAGAAACTAAGAAGTTTCACTTATACGCATGTTTTTTTTAAAGTTTAGTGAATTCAGTAACCTGGTGCAGTAGTTGTTTAAACAATTGAGCAACGTAGATTGCTTTTACTTTGAAATTTTTTTATATTCTTTATAGTCTAGTTGCAACAAAAACCCGGTTAAAAAAAGATGAATATCCATTGTACAAAGTCTTAAGGAGGTTGATGCGTTACAGTCCCAATCAAAAGTAAGTCGAATACGAACTTTTCCATAATAAATTTTTACATAAAGGCATAAATAAATATTTTTTTTATATTAGTTAATTATTTCGGTATTTACTTAATGGACTTTTGAAATTTTTGTTCAAAGTTAGGTTAGAAAAAATAAATGTATGTAAATATCTGTATTTTACATATTTTTTGCAGTAAATAATTAAAAAAAGAAATTAGAAGTAATGAAAATTAAAATTAAATCATTAAAAAGCTGAAAATTCAGTTAAAATTGTTAAAACTGTCAAGAATAAAAGTCAATAATCGAAAAGTGCTAAGGTTTAATAATTTTTTTTATTGATTAAAAGTCTCCTAATTAAATTGGAAAAAATATTAAAATATGCGTAAGACATCGATGCTTTATATAGTTAGTTTTTGGAACTGCTGACATTATTTGGTTATTTGCAAAAAAATAAAATGTACCGTTTGCATGCTAGGTTGACATATTTTCCATAAGACTACGTGTAAAAGTTTTTTTTTTTAATTTCTAACTTTATAAATCTGCTAGTGATTTTGGATTTTTTACAGAAAATGTTGTCATAAAAAAATCTATTAAAAAAACTTTATTTCAGATTTTTTTCATTATCTTCGTAAAACGGCTCAACCTCCTTAAGGAAGACGCACATTGATTCGACTCGATACGGTATGCGAGCTTTGTAGGTTATGTTATTCGTAGCCGACTAGATTGAGTCCACGACGTTGAAAAGTTGGGTGATATTTCAGAGTGAAGTGTTTTCTTAAATTGATGACGCCATGTGCCCTTTTCGAAAATTGGAGAACGTCCTGACGTTTGGGAACACTGTCGCATATGTGAAAAAACAGAGTTAATATTTACAATAGATATGCTTTGTCTTCAAACAGGTCCGTCCTAAGTCGAGAATAGACAGTTTTCTGTCGAAACTAATTTCAAAAGTCCCCGCACAAACGTATAGGATTTGGTGATCGAAAATGGTTTTATTTTATTGTTTAAAGGTCCCTAAGAAAAGTGTTCATGGGCATATAAAACCTAAAAGCCAATAGATTTTTAGCTACAGATATGTTTAGCGAGATTTTAGATATAGGGATATCCATTGAATTCACAAACATTTTCCATGTTTAACTTTGTGCTTTTTTTTAGAAATAGAAAAATAGTCGAAAACTATGTAAATTTGGAAGGTGTCACTATATAAAATAATGTCATATTCGGATTCAGCACACTCGAAAACATATTTCTAGAGTTTGGGATTTTTTAAGATTGTGAATTCAATGGATATCCTAAGCTCTAATTCCCAGTGCGTTGAATCCGAATATGACACTATTATTTTATACAGAGTGACACCTTCCAATATTACCTAGTTTTCGATTATTTTTCTATTTCTAAAAAAAAAGCACAAAGTTAAACATGGAAAATGTTTGTGTATCTAAAATCTCGCTAAACATATCAGTTGCTAAAAATCTATTGGATTTTAGGCTGTGCGCCCATGGACACTTTTTACACGCTTTGTTTTTTTTTCGGCAAATTTTTGACAATAAATCGAACTAAAAAGTGGAAAATAAATATAGTTTAAAAAAAACTAAAAAACACGCTTTATATCGAACTAAAAAGTAAAAAATATTTTCTTTAAAATAAGCTTAAAACAATAATGAATAAAAAATACAAGTATTATTGTGAAAAAAGCGTGGGGCGCTTTGTTCCACATTTTCGTAAATCGAGCGCCCCACGCTTTTTTCACAATAATACTTGTATTTTTTATTCATTATTGTTTTAAGCTTATTTTAAAGAAAATATTTTTTACTTTTTAGTTCGATATAAAGCGTGTTTTTTAGTTTTTTTTAAACTATATTTTTATTAGTGACCTTTAAACTATAAAATAAAACCATTTTCGATCAATTTAACCGAGAACCAAATTCCTTTAGGTTTGTGCGGGGCCCTTTTACTAAGTTCATCTCTGTTTTAAATTGTATACTAAAACTAAGAGAAAATGGCACGTATATAGGACCCACTGAAGATCTGTCAGATAAAACAATTTGTATCGAATTATCCGGATGCGACATATTTTCATTTGTGAAAGATAAAACACTTGGCTTGTTTTTATTACGTTTCAGGAGAGCCATTTTGTTGGTTTAAATTTTCAGAACAGTTATTGTTGTGATACAAAGGTTTTTACGGTTATAAAATTACATTCAAAAGAAAATTGTTTCTTTATTGAACCAAATAGCACAAAATATAAAAGTTTTCATCAAAAATAATAAACAAATGAGATACAACTTGTAGCATTAATATTTCAAGAATAAATTTCGTTCCGTTTTATTTATCATGTCAGCAGAACTCCAAGCAGCGTTTCTAGTGTCGTTTGCAGCGGCCTTTCACAAATTTTCACGTTGCCTGAAGTACCTACCCAAAAATGTTTGATGACTCGCTTACTATGAGTACATATTTATAAATACTGATTATGAGTTTGGGGAAACAAATATTTGAATGTGAATACTAATTATTATTTGGAAGGCTTTTCTGAATGTTTATATTAAAGAGTGTGCGTATTTTGTTTCGTTAAACTCAATTCCTTTGATCTATCTGTGTGTATTCCCTCTACTTTACTGTTTCAATTTAATATACTCTCTAATCGGTCGAATTGATCGAAAAGTGAAGAAGCTAAATTATAACGCAGTCATTATTCAATCCGATTATCAAATATACAAGAATATAATCCATTTTTGAAGCTTTTTAACGATGATTTTCATTAAGGGAGCTAGGAGCCAGTTTACACAGGGGCAAGTAAGAATTTGAAACCATTGACGCCATAGTTTCGACTTGATTATACCATTCTAATTTAGGTTGAAATTTACTTTTCAAAATTTTACAATGGTTTTCGTTTTGAAGTTCCCTGAAAAACATATTTTTGGAAAAATCTGTATGTCTGTTTGTGAGCACGATACAGGTCAAACGGATGAGCGGATTGAAATTAAATTTTAGGAGGATGTTTGATATACAAATATGAAGGAAAATCGGTGTATACACAGAAGAGATATATGCTATAACGTTGTTTGTAAATATAAGCAGAATAACTGTCCTGGTGAACTTCAAAGTTGGTGAGCGTGTACCCTTTTTCAAATGTTTTGTGAGAAAAAAATTCATGAGCTTAATTTCAAACTTGTTAATTTGTTACTTTTCGTATTTTGTTTGCACAGCAAATCAAACAAATTATTTTCGTGCCTGTGTGTTAACCAACTAAATTTATTTTTGACGTGATAACGTCTTATAAATTGATGAATCACCAATATTATAAATTGATAAAACACCGGCTGCATGTTCGAAAAAGTGTAACGTAACGTTCCTAACGTTCCGCCTGACCCTGTGCGTGCTTTTTGCTAATTTCTCGCTCAATTTAAATCAGATCGGTTTGAAACCAGTCTTAAACGAAAGAGGAGAACATTTTACGTAGATTTCGTATAACAGAATTTGCCTAAACAGTTTTTTTATACAAATTTATATAGAAAAATATTTTATACAAATTTATATAGAAAAATAGCTGTATAAATGCAATGTTGTCTAATGCATGGCGCGACGCGGTCGGTTGTCTTTGTTTGCCGTACATGGAAATTAGAAGCAAACGTATGTCTTGTCTTAACATGAAAACAGCTGCATTTCTAATGTTTAATTCAATTTTTTGACATTTGTATATTGTGAAATGCAAAGCCTGCTAAGTTAAGTATTGGAATAACTAATTATTATTAGAACATAATACTTTGTAAGTTGCAAACGTCACTTTTGACATTTCTTATCATTCCGACACCACGGATAAGCGGATTGAAACCAAATTTTGGGAGGTTTAGGTTATGTATTACGAAATACGTTATCACGTAAAACTATCGTCCGTAAACCGACTTTACAGACAACCATTTTTTTTTTTGTAAATGTGATTTTATAAATGTACTGACTCAAGTCTTATGTACAGGGGCAGGAGGAAGATCAAACTCTAGTTTGATCGTGTCCCTATTGCCTGTACATTTAGAGCAATAAATATTTATTATTATTATTATTTAGTTACGAACTTGATAGGGCAAGTAGTAATAGTATTGTGGGGCACGTTGTAATATTAATTAAAATTTAATTTTAATCTCTACTAATATTATAAAGAGGTAAAGTTTGGATGAAGACGCCTAGACAGAAATTGTAGGCGGCCGACGGTCGTTTTTGGCTGCTGGTTGCGTTAAATAACACGGATGCCTTCACGAATAGTCTTTTTTGATTTGTGCTGTGCTGGTCCTGCAGGTTAATGCTTGATAAGTGTGCGCGACTTTAAAAATTAATTATAGTTAAAGTGAGTACTCCACCCTTCTGAACGTTACAGAAGAGAAAGAAATGTATTTTCTATTTTTAGTGCGTTGGTATAAAATACTTTTTTTCTGAAATCAACCCTGAAATAACTGATGTGCTGTACATATTGTGCAGAAGGAGAGAAAGAAGACTCTACACAGCTATTTATTGATTGCCGCGAATACAGACGTAGTAGCATGGGCAAACTTTAATAAATATCAGATCGAAGCTCGTGATCTGTCTTCAGCGCTTTTTATACCCAGTTTCAAAGTATGCTAAGCGACTAAATACTTCATTTCTTGCCTTCGAATACACTATAATTTACCGCAGCACTAAAAATGCAATATACATTTTATTTTAATACTAATTAATACTTGCGATTTCGTGCAACCAAAAAACCCCGCACAAACTTTATGGGATTTGGTTCTCGGTCAAATTGATCGAAAATGGTTTTATTATATAGTTTAAAGGTCACTAAGAAAAAGTGTCCATGTGCGCATAACCTAAAAACCAATAGATTTTTAGCTACAGATATGTTTAGTGAGATTTTAGATATAAGGATATCTATTGAATTCACAATTTTAAAAAATCCTAAGCTCTAGAAATATGATACCGAGTGCGCTGAATCCGAATATGACATTATTATTTTATACAGGATGACACCTTCCAATATTACTTAGTTTTCGACTATTATTCTATTTAAATCTTTGATTAACGTCTGAATAGAACTCTTCAAATGTATTATTCTATTTCTAAAAAAAAGCACAAAGTTAAACATGGAAAATGTTTGTGAATTCAATGGATATCTAAAATCTCGCTAAACATATATTATGTAGCTAAAAATCTATTGGTTTTTAGACTATGCGCCCATGAACACTTTTTCTTAATGACCTTTAAACTATAAAATAAAACCATTTTCGATCAATTTAACCGAGAACTAGATCCCATAAGGTTTGTGAGGGGTCCTTTAATGTCAGTTTTCAAGGAACCATATTAATTATTATATATATTTTTATTAATTCATACTAATATTATAATTCCGAAAGTAATTCTATCTGTATATCTGTTACGCTTTCACGGCCAAACCGCTGAGCCAATTGTGATTATTTAATATTAAGATAGGGAAGGACATAACCTACTTTATTTTCAAAAATTAACCCCTAAGAGGGTTAAATGCCTTCTCATAAATTAAGTTTAAAAGTGGGTGTTCCGACACTTTTAATGCGAAATATTGATGCGCCCAAATTGTGTTATAATACACGTTTATCTGGGTCGAAATAATGTTAGGGCTATTGTAATTAGTATTTAGTGGCAAATCTAAAGGAGACAGTGTCTTAAGACCATGAAACCTAATTATACCGACGAATTTTCCTTTTCAATTTAAAAGATTGCAAGTTCCATTAAAAACAAATTCGGAATAACTATAAACAATGCCCAGGAAGGTCTGGCCTTCATTTAGAAAAAAACATGTTTTTCGCACAGCCAGCTGTATGTGGCGTGCTCACGTGCATCGAATCCACAAAATCTTTATGTTTTTGTAAAAGATGGTAAAACAATAAAACTTTGTTTATAGGGTCGTTTTATATTAGAATCTTGTCTGAATTTATGAATTATATCAATTGAACATACTGAAGAAGTCGCGGGTAACAGCTATTGTATTAATAAATCAGTTAACTAATATGTAGACAATTATATCTAGAAAATTTTTATGCAAAACGAAGCTTTGACGTCGAAATTTTCTGCTAATTTAATATTAAATTTTTGATACGAAAGAGAATTTAGTTTAAATGAGAAATTCAAAATGTGAAGAATATAAAGTAGAGAGTGAATTAAGGGTAGAACTGTATAATTAAAATATTCGTAAAATATGGACTAAATTATAATTAAAAGATGCGCAAGAAACGTTTAATTGCTGGTAAAGTCGTGCAATATTTTTAAAAGGCGTATTCAAATAACTATTTCAAATAATATACCTATAGCTTTCAAATTTATAATACATATAAATGCTTTTATTAGAATGTCAGAATAGCGGAATATTGTCTAACTAAACTGATTTGCATTTGTTAAGGAAGCGTTTGTAATTTATTTAATTCATCCATTTTAATGTTGTGTGTCGTTATTTAGAGTGTATCATTGTATGAGCAGCAACGTTTCAAGGAGTTTGTCGTTATATCGAGTGACGTTAAAAGGAGTTTACACTGTATTTTTTTATAGCCGGTCGAAAGTACGTACTTCCGGAATCAGTGCGTGTAATCCCACCAATGCATAAATGTTAGACTTTCTATCTTAAAATTGACTAGAGATGAGACAAACGGGTCTTTTTAGTGATCTGCATCTTTGCATCTGGATCCCGTATGTGAGCCGGCTCCCTGAACCGGTTCAAAAAGAGCCGAGTTCTGAATATGTTATTCGAGTCAACTGAGCCACTGAGTTAGTTGAGTCAATCATATCACTTAATATTATGCCAGTGACTGACTCACATATTATAAGGCGGGGTTTTACAGGTTGCTACTTGCTATGTTACAGAAAACATATTGCAATATGCAATACAATACCTTAAATAGTTGTGACTTAAGTCAAATACTGTAATAACTGTATCGCCTGTAATGTGTGCACTGTATGGTTGTTGATTGTATAATGTATACCTGTATACATATGATGCATGAGTCATTTGAGCTGACAGATACTTATTGCTTCTGTGTGTTAAGTGTTTCACTGAGTTATGCGGATCCATGATCCGTTGGCTCATAAAAAAGTGAGTCGGCTCTCACGGATCTTCTGTCGGAGTCGGCTCTTTGAACCGGTTCAGATCTGAGTTACCCAACCCTACTTTCAACCGAGGTGTGAAGAAAGCATGTGTTTTGTTTAAAACAGTTTTGTTTCAGTGGTGTGCGCTCACCCTTAAAATATTCCAATCAGTTGAGTCTTTTGTTATTCACAGAAAAAAACAACACTTTTAACAGTGGCAGATTCGTGTTGACTGTGGCCGTAATATTATGTTCTCTTTGGATGCAATGATCAAACAAGAACTAATTGCAAATCTCTTGTAAGCAAACAATGTAACAGTTCCTGACACTACTGTGCAGCGCAGGATATTATAATGTGACGTGTTTCACTGCATAAGTCGGTTATCTGTTTCCCTCCAGTTCCGTCGCACGCAAAGAGACGAAAAGAGACGGATGAAAATCCTTCCGTTCGTCGTGAAATGGATTGCAGTCGCGTGAGTGTCGTGTGCATCGTTTTGTTTTCAATGCGGCTATCTCAAAGCTTCGTAGGAATTGCAACGGTCTTTTGAAAAATGCATTTGGAGCATTTAGATAAAGACAGATTCTCGAACTACTTAGTTGACTTGAACTCGTAATAAGAAGTGTAAACTAATATTTTAATAGTTGTTTGTACTTAGGATGTAAATAAATATAATACAAATAATAAAAACACACTTGGAAATTCTATAAAATATATTCTCTATATTGACGATCGTTTCGGACATTCAGTCCGTTTTTTTTTTTCATATACCTTGATCGAAAGTGCTTACTTTCGCCATCAATTGTAAGGCAGAAAGTCTAACTTTTACTCCTTTGTGGGATTACACGCCCAAATGTGGAAAGTTCGTACGTTCGGGCGGTCGCAAAGCAAAAACAACAATCAACTGTTGTTTAGATGTCGCTTCCATAGCAAGTCAATTAAATTTTTGCTAACAGTCGCGAACAGCTGTCATTTGTGTTTTTACGTGTAAACGCAATGCTGCTTGCTTCGAATTTATCTGTGTTTTTATGTAATTAATACGTAATTAATTAATGTATTCAATAAGCGTGCTTACGACCGGGGTATGAAGAAAATAGTATACACCACACTGGCCGAGAGTGTGATAACTTGTCCTGCACTTCACGATGCCATCGGCTTCGCCTCAGGCATCATTGCGCACAGGGCAAGAATATCACACTTTCGGCCCTTGTGGTGTAATATACTATTTCAGGAGTACAGACCTGTACTATACTATACTTAGTATAGTATAATACAGGTCTGTATAGTCTGTATAGTATAGTATACTATACTATAGAAACACGTTAAGAGAGTGCAGTACTTTTAATATCTTATTTTAATTTTTTTTTTTGCTTTTGCGTCGATTATTGAAAATATTGAGCACATTATCTATGTTTATTTATGATTAACAACTTGATTTTTTATATTGCACATACCGCTAAATTAGCGGTATGTGCTTTATTATCGCTTTGAGCGTCAGAGCTGACTTTCGTTCATATAAGAAGTTATATCTAAGTTAATTTCACACGAAATCCATTCAAATTGAAGCTTTTTGAAAAGAGGAGATTCTGATCTATAAAACAGAACCATTTTTAAATCAATTCGAGTTCATAAATACTATTAAAATTGTAATTGAAAGTTACAAACAGCAGTTGTCGGTTGGTCTGTACGTATGTACGGATGTACGTATGTACGTACGTCACGACTCTACAGATCGCAATTTTGGTCGGATTGCCTTGGGTTATATTTTATTCACTTTGTTTACTATCAGACCAGAACCCTATTTAAATTCACATAAATGTGTTCAGTAGTTTAATTTTTATAAACAGTTTTATTTTATTATTTTTGACAGCTAATAGTTAAAATAAAAAACCTTAAAAAAACAAAAAAATACCTATTACTGTTATTGTAATGTAGTGTATTACGTAGAATAACTGCTCCACTTCTATACCATAATAACAACGCAAGCTGGGATATCAGAATGGCCGAGTGGTTAAACGCGTAGTCCAGTAATAGCAAGGTGCCGAGTTCGATTCCCGCTGACACCAAGTAAATTTTTTTTTTCTATTCCATTTTATTTTTATTTTTTTTTCTATTTTTTTAATTGTTTTTTTTTTTAAATCTATTTTCTCAATTTTTTTTCATTATAATATGTACAGTGGAAAACTTGCGGGATGTGCACTTTTGGTTTTGCCAACTATTTTGCATTTTTATTTGTTTGTACCCACATAAAAACTATCATTGTAACTTTTAGTATTAAAAAAATTAAATAAATAATAATAATATTCTTGTGTTAAATAACAAGAATGGCAAAAAGAATATATACCTTCGTTTTATAGCTTCATTATGTTTTTCCAAATGTAAATGTCATTTTTTCTTAAAGTTACTACATCGTCATTAAAAAGTTTGAAAGAAATAAGATGTACCGTTAATTGCATTTCGCATAAAACTTTCCTTGTTAATGTGGGATTGTACTTACTGGACTTACTGGCTAATTAAATAAGAAATTTGTGGATAGCAATTAATCTGTGTTTATAAAAACTCGGGTCGCAGTGCCAAAGCCTGCCGATATTAAGGAGGTTGATGTGTTACAGTCCCAATCAAAAGTAAGTGGAATTCTAAATGGGAACTTTTCCATAATAAATTTTTACAAAAGTTTATAAGTCGATGATACCAATAAATAATTGTCATAAAGGCATAAATAAATAATTTTTTTTAATATTAATTAATTATTTCAGTATTTTACTTAATGGACTAACTTTTGAATTTTTTGTACAAAGTTAGGTTAGAAAAAATAAATTTATGTAAATATCTGTATTTTACATATTTTTTGCAGTAAATAATTAAAAAAAGAAATAAGAAGTAAGAAAAATTAAAATTAAATCATTAAAAAGTTGAAAATTGCCAAGAATAAAAGTCCATAATCGAAAAGTGCTAAGGTTTAATTTTTTTTTTAATTAAAAGTCTCCTAATTAAATTGGAAAAAATATTAAAATATGCGTAAGACATCGATGCTTTACATAGTTAGTTTTCGGAACTGTTGACATTATTTGATTATTTGCGCAAAATTAAAATGTACTGTTTGCATACTAGGTTGACATATTTTCCATAAGACTACATGTAAAAATTTTTTTTAATTTTTAACTTTATAAATCTCCAAATGATTTTGGATTTTTTACAGAAAATTTTGTCATAAAAACATCTATTAAAAAAACTTTATTTCAGATTTTTTTTCATTATCTTCGTAAAACGGTTCAACCTCCTTAATTAGTTGCTATAGTACAGTTTTGATTATTTGGCTGCTAAGCCAAAATATATAGGTACCCTGACGAAGCTGTACAGAAAATCTGGTATCTCAACGATATACTTAATACTCCTATATTCCTAGTTTCTGTAAGTGTAAGTGTTGCCCAGCAAGAGAGACAGCAACTGCATACTTCTATCTCACTTATTTATACTCGATCCGTTGCGCGCAAACTTTGCGACTGTAGTGATAAATTTTATACCCTCTATATTGCTAGCAAAGTTCGGGAGAAAGACTTAAACACTACGGTGCAGACATTTATACGTCTGTCTCACTTATTATACTCTGAGTCTCATGCGCATGTCCGTGAATGGATGCGCGTCAGTTGGCACATGGAACTAAGCTGTGAAAGGGAGGTGGCTTGCTCTATTCCACTTACTAATTGCCCCACTACAGACGCGACACTTGCGCACAACGGGTCAAGTAAAAAAAAGAAAGAGATAGAAACAGTAATTTTCTGTCTCACTTCATGTACCACGCTGCCACTTACGACCACTAGCAATATATTTATATTTGTGACAAGTACATGCTCCATTATCGGATATGCGGTCTAAATGACGGAGACACCGTTGGATTGTCATCCTTTTCTAGAACCCTACTAGCAATATAGGAGTATATGATCTCGACTTACGCGAGCTCCCCAACTCTCCCCTCGCCATCACTCGATGCACGCCGCCTGCCTGTCGCGAAGTACTCCGAGTTACGCAAATATGATTTACGCGATCTTTGTAGGTCCCGCGCCTAGGGCATAAATTCGAAGTTAAAATGTAAATTTTCTTTTTTTTGCGTTTTTCCAATTTTTGAAACGCACATCCCTGAATTCGTACCCAAATTATAACTTGGGAAAGTGTTCTACAACAAATAATATTTTGAGGCTAAGCGGTGTCAAAATGTTATTCAGTTTCCAGCATCCACAAATCATTGGGCTTTAAGTTCAGACAAAACTAATCGGTTTATTTGAAGTCTGCGGTTATTTAGTGAAATAGTTTGGGAACGAAACGGGAAATATGTAGACGCGGTATACTAGTCCAAAAGCTTGAGGACAAAAATTGTAAGTTTTTTGTATGAAGGTTTATAGCTAGTTTTTTTGTGATTAATTTTAAAATATGTAAAAAAAGTAGAGTTTTGTAAAAGCTGAATTAATCTAATTGAATACTAGTCACGATTGATGTGAAACACGGCAGCGACAACAGTAATGAAGCCCTCGGATCCACCGTATTACTGTCTTGACGAGCAGAGCGTACAAAGATTTCTCTATATACCCGTTCTTCCACCATAAAATTACTGTACTTCCACCATGTACTCAAATTTAGCCAGTTTCTTGTGATTTTAATTTTGTATCAAATTAAAATATAGCTTTTATTACTCAGAGATAGTGTAGTTTTTTATTAGTGAAAGAATTTTTAGAACCGGGTCAGTAATTCCAGACACTACACGCTTCAAACTAATAAACAAACATACAAACAAATTTTGCCTGGCCCCGGTTTCGCCCGGGTACAATAGATATAATTCTGAAAAATGTAATTCGTTTGCGGCCTGACATCTGAACTAATAGCTTTGAGCGAATTCTATCAGATGTCGCTATTTGGTACTAAAACACTTTTTTTTGTTTGCATCTGAACTATTAGCTTTGAACAAATTCTATCAGATGTCGCTGCATGTTACTAAAACAGTTTTTTTTTTTGAGAAAACACCGTAATTTTGTACTAATACTAAATATTTAAAAAAAACTATCCTATAGTTTAAGTTGGACCAAGCAAGACACATTTACAAAATTTCATTGAAATCGGTTCAGGGGTTTCGGAGATTAGCGCGGACTAAATTTGTGACACGAGAATTTTATATATAAAAATAGACAATTAAAAAAAAAAACAATTAGACCTCAGTCGGTAGAAGTTCCAAAACTTCGACCGATTGTAAACTGGGTCAATTTTATCAAAATGAGGTCTTGTTTGTGGTCACAAGCTCTTGGACTATACGTAGCAACGAAGAATATAAAGAAGAAAAAACCGAGACCGTCTGAAATGCACTAAAGTGAACATTCTAAACTAAGTATGTCTTATTACTTATTGATTTAATTCTACCAGCGATTCTTTTAAAAGATGTATTTGAGAAAATTCCAGCCATTCATCCACAATATACAGTGACGGAGATCATGTAAAAAAATTCGTATCTTTTAACGTAATGTCACACGTCGTCGCGCAAATGTACTTCATCATTACGCCCTAGATATACAATCATAATAGGACGGTAATTGTCCATAACCTCACATTATTTCAGATTTTTTTTCTATTAAGACAGAAACCTTTCCCGAAGAGTCTAAAGGCATAATACAACATTGAGGCATTGTAATTACAATAGGGTATTTTGCACAATGTAAGAAAAAATCTAATAATACATTATTCTTGATAGATTTTGTAAAATTCAAACAAGAAATGTTGATTGTTATTCATAATAATGCACTATAAATTTTATAGTTCAATTTTTTAATCTGTTCTTCAAAAGTCTAAAACGCTATTCGCCATGTTGGATTTCGGTGTGACGTCACTTCGTCTGTAAACTACCTACGTTTATGTTGTGATGTGTGTTATTTTGAAGTTGTTTCGAGTTATTATCACGTTTATAGACTTTTATCCTGTATTTTATTGATTTCGCATCATGGAAGACGGTTTCGTAAAAGTAGAAAGTAGGTACCTACTAATCTACCAAGGATAAATACGTTTAATAAATAAATAAAGTTTTCAAATATTTGAAGAGTTCTATTCAGACGTTAATCAAAGATTTAAATAAAGTTTTACTAACTTTTATACTTACTTTCATTGGCAATGTAATAATCACAGCAATCTTAAATATTTTTAATTGTACAGTGTTATTATGGTTACTGTGCACTATCGTTATTATTTACAATCATAGTGACGTCACGAGTCGTTTTCGCGCGAAAATTCATAATGATAAATTACAAGTCGTTTTTATGGCACTATTCGATTATAATAATAATCCAACCCTAGTACTGGCAATAGCCAAGTAGGGTTGAAAAATTCCTAATAGATTTTTTGTACCTGATGTATTTTTTCTTTACGTGGAATAAAATTATTATTATTATTAATTATTATTATTATTATTAAAATATTGTTATGAAAATTGTAGTGCTTCTTTATCACTTTCGGATTCATTTAAAACACCTTTCAAAAAACGGTGTAATAGCCTATTAATTATTAGTAAACGTTCGTGAAAAATTTGTCATCATTGAAATATACAAATGTTATGACCGCCAGCCCCAGTAGCGCCAACTGCTTCGAGCAATTGCCCAGTAACTCAGTTACCATAAAAAATAAGTACGCCACTGAATTGTACGTTTCTTCTAACACACAGTAGTAGGTGTACAAGAGCGTTTTCTATTTAATGTCGTTTTGGTGTTCATTTTTCCCACAAGCTCGGTAACAAAAGTCAGACTCCAGTCTGCTACAAATTTCTATCAGCTAACTCTTAACAACTTGATCAAAAAAAAAGAGAGAAAAAATAAATATTGTCAAGAGTGCTTTGAAAATATAAATCGCTTTTATGTTAGAAAATATGTTAGGTTTAAGTATTACATATAATACTTAAACCTAACATATTTTCTTAACCTAACATATTTTCTTTCACAAGATAATTGAAATACTATATTAGGTACACTACAAGGGCCGAAAAAAAAACAATTTTAGCCCTACTTTCACATCTAAGTTAAAATTAGAAATATTGGTCATAGAGGTGGGGCTTTTTTGGAGGAAGTTTCCTGCTCTTTCAGCACATTTTTTTCTGATTTTAGATATCTGCAATAGTTTTTGAGATATTCGCAAAAAATCAAACCCCTCTTTTTTATACTAAAATGTTTATAACTTTTGCAATTTTTTCGTCTGCACTTCAATTTTTTCAAAAAGTTTCTAGATGTCATTCCGATTCGAATAACACTGATCATAATTTTCGGTAAAGGATTCATTAAAAAAGGACATGTGAACTAGAGTCCCAAAGTGGTCTATATCGACCCCCAGGGGTCGACGACAACTTGCAAGGGGTCCATGTCAGCGGGAAAAAAATTGGGGGTCTATGAAATGAAAATGGAGGTCAACGATAGTGAATCTCCTAACAAAAAAAGAAACTGGACATCGTTAACCGAAGAGATTTAAGATTAAATCTAACTAAATTGATGCGAAATGTTGAAAATTTATTATTAAAGCATCAGGTTCATCCCTCACACTAAAAGCATTTATTTTTTGCTTAGTTATTTTATGTAACAGAAAGTAAATTTTAATTTGATTCGTTTAATTTGAATTTAATTAATAAATGTATAAAACTGAACATTTCACACTACATTTCACTACCGTTATAAATTTAAATCGTTCAAAGTGAGTAGCACTATACCGGTTGTCAAAAATACAATATCAGATAAGCAGGGGTCTACCCAAAACCGAAAAACATGGCAAGTGGTCTACGAGACAAAAAAGTTTGTGAACCTCTGGTCTAGACTATCTCTTGCTTGTTACCAATTTATTAATACGTCAGATAATTATGAGAACTCTGTATAACAACTGTCTACATTTATATTACATAGTTTATCGGAGCGTAATATATCATCTGCTAGTTCTATTTTAAGACTTGGTACAGTGAAATAAATCACTGTAAACTTTACAGTCTACTGAAAAGGGTTTGAACTATTTTACTCTTTTTGATGAGATCTCCACTGGAAAAAAACACGCCTACCTACGCCATCGCATGATTTACGGAGGCTGTTTGTCCAGACACTAAATATTAATATCGAAATATTTTATTTATAGAGATTATCCCAGGAAATAATCTGGAATGAGTCATAAAACAGTGGGTGATGTTTCTAGTGCGTGAAGACATTTATTTATTATGACGAATGTGTTTTGAGGCCGCTGCACACGAGGCTGGAATCTGGATTCCTTGCCTGATTTGACTATTAGCTTTCTAGCGCTGGTTTTCTTAATTTATTTCATGTGCTCGCTTCACACGAGTCGTCTTTTCAAGCTTGTTTTGTGGATGGATCTGGTCGCGCGCAGTGATTATTCAAATATACACACAGAACAAAACGTGTCTGTTGTCTGACTCTGAGCAGAATGACGCCATGTTGGTTTGTGGGCGTTTGTTTATGTTCCTGATTGGTTCTTGCTCAGAGCAAGCAGAGTACCTAGCAAGAAAAATATCCCCTGTTCTTATTTTAAAATCTATAGGCCACTGCACACGAGGCTAGAAACGCTGCTAGATTTCTTGCTAGATTTCCCTACTAGTTTTCTAGTGCTGGTTTTCTTAATTACTTTTATGTGCTCGTTTCACACAAGACGTCTTTTAAAGCTTGTTTTGTGGATAGATCTGGTGCGCGCGCAGTGACAGTTCAAACATAAACACAGAGCAAAACGTGTCTGTTGTCTGACTCTGAGCAGAAACACGCCATGTTGTGGGCGTTTCTTCATGTCGCCCACGAGACAAGATACTGTTTCCTGATTGGTTCTTACTCAGAGCAACCAGAGGACATAGCAAAAAAAATAGCACCTGTTCTAATTTTAAAATCTATCTTGTGAGCTAGCAGGCGAGCTCACAGCGATGTCATTTCAAGCCTATAGTACCCAGCCTGTCGACCAGCAGAAGTCCAAGCAGTGTTTACAGTCTCGTATGCAGCGGCCTGTACACATATTATAGAAAGCAGCTTATGCTGGGTGTCAAATCATTTTTTAAAGCTTAAGCTCGTATCAAAAATCGAGGTAAGCTTTTGTTCATCGGGGTATCTCAACCGATTCCGAAGATGTGATGACGACCGGAGATATTTGTACTGAATTTCGTGGCGTAAAAAGTAAAATTGAGATATTCTCAACTTCTTGAAATTTTTCGATTAAACTACTAAAAACATATACGTGTTGTTTTAAAATTATCTATTTAAGAGGTTGTTGACTTTAATAATAAAAGTAGGTGATTAAAAATTTCAATAAACTACAGAAAGTGATAACACAAGACAAAAAATATAGGCAGTTACTTTCTTTATATTGGTACCTACTTGATATCAAAAGAGAGGCGTGAAAATAATTGTTCATGTATCTAGTTAGTAAATGAAGGTATTATACGAAGAAGTAACATTATCTTAAAACGAGAGAGCAAGTTTTAATAGCCACTAGATTCATACTATATTTTATGCAAATTCTAATTGTGCTATAATATCATCATATGGGGTCGGGTTTCAGAAAGAGAGAGAGTTTTCATTACTCAAAAAAGGATTATCCGGTTAATTTTTAATTTAAATTTTAAAGAAAGCTGCAAGCCAATATTCATAAATAAAAAACTTCTTACTATTCCATGCATATCGTATATCTACAAAATCTCACTGTTTGTAAAAATGTTTAGCGTCTATAATCCACAATCTCTCTCTCTTTCTCTCGCTCGTTCTGCAATGACAGTGCGTTGTGTGTTTATTGTTGCAACAACGAGTAGATTTGTCTACCTATAATAAAATAGGACACTTCGTTTGACTCGTGCCGGAGACATAAAAATTTACATTTTGATAGCCTTTCAGCGTGCAGGTTTATATTTTTAGAGTCAATTCGCATGTTTTTATACGTAATACGAAATCCTTGTCAAAAGCTTTTTATGGCGGAGTTTGTTTTTAAATCTTTTACTCTTCATCGACATGATACACACAAATCGTAGAGAATTATTTTACTTAGAGCTACTTTAACCAGCAAGTTTATCAATTGCTTAAAGTTAAGTGAAATGAAAGGTTTTGGCCGTCACTTCTGAATTTGCTGGTTTGTAAAAACGCAATGTTCGGTTCAAAACGTAAATTTTATTCTCCTTTTTATCGTCGACTCGGTTGTCTGGTTTTATTTACAAACGACAAATGCGGTCTTTTTAAAGCCTGTAACTGCTGACAGAATTAATATTGGGTTTTTATAATAAGTGGTCCGACTTAGCTTCGCCCGAATTTTTAGATTAACGTTGACTTACGTTGCAAAATTGGTTTCCACGAAAAGTGATTTTATTTTAACTCAATAATATATAGTCTATATCCATCCTGAAGGTTCATTTGAAATAGTGGTGAAAGAATTTTTTAAATAGGTGCAGTGGTTCTGGAAATTACTCTCCACATGCACACAAACTCGCAATATTCGTACTCTCTCTTTATAATATTAGTACCTATAAGTAGATTAGTAGATATAAATTACAATTGTAGATCCTGATATTTTTTTCTCAAATTAGTTTTGGAATGCATTTCAAGAATGATTTTAGGTAATCATTCAAAAACACTCATTTTTTAAATGAAACTAAACGCGGTAGATAGGACTAATTCCGATTGGAAATGGAAAAGACGTGATATTAGAGAGAATGGAGAAATTAAGATGCCAAAATGATTGTCTGGTAGCGCAACTGACAGCTTAGTGAGTGAGGCACCGTATTTAAACTGGTAGCTTAACCAGTTGCCACGTGTCAATCTACACTAATATTATAAAGAGGTAAAGGTTGGATGTAAGAGGTAATCTCCGAAACTACTCATCCAATTTCAAAAACGTTTTCACCAATATTTAGAATGGATCTTCAGGATGAACATAGACGCGTTGAAATAAAAGTGCTTTTCGTGGAGATCAATTTTGCAACGTAAGTCGACGTAAACTCGGGCGAAGCCGGGTCGGGGCGCTAATAAATTATATTTGGCGTGTCCATACTAGCAGCGCAATCAATCTAGTCACCAAACCAAGAGGAAGCTGGATGAAGTACCCTTCATAGAACTAAATAGTACGTTTTGTTGGTATTCCGGTGATCTCTATTATTGGGTAACAAATACCTAAAATATTAATATAAATCGTGGCTTGGCACCTCCTCCTCTGTCACGGATAACACGGAACATCTCACACAAATTCGGGCGAAGCCGGAGCGAGCCTCTAGTAAGTTATATTTGGCACGTCCATGCCAGTAGCGCAACCAATCTGGTCACTCAGCTAAGAGGAAGCCGGAGCGAGCCTCTAGTAAGTTATATTTGGCACGTCCATGCCAGTAGCGCAACCAATCTGGTCACTCAGCTAAGAGGAAGCTGGATGAAGTACCATTCGTAGAACTACATACGTTTTGCTGATATTCCGGTGATCTTCTTTATTCTTGGGTAACAAATACCTAAAATATTAACATAACTGTTGCAAAATCGTGGCTTGGCATCTCCTTCTCTGGCGCTGATAACACGGAACTTCTCTCATACAAATGTTCTAGATTTTGATCATTCATAAGTTGGTTCTTTGAGATACTAATGATTAAAATAATAAACGTCTAATGTAGGATCTAGGTAAAATGTCGAATGATATCTTGAATTGTGGAGTGACAGTTTCGTACATACAAACAGACATCGTTGCATAGCAAAGAAGCAAACGAACGGCCGCCGACGCCTGAAGAGTGAAGAAGAGACGCGCGCAAGTAGGTATACACAAATAATCAGGGTGTCGCAGCAACAGCGTCGAACGAAATCCGCATTTAAAAAAAGTTCCGCCGTCGCACAATAAGTAGATTTCCCTATTCGCCCTATTGCCATTTCTCCCATATTCCCGTACTTCTCTCTCCCCTATATAAAACATCCCAACCGTTACTTCGTCTTTTGCGTGATCTTACAACTATACACTCCGTGGGGTCCAGTACGATAACACTATGCACCCAAATTTTGAAATTTTTTTTTTAAGTCATAGAAAACGCAAAATTTTGATGTTCAAAAAAAAAAACTTTGCGGATTATTCACAAATTTCCTCAAAAATACGTGAAAAAAATGGAACTACTTTTCGTCTTTCACTGTCATTTTTTGAATCTAACCAATCAAAAATCACAAATACACGTCATAGCAACTGGTGTAGAATTATTGTGTAACTGTCA
The DNA here is from genome assembly GCA_963575645.1 of Xanthostigma xanthostigma. NCBI lineage: Eukaryota > Metazoa > Arthropoda > Insecta > Raphidioptera > Raphidiidae > Xanthostigma > Xanthostigma xanthostigma. The sequence continues at coordinate 43,939,567 of OY754470.1, forward strand.
CTTTGTTTGCAGCTTTCGATTGTGTTATGGAAGCAGGGTCGTATTTAGATATTTATAATATTTGTTATGCTATATTTGTTTAACTTTTCAGTATAGTTTATTCTTCGATATTCAACACTACGAAAACATCTAAACACTTCACAGAATGAGCATAGGTATTTTTCGCGAATTTTTAGACGCACAAACCCTCCATTGCTATCGGACAGTAAAAGAAATCATTTCCTTTTGAAACACATTTTTTTTCACCACTTTTTTTTCTGATTTTCTAAAAAACATATATTTAATTGACTATCAATTAAATATACATTTTTGAGAAAACGCAGTTCTATTCAAACAATTAACTATCTAATTCGCATACCCCGTTATCGTTCACCCCGGAATTGTTTTTTTAAAAACTCAACATTTGCCCCTTCCCGTTTCACTGCGAGACAATTCGCATACCCCTTTATCGTTCACCCCAGAATTACAATTCGCATACCCGTTTATCGTTCACCCCGGAATTGTTTTTTTAAAAACTCCACATTTGCCCCTTCCCGTTTCACTGCGAGAAAATTCGCATACCCCTTTATCGTTCACCCCAGAATTACAATTCGCATACCCGTTTATCGTTCACCCCGGAATTGTTTTTTTAAAAACTCCACATTTGCCCCTTCCCGTTTCACTGCGAGACAATACGCATACCCCTTTATCAAAAAAAGCGGTGGTTTTCAATCTTCATTAAAATGTGAGTTTTAAATTTAAAATTCGTTTTATAAATTAAAATTTCCAAATACGACTCTGCCCTGAACGTTCAATTGTATTTCATTCCAACCAATTGATATTTCTATCTTTGTTTAGTATAGATACAGGTATATATAACTTTCTCTTTTCTTATCATTATATGAGACAAGATAGCGATCGCTATATACTCTAAAATCAACTTACTATACCATATTTAATTTTTTTAAATTAATTTTTAGAAATTAATTTTCCGCACTTAAAACGACCAATAACGCTGTTATATGTTATATAAAACAATAATTGTGAATTTCCAGTGGATATTTTGCATAGCAAGTTATCGTACTCTTACCCACTCCGTGTTTCAATTGTTGGATGCGGAATTCTTTTTTAGGGCTCCACACATCCGATGGAAAAACGGAACCTTGATACGATCAATGCCGGGTTTGTCCATCTGTTTGAATCTACTGAACGAAAAAAGTTTCGGTGTATTTTCTCTTATTTAGCACCATCTTTGTATAATAGCCTACCCAATGTAGTCAAAAAAAAAAATATATTCTAGCACATAATTTAGATTATATAATTTTATTTATAGAGGTTTTTTACTTTTACTTTAAATGAATGAATAGGTAATTCATTCATTTAAAGTAAAAGTAGAATATATTTTTCAATTATCACAATAAATTGTTGTTATTATTATTATTTTTATTTCTTGCATATTTGTATTCTTTTTGTTTCGGTTTGGATTTAAATCAGCTCTGGTTTTTTCATCAATAAAAACATTATTATTATTATTATTATTAAATTTGGTGTATTTGTTACGGTCAATGTCCGGAATCCGGGCAATGTCGACAATGCCCGAGCCACATCGGGCAATGCCTAAAATCGTACAAGGTTGAAAAAAATAGATTTTTTATAAACATGATGCGATGACATTTGATTGTATCTTTATCATGATTAATGTATTAATTATATATTTTTTAATCAGTTCTGAAGAAGATCCCAGTGCGGAGACGTCAATGTATTAATTATATAGATAGATAGATAGATTTATTGGTTTTACATTATAGAGAAAGTTAAAAAACACGTCAAAAAGTACATATAAACTAAGGCAAATTATTTGCCTCTAAAAATTCTCTAACAGAATAAAAGCATTCCCTAAGTAGGTATTTATAAATATTTTTTTTAAATAATTCTAATTTCTTGTTCCTTGTTTCCATAGTTAGTTTGTATATTTTTTTGTTAATATATTGTCTGAAAAATCGTTAAAATGTATCTGTTTATATACTAGAGCTGACAATATAAAAATATATTACACCTGTCACCGAATTGTTGAGGTGCTTCTTGTATAGTTAAAGGGAATCGCCACATCCTGATGATTAAAAGCGAAACATCGGTAAAGCTTTGTTTATTATTCTTCAACCTAACTTTCTCTTAAGACGTGGTAAAGTTCTATGTCGGGGCCATCAGTACATACAAATATAATAAGTTTAGTATTTAAGTACCACAGTTGCACAAACACGCACTGAATAATCTGCAGCAGCTATACAAAGCAGTCGTTGAGAAAATATGAACTTAATTTAAATTGAGAAATTATCAAATTTATTATATAAGTGAATTGTCATTTAAAATGGCCGGAAATAAAAATATAGCTTCATGGAAATTATTGGAATCGTTCAACATTTGTATTTTCATTTGCAGGCATTTAATTTATAAATTGCTTTTTTATCGTTTCTGTTTTCATTATTTAACCCTTTATTGTTGCGTTGTGATGATAGATACATTTGCAAGTGTATCTCGGCATGGCGGTGAATGTTGTAAGTTTGCGATTAAAACTTATTTATAAAATGTCGATTCTGTAAATTATTTTTTTCGCATTGGTTAGATCAAAACTTTCATATCAAGAATCGTAAAAACTTTTTATTTTGATAAGGAATTTAAAGTTTTATTAAATTTTATCAAATTTTAGGTTCGGTCCTGGCGTTATGTTATATCACTTTGGAAATATGTTATGTCATTATCAAGTATTCACAGAAATTGTTCGAAGTTGTCCCCGTTTTGTTGGACACAAAGATGCGTGCGTCGTAACCATGCTTCTGTACATGCTTATAGTAGTGATAAGGGCCTTCCGTGAATTATTTGGAATGCTTTTCCGAATCGTGCTATCATTTCTTCGCGTGTGTTAACCGGGCTTTTAAATTAATTAAATCAAATTGAAAAAAATTAATTAAACTTTGAACGACTGTTTTTCTCTTATTTTTGAGTATTGATAAAAAAGTTACTTCAAATATTTATTCGGGTATTTGAGATCTACACGCTGTTAAAAAAACAATCAACTTAAAAATCAATCTGTATATTTAGACGTTTTCAAGTGACTACATAAATAACAATGTGATAACAATCTTAGTTACCTGTTAATACTTGAAAAGTGTTCTAGAAACTTTAAAGGTATCGTAGACAGTTAAAAAATATATTTGATACCAGATACTTATGAGAAGCATTTTCATTTTCGCTAAAAAGTATTTGCGATAAGAAAAGTATTTAAAATCTAGACACAAGAGGTATTCCAAAGCTCTGCCTCTGGTATAAAATATGCTTGACAGAAATATATTTGAAAGATAGGTGAAGTTATAAAACTAGAAAAAAACTATTAAAATGCATTTAAATTTATTTCATCGTAAGATATATTTCCGCGGTTGATAACTTGTTTCTTTTTTATCTCGGTGAGGCGTGAAAAAAGTGTTAACTGTACTATTTTTATATTCAGAATAGAAAATGGAACACCTCAAGGCTTATTTGACATAAAACTAGTTCTAACCGCAGACATATTATCTGTAAAACTTTTCCTGAATCATTTAGCATAAGAGAAAAGTTTCGTTTCTACAAATGCATTATAGTTGTCTCGATTTTTAGAATATATCCTTTTTTTCGTGGTTTTATCGTTTAAATACTTTGAAATTTATAACGACTAAAGCAGGACGTCCACTGAATTCCATTTAATCGGTGCTTTTGAGACTTACGTAAAACCAGATTTATATAATTGCACTCAATGGTTTACACAGCTCATTATTTTATCTTCTATGTCAGCAGTTGCCTCGGTCTTGCTGTACCGACTGAACAATTTATATCACACAGCTATTTGTAATCCACTGTACGTACGCTACAAGTACAACTAACCAACTGACTGACTTGCCAACGACTCCGCTCGCATTTTATAGCTTCGTCCCCCGCCTGGTAGAATTTTCTAGAAGCACCGAGATCCTTCCTTTACATGTGTGGCCTTCTTCAGGCAACTTTATGAAGGTCGGGTTTTGACTATACCTGCGTTCCATTGTTTTTGTTGCGTATTTTTAATACGTACATGTTTAATATTTATCACTACATATTGGTTGTATTTTTATAGACCTCTATAAATGAGAAAAACCACTCCTGTGCCTCTATAAGCTAGAAACTCGGGTTAGTGAAAAACCTCCATAAGCGAAAAAGAGATCGCGATCCCTTCAACTCTTGCTTATCTAGATTCGACTGTATTAGTTTATAGATAATAAATAAAAAAATCCCCTCTTTCGGTTATCGACCAAAAAATCGTAACGTGGTAGATATGTTATTTCTGTTATTTCTTCTGGACTACCCGTATAGCGACTTTATAATATAGCTCGGTTGTATTTGCAATCTGTTTCAAGAATTAACTTTGAGCCCCACATTGGAGCGTTGGAGATGTCCAAACAAAATGAATAAGATAGAAAGAAACAGTAAACTAATAAGAATAGCTACTAGTCATTTGATATTTTTGCGGCAGTGAAACACAATTATTTAATCATAAATGCAAAGGCACTACGACATTTTCCGTTCTTTTCTACAGTTAGCAGTTATAATTTGCTGGAGTGCGTCGTGCGGAGATTATTAAATTGTTGACTTCTTTTTTTTAATTTGATTTCCATTTGTTTTTCTTTGCATCATCTTATTGCCAAACTCGTTCGATAATTTATTATAACATTTTTTGTCTGTGGCTTCTTTTGCGTTCCCAGTTTTAAAGAGGTTCTGTTTCTAACCCGAGCGTAATAATGAATATGAATTAGTGATGGATCCGCATGACTCTTTATTGGGAGCTGGCTCCGTACGCTCCGCTCACTAAAAAGAGTCGCTCAGAGCGAGTCGTTCAAAGGAGCGACACTAGATAGTACGCACTACACAAGAGTACAGACTTCAGAGGTGTGAACTGTCATCAAACATGCTCAGGAGTTACGTATTATTGCACAGCACAATACACACACTCAGCGCTGAGCTCATTTTAATATGATTCTGATATTATATTATTTACATTTCGGATAAACTGTAAAATATAATAAAAGCTGGACAATAATAACGTTTATTGTTACGATATTATATCTTTGTCAACACCATCAATGTGAATGGTTTAAGTCACTGTTAAGGTTAGTATTATTACACTAAGGTACAGTGTGTCATTCAACATTAAATGACTCACCAAAGATAACTCCGTACGTGCAAAATTCAAGTGCCTCTGTGATCTGTGCTGTGTGCGGTCTGTAAATGTGCGAATGCAACAGTACAGAACAGCTCAGCACAGAGCAATGGCGCTCGGAGTGAGTCCTTCACAAAAAAGAGCGACTCGCTCAGGAGCGACACATCACTAATATGAATTTTCTGGTGCGATTTGCAGCCTTAAACCGTTGATTGGAAACACGACTCTGAAGAATATGTTTGACCAATGGCCTCAATCATAGACAAAAGCACCCTGGTGGAACGCTACTGTAAGATATAGGAACAATTCGAATTTTAAGATCATAATGTATTTATAATTCAATTACATACGAATAAACCTGACATTACTGAAGTATTATAAAATTTTAATTATTAAAAAAGTCATTAAATTTTTGCAAAAGTAACATTAATTAGAGACTATGAAAACGGTATTCTTGTGTAGAGGAATTAGTCACTATCACTACATAATATAAAACAAAGTCGCTGTTTTCCTCTGTTAATTACTTCTAAACCACGCAACTGATTTTGAAACAGTTTTCACTAATAGAAAAAGCGATAAACGAGGAAGGTTTCTTTATAATATAATTTTAAATATTTTGTACAAAATGGCTGAACTATGACGGTGTTTTGTCAAAAAGAAACTGTTTTCGTACGCTTACATGGCTAACGCTGGCTAAATCTTTAGATACATAAAAACAATAGATGGGAAGGTCAATGTAAGTATAATATAATGTTTAATATATAATAAAGAGTATACAGACAATTATGCCTAACAACTCACAAAGATTAAAATTTACAATAAAATATTTTTTAATGATCTTAAAGGTATATTCAAAATATCAATACTATTCTCATCAACTAAATTGCACATAACATATAAAGGTGAATTTGTCATTCTTACTGTCTTAGCATTGTCTAAATAAAAAGTTGAAGTAGTTCGTGTCCTACCAACACGCGAATCAAATGGTATTTGACTTAGAAATCTGGAATCATCTATCATATTATGTAGGACTTTATATAAGTATAATATGGAATTATTATTACGCCGGCTAGCTAAGGATCTGTAATTAAATTCATCCAAAAGCATACTATGATCATAGCCTTGGTAGGGATACAGCCCATGCTTTCTAAAATACAAATATTTTAAAAATTTTCTTTGAACGTTTTCTAAATTGTAGATATGGACATTATAAACCGGACGCCAGATTATTGAGGCATATTCTAAAATTGGCAAAAGTAAAGTTTTAAATAGTAAGGAAATAGTGTTGATATTTTGAAAATCCTTTGTGTTTCTTATAATAAAACCAAGTAATTTATGTGCTTTGACACTAATATTTTTTATGTGTTCGGTAAAGTCCAGTCTTTTGTCTAATAAAACACCTAAGTCTCTAGTTTCATTTTTAAAATTCAAATAAGAGCAATTCATTTTATAATTAAAATTGACATTAATCATCTTACGTGAAAAACGCATGACATTACATTTTTTTATATTCAAGTGTAATTTATTTTGTAGACTCCATTTATATATGCTGTCGATGTCCATTTGTAATTGATTACAATCTGCTATATTGGAGACTCTCTTAAACAATTTTAAATCATCTGCATATAATAGCACTTCAGAATTTTGTATCACATCTACTATGTCGTTTATAAATATAAGAAATAGGAGCGGTCCAAGATTTGATCCTTGTGGCACACCAGACGTTGCACTATAGGTTTTAGACAAAGCACCATTACATTTCACGATTAAGTGCCTATTTGTTAAATACGATTTAAGCAACACTAACAGATTTTTAGATACACCAGAATTTGAGATTTTTTGTAATAATAGTTCATGGTTAACTCGATCAAAAGCTTTTTCAAAATCCGTAAATACAACATCTGTTTGGTAGCCTTTCTCCATGTTATTTAATACTGGCTGTACAAAATTAATTAAATTTGAAACTGTAGAACGGTGAGGCATAAAGTCATGCTGACACACTGCAATTGTGCTACTGACATGAGTGAACAATTTCTTGTACAAAATGTGCTCAAATATCTTTGATAAAACAATGTAATATTATATATTAACAAATCTTACAGTTTGGCATCCGGGTGACACCGGAACGGGTCGCTAGTAGAGATTAAACACAAGCGATGCCGCGGATACAACTAGTTTACCATAATTAACACATTTCTCTCAATTTTAGATGAACCAACAATTCGTGTAACGTCCTCATAACTCAAGTAATCAAATACCACTATCCGTTTATTATCCCCGGCATACCTAGGATTGTTAATAAATGGTGATTGCGGTGAGCGCTGCGTGTTTGTTTTCATCGCGACCACAGCATTCCAAGATCATGTAACTCAGTTTGTATGTTGTGCTAATATATATTGTGGGTTGGTGAAAATGTATGCGGTCTACCAGACATTATTAAAGTTTTATGCTCATCTCTTATTTCTCATTTAAAATTGAACGTTAAGGTTTATACAACGTAAAGAATAATTTCACTTCGTAGGGTCGCTTTGGGAATACGACTTTGTCTTTTATTTAAAATTAGGCGCGTGAATACGTTCTCGTATAATGCCAACTTGATTAGCTCGCAGAAAATGAACTGTAATTTTTAAAAACGGAATCTGTTTTTGAAAATGGTTAGAAACTCGGGCGACGGTATTATATGTGACCGAGTTTTTGATACCTTTTGAGGCTCCGTACCGCAGTTAGAACTTGACAAGATAGTGCTTCCTGATTGGTTCTTGCTCATACCTAGCAGCGGACCTAGAAAGAAAAATAGCCCCGGTTCTCATTTTAAAACCTATCTTGCGAGCTAGCAGGCGATGCCCGCAGTGACGCCATTTCCAGCTTCGTACCCAGCCTGCCGGCCTGCAGAAGTCCAAGCAGTGTATCTAGCCTCGTGTGCAGCGGCCTTTATTGTCAAGTCAATTTTTTTGACAATGCTTTCTGCCACCCTGCATCAGTCTTCTCTGTTTTTATTTTCATTTTTCAGTATAGTAGCTGTAAAAGCATCGAAATAAAACCACTCATATATTATTAAAAAAAAAAGAAATAAAAAAAATTATTTGCGAAGTGGAAAACGAGAATGCTTCGTCATTTATATCCATTTTACGTGGCTCAAGGCATTTCTCTTGAAAATATAATTTTAATTTTCTATAGATATTTAAAGTCTGTATACAGATTGTATCAAATCAAAACGGTCCATAGAACATTCTGTGTGTAAGACAGAGACGATATATAAAGCACTAAAGCAGTTAGTAAGAATGAGATAAATGATAGTTACTGTGGTTACGTAAATAAATAATTACGTACTCTGTAAATCTTTTTACCAATTTATCAATTAAAACAACTAAACTGTGATATTGAATTACCACCATAAAACCATTTAATTATTTGGATTTTTTCCTGAACAGTATACTTTGTAAATAGCCATTTTATCAATAATTTCACTAGTGAATACTGACATTTGATAAAATTGTGATTTTTACTGTCTAAAAACAAAGACGATACTATCAGATTGTATAACCATAGTAACTATAAACGATCATTTATCTCATTCTTACTTACTGCTTTAGTGCTTTATATAATATCGTCTCTGTCTTATACACAGAATGTTCTATGGACCGTTTTGATTTGATACAATCTGTATAATATATATGTATAACCGTCGCTTATATATTATGTACATAATATATTTATACTTTTCCTATTCTATGCCTCTAGATATTTGATGTACACAGTTGAATATTTTGTAACATTTTCTTTCAAAAAAAAGTTGTCTAATTTCACGATCTACATCGTAACGAGAATAAAGAATATTTAATATATTAATCATAAATAAACTTAATATATAAAATTATCTTTCTTTCTTTCACATATTGAGCAAATTGAAGAATGAATTACCCACAGGTTTGTGAAAAAAATCTGTGCGTCTGTTTGTCTGTGAGCACGGTACAGGTCAAACGGATGAACGGATTGAAACCAAATTTCGAGAGGATTTTTGATATGCAAATATGAAGAGCCCTATTGCTTTTGTATTATTCTATTTATTTTAACAAGAAAGTTTTGTAAAACACTTTTTTTTCTAAACTTCATAATTTCGGAAATATTGTGAACATAAAAAATGAGCTGTTATTTTGTTCTGTAGATCTGCTAGAAAGAAATTAGTTAAGCAAGCTTTGGTTAAATTAACATGACACGAAACACCGAAACGAATAGTAAAGATCATAATATTTAATACTAGTCGTTACCTGCATCACCTCACGCGATAACAAAATTAATTTATTATCCTATATCAATTAACGTCAATATTTTTTAAGTTTGAATGGTCCCGTCGCTTTTGACTGGAATTTTTATATAAATGTAGATTCTACAATCCAGAATGATTTCCATTTTGTTTTGGAATTCGAAATATCAAAAATACACGACTGTTAGAAATTTCCTTGAGGCTAGGCTACCCACTATACAATTAGAATGTAAAAATATAATTATGTAATATTCTTAAAATTAATTTTATGAAGGATCACGTAATGTTTCTGTTTGTATGAAAGAAATACTTTTATTAGGTATGAAGAAATTAGTATATTTTAAATCATTATACAGTGCAGTGTTATAATACAAAAAAAACAAATATCTTTTTATTTTACAAGGGAATAGCTAAACAAGCAAAATGATTACTTTTTCAACCATTTTTTCTGACTTCGGCACCGAATTTTTGAATTTTTGTTAAAATTGACGTAAGGCTATTTATTAATGTCTTTTTTTTGAGTAAAACTTTTACTTCGTACATAACTAAGATGGCGCAACTGATTGCTATAGAATAGTTAAAAACTGATTTTTCATCGAAATAATTTTCTTCAGTTCTTTGACTCTTCTATCAGTCTAAGATCCGGCATTACAAAAATATACCCTCATCTGCTAATTAAATAAAATAGTGTTGTAAAGGCAGATTTCAATATAAAGAATTTGAAAATGTAATCTCTGCCAGGATAGTACTGCTGCCATTAACATTAATTAATAATCAATTTTTTTTGTATTGTTGTTATGTAAAAAATAAATTAAAATAAAAAATATCATCAACGGTTATTAAAATTACAATTTTTCTTGAAAAAACGACTGATTTTTACTGAAAATTGTTTAAACGTGTCAAATGTAACTTGTTTAAAATTATACTATAATTCGATGCGATTTAATACAGTCATTTATTTTATCAATTAACACGTGAAGGAAATAAGTTCAATTTAAATATTTATATTATCTGTTTATAACCGCGCGGGGTGCCATAGTGGTTAGAGCACTAGACTCACATTCGGGAGGTACTAGATTCAAATTTCAGCGAGGGCAGATGTGGATGGATTTTTTTCCTGCTGTCTCTCGCCGAGAAACGGTAATTCCTGTACCGGCCATCATGTTGTAGTTTTCCATGGTTTCCCTCAGTAATTCCAGATAAATACCTATCGAGATGGTTCCTTATTCAAGGCCATGGCCAATTACCTATCAAACTCCTATGCTCAAAATTTGCCTACCTTATCCTAATGTCCTAAAATTCCTTCATACGCCCATTGCTATTAATTAAGTGGAAGTTTAAAAATGTAGAAAATAACGGGAAAATAGTATTGGTGCGAATGGCGTCTGTTATATGACATAAAGTCGAGAAACGAACATAAAACGCATTATTATTATTATAATATTGTAATCAGCGTTAACAACACTATCTTATTCAATCAACAGATGATGGTATTTTTGTAATGCCGGATCTTAGACAATATCGCAATTAAAAATTTAACAGCTAGACTTTTATTGGTTAGAACGAACACTTATCAATCTACAGGTGGATGCAATTACTCTTAAATTATTTAAACACTTAAATTAACTTGTGCGTCTTTCGAAATAAACGAGAAAAAATCCGTAAAAGTAGTGCTAACAGCTAAAGAAGTGAGTGTTTAGTAGTGATGTCAGGCGTCTGGTGTGCACCAGGCGGCAGACCTCCGTCATCATCGTGTCGTCACAATCGACGCCGACGCCTACAACTGTGAAAGGTTGGCAGAAGATTAGTTCGAGTGAGATATGCGGCTAATGACATTAAATTCGCTCGTCATGTTCGATATAGTGTTCGTGTTCTTCCTGTTCCTGGTCGGCGTCACCTGTTTAATGTATTATTTGCCCGGAAGACGGCGGTTGCCCGGCGATGGCGATATAATGTTCAGTCAGGACAATCGCCACGTCACCGGCGTGTCGTCGTCGGCATCGACGGCGGCGTCGATGGTAGCTGAATGCGGTGAAATGTCGCCGCTCCATCGGCATCACCAGCCGCAACTGGAAGACGACGAAAGAGCGCCGCTTGCTTGTTACGTCACGGTCAGTTCGGGAGCGGTGTCGCCAGACGCGCCTCTCGACCATGTATAGATACTGACAAACGGTATGATAAATTTTCAATCACTTTATAATTTACTTCTTTTTTTTTAAGTTATAGAAAACGCGAAATTTTGACGTTCCAAAAAATATTTTTGGGGCCAAAAATACCGAAAAATTCTCACAATTGAAATTTAACCCATTAGTTAAGATAAACATATTGTGCTACCAAAATTTTATTAAAATCAGGCCGACAGGACCGGACTTAAAATTTTTATGAAAATGTTTGTAGATATGGATTTATTTATAGTACAAGATCCCGATTAAGCACGATCTTCACCCGTCGAGTTTTCTAATGAAATTTGAATATATAATGTATTAATGAAGACAAATTGATTTGGTTGCCATTCAGTTTCTTAGCACAGCTATTTTTAATAAAAAATTAAAGTTGTCAGATTTCTGAAATCGAGTTTTTAAATAAATTTACTACGAATCGAAAGTAAAATATGTATATGAAATGCCATAGTTTGGTCGACATTTTGACTCCTGGCATAAAACCCTTTAGATAGGCACTTTCGAATTAGTATTTTGCAGTTATAGGGTTTTCTATATTCATGAAAATGGTAGATAATTTTATTGCGAACACGTGAAACATATATGTAGGTAAAAATGGCAATGAATAACAAATATCATAATATTTAATACTAAATAAATACAATAAAATTAACGACTTTAATTTTTTATTAGAAATAGCTGTGCCAAGAAATCGAATGGCAACCAAATCAATTTTTCTTTATTAATACATTATATTATCAAATTCCAAAGTACCCCGCAGTTTTTGATGCGAAAACGGCTTTCGGTCGATCTCTCCCAAACCAACGGGAACTTGCTCGTCATCTCATCCCGATCAAAAGTGTCCACGGGTACAAGTCTTGAAAATGGACAGATTTTGAGATACAGTGAAAATGGCGCGGTTCACTCGCAATGGATAGATGTGCGTTTATTGACATGCTACATGTACACCGCTGAATGTTTATATGTATACCTACATGATGTACACGATGGATATATGCCATACACACACACACATACACATATATACAGGGAAGCCGACCTTTCCGGGGGGAAAAAATATCACCATTCGATTCTTCATTAGGGCTTTTATAATACAGATTTTTGACACAACTCTCTACGACTAACCGTTTTCGAAAAAAACGACTGATACGGGTGGTCAGACTCACTATACATATTTTGTGTATATATGTGTATGTGTGTGTGTGTGTATGGCATATTGATATATCCATCATGTACATCATGTTTACATATAAACATTCAGCGGTGTACATGTAGCATGTCAATAAACGCACATCTATCCATTGCGCGTGAACCGCGCCATTTTCACTGTATCTCAAAATCTGTCCATTTTCAAGACTTGTGCCCGTGGACACTTTTGATCGGGATGAGATGACGAGCAAGTTCCCGTTGGTTTGGGAGAGATCGACCGAAAGCCGTTTTCGCATCAAAAACTGCGGGGTACTTTCATTAGAAAACTCGATGGGTGAAGATCGAGCCTAGTGGGGATCTTGGACTTAAGGGTGAATTTAATTTGGTAAATTGATAATAATTTTGGAAACTAAGAAAAAAAAATTTTTAAGGGGTGTATTAAGGCGTAAATTTTCTTATTTTGTCCAAAAACAAAAGAGTTAAGTTCACATAATAAAGCCACACTGCTTGTATTAGCAATGAATACAATATATTGTTGGCAGAGTTTTTTGATAGTGTTGATGGTATGACTCTTTTCTTTGGCCATTTGTGAAAAATGTTTAAGAAACGCAGCTGTACACGATTGGACGGATATATATTATCAATCATTTAGTGATGCTCGAATGTTTTTATTTTTTTTTCTTCGTATTGCGGCCGTGCAATCAGTCAAGCATTGGCGCACGTTTGACAATTCATTAATCTCTTTATAAAACAATATGTTTTGATGTTTGACAATTTGAAACGTGTTATCTTTATTACTGGAAATATTTTTATTAATGTTCCATACGGTCATTAGTTTCTACATTGAGCGTTAAGGTGACTGTTAACCAGCTGTTCAATATGACACCTTATTTACCCGCATAGCTCCTATTTACAAACATTTGAATGTATGTTTTTTTCGGTCTCATTGGCTAATGTTTTAGCCACGAAGTTTTTAGATTCCTATGCTTGCTGTGTATCGAGATGGGCCGTTTTTTGGCGCATGCGAGATGGCGCTATTATCACTACCTGGGAAAACTTCGGTGCTTTCCACCTGTTTTCGCCATAATAACCAAAGTTGTTTAACTTCACAGATACACATGTAAGCCATGAACATGTATGCGTTACCCAGTAGCTGACGCCATATTGGTTCATGCGACAAATATTGGTCCACCGTTACGCGCGAGCTAGTTCTCGTTGTTTTTGCATTGAATCTAAAAATATCTCCCATTTCAGCTTCCTAGATCAAAACCTGTGAACGGCGCAAACCGAGTTTGTTTTCCATTTAATTAACATGGAAAAAACGACGCTTTTACTCAAACATAGACAGGCGGTAGAAATATTATAGTTGGCAAAACCAAAAGTGCACATCCCGCAAGTTTTCCACTGTACATATTATAATGAAAAAAAAATTGAGAAAATAGATTTAAAAAAAAAAAATTAAAAAAATAGAAAAAAAATAAAAATAAAATGGAATAGAAAAAAAAATATTACTTGGTGTCAGCGGGAATCGAACTCGGCACCTTGCTATTACTGGACTACGCGTTTAACCACTCGGCCATTCTGATATCTCAACTTGCGTTGTTATTATGGTATAGAAGTGGAGCAGTTATTCTACGTAATACACTACATTACAATAACAGTAATAGGTATTTTTTTGTTTTTTTAAGGTTTTTTATTTTAACTATTAGCTGTCAAAAATAATAAAATAAAACTGTTTATAAAAATTAAACTACTGAACACATTTATGTGAATTTAAATAGGGTTCTGGTCTGATAGTAAACAAAGTGAATAAAATATAACCCAAGGCAATCCGACCAAAATTGCGATCTGTAGAGTCGTGACGTACGTACATACGTACATACGTACAGACCAACCGACAACTGCTGTTTGTAACTTTCAATTACAATTTTAATAGTATTTATGAACTCGAATTGATTTAAAAATGGTTCTGTTTTATAGATCAGAATCTCCTCTTTTCAAAAAGCTTCAATTTGAATGGATTTCGTGTGAAATTAACTTAGATATAACTTCTTATATGAACGAAAGTCAGCTCTCATGCTCAAAGCGATAATAAAGCACATACCGCTAATTTAGCGGTATGTGCAATAGTACATGTAATATAGTAGGATTCTCCTGTGTCTGTATATATAGGAACGGATTACAAAATCCACATACTATGAGAGTTGTTTTTTTAATGAATTATACAGACGTTAGCTCAATTAATACAAATAAATAAAATCGTAACTTAGTATGTAATTGAACAGTTTTAAAGATTCCTGGAGCGAATTTTCAGTTTTTATCACTTTTTTCTGTTTAATGTCTGTCTGTTTTATCCGGCTAATATCCGAAACGACTGTACCGATTTTGACGGGACTTTTACTAGCAGATAGCTGATGTTATAAGGAGTAACTTAGGCTACTTTTATTTCAGACAAAGAATCAAGGTTCCGTGCAAAAAAATAAATTTCACGTGGACGAAGTCGCGGGTTACAGCTATTTACTATATAATTATAACTACGTTTTTTTGCTTTACGCAACTTTATAGCACTAGTGTTAAATTCAAATCTTTGATTAACGTCTGAATAGAACTCGTCAAATAAATAAAATTGTCGACCAATTTTTCTCAGACCAATATATTGACAAAAAATAAAAAAATAACAAATCAATATAACATAAGATGACGTTTCGATCCGGATTTGGATCTTCTTCAGAAAAATCTAAAAAATATAAGAAGATCCAAATCCGGATCGAAACGTCATTTTATGTTATATTGATTTGTTATTTTTTTATTTTTTGTCAATATATTGGTCTGAGAAAGATTGGTCGACAATTTTATTTATTTGACTAGTGTTAAATGTTTATGACCGCTACACAAGCGTGGAAAACAGTTATTTTATAGGGGGTGTGCCAAAATAGATTTTTATATTCTTAAAATTAATTAATAAAATGATGATAGTAATAAAATATAAATTATTTCATTGTGTAAAACGCATTTTTATTGTACTTTGGTTTTATAGTAAAAACAGATTTTTTTGCACTTTTTTTTAACGTTTACACTGGAGTAAATTAAATTACAGACGTCCTCCAGTCTAGAGTGTTGAAAAGTTCCTTTCAAACTGTTGACAAATTTGTATGAAAGTAATTAAGAGAAAGTGGCTATACGTAATGAAACCTTTGTCCTCTTCGACCGTATTTTGTTGTGGTGTATTCTTGAAGTTAAAGAGGTTGTGCCTTATTCAGTATAGTATGTCCCAAACATAACTCGCTGCTAGATTCTTTGCTAGATCTGCCTACTAGTTTTCTAGCGCTGGTTTTCTTGACTGCTGTTAAGTGCTTGCTTCACACGAGACTATTTTTCAAGCTTAATTTGTGGATAGATCTGGTGCGCGCGCAGTGACAATTCGAATATAAACACAGAGCAAAACGTGTCTGTTGTCACAGAATGCGACACCATGTTGGTTTGTGGGTGTTTGTTCAAGTGCCCACGTGACAAGATACTGCTTCCTGATTGGTTCTTGCTCATACCTAGCAGCAAATCTCGCAGGGAAAATAGCCCTTGTTCTAATTTTAAAACCTATCTTGTGATCTAGCAGGTCAGCCCGCAGTGACCGTCATTTCTAGCTTCGTACCCAGCCTACCGGCTAGCAGCGTTTCTAGCAGCATTTCTAGCCTCGTGTGCAGCGGCCTTTATATCTCGATTATTTTTCAAGGTAGCCTATCATCAAAGCTTAAATATTCGTAAATTGGTTGAAATTCTCTACAAGAAGGCGGTGAATCATCGACAACGCCTCCTGTCAAAAAATAAATAAACACGTGTTTCATGCCTTTTCACTAATTCATGTTTAGAGAGTATGATTGAAAAGAGAAAAGAAACTTATATATCAAAATAGCTAAAAGAAAAAATAGTAAATGCTGCCTTTCTAGCTTGCGAAAGGATATTATCAATATTTTACCGCCAATTTGTATAGAGTATTCAATCCTATTTACAAATAAAATAGGGGTTTATGGAGTTGTCTTCAAAATTAATCAATACACGCCTAGGGCATCATGTCTGGGACACTCTGTATATGTAGGTGGTTATATTTAATTAAACGTCTTTCATTATTTATATGACTTAAATAATTGTCCTTTGTTTTGTACTAATTGTATTGAGTTGCATGTTTTTGGTTCTGTCTTTCAGTTCAATTAGTGTTTGTGTTTTACATTAAATTCAGTTAATTGATAAATACAGTCTGTCACAAAAAGATACTGACAATGGCATAGAACCTCGACAACAAAACTATCTATTTCCTCTATACTATGGAACTACGTGTAAGTGGGTGGAGCTAAACTATTTTCGAATGTCACGTTCTCGGTGGCAAAATAAGAAAACTTGTGCATAGTTCGTTACTATGGTTTGTCGCGTCTATGTGTCGCATTGCGAACACGATTCATATAACTATTTAAAAAAAAATATTAAGAGAGAGGAAATACTCAAAGATCAAATAGTTTCGACGACTTCAAATTGAATGTAGGTAGGAAAGGTAATTGCAAAACGAAGATAAATATTATTTATTTAATAATTATGCCCAGTCGAACCTGGATAAGCAAGACTTCAAGGGACCGCGATCTCTTTTTCGCTTATGAAGGTTTTTCACTAACCCGAGTTTCTACCTTATAGAGGTACAGGAGTGGCCTTTCTCAGTTATCAATGTCTATAAAAACTATACAAAAACAATGTTAGTTCAGCGATTTATTAATCATTCTTAAATTTCGTAGAACTATAAATACGTTCGACTATTGCTTATAGAGGTAGAGGCAAGTAGTAGTCTCAGTTAAAGAGGTCCATGAGTAAAAATCGTCTTTCTCTTATAATATATAGGTTTCTATTTCTCACTTATAGAGCTTTTAGAGGGTTACAAAGGCGGTACCTGGTAATTACTCTCACTTATAGAGTTTTCTCGCTTACCCAGTTCTCACTCAGTCAGGTTTGACTGTATAATGTATATATCGCTTTACATTCCTGGAGGTAGTAATATAGATTGTTTTTCTTGTTTGAATTCTCCCGTAAGAATTTTCCCCCAACACTTCAAGTATGTTTTCTTTAGTCAAGTTTTTTCCAACTGTTTTATTTTCGTTAGCATTGCTCTGAGTGTTTCTTTTTCTCCCCCTAGCGCGACCGTCATTATGTCACTCTTTTTGTCCGTCTGCTGTATCGTTGTCTTATTACCACGTTTTTATCGTCTGCTGTAAATCACAGCATCACGTTGGCCTAATTTCTTTCCAATGCTTATTCCAGAGGTTCCCAAACTTTTTCTCATAGACCACTTTCAAAATTTAGCTGGTTCCGGTGGACCTCCTATAGCTACATTTCTACCATATTCCTAAAACTCGACAAAAAATGTGAAGATTAGATCTAACTATGGAAATTTGCGTTGCGGCTGAATTTCAGCCACGAATGGGGAGTTTTTTAAATGAAATAAGTGAGAATTGATTGGTTAATTAATTAATTGATTGTGCTGTGAAATGATGTCAAAAAAGTAAAGTCGGTAAATCAAAAAAATTGTTCCATCCGACTTTACTTTTTTGACATTTACTCACAGCACAAGGAACCAATCATTTCTCACTTATTTCATTTATAAAACAACCCATTCGGAGTAGTAACTGAATATGGAATATGCAAGTTTTTACAAGTAACAGTCGTTGAGCTTATCAGCCTACATTGATAGATAAAGTCAAGCCAACATTTTAGTACTTCACTATCGAAAGCAGATAAATTTTGATGGACCCCCGCTTACGAATTGTGAACCCCCATTTTTTGTCACGCCCGTGCGGTGAGCGAAGGCAACAAAGGGTATCGAAAATATTTCTGCGTCTCGGTTTTCGAAGTAATTCTTAAGTTATTCCGATTATATATATTATACATATTAGCATGGAGTAGTATATCTCTCTCAAAAGTTTAATGTCCTTATCTATAACGTTAGCCAATCAGAACCACCGATATCTTATCACTTAAAAAAATACAGAAGTATATGTTTGCACCCTAATGGTTCGATTGCGATTTTGTTCCTATGCTGGGTATGTAAGTATATGGATTAACTACACGGTTATGTTGCAAAGTCTACCGGAAATTTTTTTGTATGTTTTTAAACAAATATTTACTTCCGCTTAAAACCGTCGTCCGTTTTATCAAGTTAATACAAACATTTGTCATTTATTTGATCAAACAGTTGAAAAATACGTAGGTACATATCTTTTATATACATCACCGATCGCAGCTGGCTGTCGTGAGTTAATTAAATCATTCTCCGAATCGTGTTCTTGTTTTATTCATGGGGATTAAAATACATAACCTAACAACTGACCTCTGAGCGCAGAAAGGATCATAATCATAATATGTGCACGTGTATAGTACCTACTATCTTTGAGTATAATTTTATAGTTGAACAACCCTGTGAACCTATTTTACGTACAATTGCTGCCATCTATGTCCTAGAATCTGAAGCCGCTAACGGCAATCAATTTTGTTAGTGATAGGCTGAGAGCCGGGGATATAAATATCATATCGATAAGGTACATGAACGACTTTGCGTGAGCAAGTAGTACTACCACAGACCTAAAGGGAGCCTCTTTTAGAATTGTCAAACTTTGCCCGGCATGATAAAATATGACGTCACTTCCGGTTATGCCATCGAATACATAGATGATGTTTATACCAAAATGAAGGTTTCGAGGTGCAAAATAAAATTAATATCGAGGGCTGCGACGCTATTCGTTGACATGTAAAAACTAATCAAAGCATGCTTAACTAGTTTATTTCTGAAAGATCTACAAAATAAAAGAACAGTTGATTTTTTTCATTTTTAAAATATTTCTGAAACTATTTTTTAGAAAAGAATTTTTTTAATTAAACTTTCTTGAAAAAATAAATAGAATAAGTCGTTATGAAAAGTATACCATTATTATATAAAACACCGTTATAGCATATATCTCTTCTGCGAATGCCCAAACACAATAGGCCTCTTCATATTTGCATGCCAAACATCCTCCCAAAATTTGGTTTCAATCCGTTCATCTGTTTGACCTGTATCGTGCTCACAGACTAACAAACAGACGAACAGAGTGTTTCCAAAAATATGTTTTTTGGATCTAGGGAACTTCAAAACATTTCCTTCTGCTGTGTTGAGTGTCAAGCGACCAATCAGATGCTGATCAAGTAGCTTTATAGCGATCACATCGGCGTTCAACTGAACTATGACCCGTTGGCTAACTAATAAGATTAAATAAACAAAGGTACATTGTGGAAGGCACGAACGGTCGAAATAATAATGAAAGATTTCAGATTAATGTTTAATCCGCTGTTATTAATATTTCGAGTTGCACAAAATGTAATAACATAGTCTGAATATCCTGGAGCTATACGTCAAAATAATGTTGTTATGAACAATGCAATGTTATAGCTCTAACTACGTACTGAAATATTGTAAAACGATTTACAGATTTAACTACTATCCGGAAAATAAATGTAGTAGAAACTAGAGATGGGATATTTCGAGTGAAAATATTCGTACTGTTCGATTATTAAAATATCTCGAGATCTTTCGAATGTTTTTATACCTACAAACAGTCTCCAGTAATTATTATATTACGCTCTTTGTTTTCTCTTTGAAACGCATGAAAATGTCTCTCTCAGATTCTCATCAGCTACCATATTCACTGCAATTCACATTATTGAATATGATCACTTACGTCTTTTAATGAAGTATGCAGGTCTCACTCTCAAGTCTCAAAAGCGAGAGCTAAATTAATTCGTTAATAATATATTACATCGAATGTATAAACAGATCGAATGAATTGTGTGTTCACCGCATAGAACTTAAGCACTAGACTCGCATTCGGGAGGTACCGGGTTCGAATCCCGGCCGGGGCAGGTGTGACTGGGGGCTTTTTCCTACTGCCTCTCGCCGAGAAACGGTAATTCCTGTACCGGCCATCTTGTTAAGGTTTTTTCAATGGTTTCCCTCAATAATTCCAGATAAATATCGAGATGGTTCCTTATTCAAGACCATTGCCGATTCCCTGTTACACTCCTATGCTCAAAATTTGAGGCCTTGTAGCGTTGTAATAATTATTACTGTCGTCTCAACTCGTTTCGAATTTCGTTATTTCATCAAATTGTTGTTTTAGTTATTTATTTTTCACTGGACAAATCGGCAGACGTTGAGTATCTGAAGGAAAGAAAATTATACTGCAGACATGCATGCACAGCTACCATGCGGAAAACCGTTTTTCTTTACGTTTAGAGTGTAGTCAAGTACAATAATTCGAATCTGACCATATTTTGGATACGATTTCTCCATCCCTTCACCGTTCTTTCTTATTGAACATGAAAGTAAGAGGATTACGCGAATATTATCTAATATTAGATATTTGCCGCTTTTATGTTTAACTAATAAAAACACTGAATCTGTTTGCATTACTGCGTACTGCAATCTTGTTTCTTTTTTTGCATTGAAATTCTCTCTGCGCACATTTTTATGTAATGAAAGTATTTTTATACTTTATTCTGGAGTGATGTTAAATGTGATACGAATTTCATTAAAAATATTAAATGAAATATTTCATTAAAAAACAAAAAAAAATAGAGTATCATTTTTTTATAAGCAGATTCGCTGCAGTTCTGAATCAGACATAAAATTGCACTCACAAAAGTACACGGAAAAAATGTAGATTGCCGAGTTCTATCAAATTAAGGCCGCTGCACACGAGGCTAGAAACACTGCTTGGAGTTCTTCTGGCCGGTAGGCTGGGTGCGAAGCTGGAAATGACGTCACCACGAGCTCGTCTGCTAGCTCACAAGATAGGTTTTAAAATTAGAACAGGTGCTATTTTTCTTGCTACGTTCTCTGCATTCTCTGAACAAGAACCAATCAGGAAACAGTATCTTGACAAGATACTGTTTCCTGATTGGTTCTTGTTCAGAGCATGCAGAGGACGTAGCAAGAAAAATAGCCCCTGTTCTAATTTTAAAATCTATCTTGTGAGCCTCGCACCCAGCCTGTCGGCCAATAGAAGTCCAAGCAGCGTTTCCAGCCTCGTGTGCAGTGGCCTTTATACAGGGTGTCCCACGACATGACTGCCATAGCTTGGTAGTGTGTTGCTGGGGTGATTTGAAGTCAAACATGTCTAATGAACATATACCCGGAACGCTATCTTAACTGAGCTAGAAGCAATTGAAGTTTTAAATAAGTAAGCCCACTAATGCAGGTATTAGGTACGACTGTTGGTTTTGTTATTATTAGAAAGATCAGGTGACTGTGAATCACCATTAGTATTTATTCGTGCTGATCCTGAGACTCTTCGCAGAGCTGCCTCTTCAATAACTAAGAAGAGCTAGACTATGTATACAGTAACTGGTTACTAGATGGACATTTTGAGCAACTAATTCAATAAAACGATTTCTTTTTAAATGGTTTTTAAATTAGTAGGGAAATCCTACTACTACTTATCTAAAATTTCAAATGCTTCTAGCTCAGTTAGGATAGCGTTCCGGGTAATATGTTCATTAGACATTTTTGACTTGAAATCCCCCCAGCAACACAGTCACAAGCTATGGCAGTCATGTTGTGGGACAACCTGTATATTCAGTAAAATAAAGGTAGAAAATCATTTTCGCAGTTCGTTTTCCTCACTCAGTGTTGTGTATTTGTATAGTTCTAGTTGTAGACACCACCTAGAGAATGGCGCTTGGAAATAACAACGCCGCGCCGTGCTGATCTCGTAGCATGAGCAGTAATTGAGTAAAGAACCGGTTAAAGGACGGGTGGATAATTTCGCCCTATACGTGGATCAGTTCAGTTCCATCGTTGCTCATCTGTATTAATATTAAAAAGAGGAAAAGTTTGATTGTTTTTCGCGTGTAATCTCAGGAGCTACGGGACCGATTTTTAAAATACTTCCGCTGTTTAAAAGCCTACTGCTTCTCGAATGACATAGAGTATATATTATTTTTTTATTGAGTTTCACCTGTTCCGGTGTCTATGAGTCTGAAATCAAATCTTGCAAGTTAAATTTGACCTACTCCCCGGTTTCCGATTGAGCTGAAATTTTGCATACGTATGTAGTTCCGATGACAATACAATATTATAATAACTAACTGACCGGTGCGGCTTTCCTGCGGATGTAAATTGCATTTTAACTAGAGCAGTAACAAACCGTATGTATTCGTTACTGAGTAACGGGTACATCGTCTGACTCGAAGTAACAAATCGTTACTTACAAATTCATTTCGTTACTCGCATGTTTCGTATCCATGTCAGATCGATTCGTTTGATATGGTTATACGAACACAATGTGTTATACTTATAAGTATTAATAAAGTACGAAGTCATGACTCATGTCATATCACATATGCGACGCGCTTTGATGCGAAGCTACATGCTTATTGCTTGATGCTGTTAAGTACACTATTGTATGTCGTATGAAAAGTAACGTAACGATACGAAAGTAACGGGTACTGGTTCTTTAAGTAACGAATACATACGGGTACACAATTTCTCGTTACTTTTACAGCTCTAATTTTAACTACTTCCCGTTATCCGATTGAGTTGAAGTTTTGCATACGTATGGAGTTCCGATGACAATACAATATTATAATAACTAGCTGACCGGTCCGGCTTTCGTCCGGATGCAAATCGCACTTTTAATAAACCGCACTAAAGCTCAAAAATAAAATTAATAGGTAGGTATTAAAAAACTATTTTTAAAAATAAGCTTTTATTTAAATGCACTAAAATTAAGAAAATAAAAACTTGTCGCGAGAATTTCCTGTGTAAATAAACAATAATACAATATGTAACTTGATCTTGACACAAGTAATTCTGTGAAAAAAAAAATGAATGTACTTCATAAAATAAATTTACACAGGAAAATCTCACGACAAGCTTTTATATCGTATAAATTGTATTATGTAATGAATGGATTGAGTTTTATTTAATTTAAAGTTTATTTTCTTCTTTTTAGTGCATTTAAATTAAAACGTTTTTTTCACTATTTTTAAGTTCATTCTGATTGATATAAATATAAGTTTTGAAGAAGGTATGGGTGGACAGGCGGTGACTATGCCAGCGTAAGCTGGCACACTTTGACGTGGGAGTTTACAAATAAAGATAATTAAATTAAATACAAAGTTATTAATGCTTCAAAAGAACCTGTTCAACCTTATACAATACAATCCATAACCGGTTATTTTTATATAACAAGAACAGTTATAACAGTTTAACAGACAAAAATAATAACAGTTTATTTAATAAAAATCAGAGGAGTAGGATCAGGAAATCAGTCAAAACTTTATGCTTACACGCGACGTTTCGGCTTTAATTAAGTCTTCCTCAGGCGTTCTGAAAATACCATCACAAGATAATACACATTAGTATAAATCTTAAATTTATAAATCTTATTTTAATTGTTGTATTAAGATTTATACTAATGTGTACTATGTTGTGATGTACTTTCAGAACGCCTGAGGAAGGCTTAATTACAGCCGACACATCGCGAGTAAGCATGAAGTTTTGACTGATTTCCTGATCCTACTCCTCTGATTTTTATTAAATAATTATACATCATCGAGGATCTTAAATAGTATCACAAAATAACAGTTTATTTTATCATTGGTTAATAATATTAGCCGCCCCGTTTAAAATGTCAAGTAAGTTATTATCAGTCGACTTGGCTGCCATTTAGTCTGAAATCAAAAACTAGTTCGTCAACCTCAAGATAAAGTTTGGTTAACGTGACTAACATTAACAATTTGGTTCCTACTGCTGAAATAGAATTCTCAAGTGCTGAATAAATTTTAAACAGAGCTCTGTCTCGCGGTTTTACTTTAACCTCGCAGTCGCTCAATTGTGACGTTTATCAGATTTTGAAAACAAATTTAGAAATCTAAGAGCACAAAACAAACGATATTATGTTGAATTTTTATTAATTTTGTCATATGTTCAAAAATATTTTTTTTTATGTAGAATTAGTCAGAGTACCCGTCGGCAAAAATTTTACTGACAAATATTCTCCCCAAGCTTTGTATATGGCTTCATTAGGCCTAGTCTGACACCTATTTCCTCTATGACTTTTTTGATTTTGGGCCGTTTTCCCTCTAAATTTTCCGAAACATGTAGTTTTGACAACATGTAAAAATGTATAGATACTGTTTGTTTTTTTAATTGGATAGCTTAAAAACTTCAACCAAAACGCTAAAATAAAGTTCTCTGACAAATAACATGAACCATATAAAATGTCTGACACCTCGAATATGTCGACATTTTATTGTATAGATTGTATTTTTACACTATCAAAATCGGATTTCAAACCCGAATCTTGCCACTATCGCGGCGGAATGAGTTATCTATTACTCAAGTGTGACATATCCAAACATGTCCAATCTTTCTCATATTCATTATTCATAGTACAGTTTTGTAATACGTACCTTTTTGTTGCCTGTATCGTATCAAAAATGACAAAATGACATAAGTAACTTTGCCATGTGACTTCAACATAGCATAGATTTGTAACGGTTTACTCGTAAAAAGTTTTGTAGTATATGTGAAGTAACTTTGCCCTATTTCAGTTCCAAAGTAAAAGAAAGTTAAAGAACCTTAAGTACTTTTAAATGCTGCAATCTTTCTATACTTGCATATCCTATATGAAAATGTACTTTTTAACTGCGAAAGAAATTACGTACCTATCTGTATCCCGTATAGTACATAAAGTTGAGAGATTATTAGTGCAGCTTGTTAAAAATGTAATTATTACAGCACGTAACTTTTCATGCAACTATAAAAGACCTTTTATAAATCTGTCAATCTCAGCTGTCAAGTGTCAACAACGACAAATACTTTGCGCGGGGTTTCGAACTGCCTGCAACATTTTGAATAACTTTTGTAAAAAACTATGCGTTGAAATATACAGAGGCGAAACCTTTCTGTATGCGTGAACTCTGAAACTATTCAACCGATTTTCAAGTGATTTTCACAAATAAATATTTGAGAAGTTTACCATAACAGAAGGCTACCATTCCCAGACTATTCCATGTACCTACACATCATAACATTTAATACCCTCTATATTGCTAGCAAAGATCGGGAGAAAAACTTAAACACCAACCGATTTTCACGTGATTTTCACAACTAAATATTTGAGAAGTTTACCATAACAGAAGGCTACCATTCCCAGACTATTCCATGTACCTAAACCTCATAATATTTAATACCCTCTATATTGCTAACAAAGATCGGGAGAAAGACTTAAACACCACGGTCCAGACATGTACATACGTCTGTATTATACTATGAGTTTCGTGCGCATGTCTGTGAATGGATGCGCGTCAGTTGCAGCGTCAGTTTTCACATGGAACTAAGCTGTGAAAGGGAAGTGGATTGCTCTATTCCACTTACTAATTGCCCCGCCATAGACGCGACACTTGCGCACAAGAGATAGAAAACAGTCATTTGCTGTCTCACTTCATGGGCCACGCTTCCAATTACGGCGACTAGCAATATCGAAGGATCCGTAGAAATATTCAAATCGTCACATTATTACAATAATAATAACAATGAATGACAATTCTTTCATATACACAGGCCAATACAACTTGCCCGTTTCTCTTAATAAAACAGTTTGCTGATGAACGCTGTTTTATTAATTGTTGATAAAGTGGTTCACAGATGACGTTTCGGTACGGAAGAGACATGGTTGAAATCTATCATTTTACTATTCTCTCAATCAGTATTGAGATTATTGAAATTGTTTAAGTTCCTGATTATCCTGCAGAGAATTGTTTTAATGATTTCGATAAATTGACATAATTGCTTTTTATTACATTTTTACACCGCATAACAGTAACGAGGCGGGTATATTTTACTCGAAGTTCCAGCATTATTTATATGACAAACGGACTTTGACCCGAGCGAACCTGGGTTTACAGCTAGTAAAATATATGAGTTGACTTTTTTTTAAGAAATCGTATAAAAATAGTAAACGACGATGTAAAAACAAGAATATAGGGCAAAGTTCATTCAATTAAAACGAGTTAGGAAGTACGGAGGCCATCTTTAACAGAACCTTCACAAACAAGAATACATAATAAACCGGTCTCCTTATGAGTTAATCTGATTATGATATTATTTTCATCCCTTGTGTTTACGAAGTTTTTGTTAGGCGCTTTTCTCGCATGGAAGGTTAGAATCTACTGTTATCTATTAGGAGCGTTGCCGTCGAAAGCAGATTATTAATAATTTTTGTCCACAACTCTCTATAAAGTAGTTGCTTTTCATGCCTGTAAAACGGTAGTAAAATGACCCTTTTTCGCACTAGTGCTTAGAGTAAAACAAAATTAATGCTATTTTACCATTTAAATATGAGTAAAGGCCCCCATACACCTCGTTCTTTTTTGGCAGTTTTAACCGCCGGGTAAAACTGTACGGTTAAACACGAACAACGGCCATCCCCATACACCTCGTTCTTTTATGGCAGTTTTAACCGCACGGGTAAAACTGTACGGTTAATTAAACACGAACAACGGCCATATCCACACAGAGGCGTTGTTTCGTTCAGTTTTTCTGAAGTCGTGGCATCATTAATACGATCTGCTTTGATGGATCCTACGACAACGTTAGCAGCTGCAGCCGCAGTGGCTATAAAATTAAAATTTTCAAAAAGAAAACGTTCAAAATGGACTAAAGAATAGTTACTTAAACGCAGGCAATTTTCACACGTAAATCTTCTAAATGAATTACGACTAGAACCAGGAGATTGGTTTAATTTTCGATACAATTGTATGAATTGAACGAGCTGAAACTTGAACTTGGGGATTGGTTCAATTACCTGAGAATGGACGAACATACTTATTTTGAGTTATTATTAAAATATAAATCAATACTCAAACTAATTACAATCATTTAATTAATATGACTCATTTGCTGTACGTCGCACCACTGAATAAACACGTCGATTCTTATCGGAAAGCGCCACACATTACGATTTGAAACGACAACCAGCAAACACGTCGTGTTTAAAATCAAGATTCGGCAGATATAAAAACTGCCGTGTTTCATCGACAGTTTTTGCCCATACACTTCGGTTTTGACCGACGTGTTTTATCGTGACGATGAAAACTGCCAAAAAAGAACGAGGTGTATGGGGGCCTTAACAGAGCCTTCGTAAACAATCCAAATTTCCAATATGGCCAAACTGTCAGATATATAAATATTGTAAACTCTATATAGCGACACTCAAGGGACTGTGCACTTTGTGGCGTTATTGAGAGTTGTCGTTAAACCGAGAGAAGAAAATAATCGATTAATATTTTTTTTTTGTTTGCAAGTTTGTCGGCAACTTATCAATAAGCAGCTGAGCTAAACATATGTTAATCCCAACAAAAAAAAGAACTAATTTCTTAGAACATTTGGTACGCATGATGCCGACAACAAAGCAACAAAATAACAAACAAGTACTGTTTATTGCTTAATGATGACGTATTGTTGTTGTTATTTAGAGTGGATGTGTCGTTATTTAGAATGTATCATTGTATGAGCTACAAGGCAAACCAACTACAGTTAAGTAATTTCGACGTTTTAAGAAGTTTGTCGTTATATCGAGTGACGTTAAATGGAGTTTACACTGTACTTACATTATGAACTGAAAAGCAGCTATTTTATACTTGAAAAAAATACTATATATATCGCGTGCGTGATTATTCTATAACGTGTGTGACGTAAAACTCGCTGGGCGCTTCTTTTACCATAATGTCACACTGCGCCCTGAAATAATAATTCTTGCACTTGATACATAACCTACTATTCTCGGCTCCAATATACATGTTTTTTTTGCATTTTTATTACGTCGTTTTAGTCACAACTCTAAAATCTGAGAAACATTGGCTCACTCAGTCAGAAGATATGTGAATGTATTGTTTTCAAAAATGGCAAATTAATTTTTTTTAATATACTGATTTTTGGCTTCTACACTAATTGCAGCTATGTAAGGTTATACAATCACTTGCCCGAAAATGTAAAAAAATGACAAATCTTAACACTTTTAAAGATAAAGTAAAATCGATACTGATCGCTTCTAAATTGTATTCAGTCGAGGAATATTTTAACATAACTTTAAAATAGTTATTGGCGTAACTAGTAGTCTAAGTCATTCATCGCGCTGACAGGTCATGACTTAGCCTACAAGTTACGCCCATAATTTTATTCAACAATTGCGCGTTTTAATTATAATGAGATGTTGTAAATATCTATTTATTTCTTTATAAAAAAACTGTCAATACTAACAGCACCAAACAGCACGATTCAATGTTTTGGTTTGAGGTTAGCCGGTTATGAATAAACTCCATGTCGAAAACATTCGGCCTCTCAATTTTAGTCTCAATGGGTAACAACAGGGAGATGTTGTTACCTACTATTTCGTTACGACTCAGAAAATAGTTACGTTTATTTTCATTACTCCACAATGGCCGAGCTAGTAGGAATCTTCATTGAGTTATGACAAGTAATTGTCACCAGTCGGTAAATGGCTATTTAAGGTTCGGTTTTTAGGCATGATAAAACATGAATAACGCGCATGAGTTGAATAAATTATATTATATCTGTAAATTTTGTATTTTGCTTTGACAAACTCTATGATGTTATGTGGAGTAAATAAATATTATTATTATTAGTGTAATCAAATGCATTTAGTATAGCAAAGAAGTCGATCAGGACAATGGTCAATGAAGTCATATTAATATCATTACCACTGCAAAAACTGTATACCAAAATGATTTATTTGCTTTTTAAGGATCGACTTAAGACTTAAAGAGAGCCTACTGTAGTAGAACATCCCTATAAAAGCATTCCAAATTCATAACAACGTCGTTCAAGAGAAGGATGGAATTTTTGACATAGTCACTTTACGCTGAAGCGAAATATGCTTCGTGTAAAGAAATTCTTCGTAATTCAAAGACAAATCGCTTTATGATAGAGACAACGAAGTTGCAATTTTAATATAAGAAAATTATACCCGTGCAATTTTTTATATTGTATAAAGAAAACCGAAAAACTTAATTTTCATCTTAAATTTAAAGTAAGTTTCTTCTATAACGTGACAAGTTTTAATTGGAAATCCATTTCGCTTTATCTAAATTTAAAACTATTTATTCAAGACTGTTCTACAATGAAACTATTTAAAACAAATTTAATTGGAAATGCAACTTTTACCAATTTAAATCTTTTTGTCAATTTCATTATGTTATACTTCTTTGGGCGTGCTGTAAAAAAAGATGAGAGTGAATTTTGACGATGCGCGCGTGTAGTCACAATCTAAGATCATTGTCAAATCGGATTTTCTGACAACGTTTTCTGAAACTCAACATACGAATTTTCTTATTGCCATTTTCGTCAAACGTAGCTTAATAAATTGTCAAAGACCTGTTCATCGCGTACAGAACGTCAAGCTGTAGGTCGATTTGCATAAGTTCAGGTTAGTTCATCCCGTAGTGAACATCAAACTTTAAGGAGGTTGGGTCAAAAATTAAAAATGATTGAAAATTGTTAACATTTCACAGAGATGCTATCTCAGTAAAATACATCATATTTTGAACATTATGGACAGCCTCATTGTTGAAAAAACAAAATTTGTAATACATGCAATCAAATAGCAGTCAATGAAATAGTGATATAAACAACAGAACACTCGTAAAATTAAATATACGTCATTTATTTATTTATTTATACCCTACAAACAGGCCAAGGCCTAATTATATGTAGGTTACCATATAATGAAAACATATATAAATTATTAAAAACAAAAAAAAATCATGAACAAAAATGAAATAAGTAAATACAAATGAGAGACAAATGAAAGAATGCACTGTGTGAACCTATACATCAGAATAATTAGGATATATCACGTCCTTAACGGCTTTTTTAAATCTTCTTAAATCCATTGACAAGTCAACATGAGGAGATGTAAGTAGTCTGTTGGCAAGTTTTAAAATTCTCAACAGAGGTGAGTTGGCATACTGTGTGGTGTTAGGTTTAGGAACAAAAAACCATTCATGTGAACGTGCACAAATACGTGGTACTCTTAGTTGTAGCCTACTTTTTAGGTCAATTACGTCAGTTAGCCCATTGAAAATTTTAAAAATAAATATAATAGAAAAATAATCTCTCCGAAGAGACAGCTTAACAATTTTAAATTCTTTTCTTAAGGAATTTGTACTTACAATACGATAATCAGGATATACCGCATATTTTCTAAAGTACAAATACCTTAAAAACTTATTTTGTACTTTTTCAATACCTTCTATCAAGTAGTTTTGATAAGGAGACCATATTACTGATGCATACTCTAACTTCGGTCTAATTAACATTTCATAAAGCTTGGTAATTGTACTAATGTTTTGAAAACTAAAGGAATTTCTGAAAATAAATCCTAGGAGTCGATGTGCGTCATTTATGACTTTCAGGACATGCACTTTAAATGATAAAGTAGTGTCGTATGTAACTCCCAGATCCTTAATTATTCGAGGTCTGTTCAAAACCATACCATCCATCGTGTAATCGTACTTGTATGGCGCAGTTTTTCTAGTGAAACTTGCTGCAAAACATTTAGAAATATTAAACTTCAAGTTATTAAGTGAACTCCATAAATGATAAAATAACTAAGCTATGAAATATACATTTTCAAAGTTAATATAAAAAAAAATACTAGTAATAAGACACAAAGATCTCGATTTAGCGAGTTTTACTACATACATTCTCAATAAGTAAATGACAACCGCGTTTGCTCTTCTCCGCTTGTGTTCTCTTGAGGGTAGGGATAAAAGTCGGTAGGTGGGAGTGTTTCTCTCTTGCACTGTCCAATAGTACACTGTGTGAAAGCAAGCACAATCTATGTGTAAGTGAGAAAGAAAATGCAATGTCGCCAATACCGTTGTCCAAGTTAAAATGCATCGTCTCTAAATAAAACTAACGAATGTATTTTATAATAATGATTAAATGCGTTTAACATCCGTTTCTCGATTTTATAACAAACGCCATTCGCATCATTACTATCTTCCATCTATCAGACTTTCCGTTATTCTTAAAATTCAACTTATTTATTAGGAATGGGCGAATGAAGGGATCTTAGGAAATTAGGATAAGGTAGGCAAATTTTGAGCATATAGGAGTTTGACTGATAATCGGCCATGGCCTTGAATAAGGAACCATCTCATTATTTTTCTGGAATTATTGAGGGAAACCATGAAAAACTTTAACAAGATGGCCGGTACAGGAATTATCGTTTCTCGGCAAGAGAAACGTCTGCCCCTACCGGGATTTGAACCCGGTACCTCCCGAATGCGAGTCTATAGTGCTCTCATCATTACACTACACCTCTCGGTCTAACGAATGTATATTATATTACCGGGTTCGAATTCGGCAAGGGCAGATGTGGCTGGGACTTTTTCCTGTTCCCTCTCGCCGAGAAACGGTAATTCCTGTACCGACCATCTTGTTGATGTTTTCCTCAATAATACCACATATATACCTATAGAGAGATGGCTCCTTATTCAAGACCATGACCGATCACCTGTCAAACTCCTATGCTCAAAATTTGTTTCATTCGCCCATTTTTAATAAATAAAATGAATTTTAAAAAAATATAGAAAAAAATGGGAAGTGCGATAGAAGGAAAATAGTAACGGTGCGAATGACGATTGTTGTCATAAAGTCGAGAAACGGACGTTATATAAAATTTGGAGGCCTGCGTATAAGCATAGTTTTCCCCGCACCGCGTACCCCGCAAAAGTGTCTCCTTAAGTCGATTTGCATAAATTCGAGAGCCATATTGCAAATTGCAATGACTCCTTGTTAATTTTCCAGCGTCGACCGCATTGAAGATGAAACTTTAACACAGCGGTGTCATCCTGTTTGCAGCAACAGTTACAGAGTCAGAGACATGTTGATGTCAAAGTACAAACTCGATTCCCGCATTCATAATAAGGACAAGGACCGGCCGTGGCCTAATTGTCCAAGAGGGTTGACTGAATTAAATACTGCAGCGAAGTTACACATAACTAACTGTCTATAACTAACTCCAACTGCGGTTATCGGGCTCAATGTCTGGCGTAACGTGTTCAGTTTATGTCGTCGTATATATGTTACGGTTTATACCCGAATTCGGTCAAACCTAAATAAATGCGCAAAACTAGTTTTGACTAACAAATATTGCCCAAACCCGAAATCTTATAGGCCCCACTCACGATCAAACTTCATGCCACAGTTCAGTGTTCAAACTTATAGTTCAGTGAAGCATGATAATGTGTGGGACAAATAAACACTGAAACCAACACTGAAGTCAAGCATGAACTCATCAAATGCATCTTGATTTTTGAACGACTTCAATGTTCAGTGTTCAAGTAAACTGCTGTGTGTGTGGGTTTTTTTCAGTTCAGTTTTTAGAGTTCTGTGTTTTGTACAACCAAAAGCCAAAAATCTCAATGTTGTTGCAAGTCTTTCTTGTACAGAAATAGATTTTCGCATATTTGTATCCTGGTTCTTAATAAATAGAGTAACTAATTTCAATAAATAATTGTAAATTAATTCATCCATTCGTAAATAATTATTCCAATCAAGCGGTTCAAGATTCATTAATCAAATAAACATGACTTCTTGAATCACGCATTTCTAACCAATTTTTCACCCATATTCTTTTTTTTCTTATTTCTCTGTTTTAAATAAAATCCCATAGCTATGAACAGCCAATCCTCACCATTTAAATTACCCATTTAGTTCTTATTAATGAACTATACTCTATAGTATAATATTATAGTGTGCATATAATATAATATATCTTATGTATCTATACTCGACGAGTGTATGCCAACAATTGAACCAAACTGAACACAAAAAATTTTAAAAACTGAGCAGTTTGCATGAACTGTGTGTGGTGCCAGTCAGTCTTTCGATTAATCGGTCCAACTTCACTGAACACTGAACTGTGGCATGAAGTTTGATCGTGAGTGGGGCCTTTTACATTTAAACTGGTATTGACTGTTATAAAATGAGCAATACTAGTTTTGCGCATTTTCAATTGGACAAAACTAGTTCTGTCCATTTCTGAACGGACAATACTAGTAGGATATCGGAATCTTTTTTGCGTTTTTTAATTAACTTTTCCACATCAACGATACTTATTATATCAAAATGATTTATACTTCTGTATTGTTTAGCAGACAGAGGTTTTAATTCAGCTTTCAACTTTCTTAACCTCACTGTGTAGTAAGGTAGTTATGTTTCGTCATAAAATTATGTTTCAGAAGCCTTCAATAGGCGAACAAGTTGAGACTCGAATTCATCTTGCATTTTTACTTAATTATTACACTGAATATTCCACAATTATATTAATTATAACATGCAGGAAAACAATTCAATAGATAGGTACATAAACAAGAACATAACCCTACTTTTGTTCGGGTTCGGACGTTGATTGAATGAAACAAGCAGAACTAGTACTGTCCGTTCAAAAATGGACAGAACTAGTTTTGTCCAACTGAAAATTCGCAAAACTAGTTTGCTCATTTTATAACAGTCAATACCCGTTTAAATGTAAGATTTATGGGTTTGGTAAATATTCGTTGGTCAAAACTAGTTTTGCGCATTTATTTCGATCATAGGCCGTAAGATATATACGAACAGATCTGATGACAGCTGATCTCCAAACGGGATTAATAGCGCTATTCTGTATGATCACTGTTGAAATTAACACCGCTGTTAAATTCCTGTCTGATTTTAATTTATGTAATTGTTAAATTTAATGAAAATAGCACTGTAAATGTTTTCTAAGATTCCAAATGAAATGCTCAAAAAACAAATAATAAAGTCACTATATTATGTTCTTTGACCTTTTAGAAATAGTATATTACACTACAAGGGCCGAAAGTATATGATATCTTGCAAACAAACAATTATTGCCTCAGGCATCATGGCGTGAAGGATAAGAATATCACACTTTCAGCCAGTGTGGTATAATATACTATTTTCCTCAAAAATTCGTAAAAATTGTTCGTCTTTCACTGTCATTTTTTTAATCTAACCCAGCCATACTCAAAGTGTGCTCCGCGGAACCCTAGGGTTCCGCGAAACCCCTGTGGGGGCTCCGCAAGAATTTAGAAAAATATTAAAATATAATATTGCGTATAGCATAATATTAAAAATATTATGCTATACGCACGCCGACAAGAGACGCAGTGCGAGCTGATCAGCCAGCAAGAAAACAACGTTCACGCCTATTTAAAAGAAAACTTTAAAGGACATTTTGATTTCGTATATACTGGAATAGTTAATGAAATTATTATTATTTAATGATTCAATGTGTTAACATTTATTTTCAATTAAAAAAAAAAAAAAAAAAACAATACCTCCCTTTAGATTTTTTTTAATGAGTAACTGTTACATTGTACCTCCTCGTATTATGCTTATTAATAAAGAGTGCACATAAAGACATTTTTGTTTTATTGTAGTGTTCCGTCAAGTATTTCGTTTTCTAAAGGGTTCCGACACCAAAAAAGTTTGAGAATCGCTGATCTAACCAATCAGAAAACACATTTACACGTCATAACAACTGGTGAAGAATTACTGTATTTCTATCTCACTTTGTATACACGACCCCGTAATTGTTTTTTAAAGAACTCCCCCAAACGCCCTCCTTATTTCACTACGCAAAAAAAGCTCCATCGCATCGACACGACCCCGTAATTGTTTTTTAAAGAACACCCCCCAAACGCCCTCGCCTTTTAACTGCGCCAAAAAACGCCATCGCATCGACACGACCCAGTATTTGTTTTTAAAAAAATTTCCCCCAAACGAATTCCTCTTTTCATTGCGCAAAAAACACGTCATCGCATCGACACGACCCCGTATATGTTTTTAAAAAAACTCTCCCCCAAAGCGCCTTCCTCTTTTCATTGCGCAAAAAAACGCCATTGCATCGACACGACCCCGTATTTGTTTTTTAAATAACTCCACCCAAACGCCTTCTTCTTTTCCCTGCGCAAAAAAAAATTTTAAAATCAATTTTCCACACTTGAAACGGCTAATAATACTGTTATGTTATTAAAAAAAATTGGTTGTCTGTAAAGTCGGTTTACGGACGATAGTTTTACGTGATAACGTATTCCGTAATACATAACCTAAACCTCCCAAAATTTGGTTTCAATCCGCTTATCCTTGGTGTCGGAATGATAAGAAATGTCAAAAGTGACGTTTGCAACTTACAAAGTATTATGTTCTAATAATAATTAGTTATTCCAATACTTAACTTAGAAGGCGTTGCATTTCACAATATGCTAATGTCAAAAAATTGAATTAAACATTAGAAATGCAGCCGTTTTCATGTTAAGACAAGACATACGTTTGCTTCTAATTTCCATGTACGGCAAACAAAGACAACCGACCGCGTCGCGCCATGCATTAGACAACATTACATTTATACAGCTATTTTTCTATATAAATTTGTATAATTGTATATAATTTGTATAAAAAAACTGTTTAGGCAAATTCTGTTATACGAAATCTATGTAAAATGTTCTCCTCTTTCGTTTAAGACTGGTTTAAAACCGATCTGATTTAAATTGAGCGAGAAATTAGCAAAAAGCACGCACAGGGTCAGGCGGAACGTTACGCGTTATGCGTTATGCGTTACGCGTTACGAACGTTAGGAACGTTAGGAACGTTACGTTATACTTTTTCGTACATGCAGCCGGTGTTTTATCAATTTATAATATTGGTGATTCATCAATTTATAAGACGTTATCACGTCAATAATAATTGTGTATTTCCAATGGATATTTGCACATCCAGTTACCGTACTCTTAGGCGTTGAGCATTCACGATAAGAATAATGGTAAAACTTTAATGCAAAATC
Organism: Xanthostigma xanthostigma; assembly: GCA_963575645.1. Lineage (NCBI taxonomy): Eukaryota > Metazoa > Arthropoda > Insecta > Raphidioptera > Raphidiidae > Xanthostigma > Xanthostigma xanthostigma. The sequence goes on from OY754470.1 coordinate 43,976,308, forward strand.
TATTAAACAATACGTTGGATCTAACAAGATGATAAGAAAAATAATCTATTATCCCAAATCCACTTCAATTTGTAGTCGGGAAGGTTAAATTTGTCAAGCGAAGAAAAATACCATACCTATATGAAAAGAAGCCTACGACACACAAATGTATGCGACAGATCTGCGCATTCAGGAATAAATTTAACAAGGATAGATGGTGGCAAACCTGTCGCTGATATTTAAGTGGTCTACGAAACGATATATTTCTTATTCACTCTTGCGAGAACGGTCTGACGGTTTGTTTTCAAACAAACGAACTTCGCTGCATAATGTTACCAACACCGAGTACAGAAGTTCCCAACATTGAAATGATTGTTTTTATTAGGAATGTCACTGAGGTATTTCAAAATGATTTGAATCGAAACAATTCATTCGTTTTATCCGTAAAATTGGAAGTTCTGATAAAAATTTCAAATCAATTGATTAACCAAAAAATGATTTGTGTATGAAACTTGCCACCTCTCACTTCATTTTTTCAGCAGTCACTTGTTCTTTTTATCGAACTTGGTCCTGTTAGTGCAAGATCCGATATTAGAAATATATAGGTACTCTCATCTGTTATTATAATATATTAGATAATTCGCCTAGACGGCGAGGAGGTAAAAACATTAAAAATTGCATTATTCGGGCACAGGCGAGATTATTGTTGGAATCGCTTCGTTTTAGGGTGTAGTTCAACCCCCTAAGTTTGCTTACAAATTTTCGGTGTGCTTGATTTTATAATTGACAATTAGTGACGAAAATAGTGCTTTTTTCTCTATTTCCTTTAATATCTCCGTTCCTCTTGACTTTTAGTATAGCATATGCATTGAGAAAGTTGTTCCTTAGGAAATTTCCTAAAAAATAAGCACTGACAGAGGTCGGACCAAGCCAGAAAAATCACAAATCCATTCAACTTTAATATCCCGTTAGACTTTTTGGAAAAAATTAATTCTAACCGATTTTATAACGATTGAATATTGGAAAATATTGGAAAAAGGCTATTAAAAACTAGTTCGTCAAAAAAAAAAATTATGTCAATAATTAGATTTCACATTGTTACAATTACAATACTATACAGATTGTATCAAATCAAAACAGTCCATAGAACATTCTGTGTGTAAGACAGAGACGATATTATATAAAGCACTAAAGCAGTAAGTAAGAATGAGATAAATGATCGCTTATAGTTACTGTGGTTATACAATCTGATAGTATCGTCTTTGTTTTCTACAGTAAAAATCACAATTTTATCAAATGTCAGTATTCACTAGTGAAATTATTGATAAAAAAGATTTACAGTGTACGTAATTATTTATTTACGTAACCACAGTAACTATATTAGCGATCATTTATCTCATTCTTACTTACTGCTTTAGATCTTTATATATCGTTTCTGTCTTACACACAGAATGTCCTATGGACCGTTTTGATTTGATACAATCTGTATATAAGAAAAGACTATTTTGTCACATTTATGCATATACTTTTATTCTATTCTGAGCATAGTGTAAGCACTAAATAAAGTTCTTACTTTAAAATAAATAAAACACTTTGAATTAATAACAACTTGTTTCCTGCGCGTGGGTTTTTGCAGTTGGTTTGGAAAATATTCCTTCCATTTCAATTTTTCCCACGCGAAGGGGGGGTGCTAATGTAGCAAGCATTGTTACATTAATTCTTTCTCTCTCTCTTTTTTAATATTGTCAAAATTATGAATTGTTATTAATTCAAAGTGTTTTATTTATATTAAAGTAAGAACTTTATTTAGTACTTACAATAGGAATAAAATCGCAATCGAACCAATAGGATGCAAACATATACTACTGTCTTTTTTAAGTCGTAAGCGCTGGCGTATCCAGGAGGGCAAAACAAGCACGGGGGACCCGGCTTAAGAAATTTCTAACTTGCCCCCTCCTGGGCTAAAAGTTGGGTTCGCCCATGTTAACGTCATAGAAAAAGACAAAGTTTTTGAAACAGAGATACTTTATTCAGATTGAATGCAAGTACATCAACCAATCCTATTATCGGAGAAATCAGGGAATTATCTCGAAGAAAGAGACGCAGATATATTTTCGATACGGTTTGTTGTCTTCACTCACCGTACATTGAGTAGATAGACAATGATTCATATAGTAAATTATTAAATATATGCATTTATGTTTTTTGTGGGATAAAAATAAGTTACCGGGAAAAAATCTGTTTGCTGTTTCGAGAATAATAATATTGATCACGCATTCCCATGGCTATGTGGTATAGAATAAATATTTAATGGAAGTAAGTTCCAATTGAAAAGAAACGAATAAGAACGCGAATGCGCGATGAACGAGAGCGGGGTGAGTCAAAGAAGACGGTAAAACATTTATCTTGATCTGTACGCACGTACGACCTGCAGACCGCCTTAAGAACAACTGTGTTGTGTACTTGTTATGTGTGTTCCGTCGCATAACATGCAGACCTTATCCTTTTGTGATCTACTCCTTGAAATGTGAAGATTACGCCCCGTACAACCAAAACACATCTAACATTATATACAGGCGAAATAAAAACAAGGCGTGTTTTAATTTGCTTCCTATTACCTTTGACACAAGAGCTCTGCACACAACAAAACTCTTGCTAAAGAATAACTGAGATATTGTAACGAAAAGCCACTGAAGGCAGCGTTGTTGTAAGAGTCTCGTAGACAACAATACTTGCATTGTTGTCGGAATCGCATAGACAATTTTTTGTAAATCTCGACTGACTGAATAATTATCTAATATTCAAATCTTTTATTAACGTCTGATTAGAACTCTTCAATAAATAAAATTATCGACCAATTTTTATATTTTTAGATCCATTCTGAAGAAGATCCAAATCGGGATCGAAACGTTATTGTATTAATTATATTTTGTTAATATATTGTCTGAAAAATTGGTCGATAATTTTATTTATTGAAAAAATTATCTAATATTTAATATTCAATGTATAAATGGACGTATTATGCATAGAAGCGTGCTGAAGCTTCTAGAATGCCGAAGAATGTTCCAGAACGTGGCTGAAGATATAAACAGCGCTAGCGTGGGAGTCAAGGCAGTCAGAAGTCAGTGTCAGTGACCGTAAGCAGTGCACGAACGACATAAATAAATGCTATAAATAAATATAAAGATAAATAGAGAACTGTGATATAAATATTCTGTGTACATAGTAGTTTAGTGTTGTTAAGGCCGCTGCACACGAGGCTGGAAACGCTGCTGGGACTTCTGCTGACGTCACTGGGGGTTCGCCTGCTAGCTCATAAGATGGATTTTAAAATTAGAACAGGGGCTATTTTTCGTGCAAGATCCTCTGCTTGCTCTGAGCAAAACCCAACCAGGAAACAGTATCTTGTCACGTGGGCGACATATGAACAAACGCCCACAAACAAACACTGCGCCATAGTATGTGTTCTGTTCAGATACAATAAACGTTCACTTTTGTTACCGTTCTATCACTGAGCGCGCACGGAATCTACCTTGAAAAGACGCCTCGTGTGAAGCGACCGCACAACAGCAATCAAGAAAACCAGCGCTAGAAAACTAGTAGTCAAATCTAGCAAGGAATCTAGCGGCAAACCCAGCCCCGTGTGCAGCGGTCTTTATTGCTGTTTAGAATTTTTTTTCGTGATTTATTTCATTTTACATTATTATTAGCGAAGTACTTTTTAGTTTGTTTCTGTTAACTTTGAATTATTGTAAATAAACCAACAAAGAACAGTTCTGTCAGTTTTGTTACAATATATAGATGTGAAACATTTTGTGACAGAACCGAGAAGTGCCTCCATAAAATTGCTGAAAATATATAAATCCTCGGGACTGAAATTGTTGCGAGGGTACTAGCATCACGTCGTTAACGATGTATTTTTCCTGATTTCATTCTGAAACCTTGCCGTCCTAAGATAGCGGCCGTAATATGACGGCGGATGACGTAAGAAATAACGTATGCATAGAAGTAAATTGATGTCGATTTTTTTACGTTACGATGGTGCCGTCGCTACCGAGAAAACCGCATCCATTTACTTCTATGCACACGTTTTTTGTTACGTCCCTTACTAGTCATATTACGGCCGATTAATTATGGTACCGCTATCTTAGGAAACCAGGTATCGGTCAGTGTCTGAGGACCATACTATAGTTAGAACAATATAGCAAACCAACAAAGTTGTTGACTAAAAAACTTTTTAGACAAAAGTTTTCGATGGCATAAATAGTTTAGATATGCAAGGCACTTAAGATATCGCACTAGATTTGTCACTTTTTGTCATTTGGCCGTGTGCGTAAGTTTACTGAAAGAAACGTTTATCTTCTGACGTCAAAATGTAAGAAAATAATTTGTTTGTCTAATGGCCATATTCACCGAACGTAAGTAATTATTTTTGGGTTCATGTGTTCTTCAGGGTGCTATTCCTCCGAATAAATAGCGATAATTAAATTCACCAAACATAATTATGTTTACTACAAGTATAAATGTATTCTGTCTTACTTCGAGGGAAGGTATAAATATTTATTTTCTAGGTCCCTTAAATTTTTCCACCATAATTTAGATGGGTTTAGTTCGCACGCAGTGACAGTTCGAATGTTAACAAAAATGAACGTTTATTGTCTCTGGACAGAACACACACTATGACGCCATGTTTGTTTGTAGGCGTTTGTTCATGTTTCTACGTTTCCCGATTGATTATTGCTCAAAACAAGCAGACAAAAGCACGAAAAATAGCCTGGTTCTCATTTTGAAATCCATCTTGTGACGTCATTTCCATCGACGCAGCCAGCACGACAGCCAGCACAAGCCTTAAGTATTTGTTGTTCGTTGACTGTGTGTCATGTTTTATATACCACCAGCGGTCCCGCCGGTTTCACCCGAGTGCAAAAGAACGAATCGGGGGAGGGACATGAGCACGCACATTCATCTTAGTTTACCGAGATGAATGTTGTGTCTAAATTTGATGATGATCGGAGTTCGTTCAAAAGTTTTTGTCGGACGGACAAATTTTGAGCAACATTTTTCATTGTTGCTCCGCTCCTATTGGTTATAGCGTAATATTATATAGCCTATAGCCTTCCTCGATAAATGGGCTATTCAACATTTTTTTTTTTTAATTTGAACCAGTAGTTCCTGAGATTAGCGCGTTCAACTAAACAAATAAACAAACTCTTCAGCTTTATAAATTAGTATAGATTATATGCACTGACAATTTTAAGTAAATTCTTATTCATTTTGACAATAAATTTAAACTAAACTAACTTACGGCTTTCTAAGTGTTCCCTTACTAAAGATAAACATGTATCTGGGGCCTAACCGAACGTATAGCGTCCTAGTAGTGTCCCTAGAGTTGCCAGTGGTCGGTTGCAAGCAGACCGAATGTGGTGATCGTTAGCGGTAAGCAACAACCGACCTGTCCTAGCATTCATTTACTAGGACCTTGATATATAATGCCAACGGTCCCACAGACATGTCCCACGGTCGCACGACGCACACCAATTTAAATCAACTCCCACGACTCGACAACCCTTAATTAACCGAAACTCACTCCACCTCGGTAGATAATACAGGAAACGGCGGTGCCCACATAATAATATGTGTGTAGCAATTGTTGGGTGTTTATTTAATAATAAAAGTAAACTCTCGAGGCATTTAAAACAATGAAATATTGATAATTAAAAATTCATTTCAGTTTTTTGTTTTTATTTTGGACTAAAACCAATTTGAAAAATGAGTGAACTTGTAATTTGTATTTTATAATTAATTGAGATATCCAGCTTATGTACGAACCATAAAATACTTAAATTTGAAATTTTTTTCGTCATATTACGCTCATATTTTCCGAACATTATTAACGATAGAAGTTACTAATCTTGAAAACATTTATTCGTTAGAATAAAATTTACTGTCAATACACCAGGCAAAATATCAGGTAGAAAATTTAGCTAACGAATAAATATACACTGCACTATACTCCTTGCTCTTTTTGTTAAATATTTTGACGTTCACCCAAAAATCCGACTGATCGTCAAAAAAAGTTTCACAAAATAATGTTTTATCCTAACCCAATTGCGCACAAAACTCCCACTAACTTTAATGTTTTACAACTATACATTTCACAAAAGGTTAATCAACAACACACAAATAAATTCACAAGAGCAACTGTAGATATAATACTTCACGTTTATAAGTTATGTATTATGATCTATGTGGCGGCCATTATTATTTTATCAGGCGAACGTAAGACAGAATATATTTATACCTGCAGTAAACATAATTATGGTTGGTGAAGTGAACTATCGCTATTTATTCGCAGGAATAGTTGCCTGTAGAACAAATGAACCAAATAAATAACTACTTACGTTCGGTGAATATGAACAATAGCAAGACATTTTAGTTTCTTCATTCCTATCATTTCTTATTGTAAATTACGAAAAAAACCTTTGATAGACCTAGGTTTGAACAAATTTATCACCTATATGCCTCTTATTATGTACCTATCGATACAAGACCGAAGCCCCCATGTGGAACGAAACTTTAGCTATAAACTTACTAATCAAAACTAAACTAATTATTTTGTACATTATTATATGTTATACATAATATCATGTATTACATGCTCTGTACGTGTCTCCTTCAATACAAGTTCAATGCCTTACAAATTCTGGCTAGGGTTGGAATATATCAATTTTAAATACCTACTACAAAATCAATACGCTCGGACCAATTTGCCTAGCAAATGTTTATTAAAATTGTATAAATATGAAAAAAAAACAGGCCTAGTGCGAGTCGGACTCGCGCACCAAGGGTTCCGTACAAACTTGTAGGTATGTAAATAGTTCGTCCATCACGGGAATCGAGCCTCGAAGATTTTTCCGTTGGAAAACTTGTCTCCATACATCGACAAACGTCGCGGTCAGTTTTCCAACAATTGCAATGAGTTTAGATGAATTACTGCAGAACTGTATTGTACCTCCTGGCCATATGTGATAGTCTAATTATCGTACCGTGCTGTATGCGAGAGTTCTCATATTGTGCTGTATAAACGCGCCGGTAGCAGACGCTTCTTTTGTATTAGAACTGTTACTGTGTACGTGCGTAGCATGTTGCGGTTTACATTACATTATTTTTTTTGTGATGAAACTACTAATTTACGGTTTTCTGATTTTTCTTGCCAAATTTCATGATTCTAGGTCAACGGGAAGTATCCTATAGGTTTTGATTCCCAAGAGTCTTGACAGACAGACAGATAGCAAAGTGATCCTAAAAATCACTACATTATAAAGTACCAACATTATTGAATTATAATTACATTTTTAAAGAAGTCGTGACGTGATCAGAAATAGTGTGTTTATATCAAGGGTCAGTATTTTAACGCGATAACATATAGTCCATCCTGAAGAACCATTTTAAATATTAGTGAAAAAATTCCAGCCAATTGGGCGACGGGACCATTCCAACTTCAAAAATAATATTTGATTATAATAAAGAAAATAAAAAATCTGATATCGCGTGAGGTGACGCGGGTAATGGCTAGTATTCAATATGATATTTGCTATTCGTTGCCATGGTTACCTACATAATATGTTCACGTCATGTAAAAATTAATCAAAGCATGCCGAACTAGTTAATTTCTGACAGATCCATAAAACAAAAAAACGGCTGATTTTTTTTATTTTCAAAATATTTCCGAAACTAAAGTTTAGAAAAAATATGTTTAACGAAACTTTCTTGAAAAAATAAATAAAATAATAATCCGTTATGTACAGTACCTATACCATTATTATATAAAAAACACCGTCATAGCATATATATCTTCTGCGCATGCGCCGATTTTCCCCAAAAACAATAGGGCTCTTCATATATTTGCATACCAAGTATCCTCCCAAAATTTGGCTTTAATCCGCTCATCCGTTCGACCTGTATCGTGTTCACAGACAAACAGACGCACAGAGTTTTTCCAAAAATATGTTTTTTGGATTCGGGGGACCTTCAAAACGGAAATATATTGTAAAATTTTTGAAGAGTGATTTTTGACCTAAACTAGTACCATTTCCCACTTGTGGGGTGGAATAGTAAACATTTTGAAATCGGGTGAATAGATTTTGAAAATTACTTCCTACTTCTAAGCTTACAAACTTTACCTCTTTATAATATTAGTAAAGATTAGGAAACATTTTGCGTTTCGCGTTTGCATTGAATTATGTGGCAGCCTTTGAGAATGAAACGTGGCAAACAACATTAGAGTTACACTATAATTTATAGTCGTTCGTCGACTGTCAGTAAATCAAGTTCTATTTGAAATTCACGTCAAACAACAGTCTTCAAAACTGAAAAGCAGTTGACAACATTAATCTGTGCAGAACAAATTGTTCATAAACTTCACCTATAAGCTACGTTCATGTTATAGGCACTTGGGTTTACGACACTGAAATTTCTATTAGAACTATATCTATAGCGGTGTTCCCGATCTGTTCATAAACTACATTTAATTTTAAATTCGTAGGTATACCTGTAATTGCAAAATTTAAATGTTTACAATGTAATAAATATTGTAGACTAGCTGTTACCCGCGACTTCGTCCGCGTGGATCAATGTATACAGTTGATATAATTGATTAAAAAATTCATAAATTCAAGCAATACTCTAATTTAAGATGACCTTATAAACACTGTTTTTTGTTTTAAATATTTTGTGGATTCGATACACGTGAGCAAGCCACATAATAATAATAATAATAATAATAACAATAATAATATTTTATTTCCAAAAGATCTACAAGATGCTTGGATTGTCATACAAAAATCGGTTTTAGAAAAATTCGCTAATTTTATAAAAAGACTTTGAAATTAAAAACTTTTTAAGCGCTATTTTGAATTTAGAATTTGTTGGAATATTTTTTATATGAGATGGCAGATTGTTAAAAACTGCTATGGAAAAATTCATAGGACTTCTTTGAAAACTCACTCAAACTTTTCGCGAATTGTTCGCTAACCGCACATTATTTAATATTTGTAAACCTACCTGATTTGTTGTTTACAACCTTATATCAGTATATTAACTTCTTGAAAATGTTTGCAAACTGTTCGTTAATTGTTCACAAACTTTTCGCGAATTGTTCGCTAAACGCATATTATTTTAATATTTGTAAACCTACCTGATTTTGTGTTTTACAAACTTTTACCAGTAAATTAACTTCTTGAAAAATGTTTACAAACTATTCGTTAATTGTTCGCAAACTTTCACGAATTGTTCGCTAACCGCACATTATTTAATATTTGAGTACGTACCTTTGCAACACTTCTAGCACTAAATTAGCTTCTAGAAAAATGTTCGCAAACTGTTCGTAATTTGATTGTAAAACACATTTAATTCAAAGTTTGCAGACATGATAGACGCGTTTACAATATTAATATATATGCAATCGATTTCTAGAAGAGTATTCGTAAATTGTTCACAAACTATAATCGTTTTAAAATTGTTATTTAATGCAAGTCGGCAAGTTTGAAGCATGCTCCAGAATTAATGAACTACAAACCATGTGCAACCCTAATCATGTTCACAAATTATTCGCTTTCAAATGTGTATATATGTACTTTCAATTGATATTTCTGTTCATATATTATAATTTATGTATATGCAACTGAAGGATCAGTTCGACTCGAATTGTTATAACCTCAATACCAGGCATTATATAGGAATAATGCGTTCACCGTTGCATATGCTTTTGTGTTTTATTGAAAAGATATTTTACACTTTGAAAATATAAGCTTATAAGTATTCTATTGTACTCACTCTAAAATATTAAAAGAAAATATCAATAAAATATACTCTTTTCAAGTTCATATGAATGCATTCGAAATATACACCTTGCAGCGGATAGCGTAGTTATTAGAATCTAGATAAATAAATATTTAGTTTTTCTTTTTACTTTTCTTAATAGCCGCTGCACACGAGGTTGGTTTTGCCACTAGATTTCTTGCTAGATTTAACTGCTAGTGTTTTCAAGTGTTGGTTTTCGTCAAGTCTTTATCACTGAAAAGTAGAAGCAATATGGTGAATTTTAGCGTTTATTTTCTGAGTTATGTAGCGAAATCAATTCTTTCAATATTTTGAAAACATCGGAGCACAAATTCTATGAATAAATAAAATTATCGACCAATTCTATGAGCTCTTGTATATAATTTCTTGTATTTTGGTGCTGTTTTGGTACTGTTCCAAAACAAAATTATAGGCCATATAATATCACGCTACGACCAATAAGCGCGGAGCATTAATGAAAAATTTGTCCGTCCGACAAAACTTTTGAACGGTAACTCCGATCATCATGAAATTTGGACACAACATTAATCTCAGTAAACTAAGATGAACGTACGTACTCACATCCTTCCCCCTCTTATTTGTTATTTTGCACCCGGGTGAAACCGGGCGGGACCGCTAGTATTATATAAGCTGGACTTATAGTTGTGACGGCTCTATCCAGATCTGTGTACTCAATATTCACGCGTCATTTATAACTAGGCAAACAGGTTGTCATAGTGATGAAACGGGGCATAACCGCCAGTCCGTCACCGTCGTGTAATCGTGGCAAAGTTCTGAAAGGCTATCAACAATAATTAATATGCCAGTAAACTGATACAAGCACGTTTCGAAAATACAGGTTGACCACAAAACCAATGCTTAATGTTAAATCGAAGAAATCAAAGCCGTTTTCTTCCTAAAATAAATTAAATATGATTTCTCTACGAGGTATGAGGAATGCATACTACATTTTGTAACTCGAAATTGCAGGTTTGCGACCTTAATATCTCGAAGTAACCGTCGTACACTTTTAAGTCAAAGCTTATTTATTTATTTATGTATTTATTTAATTATTTATTTAAAGCAATAAACACAACGGAACAGAAAGTTCCAACAGTGTACAAAAATAAACAAAACAAAATAAATAATCTCAATTGTCTGTTAGATTCGATAAATTAAAACTTCTTAACTCGAATTTTTTAACATTGTTTGAGCTTTGGAGTTTTAACTGTACTTACTCTTTGACAATTTTGATTTTCTTCTGAATGAATTAAATATAATAAGATCAAAGAATAGCAGTAAGAAAAATCCCACCAAAAAAATAAATGTGAAAAAAGGGCCAAGTTCGTTACAAAAAACAAGTGGGCTTGCCGGCTTTGCCGGAAAAAGAGTGTGATCTATGAAGGTGCCAAGTTCTCGCTTGGCAAGTTAAGATTCACCAGTCATTTATTTATAATATAAAACATAAAACTCGCCAAGTAAAAATTTAGAACTCACTTCTCTTTTGTCGACAAAGTCGGCAAATCCGCTTGTTTCAACGTGGATTTTTCTTCACATTTATGTTTTTGGTATGAATTTAATACTTTTGTGATGTTATATTCTTACCTATTCTATTAAATATTATCTAGACACATAATATCATAGTTATATACCGCACTTCATTATTTCACACCGACTAGACACGAGCTGTCTTCGGGTTGATGCTCCCAGCTCCGACTAGACTCTTGCGACTTCTTACGATGATCAGTCAGTCAGTGATACCCAAAAACTTAATTATTGAACAGTCGTATCATGGAAAGTATTCCACCTTAGACGTATGGAATTTGGAATGCTGCTTCTTTATGGTAACAATAATTATCCTGAAAAAATTCAGTTCAGCAATGTAACTAGCCTCGGAGATAGAGAGAGGTAGAAAGGGGCTTGAAATGATTGATGTTAATCTGGTGGCACAGAGCTTTGAGAAAACTTGGCAGGCGCAAAGATTTAAACGTATTTAAAGCATTTCCAAAGCTGGAACATCGAACAATGTTCATGATGAGAAGGCAAATCATATTATGTTGTATGTATTTATATTTTAAGCATGACTAAAGTAAATCAAACTACGATCTTTAACATCAACAATAAACGGATTTAAAAGTTAGTACGTCCTTTGAAAAAGTTACGACTCAAGAACCTTAGTAGTGTTTCCTTTGAAAATAATCCTCGTAAACAATGTTAACAGACGCCATGATGAGCTTCATTAAGGTCGATCCATACCTTCGACAGAGAAAATACTATATCTTTATAACCGTGTAATACACTCTCTCTCTGTCTCTTCAAATATAATAATTTTCAACGAGGGACCATTAAACAAGGGGGCAAAAATGAAAGGGATAAAAATGAAGGGGCGAAAACGAAAGGAGCGAGATACGAAAGGATCGAAAAACGACGATTTTTTTCCATCTAGGTACATTACTTAGTCAGGTTTTGTTTGCTCCAAATTAGTACCTACTAACATTGGTACATCTCGTTGACTTAGAATATCGGGAAGGAAGATCTTATACAGCTTTATACAGCTTATGAATATTTGAAGTTTTATCGTTACTTATAAACATACTATAATAGTGATTTATTTTTAAAATGTAAAAGTGTTTTTTATTGTAAAACGTATTTTAAAGTTCGTGTACGTGTTTGTAAATTGGTAAAACATTATTTCCTTGTAGAGTGATATATAATCAACGGAGAGGCGGGTGCTTCCGTCAAAGAAAATGTCAAAATGTTTTAAATGTGAGGAACGGACCAATAGGTATGAAGACGTTGTACAGTGTACTGGTTATTGTTATGGTGTCTTTCATATTAAATGTGTTGGACTGTCAATTGAAACTCTAACACATATGAAAGAAGATAAGTCCTTAGCTGGGTGGAAATGTGATGATTGCATTAATACCTCGCCGGAGAATATAGAGATTAAAAAAAGTGTTGATATGAGCGCATCATCATCAGAACAAACTGATATACATCAGAAATTGAACATTATGTTAAAAAATCAAATACAAATGCAAGAAGCAATCTTTGAGTTATCAAAAAAAATTGATTTGCTAAGCAGTGAAAATAAAAATAAAGATCTAATCATTCATGATCTGAAAGAACAAATTGCTGTATTAGAAAAAAGTAATAAAACCAACACCAACAAAACTAGTAGTGTAAAAACCTTAGAACATAAACGTATGCCTTCTGGAGATAGTCTCAAGATTAAGGCAGTCCAGGAAAATATACGTGTCAGTGATAATCTTCTAACTGATTCAACTAGAAATAAAGAAATTACAAGTAATTTAAGTGATAAATCTGAACAAGAGGCAGAAAAAACTTCTGATAACAACAGAAAGCAAAAACATCTAAAGCAGGTAATCAAAATTGATAAACCTGACTCAAATACTCGACTCGACACGTCGACTAGTGATAATCAAGATGAGCAAGAAGATAATCAAGGGTATCAGACAGTAAGCTATAGGAAAAAAAAAGCAATGGTGGTTGGATCAGCCAAAGGGGACGATAATTTTAAAGCTGCGAAGCCGAAATTATGGCTCTTTGTTGGCAAAGCTAATCCGGAAACAACGCCACAGATTGTCATCAAATATTTAGAGAGTAAACTGCCGAATAACAATTTTGAGTGTGAGCAGCTTCCAACCAAGGGAAAAAATAGTTGTTTTCGTGTTGGAGCTGATTACAGCCTAAAAGAGACTCTTGAGAAACCAGAGTTCTGGCCAGCTGGTGTAATAATCAACAGATACTACTTTCCACGCATTAAAAGACCTGATAACACAGCAAATTTTTTTGTAAAAAAAACAAACCTGTAATTGGGCAGGGATGTACAATAAAATTTTTGCACCAAAATGTCCGATCAATATCAAATTGTGTTGAACAACTTGAGGTACTATTTGAGACACATCAAGTAATATGTCTCACAGAACACTGGCAGACGGAAGAGCAACTGAAAAGCTATGTCTTCCATGGATATAATTTAGCAACGTCTTTTAGTCGACCACTAAGAAACGCACACGGTGGATGTGCGATTTATGCTCGATCGAACATATCGTATATTGTAAACAAAGATATAAACTCTTTAACAGAATGTTACAAATTTGAATGTGCAGCTGCAGAGTTCACAATTCAAAAAAAGAAATTCTTAATTGTTGTCGTGTATATTCCTCCTAGTCAAAACACAAAATGGATATTGGATAAAATGGCATCACTATTAGAAAAAGTTCGGGTCTCAAAAAGTACAGTTCTCATAATGGGTGATTTCAATATCAACTTAATATCTAAAAATAGTTCTGACCAAAAACTAATTGCTGAATTTAACTTATTACTGAGTAGTTACGGAATAATTCCTACAATATCACAGCCAACTCGTGTAACATCTGGTTCCAGTAGTTGCATTGATAACATATTAATTTCTGAGGATGCTGAATATATTTCAAAAGTGCTAGAAACAAACATATCGGATCACAAGGCACAAGTTACCACAATAAAGCTAGATGAGCTTGAAGAAAAATACAAATACATGTATAAAAGAAATTTTAATGAAGAAAACGTGGAAATATTTTCTCTCTCGTTACAGGATGAAAATTGGTCTGCGGTGTACGAAACCGTAAACGCTGATGAGAAATTTAATATTTTTCATAAAATTTTCATGAAACATTTTATCAACTGTTTCCCCATAATCAAAGTCAAGCAAGCAGTACCAACGACACATAAATGTAAATGGATTACACCTGAAATAAAAATACTCAGACATAACCTGCAAGGATGGTTAGATCTCTCCTTGAAATTTCCAGTGTTCAAAAACTACTATAATAAATTAAAATGCGAATACGTCAATAAACTACATTCAGCCAAAACAACTTTCTTTGAAAACGAAATATCAAACAGTGATAATAAAGCTAAAACAATGTGGAAAATAATTAACGGAAACAAGAGTAAAATAAAAAATAACAGCTTGGCGGGAATTATGAATGGTGACAAAACTGCAAAGTCGGCACGGGAAGCTGCCAACATTTTTAACAATTTTTTTGTTAAAGTTGCTAAAAACTTGACAAGCTCTACTCAGGCTGTCCCATTTCGAAGTATACCGTGCAATGAAAAATCAATATTTATTTCTCCTTGCCTTGAGGAGGAGATTGCAAGTATTATTAAAAAAACTAAAAATAAAAAATCGTCAGGCTACGACGAGATAACGAGCACATTAATAAAATCGGTTTACGTCTATATTTTAAATCCTCTAGTTAATGCCATAAATGCATCACTGGAGCAAGGAATCTTCCCTAATGCACTGAAATTAGCGGTGGTTACCCCTGTTTTTAAAAGTGGAGACTCTACATTAGTGTCGAATTACAGACCTATTAGTCTACTCTCCTATTTTTCAAAAATTTATGAATATGTAATGCATAACAGAATTACCTGTTTTGCAAATAAAATGAATATTCTATCTAAGAACCAGCATGGCTTTAAAAAGTACCAGTCCACCAATACTGCAATTTTTGAATTTCTAGAGAAGATTTTACAAGCACTAGATGGCCAAAAAAATACTCTGGGGGTCTTTCTTGACTTGTCGAAAGCCTTCGACTGCGTCGACCATTCAATTTTAATGGATAAATTGCACAGCTATGGTATAAGAGGAAAAGCTTGGGATTGGCTGAAATCCTATCTTAAAAACCGCTCTCAATATGTAAAAATAAATACTGAAAATGATGGTCATTCCAAATCTGACTTCAGAATATTAAATATCGGTGTACCTCAAGGCAGTGTTTTGGGTCCTTTACTCTTTAATTTCTATATAAACGACCTTCCAAGTTGTGTTGCTGATGCATGCATCATTTGTTATGCTGATGACACAACTCTCCTAGTTACTGGCTCAAATGTAGTCGAAGTGTCTGACAAAACAGTAGAAATGTTTGCTAAAATAAATAACTGGTTTGCCAGTAATAAATTAGTTCTTAACACAAACAAAACTAATCTTCTACTATTTAAAACTAAGCAAAGTAACAAAAAAACACCTGATTGTTTATATCTTAATAATATTAAAGTTAACTTTTCGACTGATGTAAAATTTCTGGGGATTTTTGTGGATCAGCATATCAAGTGGTGCAAGCATATTAATGTATTAGCAAAACAACTTGGAAGTTGTCTATACGCAATACGCAGGATTAGTACTTTCTGCAATTACAATACCATAAAAACAATGTATTTCGGTAACTTTTACTCTAGAATGAAGTATGGGGTTATTTTTTGGGGTGCTGTTAATACAGAGTTAATCTTCAAAGCACAAAAGAAATGCATACGTATTATGGCCAAATTAAGCGCCAGACAATCATGCAGAGGAATCTTTAAGGCTCTTGGACTCATGACACTGCCTTCTGTATACATCTATGAATGTATTGTTTTCGTAAAAGAACATTTTAGCCTTTTCAGAAACCATAAATTATTACATAAGTATAACACCAGGGGAAACAATGACTTTCGCTTACCAGATCATTCCTTGACTACCTTTGAAAAAGGTGTGCTCTATAACTGTATCAAACTTTACAACCATCTGTCAGTTGAAATCAAATCTTTGCCATTGCAAACCATGAAAAGTAAGTTAAAGAATGATTTAGTAAGCAGAGAATTTTATAGCATAAATGAATATTTCAATATGTAACTCTAAATTTTTTTATGGACATGCCATATACTCTTTTGTCAATGTGGTAAAATAAATATTATTATTATTATTATTATTATTATTATTATTATTATTATTATTATAACACAAATAAGCCAAAAATCTGAAAAGCAGTGATTTATAATTCTATTCCAGCAACAAACTTAATTTTTAGAGTTCCGTCAGAACCCTTTTTCTTACAAGTTGAAATTCATGTCAAATACTAAGGTCTATAATCCCATAGTTCTGTTAAAAATTCGAACTTCTAACTCAATGCAATAAAAAGATACGACCTTTATCTATATAATTACTTTTCGTAATATGTCTCAATGAAAGTAAACGAAAGTGGTGCCATCCTGCGCCATGTTTGTAAGCTATATTAAATTGTTATAAATGGTACGGAACCCTCAGGATACGAGTTGTACTCGCACTTGAATTTTTTTTACATGTAGATTAGTAGATTATAATTTTCGAAGTTGGTATAGATTAACCTTAAAGACCAAACAATTTTGTTTGGAATAACTCAGAACAAAAACTGATACATAACATTGTTTTCTAAAGGAATCTTTGGAAAGTTAACGACTTACAAGCAACAACATATAGAAGCGGAGTAGAGAAACAACGATTTGTGAAGAGAAGAGTGTGAGAGAATGTAACACCAACACGACATAATTAGTACAAAATAACGCACGGCACTGTACAAGAAAACAATACACTGTGAGCCGCTTGAATCCAATATTAAGATAGGTACTGAGTCTCCTATTTTCCACCTAAAGCTGCATTACGCGCTCCCAATCAAGTTTTCGATATGAGAATACATTTTTTTGCGTCGAATTAAAACGACTCTTCTTAAGATACAGACAAAAATGTTGTTCAGGTTTAATATATTACTTGGTTTTACGTCAGATCTACTGAAAAAGTGTTTCAGTATTTTTGAAAAGTTTGTAAAAACGTTACAGAATATCGAAAAGTTTTAGAGGTTGAGGCATCAGGTAAAAAAATGTTTCAAACAAATGTTGCATATTTTTTCTCAAAAAATCATAATTTGTGATTAAAAAAAAACTTTTTAACAAAAAAATTAAACCGCCGAAAAACTGAAAAGCAAAAAATAATAAATCTTTTTATTTAACTAAGTTCTATCTAAGTAGTTGAACGTATGTGACAGTCTAGTATATCTAAGTAATTTTGAGTCGGCGTCAACAATCCTTTGCCGGAAATCTCTGAGCGTTCACGAAGTTAATGTCAGCGACAGAGCAACCCGAACGGGCACACACTGAGGCCACACGTCTTTGCGAGTGGTCGTGTGGAGAGCGCATATTTGGAATGTTAATGTTTATCGCTGAAGATTTTTGTTAATTTGATTTGGTTATTTCTTTTAGTGATCTTTGTTCATTGATTGTTTGACGCCGACTCAAAATTACTTAGATATACTAGACTGTCACATACGTTCAACTACTTAGATAGAACTTAGTTAAATAAAAAGATTTATTATTTTTTGCTTTTCAGTTTTTCGGCGGTTTAATTTTTTTGTTAAAAAGTTTTTATTTTATAATTTTTTGTGGCTATATAATTTATATTATTGTAATACACAACTCAGCATGAAAATCTGTGAGTGAACAATAAATCAACCCTATTTTCCCACCCTTAGGGTAGGAATTTTTTTCCAAATTTATATGAGACCAACCTCGAGGTATACCCTATCCAATAAAAAAATAATTATCAAAATCGGACTACTCTGTAAAAAGTTATGCGTGGTCATACATAAATAAAAAAAAAAAAAAAAAAAAAATAAAAAAAAAAATATACGCGTCGAATTGAGAACCTCCTCCGTTTTTGTTTTTCGTCGGTTAAAAATAGGTGTTTCTCTTAAAAATGTCAAAGTCACCCTCATCCCTACGCAGGGGTTGGGGTGGGGGATGGTTTTTGTCTCCAAACGAATAGTGATGCCCCTGATTTTAAGCGTTATATAACGAATGATTAAAGATTTACAAAAATCTGCAATCAAAAATTGTTGATGTTAGATGACATTTAATGGTCACTTATATAATTAGTGAATTTTTATACTCACTAATTCATATTGTGAGTATTCACTAATTCTGCGTGGTGCGATTCTAGCATTGACAAATAGTAAATATGCACTTGTAATTAGTGATTTAGAGTGTAAACATCTATGGTTGTACTGACAGACAGTGTTGCCAGAACTTTTTTTGTTTTGCGTACTAGATCAGGGTTGAAAAAAGTACTAGAATTTTTTTAAGATTTGCCAACCACAAATCACCTTTTTTTTAACAATCTGGCTTAAATAGTTTCGTTGTGTGTACAATTAGAGAGCAAAAAAAAACGAATGACTTTTTTTTAACAACCTAATTTCACAAATTTTATCGTGTATGGGCACAATGTAGGGAAGCGAAAAAAAGATCCTTTCATTTTCACAACAAAAAAGTCTTTTTTTGGTAATTTCCCTTTTTTCGTTTGTTGTGGTGGATGTGTGGACATTGGGTATTAAAAAGTACTAGATTTTTGCTTCAACGTACTAGCGTACAGAAAATGACAAAAAAGTACTGTGCGATCGGCGAAAGAAGACCGGTGGGGAAAGGGCAAGAAGTCGTTGATGTGTTCCCAAATTATCGGAATTCATAGGCGGCGCATAGCAAGGCATGCAAACAATGTATAGCTTTAAATTTTAAGACATTATTTTGAGCCTCTAACTCGCACATTTTAAATACATTCGCTATGACCTCCCTAGCGCCACTTCTAACTGTTTTTCCCTTTTTACTTTCCATTTTGATGATATTCAGACAACACCCCTCAACTTAGTCCGTGAACGCACACCTATGTACTGTCTGGTGTATGATTTTTTTGTACTGTTAGCAAGTGTCGCTGTGTAGTCGTACAGCTATAGCAATAATAGTACAATTATCGCGATACGACAATTGCGACACGTTTGGTCGACTGGACTCCCTTATTGCGTAGAAGCGGTTCCAGGATCATTACCTTTTACCAATATAAAATACATGTGCGCTCTTCTGCAATAAGGTCATAGGACTACATTCCATAGACCGGTCTTCTTTTAAAAATCCAACAGTACTAGATCTAGTACAATTGTACTAGACTGGCAACACTGCTGACGGGTAGGGGAATACCCCGTTTATGTTACGTTCAAGCGGTAAGCCAAAAGCCGCGCTGTCTTTTCGATACCACTCGATCAGTTCGAGTGTTGCTTTAACATTTTGCGGTGTTTGAAAATTATGTATCTGACCATTTGACCTTTATATATATATTCATAACTGAAACATACCGCGAGGTGTGCTGTTAAGTGAGTAAAATTAATGGAATTCAGTAAATAAACGTGTAGGGAGAGAGAGAGAGAAAGAGAGAGACAGCAATGTGCAACAGAATCCCGCACACGACGACGGGAGAATGCGAGAACACATTTACAACAAAATCAATCTTGTTTTGTTTCAGTTGGCTGGGCGACGTATGTCAGACAAGTGACTGTATACGGCTCAACTGCCGTAAAATGTTCACTTCAATGATACATAAATGAACTAGCTTTTACCAGCGGCCTTGTTCACTTTAACTCATTCAGCTCCCAATATCCAGTAGGTATTTTGTAGAGCCGTGTCGTTTAGAGAAGATAGTAGCGTCATATCTGCTCACAAACGAGCTTCGAATCGGACGGGTCTATATTTACAACCAGGGGGTGTGAATATGATCATTCAGTTGTTTTGAGGCACACTATACCGACTATAATTGAGAAGCAACCATGGAAAACTCGATAAATCCATTTTTTTCATTTTTGTCCAGCTTCGCGTTTGCCTATAACAGATTATTATGGAATAATAACCGTATTTGCAAAGCGTTGCCATATATTTCGCACGCGATTAAGACAAAACATGGTAGTGACAACTCTGGCTCCACCGTATTGCTAGGCAGCGACAACTTTTTATACTATGTAGTGATAGTGCTTTTGACATACACATTACAAATTATATATACAAAACCTTCCTCGTTTATCGCTCTTTCTATTAGTAAAAACCGTTTCAAAATCCGTTGCGTTGTTAAGAAGAGGTAAGCGGACAGAGGGAACCGGCAACTCGGTATTAATACTATGTAATGGTGACAAAACACCGTCATAGTTCAGCCATATTTTATACAAAATATTTACAAATTATATACCTAAACCTTCCTCTTTTATCGCTCTTTCTAGTAGTGAAAACCGTTTCAAAATCCGTTGCGTGGTTTAGAAGATGTAAACGGAGAAACAGACAGCAACTTTTTTTTGTACTAATGTAGTGATAGTGCTTTTTGACAAAACACCCTTATAGTTCTGCCATATTTTGTATAAAATATTTACAAATTATACATACAAACCTTCCTCGTTTATCGCTCTTTCAGCTTTCTGTTAGTGAAAGCCTTTTTTTAAGCCCATTGCGTGATTTAGAAGAATAACGCGGAGAAACAGACAGAGGGAATCAGCGACTTTATTTTATATAGTACTATGTAATGATTCTAGTTAATTTTGGTGAGCTTTATCGATCTGTGTATTCAGAATCAAATTAAAAAAATGATGCCAAAGTATTTAAGGGGCTATGAAACGTCGATAAATTTTGGTCCGACCCCTAGGTTCCGCCATCCCACCGACGCCAATAGTGTAAGTACCTTATGGCAAATACATTAATAAAAATAAAATTGAATGGCAACCAAATAATTTTTTCTTTATTAAAACATTATATTAATTATCTTTCATTAGAAAACTCGATGGGTGAAGATCGGGATCTTATACTATCACAGGTAGAAGCAGATCATAATATGCTGTAACAACTGTATAGTAAGGTACAAAAATAATCGGAGAAGGTTATCAGTATATTACAGTTTGCTTAATGGAGCGTCAATGCATACAAATGTCGCCGCTTATGTTACATTGTAAAGTGTAAGTGTATATTTCATTGCTTTGCCGTTCCATTAAGCAACCTGTACTCTAATGATGAGTCATTCCTGAATGACATAATAAATAATAATAATAAATTTAATATTTCATTAATACATACTTATAAAATACAATTATCATAATCTTACTTAAGTTCTTATATTATAATTAATTAATTAAAACTAGTGTGACCAGTGCGAATTATTCGCACTAAATAAGTATAATAATTATCACTTTACAAAATTATTTTTTAAATATGATTGCAGGTATTCAATTCGTTTCTAATTTTGCACACTGCTTATAACGTTCTTCTTTTTGTTGTATTACAATATGAAGCTCAGATGACAGATCGAAGAAATATTTTACTAAAATTGTCATATAGAGGTGCAAGTAGCAAAAGCGTTGAGCTAAGCCGTTAGATGGCATCATGCAGCATTGCTGTGACGTTGTTCAGCGTTGCTCGCTGTTTCAAAATTAAAACCGTCAGATGGCAGTATGCAGTATTTACAATATGAAGGTCAGATGACAGATCGAATTGTGTTGACGTTGTTTCAAAATTATAGCCGTCAGATGGCAGACGTTGTTCAGCGTTGCTGTTAATTACTTAATTAATTTACAAAAATAAAAGCAATAACAAATTTTTTAGTTGTCGATGTCAGTAGAGCAAGCAATTATCTGTAAAATGATATATAATTTATGTGGAGAAATTGTGAGGTTTTTTCTAAAAAGGGAGGCAAACATCTTAAACCTTAACGTATTAATATATTCTATGATGATGAGCATCTTACTGTATTGTGTGATGAATAGAGTTTCAACTGTTTCAGTGCCGGACACAATAAACGTTTAGTGAATATGAGATTCTTCAGAGGCGGCTCTGTTCACTTGTGAACAGCCCCCAGCGACGCTACGCCCCCTTTGATTGATGGATCTGTGTTACACACACGTTCATACTGCACTGGCAACTGAACAGACTTTGACTAATACTTCAGTTTAACAAAATGCATACCCACCAACACAAAATGGAGATTAGTACATATTATTAATTACTGCGTAAACCGGATAGGACGATAGTGAAGGCGCTAAGAAAGTCACATCGTTATATCCGAAAAATCAATTATTGAAGTAAAACTGATAAAATTGATCCTTGTCCATCACGAGAATTGAGTCTCGAAGATTTTTGTCGCTTAGCCGTTGGAAAACTGTTGTCCCCATACATCGACAAGCGTCGCGGTCAGTCTACCAACTAAGCGTGTAATTGCAATGAGTTCAAATGGACTACTGAACTGAATTGTTCCTCGTGGCTATATCTGATAGTCCAGTCGTCGTACCGTGTTGTATGCGAGAGTTCTCATATTGTGCTGTATAAACGCACCGATAGCGGATGCTTGTTTTGTATTATAATTACTGCGTACGTGCATAGCATATTGCGGTTTAAATACATTTTTTTTATGATTCTATACAAATTTTCGGGTTTGGGATTTTCCCATTTACTTGTGCTATAAGACATTGCTTCTTGCCAAACTTCATGATTCTAGGTCAACGGGAAGTACCCTATAGGTTTTGATTTCCAAGAGTTTTGACAGACAGACGGACAACGAAGTGATCCTATAAGGGTTTCTTTCTTCCTTTTGAGGTACGGAACCCTAAAAACTACACAATGTTCTTCCTCCTCGATGTTCTGCAACTTTTGTTCGAAAATCCTTCCCGTACGAAATAAAAGGGTGTTCAGTTTTTAAATATCCACTCTGTACATATTAATCTTTTTACGTATATAGCACACAACAAAATTCTAATTTTTTTTTATTTTTTAATTTTGACAGTCAAAAATAACTTTGAAGGGCACTGCTTTGCTGCCGCTTCAGGACAAGAGGGAATAAAGCAATCTGTACAAATAAACATATTTAATATCCTCGGGCCATGCGTTTATTGATTTCTCCTCTCTCTCTCTCTCTGAACTTTTGTGATAATAATAATAATAATAAATTCCTTTAACTCCTAAGTGGAAATTTTTAAATCTAGTCCTATCTTTTGCCATAATATGTTTGACTTGAAGCCAGATAGTTCCTTGTTCCATAACTTCTTCACGAACAGTTCTTCTCCAGGATTTTTTTGGTCTGCCTCTTTTTCGGTATCCCTGTGGATTCCAATCCAAGTCTCTCTTCGCTATGTCGTCATCTGTCTTTCGTAGCGTGTGTCCTATCCAATTCCATTTCCTACGTTTTATAGTTACACAGATTTGTTCAATACATGCACAGTTTTTGTGATATAACTACAAATTTACAATTTTCGGATTTTTCCCTTTACTGGTGCTATAAGACATTGTTTCTTGCCAAATTTCATGAATCTAGATCAACAGGAAGTACCCTATAGGTTTTGATTCCCAAGAGCCTTGACAGAGAGACACAGATTAACATCAAAGAGAACCCTAAAAATAATAATTTCTACATTTTCTGGGGCTTGATTACTTCAGTTAGGTACAATTTTAATATTCCTAAATAAATTTGACGTATGTATGTTTTTATTTCATACAATAATTCATGATATGGAAGCAGCTGTTGGGGAATAATATTGTAAAATCCAGGCAGATCAGCAACAGTGAAAAATTAATTAATGTTTTGACTAATTGGAAATTAAATTAAAATATTTATACGCTTGTTTACACATTTACTATATATAATACGTCTGATATTCTCTTATCCATCTGCCTTGTATTCCGGAGTAATGTGTATTGGGATTTACTTTAGCATTCCAACCCGCAAGTTCAAAAATCAAAATTCAAAATCGTTTTGAGGTCCCCCGAATCCAAAAAACATATTTTTGAAAACAACTGTGCGTCTGTTAGTCTGTGAACACGATACAGGTCAAACGGATAAGCGGATTGAAACCAAATTTTGGGAGGATGTTTGGTATGCAAATATAAAGAGCCCTATTGTTTTTGGGAAAAATCGGCGCATGCGCAGAAGAGATATTTGCTATAACGGTGTTTTTTATATAATAATGGTATACCTTTCTTGACGGCTTATTATTCTACTTATTTTTTTAAGAGTTTTGTTAAAAAAAATTTTTTCTAAACTTTATAGTTTCGGATATATTTTGAAAATAAAAAAAAAACAGCCGCTCTTTTTTTTATGGATCTGTCAAAAATAAACTAGTTCGGTATGCTTTGATTAATTTTTACATGACATGGAACATATTACGTAGGTAACCATGGTAACGAATAGCAAATATCATATTGAATACTAGCCATATCAGAAATTTTATTTTATTATAATCAAATGTCAACATTTTTGAAGTTGGAATGGCCCCGTCGCCAAATTGGCTGGAATTTTTTTAGTTTATTTTATATTACACAAGCGACTCGGCCCGGTTTCACCCGGATGCAAAACTGTTCTGGAAATATTACATTGACCTTCCCATCTACACAGCAGAACTATCAAAGTACATTGTTTTAATGTGACTCTAAAAATTTGGCCAGTGTTAGCCTTGTAAGCGTACGAAACAGTTTTTTTTGACAAAACATCGTCACAATTCAGCCATTTTCTACAAAACAGTTACAAATGATATACCAAAACCTTTCTCGTTGATCGCTTTTCTATTAATGAAAACCGTATGTAAATCCGTGCGGGCGTTTTTGAGATTATCGCGTTCAGACAGATAGATGCGGCGGAGAGAATTTGTTTTATATATATATAGACTAGCTGCTTCCCGCGGTTCCGCACGCGACTGTAGCGACAAAAGTAGTGGAGCTTTCGACTAAATACATAAATATTATAGGTATATAGAGGAACAAATAAAAAATACCTAAGCAAATGTATGATCTAACTGCTAGAAAACAATTTTTTAAAGCGCGCGCCGCGCGTTGAGACACGACCATCCGCAATAGCCCGCGCGACAGGCAGCTTTTGTGATATTAAGTCGTTGGAGGGGGAAGCGGTGGGTTAAAGTCCTGACAGTGCCATTATTGTAAAGTAATTTTTAATATAGGATTGTAACTGTAACAATGTGAAATCTAATTATTAACACCATTTTTTTTTCAATGCAAATGTATTTTGACGAACTACAGTTTTTAATAGCCTAAGTTGCTCCTTATAACATTAGCTATCTGCAGTGAAAATCCCGTCAAAATCGGTCCAGTCGTTTAGGAGATTAGCCGGTACAAACAGACAGACAGACTGACAAAAACTTTAAAAATTGTTTTTTTGTTATTGGTACATAACTATAGTGTATACTTTTATATGCATTTAGTAAAAGGCTGTTATTTTGACATTACAAACAGACACTTCAATTTTATTTATCTGTATTTATTTATGTTACCTTGTTCTTTAAATAAGACGTTGGTAATTATATTTATCGGTGTAGAGTAGACCGCTTAAATAGTCCTTAAATTTTGAATTTATAGTATGAGTGTATGTTTAATTTCTGTAGTGTTTGTGCATTAAGTGTGTAGTTCCTCCATCTTGAACTTGTTTAAAACTATGCCTGCTGTATTTAACAGCTTCTTACATTACAATATGTAACTCTAGTATGTACTTCGTAATGTATGTGTAATCTATGCCCAAAAACCAAAACGGCGTATGTTCAGTTTTATACGAAAAATTTTTATTAAATAAAATTATCGACCAATTTTTCAGACAAATATATTGACGCAAAAAATATATAAATTCAATACATTAACGTTTCGGTCCGGATTTGGATCTTCTTCAGAACTGATCTAAACAATATAAAAATTAACTAATAATTAGTTTATAATAAAAATTATTAATTAATTTTTATATTTTTTAGATCAGTTCTGAAGAAGATTCAAATTCGGACCGAAACGTTAATGTATCGAATTTATATATTTTTTGTTAATATTGTAACAAAACTGCTATATAGTCTGTGGCGGAAAGTATTCATTTAAGATATTAACTGTTTAACAAACAGTAAAAACACGCACACAAAAACGTATAGGTAACTTTAACAGAAATAAAGCTAATAGTTCTAATTTATACAACGTAAGACTAAGTAACAAAGAATAAAGAATTATGTACAAAGAAATATTCAATTCACACTAAAACACAACACAGAGTTTATCAGCGCAGTTGTCTATTCAAACACACTAAAGGTTATTTATTTATCACCGCACTCACTAGCGTTATATTTATTTAACTCAATATTGTAACAGAATTTATGTTGCAATGCCAGAACACGCACAATTTATGTAAAACAGTTAGCTGTACGTCCACTCGCTGTTAACACGCTGTAACTGACTGCACTCAACTGACCTGACGCCCTTCCTCTGGCCGCCTTTTATAGATGTTGGGCTATGTTCCAGAACGTTCGAGAAGCCATTTCCTTGCCTCACCACGCGTCCGAGTCTCCTATATCCCACTGCTGACTACCTGCATTCATTGTTGCATGCGTGGGCGCCTCTAACGGTCGAAAGTCCGTTACCTGCCTTTATTGTTTGTTCGTTGACCTTCGAGCATTTTATGGAGTTTTCTAGAAATTCCATAGGCGTAGAATTAAGGGGTAACAATGCGTAACAATATGTTTGTCTGAAAATTTGGTTGATAAATTATCAACCAATTTTTCTAATTGTCTAAATCTTTGATTAACGTCTGATGAGAACTCTTCAATAAATAAAATTATTTTATTTATTGAAGAATTCTAATCAGACGTTAATCAAAGATTTAAACAATTTTTATATCTTAAATTTTTTGCACGAATCCTTATAAAATAGCTGCATACAGACACGTTTTGCTCTGTATTATATTTGAACTGTCACTGCGCGCGCACCAGATCTATCCTCAAAACAAGCTAGAAAAGACGTCTCGTGTGAAGCGCTAGAAAACTAGTAGGTAGTCAAATCTAGCGAGGAATCTAGCGGCAAATCCAGCCTCGTGTGCAGCGGCCTTAAGAAGTTTTGTTTTTGGCCACAGATGGATTGCATAAATATATGTATACCGCGCCATTATGAACGACTTAAGGGTATTTTGGCGTCGCATTTACATCACTTCCTCAAGTTTTAACCACAGGCTAAATCGTTCTACATTAATTAAACCACTTTAATAGTAAAATAAAACTGAACATTGCTTCAACTATCAAGTTTCATTGCAAAGTTGTGTTGACAAAAAGAATCTGACAAAGATGTCAACAATTATGTCAACAGTCATATAAGAAAATTGTTTTGTGTTGTACTTTAATCTAATATAATAGGATTAATGTAAAACTTTTCTTGCACATTACTGCGACAACATTATATCTATAATGTTCTTAATTCTCTAAGAATACATTAACATACTATACAGTTTGCTAATTGTATTTCATTTTTTAAACTTGATTACACGTACGTTGTTAATTAACCGATATACAGGGTGATTCAGGAGGAAATGTCAATATTTTAGATACTACGTATTCGAGAACCCAAAATAAACATAAAAGTCCCTATAAACATGGGTCCTATTCCCAACGGTTGCAGAGATACAGGGGTAAACAAAATATTCAAACAGGTAGACTAGGTTTTATAGTTTGCAAAAGTGCCACCGTTTACTTCTAAACACAAGTCCTCTGGATTATTCTCTTTGGGGATGGTTTAAATCATTGGTATATTCAAGTAAAGTAAACACTAGAAAATAAGCATTACTCGATCGAATAATAAATGCAGCGGCAAGTATAAGAAACAGACCCGCATCTATTCATAGAGTGATCCACCATCCGAGCTATTCATCAGAGAGCTGCCTTGTGTTTAGAAACAGTGGCGTAACTATAACGTTTGAGGCCCGTGGCAAATTCATCGGATGGGGCCCTCCCTTAATGTAAATAAGCTCAACCAACGTTATTATTTATTTGTGTATTAACTTTAGTAGGTAACTTAATTTAGTTGAAAACAAAACTAATAAATAATTATTTTTTCAATTTTTGATGATAATTTAAAAACTTGTAGCGAATTTTCATATACGAATTAGAAATTAATTATTAACTATTTTTATATTTTTTAGATCAGTTCTGAATAAGGTTTAAATCCGGACCGAAACGTCAATGTATTAATTATTATTTTTTGTTAATATATTTGTCTGAAAAATTGGTCGATAATTTTATTTATTGAACAAAACCAATAAAGTTTACTAAATGTTGTAATAATAAATGTTAGGATCCTCCTGTGCTCACGAACTTTTCGGGCCGGGGCCCTCTTCGGCCGGGGGCCCGGGGCATTTAGCCCTTCCTGCTACTCTATTGTTATGCCACTGATTAGAAGTAAAAGACGTAGGTGGCATTTTTTGAAAACTATAAAACCGAGCGTATCTGTTATAAATAATTTAATAAAAATATTTCACTTGTTAATTCGTTAGTTATTTACGATAAAATCTTGT
This sequence comes from Xanthostigma xanthostigma, assembly GCA_963575645.1. NCBI lineage: Eukaryota > Metazoa > Arthropoda > Insecta > Raphidioptera > Raphidiidae > Xanthostigma > Xanthostigma xanthostigma. The sequence goes on from OY754470.1 coordinate 44,005,088, forward strand.
AATCAAAAGTTACATGGTGTTGCATATGACCTCATCGCTTTGGTGTGCACGAAGCTTAAGTCGAGACATTCTATATACAGTTTTGGGACTACTGTTATACTTGGTATTCACATCTGAGTTCTGACGACAAAATTAGACTACACGTGCATCCTAACGAACACATGCATAGATACAACTCGGTGTAGGATGGGACAAAGTTTGTCATAGTAACGTTATATTTGTACATAAGCAATTTTGCACACCAAAGACGTAATAATGTATAAATGGACCTGTATTCCCTGTATTAAGGCCGCTGCACACGAGGCTGGATTTGCCGCTAGATTCCTTGCTAGATTTGACTACTAGTTTTCTAGCGCTAATTTTTTTAATTTCTTTTATGTGCTCGCTTCACACGAGACGTTTTTTTAAGCTTGTTTTGGAGATAGATCTGGTGTGCGCGCAGTGACAGTTCAAATATAAATATAATATAAACACAGAACAAAACGTGTCTGTAGTCTGACTCTTGCAGACTTATTATAGGTACTGGTTTTCAGTTAAGGACCAGGTTTGGCCACCGTTAGAGATGGAAGAACACAAGTTTTTAGATTTAAAGGAATATCGTTCTTGAAGATATATTTTAATGACCAAAATTATTTCCATGCACTACTCTAATCCTTCTATTTATTTCTTGAAATTGCCTATCTTTAAATGAAATTACCTGCCCTAAATAAGTGTACCTTTTTTTAGCATTGCCTAATCATCTTTAAATATTCTTAAAAATCGTGAACAATTCTAAATTCATCAAAAACACTTATTCATTCACCGCAAATAAAATGTCACTTTCGAAAAAAATATCAAAATAAAATAATACTCATATTGTCTCCGTGGCAATTTGGCTGCTACGGATAGACAAATTTGCAAAGTTAACAAATGTCGGCTCAGAGAAAAAGGAAACTAATAAAGTGTCGGGTGCAAACAGGTTCTGCTTATTTTAAATTTTATTTTATCTATAGCATTGATAACATCATTTACAACTGATTTGAATGAGTCATTTTTATTAATTAATGATTTATCGATTATCTACATCATTCAATTCTTATTTTGCAGATTTGTTTTCATCTGAGTTCGTTTAGAATGTGATTAGTTGCGAGCTGCAAAAAATGTGAGCAAAGCTATATCCCTTTCATTTATTTATCTGAGTTCCACACAAACTTTGAAAGATTATGTCATACAGGATGCATTGTAGAAATTATTAGAAGATGAAACAGATTATCGTGGAGGTGTACAAAAAAATCTGCATAAACATGTCCGATCTGTTTTACTTACAGAGCTATAGACGTTTAACATTGCTGGTGTATACAGAATAAATCTGTAAAGTTTATCGTGCTTTAAAAGTAACAAGCAACTTGAAACTTATAAGATAAGTAAAAAAAATTAATAATAGTTTTTAAGTAAAAGCATTGTTGAGACCCGTTCTTCCACCATATAATACCCGTTCTGCCACCACACGGATAATCAGTACATCCACCACATAAATACCCGTGCTCACACCATATTTGGTGAATAGATGTCAATAACGAAAACACCAATTCTTTTGTTACTATCAAAGGTATCAGCCCACATATTGTTAAATGACATGGTTAAACAAAATAATTATATTAAATAAAAGAAGCCTACGTCAACAAATTTGATATTATTTGATTATGCCAATTTTTTATAGTTCCATTTTTATATTTTTTCATATTATATCGTAAATCCGTCTTAAATGCCTTTTAAACAGTTGTAATAATATAATATTTATCTAATTATATCAAAATTCACGGTTTTAATTATCATTCACATTCAATACTAATTTTTCAAATCAGAATAGCAAAAAATGCCTAATATCTATATCTTTACCGTGCGGTGTTACGTATTGGTGAGAGCACCAGACTCGCATTCGGGAACTACCGGGTTTGAATCCCGGCGGGGGCAGATGTGGCTGGGACAATTTCCTGCTGCCTTTCGCCGAGAAACGGTAATTCCTGTACCGGCCATCTTGTTGAGGTTTCCCCCAATAATTCCAGATAAATATCGAGATGATTAACTTATTCAAGGCCATGGCCGGTTACCTGTCAAAATATGCCTACCTTATCCTAATGTTCTAAAATTTCTTCATTGCTATTTGGTTGAAGTTAAAAAAATGTAGAAAATAACGGGAAGTGTGATAGATGGAAAATAGTAAAGATGCGAATGGCGTCTGTTATGACAGAAAGTCGAGAAACGGACGTTAAACGCATTATTATTAATACCTATATCTTTTAACAATATAAAGAGGTACCTCTGTATCAAATTTAATGTTTTTTGACGTGATAACGTCTTATAAATTGACGAATCACCAATCTTATAAATTGATAAAACACCGGCTGCATGCACGAAAAAGTGTAACGTTCCTAAATCCTAACGTTCGTAACGCGTAACGCGTAACGCGTAACGTTCCGCCTGACCCTGTGTGTGCTTTTTGCTAATTTCTCGCTCAATTTAAATCAGATCGGTTTGAAACCAGTCTTAAACGAAAGAGGAGAACATTTTACATAGATTTCGTATAACAGAATTTGCCTAAACAGTTTTTTTATACAAATTTATATAGAAAAATAGCTGTATAAATGCAATGTTGTCTAATGCATGGCGCGACGCGGTCGGTCGTCTTTGTTTGCCGTACATGGAAATTAGAAAATAACGTAGGTATGTCTTGTCTTAACATGAAAACGGCTGCATTTCTAATGTTTAATTCAATTTTTTGACATTAGTATTTTGTGAAATGCAACGCCTTCTAAGTTAAGTATTGGAATAACTAATTATTATTAGAACATAATACTTTGACAGTTGCAAACGTCACTTTTGACATTTCTTATCATTCCGACACCCAGGATAAGCGGATTGAAACCAAATTTTGGGAGGATGTTTGATATGCAAATATGAAGTGGCCTATTGTTTTTGGGGAACATTGGCGCATGCGTAAAAGAATATATCTCTTATAATGATGTTTTATATAATAATAATATAGTTTTTAAAACGGTTTTTACTCTATCTATTTTTACTAGAAATTTTTGTAAATTTTTTGGGGAAAATCAGCGCATGCGCAAAAGAGATACACGCCATAGTTGTTTTTTATATAATAATAGTGTACTTTTTATAGTGTTTTATTATTCTACTTAATAAAATTTACCTAAATTTGAAGCGAAAGATGCAATATCATAGATTCGAATTATTATAATTATTATATAAATTTAGGTTATGTATTACGGAATACGTTATCACGTAAAACTATCGTCCGTAAACCGACTTTACAGACAACCAATTTTTTTTTTCATAATAATTTTGCTTTTTCGTCACATTGGAATATCATTTTAGATGGCAAATGAATTTTAAGGTCTTTAGTAGATTAGGAGTGACGCAATACTAATGGAGTCGATATCATTTCCATTTTGCGCGTCAATTATTTCGATATTCCAGATGAGACTTGATCAGAGATTAAACAGTAAAGACGATAGTTAAACAGATGAAATACGGTTGTAAAGTAGTTGTCTGATAGGCTTTGTTCACATCATAGCCTATGGCTCATTTATATGTCTTTCCAGTGACGTTTTAATAAGTTATACAATTTTATACAGCGTGAGTCAGACCACCCGTACCGATCGTTTTTTTCGAAAACGGTCAGTCGTAGAGAAATGTGTCAAAAATCTGTATTATAAAAGCCCTAATAAAGAATAGAATGATGATATTTTTTCCCCCCGGAAAGATCGGCTTCCCTATTAGTTAATAATATACACTCTCACGAACCCGTTTTTGAATTTAGACGTTGCGCGCTATCAATAAAGCTGACGTAAAATCATCTTAGAAGAGCCTTATGTGATCTAAACTCAAATTTATAACAAAAAAAATCCTCGACAATAGCTCAACATTGTTGGTTTTCATAAGTTGCCTGTTTTAAATGCATTTAAAAAAGAACTCAACTGTCCAAAATAATGATCCAAATTAAATATTCCAATCACTATTTTAGGAATATTATTGTTATACGATGCGGTGTAGACTGCACCATGCAGTGTGGCCACACGCCTTAGTGTGTTTTGTCACGTTTGGGCACCCTAGGCCCAGGCCTACTGGGCCTTATGGCAAATCCGCCACTGGTCACGATAAATTTCGATCAGACTTAGCTTATGTGAACGGGGCCTTACTGCAAGGTATGTCGCGAGGCATGATATCAAACAAGCGACGTCAGACTTTGTATCATATCATTGAATTAACTCTAACTAGCTGTCTATTTAAAGGAAGCCTTCGAGTTTAGTGCTTCTCGGAAACTACATAGTTCTACTGAGATCGTTGATCCTATTGACAGTTCAGATAGGAACTAAGCTATTGTGTAACGTAACAAGGTATTACAGAAAATTAATCAAAAAGGAATATTTTCTAGTTTACAATAACAACGTTGTCGTCTCTTTACCATAGGGAAATTTATCAGGCTTGCTACGCCGCGCCGTGTCGTTGAATATTTAAAGCAATATAAGTATAAAAAAATAGTTAAAAAAACTTTTAAGTGAAACACTTTTATTGTACAATCAATAACGTACTAAAATTAGAAAATAAATCCTAGAATATAAATAAATCTAAATAAATAAAGCGGCCATGGGCTATGTGCAGGAATACGGAGTTACAAATTTTTCGATAGGAGCGTTTGTGGTGAGCACTAGGGGAAACTTCAAACTCAAATTTTCCGTATGTCAGTGAGCAATGTTTATTAAAAGTAAAAATGAAGTTTTTTAATTACAAAGAAAACATAAGAAAACTAAGCGATTTGGAAATGCTTGTTGTGTTCCGGGCTGTTGCGCTGATGGCGATAAAATATAGACCATTGGCGCCCTAATTTGACGTTCCGCTGTCAATGTAAACAAATTAACATCAGTTTTCCTTATTACATTTTTTTTGACACATCATGACCAACTAATGTTTTTGACTTATCACCTTAGAAACATGTCGCGATTTCCATAGAAAAGTGAGTTCATTAATTCTCTTTTACCCACTAGCGGCGCTAATAGGCTTCGTGCACACAGCCTATAGGGAACTTTAATTAAACTAAAATAAAATCGTGGGGGCATTTAATAGAAAACTTTTATTTGTTTGAGATTATAAATCATATTTAGTTTAATCAAAGCCCCCTCGGGTAATTCATATTTATTTTCTAGTTTTTAGTACACTATCGATTGTACAATAAAAGCGATTAACTCAAAAGTGTTTTACTTACTTTTTTTTTAAATAAATTTCTCTTGATAGAGAAATTATTATTCGATATATGAGGTTTTGTCTTGTGGCATGAGGTATGCAGGCTTATTTGTGGCTTGCACATGTGTAGACATTTCGGTCCTTTTGTTCAAATGGCAAACAGAGAGCCTAGTCAACACAGTTATTGTTCTAAAGTCTAATCTATTGGGATTGTATGCACTGGGTTCAAACAGTTTGTGCTTGCGTTTTGCCAACAATTATAATTAATACCCGCGACTCTACAATCCACAAGTATTACACAGATTATTACAGCTGAAAGTTTGGTATTTTTAACGAAATAGTTTGATTTTGTGCATTCATATTTGCAACATCTAGATCACAAGAAAATGAAAGCATTTTTTCACAATTTTATAACATAGTATTAATTTCGTGTTTTTAATAATAATAATAATCGACTTTATTTAGGGTCATGAGTATAGCCAAAGCCGTTTCAACATGCCCTCTGTGATAAAATATCATATATATTAATACTCTAAGGTTTAAGATGTTTGCCTCCCTTTTTAGAAAAAACCTCACAATTTCTCCACATAAATTAGATATCATTTTACAGATAATTGCTTGCTCTACTGACATCGACAACTAAAAAATTTATTATTACTTTTGTTTTTGTAAATTAATTAAAATACAGCAACGCTGAACAACGTCTGCCATCTGACGTCAACACTTCGATCTGTCATCTGACCTTCATATTGTAATACAACAGACACAATACTGCATTCTGCCATCTAACGGCTTTAATTTTGAAACAGCGAGCAACGCTGATCAACGTCACAGCAATGCTGCATGATGCCATCTGACGGCTTAGCTCAACGCTTTTGCTACTTGCGCCTCTATATGACAATTTTAGTAAAATATTTCTTCGATCTGTCATCTGAGCTTCATATTGTAATACAACAAAAAGAAGAACGTTATAAGCAGTGTGTAAAATTAGAAACGAATTGAATACCTGCAATCATATTTAAAAAATAATTTTGTAAAGTGATAATTATTATACTTATTTAGTGCGAATAATTCGCAAAGGTCACACTAAAATAATATAAATATAAAATAATATACAAAGCAACTTTAAATGGAACAATATTTATATTTTAACATAAAATTACTAAATTTGTAGCTATAAAATATACCTAAAAATTTGAGCTAATTATATTTAAAAAAAACGTTTTTTTTTTATTTTTGACGCATCTAATACTCCTTGGCAGTTTATTCCATTTGATATATAGTAAACATTTTTACCACCCTTTCACCATTCTCTCTATCAAAAATTCTAGAAGGAAATGGTTAAATATCGCAGAAGTGATGCAAAATTCATCTGTATCGACCCTCATTCTAAACCAAACCTGATACGGACGTTATCTTGAGTTCATTAAAATCAATGCAAATATTTATATAAGCATTTTCAATTTCAAAAATATATGAAAGATTGCAATTTTTGAGATTTTTTTAAGACATAGGCACACCTTATAAATTGTGAATAAAAATATGCGGGCTTGTGTCTCTTTTAGTTTAGAAATTGTGTTAAAAGTTTTTCAAAAATTAGCGACGTTTTAATCATTACAGAAACATAATTTTCACTACTCTATTAGAGATTGAATGGAGTGAACGAATGAATGAATAATTTAGAGGTTATGGCTTAATAGCCCGGTGTGCACGTCATCCTAGAAGAATTTTTGTGCTTCCCCTTATCCTGGATGTAGTCCTTCAATAGTTTGAATTTTTTAATGAACTCCAGAAGATTGATGACTAGATTGTCTTGAGGAATTATTCCGATCTCGTCAATGTATCAAAAGATGGTTGTTCTCCTGTAGACTAGGGTCTCGCATTCGAACAGTAAATGGTTAGCTGTTTCGTCGTCCATTTCGCAAAATCTGCACTGTGTTGATTCCTGACTTATCCCCATCGTGTAGACCTCGTGTGCTTTCTCAGGAATGCATGACCGGTTAAGAGCCCAACGACTTTCCAGCGTTTGGGTCTACTGAGTTTGATCAAATCCTCTGTACGCATGTTTGAAGGGCCCACAAGCATTCTTTTCCCATGATTGAATGGAGTAGTATTGAAACAAGATTTTTCGAGAACTTTCGATTTCGAGAAGAGAAAATAACTAGATGAGTTTGGTGTCAATTGTCTCATCTAGAAATTCGAGACAAAAAACAAAATTTCTCGCCGTGGCAAGACGCGACGGCAATACTATTCAAAAGCTATGGGAACTCATCAAAAATATTTTTGAGGCAGCCTGTATTAAGATCGCTGCTGCAGAATGCAGCATATTAATTAAACCAGATGTGATGATCAAACTTATTTACGAGGTTCTATATATTACATGACATTAAATATGATGTGATATTGCATTGGTTGATGCATGCAAGCCGTGGTTTCTGATTCAATAATGATTCAATAGCGTCACAATAATTGGCGATAATTAGCAATAAGCCAATATCGTCGGTTACTTCGTTGTCGATATCATTAAATTAATCGAGGGCCGTTCGTTTGAACGTTGTTTGTATCAGATGTTCGCCGGAGGCGTCATAATTTTAGAGGCGTACCGTGTTACAACAAATGTAGCCCCGTGATGCTTTTTCGACGTATTAAAATTGAAACCAATGTTTAAAGAAGAAGAATAAATTGTGTTGATATTTCTTCTGTTTGTCGTGTCCACTCTCTTGCAATTATGTTGGGTTGCAGAAAGGATTGTCAAAAAATTTGATTTTACCCACGTCACCTTACGCCGCTTCTATCAAGTATTCAAACATGTGAAAACTCATTTTAATCATCCTTTTGACATGCATTTGCTAACCTTGACTTTTCAATTTATATGTACCTACTGAGCGATGTAGCGTAGTGGTGAGAAAACATTCAGGAGGTACCGGGTTAAAATCCTGGCGGGGGTAGATATGGCTGCGGCTTTTTCCTGCCGAGAAACGAAAATTCCTGTACCGGCCATCTTGTTGAGATTTTCCATGGTTTACCTCAATAATTCCAGCTAAATATCGAGATGATTCCTTTTTAAAGGCCATGGCCGATTACCTGTCAAACTCCTATGATCAAAACTTGCCTACCTTATCCTAATTTCTTAAAATTCCTTCAATCGCCCATTGCTATTAATTAGTTGAAATTGAAAAAATGTAGAAAATAACGGGAAGTGTGATAGATGGAAAATAGTAACGGCGTCTGTTATGACATAAAGTCGAGAAACGGACGTTAAATGCATTATGATTAATCTCTTAATTATAAAAGGGTGAGTTGTGACTAATAACCGATCATAGAGTTTAAAACCCACGCTTATATAAATTATGAACCTAAATTATTAAACACATATTTTGCTACATTTCAATAAAAGGTTGTGTTTAAAAAGTTTCTTTGTACTTTTATTTCATTTTTCATTTTAAACTAATTGCTATTTCTTTGTTTCCAGGATGCATCGCACAGTGGTCGGTAAGTCAGTAGGTCTGTCGCCCCCCTCGCCGGCTGCAACGATGGGAAGCTCAGTGGCTGCGGCCGGTGGGGTGGCGCACTCGAATTGTGGTCTTCTGCAAAAAGACAATGAACCGGTCAGCTTGGCGGATCTTCTTGAACGACGCAGTCATGGACTCACAGAACCAGAAACATGGGCACTTCTTTGTCAAGCTGTACAGGCGCTTCAAGATCTTTTCTTATCAGGTATTTAAAATTTAACTTATTAATTAGAAAAATTATAGCGACAAGTACGTACTAGCTACGTTTATATGGGCATAGGAGCGCACATATATTTAATACCCTCTATATTGCTAGCAAAGATCGGGAGAAAGACTTAAACACTACGGTGCAGACATTTATACGTCTGTTTCACTTATTATACTCGGAGTTTCATGCGCATGTCCGTGAATGGATTCGCGTCAGTTTGCACATGGAACTAAGCTGTGAAAGGGAGATGCCTTGCTTTATTCCACTTACTAATTGCCCCACTACAAACGCGACACTTGCGCACAACGGGTCAAGTTAAAAGAAAGAGATAGAAAACAGTCAATTGCTGTCTCACTTCATGGGCCACGCTTCCACTTACGGCCACTAGCAATACAGAAGTTATTATTAAATATATTAGAGCTATTATATCAGATAACTTTAAGACGTATCTAGAAGAAAAACCTATAAACAGACAATGTTAAATTTTTCCTATATTGGTAGTACTTATAAGGATTATATTGAATATGGTAATGTATTTAATAATAACAAATAGCAATATTATTTTAAATGAAATATATGTTTGAATAATTTACTATCTTGTTATTAAAATGAAAAGCTATTTGAAATGCAAATTTTATGAATAATGAAACGCAATAAAGCAATAGCTCGGGTATTATTCTAATCAAACCATTTGTAAAGGCTGCACTACCAACTTGCTTTAATTATTATTCTTATAATATAAACGTTGCAATAGCGAAAACTGAAGCTATATAGACAATGACATTCCAAGCAAAGTTCCGATGAAGTTTTTCCAATATAGTTTAATACTGAATGCACTTTATAGATAATCTGTTTTGATTGATCCGATGCGGTATTGCGCGTCTTGATCCCCCGACAAAATATCCCCAACAAAATATTCTCCAACATAATATCCCCCGACAAAATATCATCTTGACTAAATATCCTGCGGATCATTACGGGGTCGTGTCGATGCGATGTTTTTTTTTGGAGCAATGAAAAGGGGAAGGCGTTTGGGGGAGTTCTTTAAAAAACAGTTACGGAGTCGCGTCGATGCTATGGTGTTTTTCTTGCGCAGTGAAAAGAGGAAGGCGTTTGGAGGGAGTTCTTTAAAAAACAGTTACGGGATCGTGTCGATGCGATGGCGTTTTTTTGCGAAGTGAAAAGGGGAGGGCGTTTGGCGGAAATTTTTTAAAAACAATTACGGAGTCGTATATACAAAGAAGTGATTAACAAAATATAGAAGGATACCGCTTCAATCAATATAGATTTTGAAGCATTAACCTGTGAATGCTAAAAGAGTTACTTTTGTGGATTATATTATCTATTCATTTAATGTGATTGTAAAGAAATAAAAATAAATCTAGAACTTTGCTTATCTACTTTCCAACAAACTAGTGCTCTGTCAAGGTCATAGGGGCCCCATTATCCTAATGTGCCCAGGGCCTTCAATAGGTTAAAGACGGCCCTGGCCGTACCGGGGCGCTAATAAATGTATAAATGCACGCAGTGTTTTGTCATACATAGTTGGAATTATTGCCGGGAAGTTGTGGAAGCATTCCAATGTTTAATCTACGTGTGATGTGTTTAGAGGTACAGATTACTCGAGGCGGAATGCTTGAGCTGATGTGATAATACAGATGTGTGTCACACACAGGTAGCCTACGGTCGACTCGAGTACGGCTCCCCCCCCCCCGTGGTTACCCCCCATTCTGCCTCGAGCGTTTCTCGTACGGCAGCAATGCAAACGTTTGCCGCGTCTGTGGAGACGTTGAATGCCACCACCGAGAATTATAGTATTCAAATTATTCCAGCAATTTACATATTTTTATTCGAGTAGAAAACTGACCTTTTTATACTTGACAAATATGTTCGTAATGAAATATTTACGTTTTTTGACGTGAAAATTTCTATTAACTCGTTGAGTACAGTGATAGCCGGTCAAAATACCCTTAAAGGACTCCGCGCCATATACTTTTTTTCTATACTGAACATAGGAATAAAATCGCAATCGAATCATTCGGGTGCAAACATATACTTCTGTCTTTTTTAAGCCGTAAGCACTGGCGTATCCAGGAGGACAAAACAAGCACGGGGGACCCGGCTTAAAAAAATTCTAATTTGCCCCCTACTGGGTACGCCCATGTTAACGTCATAGAAAAAGACAAAGTTTTTGAAACAGAGATACTTTATTCAGATTGAATGCAAGTACATCAACCAATCCTATCATTGGAGAAATCAGGGAATTAGATCGAAGAAAGAGACACAGATATATTTTCGATACGCTTTGTTGTCTTTACTCACCGCACATTGAGTAAACACAATTAGTGATTCATATAGTAAATTATTAAATAAATAAAATGATCGACCAATTTTTCAGACAATATATTAACAAAAAATATATAATTAATACATTAACGTTTCAATCCGGATTTGGAAAAAATAAAAAATAATTAATATTTAAATTCTAATTGGCTTTTTATAAAATCTTTCAAAATTATTATTGTAAATTATTAAATATATATTCCCCGCACATACCTTATAGGATTTGGTTATTGGTTAAATTGATCGAAAATTGTTTTATATTATAGTTTAAAAGTCACTTGAAAAAGTGTCCATGTGCGGCGCATAGCCTAAAAACCAATAGATAGCTACAGATATGTTTAGCGAGATTTTAGATATAGGGATATCCATTGAATTCACAATCTTAAAAAATCCTAAGCTCTAGAAATATATTTTCGAGTGCGCTGAATCCGAATATGACATTATTATTTTATGCAGGTTGACCCCTTCGAACATTACTTAGTTGTTGACTATTTTTCTATTTCTAAAAAAAAAGCACAAAGTTGAACATGAAACGTGTTTGTGAATTCAATGGATATCTCTATATCTAAAATCTCGTTTAACATATCTGAAGCTAAAAATCTATTGGTTTTTAGGCTATGCGCCATGGACACTTTTACGCAGTGACGTTTAAACTATTAAATAAAACCATTTTCGATCAATGTAACTGATAACCAAATCCCATAAGTTTTGTGCGGGATCCTTTCGTGACTAATACCAGTTTCGAATCCCGGCAAGGGCAGATGTGGCTAGGACTTTTTTCTGGAGCCTCTCGTCGCGAAACGATAATTCCTGTACCGGCCATCTTGTTGATGTTTTCCATGGTTTCCCTCAATGATTTCAGATAAATATCGAGATGGTTCCTTATTGAAGACCATGACCGATTACCTGTTACACTTTTATGCTCAAAATTTATGTACCTTATTCTAATGTCCTAAAATTCCTTCATTCGCCCACTGCTATATTAATTAAGTTGAAGTTGAAAAAATGTAAAAAATCACTGGCAGTGTGATAGATGGAATATAGTAATGGTGCGAATGGCGTCTATTATGACATAAAGTCGAGAAACGGACGTTAAACGCATTATTATTATTATTATTATTATTATTATTATTATAGCGGTTTTAAATGATATATTTAACACTAGTGCTGTAAAATTACCTAAAATAAATTAAATTTGTGGAATTGGAATGGTAAATAAAAATTATAATGATGCGTCAGTTTTTTTGGACCTATTCCGTATTCCGTATTCTAAATACAGGTGAGTTTTAAGTTGATGCTTTTTTTTACAGCGTGTAAAAATCAAATAGACGAGCAAATATTTCAAATAGTTTTTTTATCAAAACTCAAAAATAGGAGAGAAACAGCCTTTCGAAGTTTAAATTTTGAGGTCGGTCCTGGGGTTATATTATGTCACTATGGAAATAAGTTGTTATTATCAAGTATGTTGGTGCTTATTTGAAACTGACATGTATAATAATAACATATTTCCATAGTGACATAATATAACCCCAGGACCGACCTCAAAATAAAAGAAAATTTAATAAAATTTATTTAAACTTCGAAAGGCTGTTTCTCTCTTATTTTTGAGTTTTGATAAAAAAACTATTTGAAATATTTGCTCGTCTATTTGATTTTTACACGCTGTAAAAAAAAGCATCAACTTAAAACTCACCTGTATATATGGTGCGTAGACACAAAAAAAATGTCCGACTACAAACGACAATGTCAACAAACGAAATTAGATAACGTGATAATTATACCACAGATTTAAATAGTGCAACTTTGAAGCATATCTTAAAATGTAAATATTTTTGAGACACAGCAATCTGGAGTTTGCCTATAAATCTGCAATAATCTTTCGAAGAGAGACCGGCTTGTAAATTTATTACGTCATATCTTTTGAGACGCTTATAAATATAAGCTATCACTTTTTGTGCAAAACATATTTTATGATAATGTTTGAAGATGCCTGTGAAATCGGGATGAATTACTCCTGCATCTCCAGCCATTGGTTACTCTGTTTTCTTTGTGTAAAACATCGATTTTATGGCATCCAAGCAACCGATTGGCCGCTTTCAACCGAAACCACATATCTACATACTATCGGCCTGCATCTGGATCCAAACGAACTATTGTTATAGAAAAAAGGAGACTGTGTATTTTACTGTACTCATTACAGAAGTAAAACTAGCATAATTGCAAAAAAAATCCAGCCACTTGGGCGACGGGACCATTCCAACTTCAAAAATATTACATTGAATATACAATAATAAACAAAATAAAATTTCTGATATCGCCTGAGGTGACGCGGGTAATGGCTAGTATTCAATACGATATTTGCTATTCGTTGCCATGGTTACCTACATAATATGTTCCACGTTATGTAAAAATGAGCCTTTTTCATGAAGTACGAAAAATCACTCACTAGTAGCGCTAGTAGTTCGGTAGGGACAAACACTGTCAAATCCCCATATAAACACACATTAAAGTGTACTTGAAAAAAAATGTTTTTAACAGAAGATGGTGTTCTTGGAGCAAAACTGAAATTTGCAACTGTAAAAGATAACAATGTAGTAACATTAAAACGTTGGCTTGCGTGTCGTAATTTAAAAGTATCTGGAAAAAAAAATGAATTAATAGACAGGTTAGTATGCAGACTCTAGTAAAATATTAGCGATAAATTCAAACTGTAATAAGAGAAATTGAAAATAATTATGAATTTCAGATTTATTTCCAAATGAAATATGAATAAAAAATATATGGTAATAAAATAAATTTAATTAAATATAATAAATGAATATAATTTAATAAAAGATTGAGGTTATATCTCATTCTAATCAATGGTAATAAACTGTCAAAAATACTATTCACTTTTTATTCATTTAATTAATTTTAAAAATAATTTCGATAACATATGTAAATGATGTTTAGAGCACACATATTTTTTGCACTGTTAAATCCACTCTTCTCGAAGCATGTATCCACTTATTACATCTAACCTCATCAATATGAGGTTTTATAAATGGTATAAATAAAAACCGGTCAAGTGCGAGTCGGACTCGCACACGAAGGGTTCCGTACACTATGTACTTTTTAAATACTTTTGTAAAAGAAACAAGAGAGGCGCTATAACAATATGTAACCAGTGGGAGTATGCAAGTAGTTCAAGAATTTCAAGGCGTGAAATTTTACATAATTCACCCCGGCGTTTTTATATTATAAACACTTTTTTTACAAAAATTTCTTGTAGAATAAAATAATATAAGGTTTTGATAAATATACCATTATATCAAATAACAACGTTATGGCAAATATCTCTGTTGCGCATGCGCCGATTTCCCCAAAAAAAAAAAAAAATACAAAACTTTAGAATATTAAACGATTATGAAACGTATACCATTATTATATAAAAACAATGTTATAGCACATATCTCTTCTGCGCATGCGCCGCCTTTCCCCCTAAAACTTTTTACAAAACTTTCTTTTAAAATAGAATAATAAACCATTATGAAATATATACTATTATTATATAAAACAACATTATTGCATATATTTCTTTTGCGCATGCGCTCATTTTTCCCAAAAAATTACAAAACTTTTGTAAACATAGATAGAATAATAAACCGTAATGAAAAGTATACCGTTATTATATAAAAAACAGCCTTATAGTATATATTTCTTCTACGCATGCGCCGATTTTTTTCAAAAATTTATTTTACAAAACTCCTGTAAAACAAAATAATACGCCTTTATGAAAAGTATACTATTATCTTATAAAAACAACATTATAATATATATTTCTTTTGCGCTTGCGCCGACGTCTCTGAAAAACAATAGGCCTCTTCATATTTGCATATCAAACATCCTCCCAAAATTTGGTTTCATTCCGCTCATCCATGGTGTTGGAATGGTAAAAAATGTAAAAAATGACGTTTGCATCTGTCAAAGCAATATGTTCTAATAATTAAAATTAGTTATTCAAATCGTTAACTCAGAAGGCGTTGCCTTTCACAAAATACTAATGTCAAAAGACTGACTAATATTTGAAATGACATTCGTTTTTGAACAAATGCAATCTTTTTTTTTAAGACAAAACATACGCAATATTTAAATTCCCATAGTACACTATGCAACAAACGAAGACAGACGATCTCCGTGTATGCTATGGATTAGACAAAATTGAATTTATACATTATATTTCTATATAAAGCTGTACAAAAAAAGTGTTTCGACGAATTCTGTTATACAAAATCTATGTAAAATTTTCTCCTCTTTCGTTTAAGACAGGTCTCGAAACGATCTGATTTAAATTGAACGAATTATAAGCAAAAAACTTAGTTTGCTCCTCTTTTGGGAGTTTTGGGGGGTTTTTAATTATTTGTTGTTCTAGCGGCAATAGAAATACACACTCTGTGAAAATTTCAACTCTCTACCTATTACGGTTCTTGAGATACAGCCCGCTGACAGACAGACGGACAGACAGACAGACAGACAGACAGACGGACAGCGGAGGCTTAGTAATAGGGTCCCGTTTGAGCACCCTTCGGGTACGGAACCCTAAAAACACGTTCTCTTCTGGATATCGATTATCCGACGTACAATTAGCAAAACTGCAATGCTTCGTTGGCATTGTAACATTGGTTTGCATGTAAATATTTTATGTTTGTCCCTACTACTAGTGCTGCCTCTCGTGACACTTTCGCTGCACTATTCTCAGGAAAAAGGGTCATTAATCAAAACATGCTGAACTAGTTTATTTTTGACAGATTTACAAAACAAGAGAACAGCTAATTTTTTTTATTTTCAAAATATTTCCGAAACTATAAAGTTTAGAAAAAAAAATTTTAACGAATCTTTCTTGAAACAATAAATGGAATAAAAATAAAAAAAAAAAAAATAAATAAATGGAATAATAAGCCGTTTTGAAAACTATACCATTATTACATAAAAAAACACCGTTATAGCATATATCTCTTCTGCGAATGCGCCGATTTTCCCCAAAAACAATAAGGCTCTTCATATTTGCATACCAAACATCCTCTCAAAATTTGGTTTCAACCTGATCATCCGTGTGACCTGTATCGTGCTCACAGACTAACAAACTAACAGACAAACAAAAATATGTTTTTGATTCGGGGGACCTCAAAACGAAAAGATATTGTAAAATTTTGAAAAATGATTTTTGACCTAATACCACTCACTTGTGGATTGTAATGATAAAAAATAAAAAAAATAATTATGATGCCGACCGCTGGGATCGAACCTATTACCTTTTGGTTACGAAACAGTCCCTATACCTCTCACCCATTATAGCCCAACGTTGTACAGCCAGTTTTCATAGTATAACGGTGTACGTATATTGCAAAGTTTCGTTACACTTGCATATTTCATGAATCGAATTTACCCTACCGTGCCAAAAGAAGTTTAACTTCAGAAATCACTTAAAATCGAATTAGAAGTATTTAACTCTTATGCGAGTTGTTTAAAAGCCATCGCGTTTTAAAGTTTAAAAGAGGACATAGCTCTTGTAACTATACGTGTGTAGAACTATCATGTATAGTATTATAATCGGTGCTATACTATAAATATGTACATCGCCATCATAGTACGGTGAATACTACATACTAGCTAGTTCAGTCGCACGCTCTCAAGACAAGACGTGACATTTTCTGTACCTCGTAGCGAAGCTCAGAGAGAGAGAAGAAATCAATAAACGAATAGCCCGAGGATATTAAATATGTGTATTTGTACAGACTGGCTTATTCTATCTTGTCCTGAAGCGGCAGCAAAACAGTGCCCTTCAAAGCTATTTTTGACTGTCAAAATTAAAAAACAAAAATCTCATAAGAATAAATTTATTTTGTGCCGTGTACGTATATCAAATGCAACAGACGAGGATTCTCATGATATCAGTGAGGTAGTGATGTGTCGCTCCTGAGCGAGTCGTTCATAATGAACGACTCCTTTCACGGAGCGGAGCGAGTCGCTCTTTTTACTCGCTTTATATTAGTTTCACTTGTAAGTTTGTTTGTATGTATGTATGTATGTATGTATGTATGTATGTATGTATGTATGTGTGTATGTATGTATGTATGTATGTATATAAGTATGTATGTTTGTAAACTCGTTTGGACTACAGCAAGTGGTTTATATAGTGGTATAATATGCCAGCTCTGTAAGTACACTGGCTAGCCGTGCGGTCTAAGGCACGGGTTTTCGCTGACGTCAACTCTTGGAATCACGGGTCGTGGGTTCTAATCCCGTCCACGCCGAAAAAAAAAGTTTTTTTTCGGCAAATTTTTGAAAATAAATCGAACTAAAAAGTGGAAAATAAATATAGTTTTAAAAAAACTAATCAACACGCTTTATATCGAACTAAAAAGTAAAAAATAATTTTTTTAAAAAATAAGCTTAAAACAATAATGAATAAAAAATACAAGTATTACTGTGAAAAAAGCGTGGGGCGCTTTGTTCCACATTTTTCGCAATAATACTTGTATTTTTTATTCATTATTGTTTTAAGCTTATTTAAAAAAAATATTTTTTACTTTTTAGTTCTATATAAAGCGTGTTTTTTTTAAACTATATTTATTTTTTAGTGAATGACTCCGAGCGCCATTGCTCTGTGCTGAGCTGTTCTGTACTGTTGTATTCGCACAGACCACAGAGGCAATAGCGAATTTTGCACATACGGAGTTATCTTTGCCGAGTCATTTAATGTTGAATGACACACTGTAAGTTTAAGAGTACTAAGCTTAACAGTGACTTAGACCATTCACATTGACGTCGTTGACAAAGATATAATATTGTAACAATAAACATTATTATTGTTAAGCTTTTGTTATACTTTATAGTTTATCCGAAATGCGAATAATAATATAAGATCAATATTAAAATGAGCTCAGAAATGAGCGTGTGTATTGTGCTGTGCAATTCTACGTGACTCCTGAGCATGCATGATGACAGTTCACACCTCTGCAGTCTGCACTCTTGTGTAGTGCGTACTGTCTAGTGTCGCTCCTTTGAACGAATCGCTCTGAGCGACTCTTTTTAGTGAGCGGAGCGCACGGAAACAGCTCCCAATAAAGAGCCATGTGAACACATCACTACAGTGAGGAGACAGAGCTGATGCATCTTTCTTGGAACAATTTACAGATATCCAGCAAGAAGAAGAAGAAAGCGAAGAAGATATAACTGTTGAAGCAGACTTTGAATATCATCAATCAGACTAAAATTTTTTCGAAATCAATAATAATTCGTTCCACTTTAATCATTACCAATAGTATAATTTTTTAATTAATAGAATATTGTTAAATAAAACTGAATCCCTAAAGATCCTTGATATATACGACTTCTTCAACTTTTGGAATCCGATATCTCAGGAATAGTGATTCGTAGAAAAAAAACAAAAGAACAGTTTTTGTAGACAATTGCATGATCTACAACTTTTGTCCCACCTATTTTTAGATAAAATTTACCGTTTACATGAAAAGTGCAAAAAACTGATACTTTTAACCTTTGACTTTGAATACATTTTTTAGCAGATATAGGATCGGTGGGGACTTTTGATATTTCATTTGTAATATTGTGTACACTGTACCTAAGACCTGTACCAATTTTCAGCTCTATGCGAATTATTGTAAACCGACCACTATTTTGTTTGTTTATTTTGACCGAACTAGCATGCTGAATTAATTATAAAAATCGCAGGATTGTGGACAAAAAGTTATTTATTTAGTGTACGATGTTTCGTCTATAGATTTAGACTTTTTCAAGTACAAAATTTTGTACTTGAAAAAGTCTAAATCTATAACACTAAATAAATAACTTTTTGTCCACAATCCTGCGATTGTTATTATTAATTATCTCGATGGACACGATATCTAATATAGAGTGCTGAATATATTTTATTTTATATAATATATTTATTTGAAAAAAAAAAAACAAGTTCTGTATCATCGGACAGCCTATATAAAAACGGTGAAGCATGTCATCCATATATACAAACACTAGGATAATACACGGTCGCTTACATAATAACCTGGAGCCTCCAGTCATTCACAAACGCGTACTTCACCACCCACACATACATCCAGGCATTTACACACACCCACACAGGCATGTGTGGTTGCGTGTAACCCACACACTGACACACGTCGTACGATTTTGTCTTTCAGTACTTCGCCGTTGCAGAGTACATGTCTTATAACTAGTGATGTGGGGAGGAAAATTTTCCACGAAATTTTTTTTATTTTTCCGGAAAATTTCCAATATCAAGAAGGCAATTTTTTAGTCATTTTTTAATAGGACATAATCGAATTTTTAACCGACGAAAAACAAAAACGGAGGAGGTTCTCAATTCGACGCGTATATTTTTTTTTTTTTTATTTATTTATTTTTTTTTTATTTATGTATGACCACGCATAACTTTTTACAGAGTAGTCCGATTTTGATAATTATTTTTTTGTTTGAAAGGGTATACCCCGAAGTTGGTCCCATATAAATTTGGTAAAAAAATTCCAACCCTAAGGGTAGGAAAACAGGGGATGATTGATTGTTCACTCACTGATTGTAATGTATGACCACACATAACTTTTTACAGAGTGGTCCAATTTTGATAATTATTTTTTTATTGGATAGGGTATACCTCGAGGCTCGTCTCATATAAATTTGGAAAAAAAACTCCTACCCTAAGGGTGGGAAAATAGGGGTGATTTATAGTTCACTCACAGATTTTCATGCTTTGTGTATTACAATTATAAATTATATAGCCACAAAAAATTATAAAATAAAAACTTTTTAACAAAAAAATTAAACCGCCGAAAAACTGAAAAGCAAAAAATAATAAATCTTTTTTATTTAACTAAGTAGTTGAACGTACGTGACAGTCTAGTATATCTAAGTAATTTTGAGTCGGCGTCAACAATCCTTCGCCGGAAATCTCTGAGAGTTCACGAGAGTTCTCTAATTTGATTTGGTTATTTCTTTTAGTGATCTTTGTTCATTGATTGTTTGACGCCGACTCAAAATTACTTAGATATACTAGACTGTCACGTACGTTCAACTACTTAGTTAAATAAAAAAGATTTATTATTTTTTGCTTTTCAGTTTTTCGGCGGTTTAATTTTTTTGTTAAAAAGTTTTTATTTTATAATTTTTACATATTTCTTTTATTAGTTAATTTGTGTACCAAAAACCAGAAAAAATAAAATTTTAAAATTTGTAATGATTCAAATTCAAAATTTAGATCCTTGATGCACGCGTGTATGTGGATTCGTCAAAAAATAAAATACATTATAGTCAGAGTGCCCGTCAGCAAAAATTTTACTGACTCATACTCTCCTCAAACTTTGTATATGGCTTCATTAGGCCTGGTCTGACACCTATTTACTCTATGACTTTTTTTAATTTTAGGACGTTTTCCCTCTGAGCTTTCCAAAACATTTTGACGATATGTAAAAATTTATAGATACTGTTTGTTTTTTTTAATTGGATAGCTTAAAAACTTCAACCAAAACGCTAAAATAATGTTCTCTGACAAATAACATGAACCATTTAAAATGTCTGACAAAATGCGAGTGTAGTGCTCTTACCACTACGCTACACCGCTCGGTAAAATTATCAAATAGAAATTAGAAATATTTCTCAACTCTTAAATGGAACACGCTTGAGATGTAACGATGAGAAAATCTTTATTACGTAACAAATTTATTATGAAGAAAGCAACCTCTTCGTAGATAGTTTTACCCGAAGTCGCTATTAAAAATGAAATACGTCTTTGGTCAGGAAATTAAGTTACGTGTTCAGACAACATTTTCTTCGAAGAAAACACTTTTCTCTAAGTACTCAATCTCTTCATTTTATTATAAAGATAATTTATGTATTTAACGTTTAACACTTCACTTGCTTTTCAATTTACTATAGTTTTATACACTTTTTATTTTTTAATTATTTATTGCCATCTTTAATAGACGGTTGACCTGTTAAAGAAATATCGTTATCTCGTTGAAGCGCAAACCTCGATTCGCTAGTCGAGAACCTCTGGTGACTCCAGAGGTCATCGACTAGAGAAAATAAAACCAAAACATGCCCTAAGGACATAAAGAAATTTCAATTAAAAAATTGTTTCTTACTTACAGTTTTTGAATTGAAAGGATCCCGCACCAAACTTATGGAATTTGGTTCTCGGTTAAACTGATCGAAAATGGTTTTATTTTATAGTTTAAAGGTCACTAAGAAAAAGTGTCCGTGGGCGCATAGCCTAAAAATCAATAGATTTTTAGCTACAAATATGTTTAGCGAGATTTTAGACATAGAGATATCCCTTGAATTCACAATCTTAAAAAATCCTAAGCTCTAGAAATATATTTTCGAGTGCGCTGAATCCGAATATTAAATTATTATTTTATACAGGGTGGCACCTTCCAACATTACCTAGTTTTCGACTATTTTTCTATTTCTAAAAAAAAGCACAAAAGTTGAACATGTAACATGTTTAAGAATTCAATGGATATCCCTATATCTAAAATCTCGCTAAACATATCTGTAGCTAAAATTCTATTGGTTTTTAGGACACTTTTCCTTAGTGACCTTTAAACTATAAAATAAAACCGTTTTCGATCAATTTGACCGAGAACCAATAAGGTTTGTGCGAGATCCTTTAGTGTAAAGGGTCATAGAGTCTTGCCCAGGGCCCCAAAAAAGCTAATTACGGCTCGATGTGCGCGGGATCTTTATAAGAAAAAGAAAAGGTGAGAAAAAGTGGACGTGCAAGTTTAGTATCGCACGTGTTCGGATTAACGGTATACAGAAAAAAAAACTTTAAAATTCATTGAAACGTAAGTTGAATTAATTCCGAACGAATACACTGATTGTGGTATTTGTTCAGCCGAAAGGGCAAACAGTTCCGTCCGTCGCATTAAACAGATTGCTGCGGCTGAACGAAGACAATCTCCGTTGTTCCGTAGTGCATCATGTCTGCCAACTAACACTGAAAAACTGTTGCGAGGCTTCCGAGCGTTATATAAAAAAAAGTTTTAAATTGGTACGACGTGTATACGATCGAGATTATCGCTTTAAATTGTGCGTTATTGATAACACAGTGGCGTTCGTGATCATCGAATTCTATACGGTGACAGGTAATTGCTCGTATTCCTCTCGAATGAAGACACTATGACTAATTTGGAATGATTTAACCTTATAGACGGAGCGCTGGCTACGGAGAAAATGGATGACTCGGTGCAGAGCTGAAAATTTGCAGAATAGTAGGAGATAGTACAAGCAAGTAGGGAAAAAATTGCCAGAAGGCTAGGCGGAAGATAAAGAGCCGCCAGAAGGCGCTAATGTTGCGAAAAATCAGTGCACTTCTGGCAATTTCTATACTGTAATTCAAACTAGATTATATATTATATAATATATTATACATTATATAGTTATAAGGGCATACTGAAAATTCAAACATGATATAATAATTACATTCGACAAATATTCAAAATTATTAATGACATTTTGATAGAAATAAAATTAAATAAATTAATAAAATTACGTTGTTATAACAACGTAATTTTATTAATGAAAATATATGACGACGAATTTTATTTCTATCAAAATGTCATTAATAATTTTGAAAATTTGTCGAATATAATTATTATATGATGTTTGAATTTTTAGTATGCCCTTATAACTATATAATGTATAATATTATATATAATATATAATCTAGTTTTGAATTACAAAATAAGTATAGAAATTGCCAGAAGTGCACTGATTTTTCGCAACATTAGCGCCTTCTGGCGGCTCTTTATCTTCCGCCTAACCTTCCGGCAATTTTTTCCCTACTTACTTGTACTATCTCCTATTATTCTGCAAATTTTCAGCTCTGCACCGAGTCACCCATTTTCTCCGTAGCCAGCTCTTAGCCATTATCACTTGGCAGTCGGAAATGCATCATTTATTATGTGAAGAATTTTTATTTAATTTATTTTTATTTATTGTTCTAATCAGGGTGGGGGGGAGATGTGGCTGGAACTTTTGCCTGTTGGCTCTCATCGAGAAACGATAATACCTGTACCGGCCATCTTGTTGAGGTTTTCCATGCTTTCTCTCAATAATCTATACTAATATATAAAGCTGAAGACTTTGTTTATTGTTTGTTTGTTTGAACCCGCTAATCTCAGGAACTACTGGTTCGAATTGAAAAACATTTTTTTGTTGCATAGCCCATTTATCGAGGAAGGCTATTGGCTATATAATATCACGCTACAACCTATAAGAGCGGAGCATCAATGAAAAATTTATCCGTCACACTCTAATGCTCAAAATTTACCTACCTTATCCTAATGTTCTAAAATTCCTTCATTCGCCCATTGCTATTAATTAGTTGAAGTTCGACTTACAAAGGTTCTACTGTATATTCAGATTTTTTGTTACATTATGTATAACATTTGTTCGTAATGCCAACTCACCGAGTAGCTCTTTCGCGAAATTCACAAAACCTACGTAAAGAAGTTTCACTCAAACAAAAAAAAGAAATATACGTCAGAAAAAAAACGTAGCTCGATTTCGGCTCTCGGTCGATTTGCGTCGATCAATTGGAAGTTTACTTATATATTTTTTTTAGTAGTTCCGCATATTGCCAGTTGTTTTCCTCTCAATAAATTACATAATTCTTGATTGATGGATTGTATGTCAGCTCTGACTGATGGAACCTGTACAATATGTGCGCACCCCAACATCCCCAAATTGCTCCGCTCACTCACGCCTACATGTAAACATCGCTACATCGTCTGAACAAAAAAACATTAAAGCTCAAAATACATAACGTTCTAATATTGATTTGTTCTGAAATAATTCAGCCTTTTACATAACTGCATGACTTACATAATTTTGAGGGAAGCGTTTGGTTTGGAAAAAAGAAAAGCAATTAAATTTTTTGATGAACGTTTTGTTATCAAACTTTCTTTAAAAGAAAAATAATGTGCTCCTATTATATAGTTAGTTTTTTTTCAAAAAATAATTGATTTTTTTAGAGTTTACTCCTTAAGAAACGATTTTGAGACCCAGTACGAAAATTTTATGAGTAGTGACATCAATCGGTGAGGCGTTACGCTCCACCGCTTCAAGTGTGACGATACGCTCGTCCGCATCAAAAGAGACAAACATAATATATATAGGATTTAACGTGCGAAAGAATGAGATGAAATAAGAAGAAGTAAACTCAAATCGTGGGTCGGAGCTGACACACACACATTTTTTTTTAATTGTTATATTGTTTTTAACACTCTTTTATTAACTTCACCTGTATGTATCTATCTAATGGAATCTTTCAACATAATTTATAATATTTATATTTCACTCATTGTCCGTTGTACCGAATTGCAATGGGTTACGTACCTCGCATCATATAAACCACGGAAATCTTATGGGATGACTTTTTTGTCCGTCTGTCTGCCTGTCCGTCAAATTTTATTTCTCAAGAACTAATACTAAGTCTCACCGCACACGGATCAACTTTTTAATTCAGAGAATCTAAATTATTGGCTATAGCAGACAACTTTTAACAATTAGTGGATTAATCTCACACGAGGAGGGAATCCCATCACGTCTTACCAAGTCTCACTAATGGGGATGGGAGGGGTTCACATATGGGAAAAACACCTCACGTAGTTAATAAACGTCCCCTTTGTTACCTGTTTATTCTTCACGGTGGACATTTTTTTATGAATTTTTTAAAATAAATTATAGATAAAATATTTTATATTAAATTAGAAATAAAATATTTATTTACTTTAGGTCAAATTGTTTTTTTTTATATATGAAAACCTAAAAATTACATAAATTTTATAATGCAAAAAAAAGAATTATTTCAAAATGAAAAAAAACTTATACTTGAAGGTCCCACCGAGATTTGAACTCGGATCGCTGGATTCAGAGTCCAGAGTGCTAACCATTACACCATGGAACCTCTTGGATAGCGTGCTCTTACGAACGGTTGCCAGGTATGCCGCTTGTTTAGGCAGACGGCAAATTGCCAAGTAGTGTAAAGAAATAATAAAAATGTTTAAACTAATAAAAAAAATCCTTTATCTTTAAAAATATTTTTTTCATTCAGTCAACACATCTAAAAAAATGTACTTAGTTTGTTTTTATATATTTTCATAGAGTAAACTTGACACTTTATTGTGTCGTATAAACCTATTGTAGTTATAAAATCATAAAATACTTGTAACAATGGTCTCGTCAAATTTTTTAATTTAACGAACAGTGACAGATAAATTTTAGATTATAGACGCTCGACAAGTGAGGTCATTAGCGTCTTTATATGGGCAAGACTGTTATTTTTTGTTAACAAGATAAACACGTGCTTGGTCGTTTTTTTTTTTTTTTTGGAAAATTATAATACAGTAAAACGTCGTTTATTCGGCCTTCGCTCAACCGAGTTTCCGCGTTATCCGAGCCAACGGACTTATCCAAGCACTTCGCATTAATCGAGGTGTATGTTCGGATAATATCGTAAAAACTCGGATAAAACGATTGAAGCATTATGCCTGTAGTACTGTAAAATTCTCTCTCCACTACTCTACTATTTAACTATCCTATTTTAATCCTCTATATTTAATTTCCGTGTCACAATTTTGGCCGCGCTAATCTCTAAAACCACTGAATCGATTTTAATGAAATTTTGTAAATGTGTCTTACTTGGTGCAACTTACGCTATAGGATAGTTTTTATTAAATATTTTGTACAAAATTACGGTGTTTTCTCAAAAACTGTTTTAGTAACATGTAACGACATCTGATAGAATTTACTCAAAGCTATTAGTTCAGAAGCAAACAAAAAGCAGTTTTAGTACTAATTCGCTCAAAGTTATTAGTTCAGAAGCAAACCTGGTAGAATTTGCTCCAAGCTATTAGTTTAGACGTCGGGCCGCAAACGAAATATTCATTTTGCAGAATTATATCTATCGCACCCGTGTGAAACCTGGACGGACCGTTATACGTTTATATTATGTAATAAAGATAATGCTGTGAATCGTTAAGTCAAAATGAACATTTATGTACTTTTTAATATTTTTATAAATTTTATCTGTATTCGAAGCACTATAAAAGGTTGATCTTTACTATATTTTTAAATGCTCTTTTTATTATAGCCAAGTTAGAAATGCAATATCTGAAACCTTATTTCAAATGTCGGCAACAAATCTTTCATAACATTTAAAATGTACAACAATTTACAATGTAATCTGTAGTTATTTTCGAAAACTAAAATAGCGTTCATAAAAGCTATACCATAAATTTTTTGGACTGTAATATTTATTTGTTTATTTAACACTTTTTACGTATAGATTTGTTTTTTCCGTCCGATAGGTTAATCCAAAATCTGTGTCGCTGTTTTTTCTATATTACACGAAAACACGAGAAACCTTTGCGCATGCGCTACTGTTCTATTCTAATATAAACAGAAATTCTTTAAGACAACCGATGGCTGAACACATTTTGCTTCACCTACATTGAATTCGTAATTCTTCGGATTCGATATCGGCCGACGCGGAAGAAAAGCAAATACCAAGAATAAAGGCCGCTGCACACAAGGCTAGAAACGCTGCTAGAAATGCTGCTAGCCGGTAGGCTGGATACGAAGCTGGAAATGACATCACTGCGGGCTCGCCTACTAGCTCAGAAGACTGGTTTTAAAATTAGAACAGGGGCTACTTTTTCTTGCTAGATTTGCTGCAAGAACCAATCAGGAAGCAGTGTCTTGTCACGTGGGCGACTTGAACAAACGCCCACAAACCAACACGGCGTCATTCAGTCAGACAACAGAAACGTTTTGCTCTGTGTTTATATTCGAACTGTCACTGCGTGCGCACTAGATCTAACCACAAATCAAGCTTGAAAAGTAGTCTCGTGTGAAGCGAGCACACAGCAGCAATCAAGAAAACCAGCGCTAGAAAACTAGTAGGCAAATCTAGCAAGGAATCTAGCAGCGTTTCTAGCCTCGTGTGCAGCGGCCTTAAGATACTGTAGGTTCCTACATTTAAAAGGAAATCGGGCTTCCCTTTCCAGGCACCTGCATTATAATCTTGACGTATATGCTTTTCTTCCGATGTTATCCGACATCGACCGACACCGGATCGGGGGAATAAGGATCCCATGTAGGCGAAGAAAACTTTATGGCCTTCAAATGCATTGAAAGGTGTATCAATACATACTTGTTTTTGGGGGAGTAAGATAACTTTTGCATTCCACTATCGTACATCAAAAGTCTCTTGGAAAACGCTTTTTAAATCGAAAATAAGCGAAAGTGACGCCATCCTACGCGATAATTGTGAACTAACAGTTTGCCAACAATACGATATTCAATTACCGAATTTTTGTTGTTCTATGCACTGATTACTAACAGTAGTGTGGCATAACGCGATCGGAATTGACGCTTACGACTCGCGTGATTTCCACGCCCGCTACGCTGTGACGAGGAAACGTCACGCTCGTTTGCAGTCGTCAACATTCAGCCCTTGTTGCACAATGTTCTTTTTAACTTTTTTCCTTACTGTTGCGTCCAAAACGATCCATTACACGTAAACGTTCTACTTTAAATTCATTCCTTTCATCGTAATATGATTAGCGTGTCGTATCGTATTCTATAGATATGTTATTCAGTAAAAGTCTATATGAGATTAACGTTACGTATCTAGGAGAAACAACAGCTAAGAAGATAAAGACAAACTAATTAAAGTACATAGACGAGTTTATCGTAGAAATCTACCATAATAATGTTGCAGCGAGAAGAGATCAAAGTGTAAACAATACATACTAGTGGTTGCCAAGTAGTCGAAATTTGACCGTAATTCATTCACATTTTAAGTTTGAATTATTATTATTGAGGTTCTTATTTTATTATGTGGATTTCTCTTGAATCGACTGATAATTATTTTCTAGCTGTTAGTACATCATCTTTATTAAAAGTTTGATTTGCATCCAGACGAAAGCCTGACCAGTCAGTTAGTTATTATAATACTATATTGTCATCGGAACTACATACGTATGCAAAATTTCAACTCAATCGGATAACGAGAAGTAGTTGAAAACAAATATACGGAGTCAAGCAAAATAAAAACGTTTAAAAAAACATTGAGATCGCCATTCTCAACATGTCTATTCTCTAATAAGAGCGTCATATTAAGTTCCTCCGCCGCGTCTGTCTGTCTGAACGCGATAAACTCAAAAACTACCGAACGGATTTTCATACGGTTTTCACTAACAGAAATAACGATAAACGATGAAGATTTTTGTATATAATTTGTAAACATTTTGTACAAAATAACGGTGTTTTGTAAAGAAAAACTGTATCCGTATCATGTAGCGACATCAATTAGGCCTAGTTTATATGAGAGTCGTTCAACGCGCGTTGGCCCAACGCGCGTTTACAGTTTCTATACAATAATTGTATAGAACTGTTTATATGATAACGCGCGTTGGTGGCGCGTTGAACGCGCGTTATCATATAAACAGTTCTATACAATTGTATAGAAGTTGTAAACGCGCGTTGGGCCAACGCGCGTTGAACGCTCTTCATGTGTGCTAGGCCTTATGCGGGCGCAACTGGTTACGTTCAAATGGCGCATCACTGTAGCACACCAAGCGACAACTAGCAGTATGAGCTGGCGTGCACTGTCACGTAGCGACATCAGCTCAAAGCCATTAGTTTAGTCATTTCGGCTTTTCTCAATGAAATACATTTTACAGAATTATCCGCCAACACAAAATATATCTATCGCATCCGGGTAAAACCGGCTCGCCAGTGTTATACAGTATGTAAACACGTAAGGTGCACATAGGGAAATTAACATTGGGAAAAATGACTGGATCAGAGTGAGCCTTGAAATCTTGTTTTCAATTTGACAGATAATATTATTTTGCAAAATGAATGTGTATACTACCGAAGAAAATATTCAAATGATTACAACATAATCGGACTTTTTTATTAATGGAACATTAAATTCCCAAAAATACTTAAATATGGTGCGAGATCAAATATCTCCGCCTATTCGTGTTGAACCTAAAGACATTGGGTCACTGACTTACCAAAGCGCATACGTCATACCAGTCAGACAATTTTTTAATGAATTGTTTCCAAAAACAGATGGAGTTGTTTTTTTGTTTTATTTTTGTACAAAAAAAATAAATAATGATTTATAAGAGCTTTTTATTATTAAAAAAGCCAAGTAAAAACAAATAAATCAAAATAAAATAGAAATCCTCAAGATTATCACGATAATTCAATAGAAATAACAATTAATGCAGTCATGGCTAACTCTGATCCAAATATTTTTTCCCAATGCTAATTTCCCTATGTGCACCTTACGTGTTTACATACTGTATAAAACCAACCTTTCAATCACAAGAAAACACCTGGCGTTGATGTTTTCTTGCCACGGGAGGTATATTGTGGGTATGTGTGTTTAGCATCTTTGTAACAAGCTATTTATTTATCACACTTCATTTTAAATGTTCGCGCCATTAAGTCAGACTGCGCACTCACACTCCTTATTTGAGATATTAAGTTGTCATTTACACCAGAACAAGTTCAAGAGAGCAGACTTGCTGTAAAGTCTTTATCTAAATTTGCATCTCTATAACTTTGTGTACTTGTTTATGATTTACAATGCTGTTTAAACTTCGTTTAATTTTTTTTTCGTTGAAGTTATAGCAACGTTTTTGAATTACAGATACTTTAAAATTTTCTTTAAAAACTTTTTTTTTAAATGCTGAGGTGACGCAAACTAATTTACAAGACTTAAGATAAGAAGTTTTTTTTTTAATTTAATTTTATTTTATATCCGAAGTTTTTCGTGTCTCATGGCTTAATTTTTGCATATGGAACTTTTTAAGTTAAATTGTTAAGTCAAGAATACATGGCCGGAATTTAAAGGATTTATATAATTTACTCAATTCTAAAGGTCTTTTAAAACTGCTCGTATTTTTAAACGGTTTTATTTAGCTTGACTCCGTATTTTGTTTGTTTCAAATCTTGCGACAGCTTTTTCAAATACTTCCCGTTATCCGATTGAGTTGAAATTTTGCAAACGTATGTAGTTCCGATGACAATACACTATTATAATAACTAACTGGCCGGTCCGGCTTTCGTCGGGATGCAAATCGTATTTCAACTACTTCCCGGTATCCGATTGAGTTGAAATTTTGCAAGCGTATGTAGTTCCGATGACAATACACTATTATAATAACTAACTGGCCGGTCCGGCTTTCGTCCGGATGCAAATAGGACGGTTTGCTTAATGGAGCGGCAAATAAACAAATCTATGTAAAACATCCCTGTTCCATGCGTACAAACTATGGCGCTTATATTATATTTTAAAGTATAATGAATCAGTCTTTAAATTTTGAATTTATATGGTAGAATCAAATCGATTTCCGAATTTATAACGGATTACGTGCGTGTACGGCCGTTTATTAAATTATTGCATGCATACTTAACTTACAATTACGTTTTGCCAAAACGTAAACAATGCACGATTAGCTTTCGGTCTACGCAGGCGCAGCTTACGGAAACCATTTCATTTTCCGATGCAATTTATATGCACAGCATACACTATCAAAACGGATGCGTGGTTCCATTGATCTGTAAAATTTTTTAGATTGTTTATATAGTCCAGACAAAATAGGTTCGAATAATTCGTTAATTATAGAAATATTCATACTTGATGGGATTAAGTCCTGATTTTCTGTAAAACCAATCTTCTAAGTCAACGCAATCAAAAGATACGGCCGTTTATACCGCATCTTTTGACACTCGCAAGGAAAACAAAACCTATAGGCCATAGGGTACTTCCCGTTGACCTAAAATCATGAAATTTGGCAAGAAGCAATGTCTTATGAGCTATGTGCAAGGAGGCGGAGTTACAAATTTTTTGATGCGAGCGTTTGTGGTGAGCACTAGGGGAAACTTCAAGCTCAAATTTTCCGTATGTCAGTGAGCAATGTTCATTAAAAGTGAAAATAGTTATGATTTTATGAAGTTTTTTTAATTACAAACAAAAAACATGGGCAAAACTAAGCGATCTGCAAATGCTTGTTGTGTTCCGGGCTGTTGCCCTGATGGCGAATTAAGTAAAATAAAGACCATTGGCGCCATAATTTGACGTTCCGCTATCAGTGTAAACAAATTAATTATTTACGTCAATATTGATAAATAAATAATTCTCACATACCTTTTATGTTATGCTATTTATATAATGGTTTACAATCTGAATTTTATGGTACCTATATAAAATTAACATCAGTTTTCCTAATTACATTTTTTTTTACACATCATGGCCAACTAAAGTTTTTGACTTATCACCATAGAAACACGTCGCGATTTCCATAAAAAGTGAGTTAAATAATTCTCTATTACCCACTAGCGGCGCTAGTAGGCTTCCCTCTACTTGTGCTATAGGGCCTATAGCACGAGTAAAGGAAAAAATCCGAAAACCGTAAAGTAATAGTACCTATATCACAAAAACAATATTTTTTTGCGATTATATACTTATTTGTAACTTCGATATAAAATACGGATTCATTCCTTTTTCAATTACCACAAGTAATAAAATATTTCTAATTTTGATATGAACTGCTCCAGATCGTTTGTATGGAACCTCAAGGCGCGAGTTCTACTCGCACTTGCCCGTATTTTTATTTTTTATTCTGTTTGCCGGATTATCACAAAATGTGATATTGTGTACAAAAGTTAATAACCAATCGATGCAATCCTAATTTTATTATTTTTTTTTTATATTTAAAATTAAAAAAAAAAACTGAAATGATTTGCGTAGCAGGTAAACAGTGTATTTTTAATAATAAAAAAATGTTCACAAAAAAAGTTAAAAATAATTCCTAGGTTCCACCGAGATTTGAACTCGGATCGCTGGATTCAAAGTCCAGAGTGCTAACCATTACACCATGGAACCTTGTTGTTGTTGATGCGTTATTTTATTAGCGATTGTTGCATCTAGCTTTGCGATTTTAATTATCTATTTTGTAAATTGCTTATTAGCGTATTTTATAAATTGCACTGTTTCGTTAATTCGGCAAAAACAGATTACAGTCGAATGGAGACTATAGTAAAAGGGGCAGTTAGTTCAGTATACAGAATGTCCCAAAAACAAAACTGGTGAATATCTTGTAACTAAGATACTGTTGTGTATCTTAGATATATTTTATTGTGTCCAATGGCGTAGATATCGGAGGTAAAGAGGGTAATTACCCCCCAGGATCATAATAATAAAAAAACAAAACTGAATATAATACGAATACCTGGCTAAAAAATAATATTTAGAAATACTTTTTGAAAAGGAATTTGTAAAATTACAAAATATCTACGCCCTTCATGGTATCATTATCCAAAAATTACTGCTCAAGAGTATCTCATACTTATAACTTAGGAGACATTTAAAGCAGCGTTTCTTAAACTTTTTCGCCTACAAATCTCTTAGACCAGAGGTTCCCAAACTTTTTTGTCTCGTAGACCACTTGCCATGTTTTTCGGTTAGACCCCCTGCTTAACTGATATTGATTTTTTTGCAAGTTCATTAATTTCAAATGTATTTTTGACAACCGGTATAGTGCTACTCACTTTGAACGATTTAAATTTATAACGGTAGTGAAATATAGTGTGAAATGTTTAGTTTTATACATTTATTAATTAGATTCAAATTAAACGAATCAAATTAAAATTTACTTTCAGTTACATAAAATAACTAAGCAAAAAATAAATGCTTTTAGTGTGAGGGATGAACCTCATGCTTTAATAATAAATTTTCGACATTTGGCATCAATTTTAGATTTTATTCTTAAATCTCTTCGGTTAACGATGTCCAGTTTGTTTCTTTTATAGACCACTTTGGGAATCAATGTCTTAGACCATGCTTCGGCGACCTATGATGCGCGGGTCAACAAATGACCCATTTGACACTTTCCGCAAATAATTATATAATATTTAAAAATAAATTATAAAATATAAACATGCAAGAAATACTTTGAGAAAATATAAATAACAAGAATAACATTTCGTAATTAATGTTTATCTTATTCACTGTTTTAAACGAAAATATCAATTCACCCGAACCGTGTTTTTGATAGTTACAAAATTTGATTGATTTTGATCCGCAGTCAAAAAAGGTTGCCGACGTCTGCCTTAAACTTTTGAGATTAACAAAAAAATTGAAAAATTGAAGTGTCTGTAAATAATGTCAAAATAACAGCTTTTTACTAAATGTATATGAAAGTATATACAGTACTTATACAAAAAAAAAAACAAATTCAAACTTCACTGCCATTTCCCTCTCAGACTCTCGTCCGATTGTATGATCGGAGTCGGATCGGATACGTGTATGACAGGTGTGTCCCGACCTTTACCGGCGTTCAAAAATATCTGCTGCTTGTTTTAAACCGTCCGTTTTCAAACGTGTTCGTTCAAGTCGGCCCGCGTGTGTGAGGACGCAGTTAAAAAGGACGGAGGTTTTGTTCGACTCTGTAACGTTGTAGGATCCATCAAAGCAGATCAGATGATGCCACGACTTCAGAAAAACTGAACGAAACAACGCCTAGTGTGTGGATATGGTCGTTGTTCGTGTTTGCCCATACAGTTTTACCCGTGCGGTTAAAACTGCCAAAAAAGAACGAGGTGTATGGGGGCCTTAAAGGTGGTGATATCAAATTTCTGAAATACACCCTGTATATAGAGCCAACAATTCGAAGTCATCATTGCATGACATCGTATCGCATTATTTGCAACAGTTGGTATTTATGACTTCGTGCTCGACAATTTCATTCGGATGTCAACTGCAGAGACTGTTACTTCCATCGATATTATAAAGTTAATCTAGAACGACATTTAGAGCCACATTTGAACGCAGTTGAAACTCGAAACAGATGCTCACAGTGTTTCGGCACCCCGCACCCATATTGTAAAAAAAGAGGTGCGTCGGCTCGTGAATACACGACGGAAGTATTGCTTTTTACACAATTTATACTAATGTTTTCAGAGTACGTATAACAAAACAACAATATTATTAAATAAATCTATACTAGTACTAGCGGTCCCGCCCGGTTTCACCCGGGTGCAAAAGAACGAATGGGGAAGGAAGAGAGTACGCACATTGATCTTAGTTCATGATGATCGGAGTTACCGTTCAAAAGTTTTTGCCGATAAAAAGCACTATTACACTTTTTTTAAGTAATACATTTCTTTTAAATCAATAATTACTGTAATTAATAAAATATAATAAATATTTAATTGAAAACACTAGGAAAATTATTTTTATAAAGGTAGGTACCTATAGTTGTAACAGTTTTCAAATGAGATATTCATTAGATTTAATTAATTTTAATTAGTCGTAAATAAAATTAAAATAAATTTAAATGTAAGAAAGTAATGTAGAAAATGAAAAAAAAAATTAAAAATATATTCGCCCAACGTGGGGCTCGAACCCACGACCCTGATATTAAGAGTCACGTACTCTACCGACTGAGCCAGCCGGGCTTCTGAATGTGCAACTCTAATATTGGTATATTTAGTTACGGCATTTCACCTAAATAGGAGCTTATTTTTTATATACATTTTGCAACATTTTTCATTGATGCTCTGGTCTTATTGGTAGTAGCGTGATATTATATAGCCTATAGATTTCCTCGAGGGCTATCCAACAAAAAATTGTTTTTCAAGTTGAACCAGTAGTTCCTGAGATTAGCGCGTTCAACCAAACAAACAAACTCTTCAGCTTTATATATTCTAATACTAGTATTATAAAGAGGTAAAGTTTGTAAGTTTGGATGTATCACTTTGTTTTCGAAAAAATTGTAAAATTACTCATTGCATTTAATCATAAAGGCATATCTATATATTTTACAAGCTTTTATTTATTTTCGCCTGTCCCGGTGTCTGTATGTCTGTCTATTTGAAAACAAATCTTGCAAGTTAAATTTGACCCACTTCACGATTTCCGATTTAGCTGAAATTTTGCATACGTATGTAATTCCGATGACAATACAGTATTATAATAAATAACTGACCGGTGTGGCTTTCATCTGGATGCAAAGCACACTTTTAATAAAGCACATTAAAAACTTAAAAATAAAATCTCGCAACAAGCTTCTATATATCATATAAATTGTATAATGTAATGAATGATCGGCTTTGATTTAATTTAAAGTTTAGTTCTTCTTTTAAGTGCATTAAAAGCTTGTTTTTAAAAATGTTTTTTACTATTAAATTTTATTTATTATTGAAAATACACCATACATATACCGTGTTAACGTATTTATGGTATTATGCAAAACTGTTTACAGTCCTCAAAATGTTTTACAACTTAGTACGTGACGTCACGTTTACAGGTGAACGAAAGATGAGAAAAGCCGACAATACAGATTGTTATATATACGTACCTATTTCATTGTTAATCCTTGCAATCGGTTAGCTACCCGAATAAAGCGATCAGTGAAATTATGAAATATTGCTGACAACTCACAATCAGCAACCATTAGGAATATTGAATGTTGATTAATCTGTCAGAAATGAAATGAGTGAAATTTCCATCATCAGCATTTTTTTATTGTATTAAATTTCAATCAGCTAATTCGATCAATTTATGTGCTTACATTCTTTTTCTACGCTTATTTTTAATATTGAACATCCTACGAAGTGACACAAAAGATTAATTTTCTTGAAGATGCAGAAAAAAAAGATTTGAGCATAGGAATTTGACAGGTAATCATCGGCCATGGCCTTTAATGAGGAACCATCTCGATATTTATCTGGAATTGTTGATGGAAACCATGGAAAACCTCAACAAGATGGCCGGTAAAGGAATTACCGTTTCTCGGCTAGAGGCAGCAGGAAAAAGTCCCAGCTACATCTGCCCCCGCCGGGATTCGAACCCGGTACCTCCCGAATGCGAGTCTAGTGCTCTCACCGGTAGAGGATAAGGAGAACGATCTTATATAGGGATCAAACTGAAAAACTGTCCATGGTATGCAAAAAAGTAATTTTTAAAATATTCTATTTTTTAACTGAAGATTTTTCATGATCACCTGAATATTTAGGTGTGTGTCTGTTATTCTGGCACAGCGGGCGACGACTTCGTATTTTTTCGACCACAACCTGAGGAAGTAGAATTTCGTTCTTTAAACGTTCCGCATTGTCGTAAAAATCACAGACCGTATAAAAATTATACGACCATTACGTTAATAGCCTCTATATGGCTCATTTGAGCCAATATTGTTAATGCGTCGAACGTTTTTTTTTTTTGCAACTGGTGCTATAATCAACTGTAAGAGAAAAGTCGATTTATAAATTTTATCGGCTTTTTACAATACACGTGTTTTAATATCTTTTTTATTTGACATTACATGTTTATATGAAAATGGATATTTTTTTGTATACCTATATGAAATATGTTTAGGGGAGGAAGGGGCCAGTTGTAACATTTCAAACTGTGTATAAACTTGAAAGAAATAACCATAGCATTAATAGGTAGACTGTTTTGATAGATAAGTTTAACTAAGTATTGTGTTCAATCGAAGAATAATTGAAAATATTTGTAGGTATAGATAGATAGATATAACATTTGGTACAGTTATACAATAATTGCAAATCAATACACACAAATTAAAATTTATGAATTAAATGTACTACACACAATAGAAGCAATTATCCGTCAGCATACATATTTTTTTTAATTTTTGTAAATTATACTCTTTTACAAAAAAAAAAGTTTGAATAGTTTTTTATTTAACTTGAAATTTACTATCGAAAACTGTTGAGGTATTTTTTTCTTCAAACCCAACCGGATGTGTACATCCCTTTTTTTAAATGATAACATGTTTTTTTTTACATTTTGGAAATCATTATTTTTTTCTCTATAAATTCATAAAAAGTTGTGATCAGGTAACATAAGAAAAAAAAAAAATTGGTTGTCTGTAAAGTCGGCTTACGGACGATAGTTTTACGTGATAACGTCATAAAGAAACATTGATGAACTCTCTGACGTCACGAGAGAAGAGAGAGAAATGCGTACAAGCCGACGCTTGGGCCGATCGTGCCTCTCTATCGCTTATAACGCGCTCTCGCTTGCACGCTCAGGCTCAGGCGGAACGTGACACTTTTTCGTGCGTGCAGCCGGTGTTTCATCAATTTATAAGACGTTATCACGTCAAAATCCGTAAATACATACAATCATACATAGACTGCTAAACTCATATCCCTTCCTTTTGGCTTCGCCGTAGTCGGGTAAAAAAGCGGATGCACTCTCTCCGTCTCTTCGTGTGAAGTCCAGTGGGACATTTATTGAGTCGTCCATAATTTCACTATAAAGGACAAATTAAATTCAAAATATTGCGTCAAAGGTTTCAAATTAATTCTAAGAAAACCAGTGTTAATACTTATCCCTGTTCTAACTAACCCCTGGCTCCCTTACTTGTTTCGAATACAAAGATGGAACCTACAGACGGTTTCGATTTGTTATGTAAGTCAAATTTTCCGGAACATTGAACCTTTTTGTTAATTTATATTGTAACGTTGCTTTGATGTAGGCAAATAAAATTGCATATTGACATTTTTTGTTGATTCTTTTTCAATTTTTAATTAAAATTCTAATTTCGAAAATTCAAAATGACAAACGCAGTCGACTGTTCAAATAGAAATTGATGAGACAGAAACTAAGATCATTATAAAGCACTTTTTGATATTTGTTAAGATCACAATTCGTATAGGGAATTTTAACAAAATACTGTTTATTGGTAACATTTGGTACTTCGAAGATGACAATAAATACCTATTGTCGAAACGTCAGTACAACAAGTGCAATTTTAATAATCAAGTAACTAACGAACGTTTTTGGGTATCTGAACACAAAATCGAAAACCTGGCTGAAGGGTCTAGCCAAGCCGTGAATATTTAAGTTTGCAAATTTAAAAAAAAGTGTACATATATTAATTTTGAACGCTTATCGAAAATCAATCAGATTTCATCTTGTACTTGGAACCAAGGTCACTAATCCGTCTCTATAAACACATCAAAGGTGCCACCTCGGAATTATGTATATTATAGTTTCTCTTTATTCTTGTGCCTATGCGATTTAGAACTCTTCTTCTACTGCATATAACTATTAAAATTATCATATCTTAAAAAAAATATATTTTTTTAAATTTTTATTAAAATATGGACGTTGGCAATATTGATACACTATATTGATTGAATTGTGACATATTCGTGTGTATCTTCTTCAGGAACTTTACAAATAAACTAAAATTACAATTTATAATTTTTGCATGCAAAGTTGGAGTTAGCAATATTTAAGTAATTTTAAGTTGGTTCGTTGGTTCTCAAACATCTTTGGTACCAGTGAACAGGATCGTATTTAAATTTGAAACCCTAGTAATTTAACTCTTTAAACTAGTGCATAAAATATAGGTAATGTTTTCATTTTAGGCGCTCTTTCTCAACTGCAGAGACTATAAACTGAATAGACTAGGGATGTGCGTATTCTCACAAAAAAATCAAGTATTTTAATATAGAGTAACTAAATACTCCACTCTACTAGAAAACAAACTAGTTATTTAATAACTCTAAAATTGAGGATTTATTAAATATCCTATATTTAACTCAAAAACCGCCTATTTCTATACTTATACTAGCGGCCCTGTACGTGCTTCGCTACGTATAAAGTGAAATAATAAAACAATTTAATTGGAACATCTATCTATCTATTTTATTAATTGCTAGCTATTTTAAAATATACATGGGCGTATATGTGTGTATGTCGAACACTCCGGCTGCGCCGTCGTGCTCGAAAAAAAATAGGGTAGGTAAAGTATTCGTGGATAACTGGTCTTTAAAACACTTGCTCTATTTCGAGCACTCCGGCTGCACCGTCGTGCTCGAAAAAAAAAGCATTTGTTTTAAACGATATTCAGTTTTTTTACATCCTCGATCTAGATATATGGTTGTTAAGTTCGTTGCGCCATCTATTGAATATTCACTCAATCCAGTCAACAGGTATCGCCATCTTATATGGTTGTTAAGTTCGTTGCGCCATCTATTGAATATTCACTCAATCCAGTCAACAGATAATTATGACTGTCAAGGAATAGACAAATAATTTGCAATAAAATAATATTGCGACTATAAATTGAAATGTAAGCTATCCTATCTTTCAAGTTGGGTCGAATTGCACACGGTGTGCAAATCAAATTTAAAATCGGTTCAGTAGTTTAGGAGCTCATCGGGGACAAACATGTGACACGTAATTTTTATATATAAAGATTATCAAGAGGACAAGAGGTAAAGTTTGTATGTTTGGATGTATAGGAGGTAATTTCCGAAACTACTCATCCGATTTCAAAATGTTTTCACCAATATTTAGATTGAACCTTCAAGTTGGACATAG
This sequence comes from Xanthostigma xanthostigma, assembly GCA_963575645.1. NCBI lineage: Eukaryota > Metazoa > Arthropoda > Insecta > Raphidioptera > Raphidiidae > Xanthostigma > Xanthostigma xanthostigma. The sequence goes on from OY754470.1 coordinate 44,044,851, forward strand.
GCTATATATTATCTCGTTAAAATATAAACGCTTCTCGTGGAGACCAATTTTGCAACGTAAGTCGACGAAAAAACAATCTACAAATTCGGGCGAAACCGGACTGAGCTGTTAGTAGTAAATATTCTGCTCAATTTAGAAATCCAGTTTTTTTTAAATACTTGAATTGATTCGTAAAATGCGAATATTTATTAAATACTCGAGTTGACGTATAAAATTAATCGATATTAAAAAAAACTCGAAGATCAAGTACTTTATTCGATTAGACTTCACAATCGAGTCTTTATTTAATAATCGATTTAAAAATGTATTGTTTTTAATATACTTGAGCTGAAAATCAATTATTTATTTATTAAAAACCGGCGGTTCGTCCCTGTTTCATCTGGGTGCGATAGATATAATTCTGAAAAATGTATTTCGTTTACGGCCCGGCGTCTGAACTAATAGCTTTGAGCGAATGTTAACAGATGTCGCTACTTCGTACTAAAACAGTTTTTTTTGCTTGCAAATTAAAAGTTTTGAGTAAATTCTATGAGATATTACTACATGTTACTTAAACACCGTAATTTTGTACAACATATTTAATAAAAACTGGCCTATAGCGTAAGTGCGACCAAGCAAAATTTCATTAAAATCGGTTCAGTGGTTTCGGAAATTAGGGCGGATGAACATCGTGACACGAGATTTTTATATTTATAAAGACTGAGTACGACTCGAGAGAGAAAATAAACTTTACAAATAGTAGGTACATCCCTAGCGAACACACTTTCCAAGTTTTATGTTTCTACATGACGTCATAGTATGACAGTGTGTAATAAAACCAGTTGGTGCTGTGACAAAGGATTTATTCAAGCTTTAGAGTCTCGTTCAAATAACTACAATTACGAAAACACTGCATCATAGGCGTCGATTTTCACAGAAATGCTTGAAATGACGCAAAGAATAACTATGACAAAAGGAAAATTACTGACACATCTTTAGAAATATAATATTACATTCGATTCTGTTCGATTACACTGGGTGTACAAGATCCACCTGTCTGTATTCTATATCTGATTTCATAAAAAATATAAGTACACTATACACTACAGAAGAAAAACTGTTTTACTCAATTGTAAAAAAAAAACACAAAAAAAATGGTACCGAGATCGCCGGGATTGAACCTGTGACCTTTAGGTCCACTTCACCTCTCACCCACCATAGCGCAACATTGCAATGCACGTATACCATATACTATTTCTGTATATTTGCATTTGCAACATTTCCTTACGTGTTCAATTTCATGAATTGCGTGGTTTCAAGCTAGATTTCGAAATTAGAACAGGGACTATTTTTATGCTTGTTTCTTTGTTGGCTTTGAGCGAAAAAACAATCAGAAAACATCTTGCGCGAGGTGGCGTAGTGATGAGAGCACTAGACTCACATTCGAGAGGTGCCGGGTTCGAAGCCTCTCGCCGAGAAACGGTAATTCCTATACCGGTCATCTTGTTGAGATTTTCCATGGTTTCCCTCAATAATTCCAGATAAATATCGAGATGATTCCCTATTCAAGGTCATGGCCGATTACCTGTCAAACTCCTGTGCTCAAAATTTTCCTACCTTATCCTAATGTCCTAAAATTCCTTCATTGCCCATTGCTATTAATTAAGTGGAAGTTTAAAAATGTAGAGAATAACAGGAAGTGTGATAGATGGAAAATAGTAATGGTGCAAATGACGTCTGTTATGACATAAAGTCGAGAAATGGACGTTAAACGCATTATTATATCGAGATAGCCAATAAATAAATAAATTTATTATTATTATTGCAGATCGTCTGCAAGGGCACATACCGATGAGCTATCAGTTAATAGTAATGATTCTTACGATGAAGGAAGGTTTTTGGTTGAGGATCATAAGTAAATAAGCTTTACCAATGTTTCGCTAGTGGCCAACGTTTTGAAAAATTTATTTTCATCTTCAGGGCCTATGAACATGTATATATGTTAATATTTAGATCATAATATTATATCTAACAGTTACAATAGACCCTGAAGATGAAAATAAATTTTTCGAAACGTTGGCCACTAGCGAAACATTGGTAAAGCTTATTTACTTATGATCCTCAACCAAAAACCTTCCTTCATCGTAACATTCTATTGGATCAACAATACTTTATACTGAAGTAATAATTCTTTCGCGATCCTGAAAGTAAATATTTGAATGGAGCCAAAATACCATAAATACTGATCGTGAATTTTAAAATACTTAACTAATACGTGAGGTGTAAAATATGTAGGATAGAGATTACTTATTTTAAAATCGGACTCATCGATGCCAACTCTAGTTTTCATTCAAGTCAAATTCAGCATCCGTTTCTATTTTCATTCGCGGTAACAACGTGTTGGCAACATTTAATGTGATCACTAAATACCAATGCTATACTTAGTTTTTATGGCATCACGGGATAGCTAATCTATATGAATTGTGATGTATTTATATAAACACATACAGTAGAATTCTATTAAATCAGCGTATACGGGGTTGTGGAAAAAAAGTCAAAAATATTTAATGATATAACTCCCATTCTTAATCTAAACCAGACCATACACGGCATGTAATCACCAGAGCCGTAGCCAAGATTCTAATTTAAATTATAAAATAGGTAAATAATAATAATAATAATAATAATAATAATAATAATAATAATAATAATAATAATAATAATAATAATAATAATAATAATAATAATAATAATAATAATAATAATAATAATAATAATAATAATAATAATGATAATGCGTTTAACGTCCGTTTCTCGACTTTATGCCATAACAGACGCCATTCGCACCATTACTAATTTTTTTTCTACAACACTTTCCGTTATTTTCTACAATTTTTAAACTTCAACTTATTTAATAGCATTGTGCGAATGAAGGAATTTTTAGGAAATTAAGATAAGGTAGGCAAATTTTGAGCATAAGAGTTTGACAGGTAATAATCGGCCATGGCCTTGAATAAGGAGTCATCTCGATATTTATCTGGAATGGTTGAGGGAAACCATGGAAAATCTCAACAAGATGGCCGGTATAGGAATTACCGTTTCTCAGCGAGAGGCAGTGGGAAAAACTCCTAGCCACATCTGCCCCAGCCGGGATTCGAACCCGGTACCTCTTGAATGCGAGCCTAGTGATCTCACCGCTACGCCACCCCGCTCGATAATAATAAAAGAGGTAAAGAATTTTTTTAAGTTAAACGGTTTAATTGTACAATCGATGTTGTACTAAAAACTAGAATTATGAGTCACCATAGAGGGCTTTGACTGAACGAAAATAAAATCGTGGCGCGCATTAAGTAGAAAACTTTCATTTGTTTTAAATTGGAAGTCATATTTAGCTTTCGACTGTTTTCTACTACCATAATGTAACTATCAATGCGCCCCACGATTTTATTTTGGACTCCTATGGTGACTCATAGCTATTTTCAAGTTTTTAGCACATCATTGATTCATGATTGTACCATAAAACCGTTAAATTTGAAAAGCTTTTTAAGCTAATTTATTATCTGGTCGAACCCTGTACATATTTATGCATTTAAAATTTGACTGAATTAAAATAAAATCGTGGGGCGCATTTAGTATAGAAAACTTTCATTTGTTTGAGTTTTGAAATCATATTTAGCTTTCGACTGTCTTTTTCCTAATTTATTATCTGGTCGAACCTGTACATATCTATGCATTCAGATACAGTAAACATACTATGTATGCAATGTTTGATAAAAGAGTTTTCATTCGTTTTTTTTTACAGTTTTCATGTAGATAATAAAATTTTCCCTTTCGCGTCTCTTTCTGCGTTTTTTCTCTCTTTTTGCAGATCGTGGTGTGTAAAACGGAAGCCTTCCAATTTACGGACGCCGTTTTTTCTCCTTCTCTCTGTCAGTTCAGGTATATAGAAGAGAGAAAGATAGAGTGCTTGAATGGGAAGTCCCGAGTTGATTTTACGTGTTTTTGTTTTCATCTCTGCTATAGTCATTATGCATTCAAATAAACTGAAAGGTATAAATAATTCAGGAAGATATATACATACCAACACACCTTTTTTTTATTTGAAATGAATTCATTGTGTGATTCGTTGAAAATGGGAGTCGTTTTTGTTTATGGAAACTTTTTAATTAAGTTAGTTTACTAGCTTTAAATATATTACATTTTAATGATTTTTAAAAACGTTAATTCATAATATTCATTGCTTTTCCCATAAAAAAACTCGCAGGGCGGAACCCTGTCCACAAAATTGTTTCGCTAATTGGATGTACTGGGGTAGTATAATGCGCATCATTATGTGAATTTAATCCATTTCTCCGAAATTATTAAGCGCACAGAAAAAATGATTTGAGCTATTTTATATAGGAAATTTAGCGGACTTTAATTTTGTATGGGGTAACGCAAGCTCTACATTGAATGGTTTCCGAGATTTTTGCGAAAAATTGGAATAACATACCGATCTAACACCTTCTCTTCTTCCCTTCTCCGAAACCCGATAGTTTTTGTGCGGATACTTTTTACCAAATTCAGAGAAAAGTGTAATAAATCATTTCTGACAAACAAATCTTTTTTTTTTGTTTTTTTTTTGGATTTTACGTTGGTGTTTTTTTTTTAATTTTACTGCACTATTGTTCGCGTACCCTGCGTTATAGCAAAATATATATTTGCGTGATGTCTTTTTGACATATTAAAATTGAAATCAACTTATCGATGTTTTTGGAGTTTACTCCTTAAGAAACGATTTTGAGATATAAGGCCTAGTACGAAAATTTTATGAGTAGTAAAATCAATCGGTGAGGAATTACGTTCCACCGCTTTAAGTGTGGCGTTACGCTCGTCCGCTTCAAAAGAGACAAACATATATCTGTAGGATTTAACGAGCGAAAGAATGAGATGGAATACAACGGAGACAAACATATATATGTGTAGGATTTAACACGCGAAAGAATGAGATGAAATACAAAAGAGACAAGCATATATATTTGTAGAATTTAACGTGCGAAAGAATGAGATGGAATACAAAAGAGACAAATATATATATATATATCTGTAGGATTTAACATGCGAAAGAATGAGATGAAATACAAAAGAGACAAGCATATATATTTGTAGGATTTAACGTGCGAAAGAATGATTAGGAATACAACAGAGACAAACATATATATCTGTAGGATTGAACGTGCGAAAGAATGAGATGGAATAGATACATTAGGTACACAGTGTATCTAAGGAGTAAAACTCCAGTCGTGCGTCGGAGCTGACACACATACTTTTTTTTACGTTTTGGAGATAGTTCAATCAGATTCGAACCTTATCTCTAATACGATTTTTTTTTGCTTTTATTACCGTATAGTGAAAAAACGGCACATGGAAGTAAAAAAAAATGTTTTGAAAAACTCGGCATGTGTTCCATTTACACATATTATGTTTTTTTTCGTCAAATCCTCCTTAATATTTTATAACGAAACTTTCATTTTTGTGATCTTTCAAACCTTCTTGTCATTTCCAGAAGGGATTTCGTCGAGGCGATATAATTCCGGATATATTTTTCGACACGAGTTGTGTACGTTCTTAAATAAATGTGTTTTGATCAACATTTTCTCTATTTGAAGAGAACTTTTTACAAAAATAAAAGCATATTTCATATATTTTATAATATAATTATAATAATAACAACAACAATAATAATAATAATAATAATACATATAATAGTAATAATAATGAAAATAATAATAATAATAATAATGCGTTTAACGTCCGTTTCTTGACTTTATGTCATATAACAGACGCCATTCGCACCATTACTATTTTCCATCTATCACACTTCTCGTTATTTTCTATATTTTTAAACTTCCACTTAATTAATAACAATGGACGAATGAAGGAATTTTAGGAGATTAGGATAAGGTAGTCAAATTTTGAGCATAGGAGTTTGACAGGTAATCGGCCATGGCCTTGAATAGGGAACCATCTCGATATTTATCTAGAATTGTTGAGGGAAACCATGGAAAACCTCAACAAGGTGGCCGGTACAGGAATTACCGTTTCTCGGCGAGAACCAGTGGGAAAACTCCCAGCCACATAGAACCCGCCCAGATTCGAACCCGATACTTTTAGTTTGTTTTTGTTAACGTTTCTTTTTGTAAATAAGTATTTTTAACCATCAAAGAACAGTTTTGCCAGTTTTGTTACAATAATAGTATAGATGTGAGTACATGAAGGGGTGTACAGATGATAATATCGATCGAACGCTCTTGTGGCATGTCAATTAAACAGCATTTGATAGTCCTTTTTGTTACGCTTGGTTACCTTGATTAAACGATAAATTAACAGTGACGACATGCGCACCCGTTCACTTGTTTGTACATTAATAAAGCACGCGGCGACAACAAAAGAGCTTTGATTAGCTCTTCGCAGAACTGTCGTTCAATGAGAATTCGCTTAATAATCGACTACATACGCTGGGAATCTATGGATAGTATGATAGTCTATAGATAATATACTTAGGAAGATGGATTTTGGGAGAAGGAAAAGTTCCCACTGCACTCAGACCTACAAGCACAGGTGGATCTATATAAGGACATGCAAGTGTCAAGGACCCACAGCATATTTATTAAATTATTACATAAATTTTAATATTTTTTCATTAGCATTGATATTGTAGCACAAAAATGGTTAATATTAGTCATTGTCAATGTTATGGGTGAATATGGATAATTCAAATCTTTGATTAACGTCGGAATAGAACTCTTCAAATAAATAAAATTGTCGACCAATTTTTTTCAGACTTTTCAGACTATATCTATATTGACACAAAAAAATTGGTTGTCTGTAAACGGACGATAGTTTTACGTGATAACGTCATAAAGAAACATTGATGAACTCTCTGACGTCACGCGAGAAGAGAGAGAAATGCGTACAAGCCGACGCTTGGGCCGATCGTGCCTCTCTATCGCTTATACCGCGCTCTCGCTTGCACGCTCAGGCTCAGGCGGAACGTGACACTTTTTCGTGCGTGCAGCCGGTGTTTCATCAATTTATAAGACGTTATCACGTCAAAAATAAAATTATAAATCAATATTACAAAAGATGATAATTAATTAACTTCATTCTATTATAAAATAAGTAGATATATACTAATTAATTTTTAGATTATTTCTGAAGAAGATCCAAATCCGGATTGAAACGTCATCTTTTGTAATATTGATTTCTAATTTTATTTTTTGTGTCAATATATAGTCTGAAAAAAAATTGTCGATAAATTTATTTATTTGAATATTGACAATTTTTTGAGTGGATAAATTGGCAATGTTTGGGTTAATTTAAACATTGTTATGGGATGCATTTTGGCAACAATATTGACAAAATGGAGCCCTATTGGACATAAAAACCCCTTGAAAAACCTAGAGCTGTCCCTGCCTACAAGAGCCTATTTTGACTCCCCGAAAAGTCCTGAACTCTTGTGAGAATACTCAGTAATGAGTCTGATGAATCTCAAAGTATTCAATTGCTTGATTTCCAAGAACGCTTTCCTACCACCTCATTGTTAGTTATTGTTGAGATTAGAGATGCCACGAATATTCGGCTACTATTCGGTATTCGGCCTATTCGGCTACTTTTTTTAATATTCGGTATTCGGCCGAATGTTGCGTACTATTCGGCCGAATGCCGAATATCAAATCATGGGGAAAAACGCACATATTACTCAAAAATATGCGATTTTTTTCTTAATAGTATTATTTTGTAAAGCTTTTGGTGAACAAACAGTGATATTTTTTAGTAATAAGGACTATTAATAACACAATTTGATGTAACAATGAACAAATAATGCGTGTCGTGACACGGTCTAGTTGTGCAAATGAAACAAATTTTCCCGCGGCTTTGCTACCGCACGCTCCGTAATGGGACAAGTCGTAACCTGTCACTCGCTAAATGTACACATAATTTGCCGAACATTCGGCCGCCGAATATTCGGCGCTTCGGCCGAGAACATGACCGAATATTCGGTATTCGGTATTCGGCAAAATCACTATTCGTGGCATCACTAGTTGAGATATATCTCCTAACAGTCCTGAAGGCAATCAAAGCTTTTAAAGTCACATTCTCAGATCGTCATTGTCTTCCGTCACGGTCGCAAATTTCGTAGGGCTACTTTAATAGATAGGTCGATCACAATAGCTCTGTTACACCCTATGAATGCATTTTTCTGAAAAATATTTCACAAAACTGAGTTGTAAGAACATACTAAAGTCATTTTTTAATATAACGCAAAATAATGCGTCGACATCAATGCTACTGCCACTAACCCGTTCGAATGACATGATTATATAGGGGAAAGATGGGTAAGAGTAAAATTGCCTTTAATTTTTTTACAGGCATTCTCGTCACAGCAACAAATTCATGCAAGAAGAGTTAGGTTACAATAAAGATTGCACTGCATATTCCGGATTAGACAATTGTTATTGATCCATCTTTCCCCTAGTAGATATCGACACGTTAATAACGACTCGGTTGGTATGCAGATTGGACCTGAATTAACGACAACTCCGTGGCTCCGGTTATTTAATTATATAACAGATGTTCCGAACACAATTACTGTCATCGATGATATTATTGTTTGTGACAACTGACAGGGTGCATTGTGTATGGTGAACGGACAGGACAATAAGTGCCCTTTGAAATGTAACATGTTAATGCTATTCTTTAATTACTGTACCGTTTAATGGTTCAATGTGAGAATTATATTAATGAAAATTATATGGACGCCGACAGGATTTTTACACGCTTTATATTAGTTTCACTTGTATTTTGTAAGTTTGTATATAATATGTATGTTTGTTTGTAATCTCGTTTGGACTACAGGAAGTGGTTTATTACTATATTAGTATGTTATGCCACTACTGTAAGAGCAATCGTTGACCGAGCGGTCTAAGGCGCTACTTTCGCTGACGTCAACTCTCGGATTCACCGGTCGTGGGTTCTAATCCCGTCCACGCCGAAATAAAAAAATTGTTTTTTTTTCGGCAAATTTTTGACAATAAATCGAACTAAAAAGTGGAAAATAAATATAGGTTTAAAAAAACTAAAAAAAACGCTTTATATCAAACTAAAAAGTGAAAAATAAATATTGTTTAAAAAAACTAAAAAACACGCTTAATGCCCGGTTTACATTATTCCAGTCCAGTGATCCAGTCCAGTGCTGGATTGCAACTGGAATAATGTAAACCCTCACTGGAATGCACTGGATCCAGTAAGCATTCCAGTCCAGTAACTGGATTCGCGGTCTACTTTTGAATCCAGTGCGATCAATCCAGTGCAACTGGAATAATGTAGACGGCCAATCCAGTGCCATTCCGTTCCTTTTTTCTTAGTTCATTATCAACCTCATTAATCACTTCTTGTAGCAAGAGTGATTGAGCACGTTTGAAACATTTTCGAAACTGATCTCTTTTTGAAATCATTGTCACTGTGATGTTCACAATGAAAACGGCTTCTAAATGACTGGAATAATGTAGACAACGAATCCAGTCCAGCGATCCAGTCCAGCACTGGACTGGATCGCTGGACTAGAATAATGTAAACCGGGCATTATATCGAACTAAAAAGTAAAAAATATTTTTTTTTAAAATAAGCTTAAAACAATAATAAATAAAAAATATTAGTATTATTGTGAAAAAAGCGTGGGGCGCTCGATGTACGAAAATGTGGAACAAAGCGCCCCACGCTTTTTTCACAATAATACTTGTATTTTTTATTCATTATTGCTTTAAGCTTATTTAAAAAAATATATTTTTTACTTTTTAGTTCGATATAAAGCGTGTTTTAATTTTTTTTAAGCTATATTTATTTTTCACTTTTTAGTTTGACATAAAGCGTGTTTTTTACTTTTTTTTAAACTATATTTTTTTTAAAAGTAAACTTCTTTTCGCAGTAGTGACCCAGTGCGGCTTCGCCTTAATTTGTAGATTGCCGCCGTTTTTTCGACGACTTACGTTGCAAAATTGGTCTCCGCAGAAAGCGCTTTTGTTTTAACGCAATATAATATATAACCTGAAGGCCTATTCTAAATATCGAGGAAAATTTTGTTAAATCGGATGAGTAGTTTCGGACATTACCTCCTACATGCAAATTTAGTTTTCTTTGTAAACGTATAGTCTATCATTCCGATTTGGTTCGATCTTTACCCATCGAATTTTCTAATGAAATTTGAATTTTGATAATATAATGTAAAGAAAAATTGGTTTGGTTGCCATTCAATCTCTTGGCATAGCTATTTTTATTAAAAATCGTTGCCATGGTTACCTACCACGTGTTCCCTGTAAAAATATCTGCAAATTCATATATTATAACAATATAGAAAACCCTGTAACTGCAAAATACTAATTCGAAGGTGCCTGTCTACCTAGTTTTATGCCAGGAATCAAAATTTCGACCAAACTTATATACATATTTTACTTTCGATTAGTAATAAATTTATGTGAAAACGCGATAACTACATTTCAGAAATAAAATTAAAAACTTTAATTTTTTTTTTAAATAGCTGTGCCAAGAAATTGAATGGCAACCAAATACATTTTTCATTATTAATACATTATATTATCAAAATTCAAAACTCGATGGATGAAGATCGAGCCAAATTGGGATCTTCTACTATTATAGTTTCCTCTTAATACATTTTGAGGTATCGAATACTGTTAAGAAATTGAATTAGAAATAGTTGAGAAAATTCATGGAGATGTCAATCTCTATAAAAGTCTAACAATAATTAATTTGATTTCATATAATTTCAAGGAAAGAAACTTAACTAATTTGTTATATGGAAGTTGACTGTTCATATAGGTATATATTTTGTTACACAAGCATTTACTGCTACACAATTGTAATATGTTGACTTTGCTAAAGTGTTTCTGCAATTCAAGTCTAAACTTTTAGTATTAATTTCAATTAAATGCCTTCGAAACATTCCTGCATACATGTCGTATTACTTACTGTACTTTTAATTTATGGTGTGACTAAGAATCTCATTCTACATATTCTGTCAAAAGATGGCGAAAATATATTTTTTATTACTCATGCGGGAAAAGTGGTATCTTTACGCATGCTGTTACGGTTGAAAAGTAGCTATTTTCATTTGCGTGCGAAAACTTTATTTATCGCACTGAAATTATTGTTTGCCGCACGCAAATTCAGAGAAAAAATCAAAATAATAACTGTGTTAATGTCAACGAAACAAACTGTCATTTGAAGCAGATTTGAGGCTAAAATTTTCGATTATGGACTTTTATTCTTGACAATTTTAACAATTTTAACTGAATTTTCAACTTTTTAATGATTTAATTTTAATTTTTATTATCTAATTTATTTTTTTAATTCGTAATAAAATTTTAATTATAATTTAATTTTATTAGTAATAAAAAATAGTATGTGCAACTCGTGCGGCATTGTCGCACTAGTTGCACAATATACTATTGCACCATACCTTCTGTAAAATAGCTCTTTTACATATATTTATAAGGTAGGGGCAACAGGGACACATCCCCAGGACACAGACGTAAGGGAGGCCCAAGAAACATAAAAAATGCAGTATATTTAAAAATTCCAGTCAGTTGGACAACAGGACCATTCCGACTTCAAAAATAGTGACATTTGATATAGTATAATAAAGAAGATAAAATTACTGATTTCGCGTGAGGTGACGCGGGTAACGACTAGTATTCAATATGATATTTGCTATTTGTTGCCATGGTTACCTACATAATATGTTCCACGTCATGTAAAAATTAATCAAAGCATGCTTAACTATGTTTATTTGTGCCAAATTTACAGAACAAAAGCTGTTTTTTTTATTTTCAAAATATTTCCGAAACTATAAAGTTTAGAACAAAAATAAATAAATTAATAATTGCCGCTATGAAAAGTATACCATTATTATAATAAAAAACACCGTTATAGCATATATCTCTTCTGGGCATGCGCCAATTTTCCCCAAAAACAATAGGGCTCTTTATATTTGCATACCAAACATCATCCCAAAATTTGGTTTCAATCCGCTCATCCGTTTGATCTGTATCGTGCTCACAGACAAACAGACGCACAGAATTTTTCCAAAAGCTTTGACCTGTTAATTTTACTGTTACAGTGCGCGCGCATTGTAAAAACTCACTTTCGTCATTTTTTCGTAACGCGTCCAAAGAAGTAGTATAACTTCAAAAAGAGTGATAAAGCAGCCTGCATGATCGTTTTATTTATTCAGGCGTTTGAATATTGAAAGCGTTTATTTACCAGAACGGATATAAAAAATTAAACTGTAAGTACTGAGTTTGTGAAATTTCAAATCATAAAATATTACATGTTGTGTATTTGCACTGAACGTAATAAAAACAGAGTAGTGGGCACTCTCCATTATTGTCCTTCGGCAATTTTCTTTGTACATATTCTTTTCTTATATACTACTGCATATTGTGCATTGTGTAATACATAATATTCTTTAAAAATATGTATTTCATTTTCGCAAAATACTTATACAAAAACGTTTCTCAACTGGTGGTCCGTGGATTCTGAAAAAAACTTAGTTTTTCTTCTCTTTTGAGGGTTAGAATTGAAATTCATGAATCTGCGTCTCTCTGTTTGTTCGCTTAGTTCCTCTAAACTACACAATGGATTTTGATGCGGTTTTCACCACCATTTAGAGTATTTATTCCGGACAGTTTATGTCTATAATACATCTAATTAAATTTAAAAGCAGTAGAGAAATCTCTATGTTTTGTAATCAAGTCGTAAAAAGATGCTTTTGGGGCGCTTAGATGGCTTACGCTGACTAAACCAGAACATATACAATCAAATGATTGTGCTACAGAATTGTAGGTCTTAAAAAGGCCTACAGAAAAGTCCGCGATAGCATATGTTTATCTTCAAAGGATGATCCACTGTAACCATTTTTATCTTTCAAAATTTTGATGAAAACTAATAAGGTATTTTCGAAGCTGTTTTGGCCGATATGGTGCTAATCCTTATTCAATTAGATACCTCGGGTATTTAATTTAGATCAAAATTGACCTTTACATCATATCAGTTAAAGTAATATCTTAGAAGTTATCACCGATTTCAAAATCACTCGCAACAAAATAATTAAGGTTTACTCGCTTGGTGAGATTTGCGAAGCTATTTTGGCCGACATAGTACTAATTCTTATCCAATTAGGTAAATATGTTATCTTTAACTGGCATTTGCAAATAAAACATCCTAAAAATAGCTGATTTTCACATCAAAGTAAGTAAACAGTAAACAGAAAGGGGCGTGTCGATTGAATTTCCCCTTCACTGCGTTGATATCTGCCCGCCAATCAATAAGTTCTGGTTCCCCGCTGACAGCTCATTTATCCCACTTCTGACGGTGTCGTTTTCCGTTTTCGTGACGCTGTTGAGCAAAATTCCTCTCACCGCGGCTAAAGAAGTTTCACTTCAAGAAACAAACTATTTCAGTGGCGGCCAAAAGTTCGAGAATTACTGTAATGTGCGGCTCTCGGTATTACTTTTGAAAATGACAAAAGACATTTCGTAGAATTGTCAGAAGCGGAATATAAAGGCGGCGCGGCGGAACGAAGCTAATATCGCTACGTGCACTGCCGAGAGGTAAAAGAGCAAATAGCTTTATCGTTGTGGACACGAGGAGTCAAGATGATTTAGCCGAATGGTGCTGAATGAACGACAAACATAAAAGATTTTTCTTTTATGTAAGAAAGCTATTTTCTTCTTGAGATATCAGTTAATACATTCCGTGACAATTGAATATCAACATTTAACAATTGAGAATCTTCGCTATTTTAATTATTGTCGAACGTCCAGTGTACAGCCCAACGTCTGTAGCGATAGCACATTTATTCGAAATCTTTATACTTATATACTAGGGGCGGGTTAATCTTTTGATCGTCGGGCCACATTGCTGATGAAAATTTGACCGTGGGCCAAAAATTTGGAGAGCAAAAAAAAAGGTCCTTTCATTTCCGCAACGAAAATTTGAAGAGCAAAAAAAAAGGTCCTTTTATTTCCGCAACAAAAAGGTCTTTTTTCATCTGTTGTGGCCCTTGCTATTTACTATTTTTCTAAATTTTTTTTATGCGCCAAACTATATTGTCAAACTATTTTCGCTTTTAATAATCATTTATAAAATGCTTCGCGGGCCGGACAAAAGTCTACTGCGGGTCTGATCCGGCCCTCGGGCCGCCATTTGCTCAGGCCTGCTATAGACTAATATTATAAAGAGAGAGTGCGAATTTTGTGAGTTTGTGTGTATGCGGAGGGTAATCTCCGAAACTACTCATCCAATTTCAATTTTTTTCATCACTATTTAGAATGGATCTTCAGGGTGGACATAGGCTATACATTATCGCGTTAAAATAAAAGCGCTTTTTGTGGATACCAATTTTGAGGCGTAAGTCGACGAATAAACGGTAGCAATCCACAAATTCGAGCGAAGCCAGACCGGGCCACTAGTCTATAATAATCTTGTGTCACGATGTTCGTTTGCGCTAATCTCCGAAATCACTGAACCGATTTTAATGAAATTTTGTAAATGTGTCTTGTTTGATCCAACTTACGGTATAGGATAGTTTTTATTACATATTTTGTACAAAATTACAGTGTTTTGTGAAAACAAACTGTTTTAGTAACATGTAGCGACATCTGATAGAATTCGCTCAAAGCTATTAGTTCGGACGCTGGGCCGGAAACGAAATACATTTTGCAGAATTATATCTATCGTACCCGGGTGAAACCGGGACGGACCGTTAGTTATTAAACATAAAAAACATATTTATAAAAATTCCAGAGTTTTATTTTTGAACATTCTGTATTTCAAAGAGCTAGCGTATAAAAGATGACACATTGTGGGTATTATTTTATGAAAATTCTTTATTAATTTTTGATAGTGTAATAAAGCATTCATTTACACCTGCTTTTTGTGAAGTGGTAACATATAAACTTCTGAAAATTAATAATAAGAAAATGCTGTTATTTGTTTTAAAATATATTTGTTTTTATACAATAAATAATAATAAAACCTTTTTTGGTAAAGAATAGGTACAAACAACGGTTTATCGAGCGATTAAAAAAAACGCCATTCATATCTTCTATCACAAAAAATCGTAATAAAGTTCGGTTAGATTTTCATTAAAAAACGTTTTCGTTGATTACGTCCTGGAACTGTCCTGTCGGTTTCAACGACATCAAATTTCCAAAACATTTTCAACAAATTGCAGTTTCAGGAACTAATTATTATTCTTTTTTTTGCTGATACAAAAAAAAAATTTCAGCAACGCTATATATACAAATTTTTACAACTTTCCACATTTTTTATCCGTAAAAAAACTTTTAACGATATTCAATTAACCTAGTTTTTTTATATTTAATTAATCCTCCGGGGATCCAGAAGTCCATTTTTCGCTGGAAAGAGTCATCACGATTTATTCTTACCAATGGGTATACTATTCAGTTTAATAAATACCCGACCTTTAGAAAGAAAATATTAATTGATTTGAAAGTCGATTTTAAAAGCCTGCTCTTGCTAGGCTTCAAATAGGCCTCGCATATTTGTGAACCTTTTTCAAAATAAAAAATTTCTCTTACTTCTCTGCACTTGACATTGAATAACAGACCGCGCACACGTGTCAAACATAAACCTGCACGACCAGCACCGCACGGAACAAAAAATCTGTTCGTAGAGGTACACATGTTATTTAACAGAGTAGCGCACATTAGACCAGCACCTGCAACCAGTAGCCGGCAACGATCGTCAGCCGGTTGCCTGCAATTTCTGTCTAGCCGTGCTGGGCCGATGAAGTGTGCTAGAGATGTATCGTTTTCAGTAATTAATTGCGTTAAATTTTGTTGGTTTATGCTGCTCTAGTATGTTACATCGTGCAGGTTTGTGCTGTGCTGGTCGTGCAGGTTTATGGTTAGCAAGCGTGCGCGGTGTTTTAGTCGGTTTTATTTTTCCAATTTGAGCAGCCTATCACAACGTTACTTTGATTCCTTTGTAATTAAGTTTTTTTCGGCAGGTCTTCCCTTTCCAGCGACAAAAAAAACATTAAAGCAGTTTAAAAAATAAACGGTTTAACGTAAATTTTAAGTGCAAACTATTTTTTTTACTTTTTACTAATTTTATAATTACAATCACAAAACTTATTATAATAATACAATAAATACTGATATTTTATAGCCCAGAAACTTAAAAACATTGGCTTATCCTAGAAAACTATAATCTTAATAATGTCGATTGGTACTTTATGTTTGGATAAAATACTTGCCAAAAAATATATTGTAAATTACTATCCGTTTTGTAAATCAGATAGCTATGTCATTACATTTTTGATTTATTTAATTAATTTATTATATTATATCAATTTATTTAATTTGCTTCACATGTTGAAATCCATCACCTCATCAAGTCTATTTAAAATGGGCCCGATCGAGCCACTTTCAGGGTGATATTTAGAGGGCCCAAAAATAACGAAAAAATCTCAGAATCGTTTCAGAGTGGTAAGTTAACCCTTTAGTATAGATTAAAATGTCCTGCTACAGTTTAAACAAATAAGAAAACACTAGTTTGCGGATCTGAAATAACGAATTTTCTGACTGAAGGGTGTATTTTGGTGCAAATGTTGGATTGACAATAATATTGCAAATATAAAAGAAACTTATTATTTGATGGGGTTTATTAAAGGGTTTAATTTGGACAAAAATAATCTAGTTCACGTAGTAAAGCCACACTGCCTGTGTTAGCAAATACACTATATTGTCGGCAGGGTTTGGCACTGCGACCCGAGTTTTATCTTAGTTCATATTGCTATAAAAGCGTGTTTTTTTCGTTCTTTTAAACTCCAATTTTGATTGGAGGCAGGCATTTCTTAACACTCTGTTGTGACCTTGCATTAATTAATCACTATTGGCAGGTGTATAAAAATTCTTAAAAAATGATAATTCACTTACAATCTTTTTAATCTTTCTATAAACATTCACTATTTGCATTCATTTCGAATGATTAAATACGCAATTTGAATCCAGCAGTACCTACTGGATTATAGTTTCGACTCTTTGTTGACTAGACTTGTAAGAAAATTAATCGTTTTTTTATTACATTATTCACGTATTAAATAAGAAAAAACAGTTAAATTACAATTTACATGATTCTGGCAGCTGGTTATTTTTCACTCTCGCATGGAGTTGTTCACTCGACTAGTCATTGTGAAAATATTGAGTGTATTAATGCAATATAATTACGAAAAATTCTTCAAATTTTTGGCTCTGACCGGAGTAACTCGTTTGATCACAGACCATCCGTTTGTATTATCTATTATTCCCAATTTAGAATAAATAGATAAAATAACTGTCTGGAGATATTTTATATAATATCAGATAAATTAAAAATAGTTTTCAGATCAGTTACATAAAATGATTTACTCAACACGCGTGAGTAAATTATATAATTTCAGGGACCTGCTAAATTCGGGAGAAATAATAAATCACTTCATGTTGTACGGTAATATATTACTGCACAGTTTCTGGACCAATAGGAACGCGGTAACGATTTGTATATATGAAAATAGTATCGCAATTCAGCGAAAGTAAGGGCCATCTTGTGTGCATCGAGGGCGGTGGGTACGTCAATCAATGAAGTGATTTATTATTTCTCCCTCTTTTATCAGGGCCCCGATTACATATTACTCGTGCTAGTTGAATAAAGTATTACGTGCGACTATTGATCGAAGAAGAATATTCCACTCACGTGTTACCGCATTCGCTACGTTCGTGCGGCAAATTTCACGCTCATGGAATCTTCTCCTTCTCTCACTAGTCGCACAATATACTATTATTATTTAATTTCAATTTCTGAGCTATGCAAATGCAAAGTTTCTGGATTATGGACAACCGCAACGAGGTGCATGTACACTGCAATCAACATTAGAACAGATTGTGTTTACACTGCAAGGAACATTACAAGTATTAGGAACTGATTCACCATGTTTCATCATCCTTTGAATTTCGTAAAACGGTTTGCCTTTTGTTTCTGGCACAAAGAACCACACAAAAACGGCACCCATTACACACATCACTGAGAACGTCCAAAACGAAACGTAGTTTCCTAATGAATCGTTGACCGTTTGATAAATTTTAGGTATCGAAAAACTAACGATCGAACAAAACATTTCCGCGACACACGATGCTAAAACACCGACACTCGTTGGAAATACTTCGCCTATAAGAATGTGTGGAATACAGCCCAACCCAATAACATAGAATAATTGAAAGGCGAATACACAAACCATTGGTAATATTGCAATGCTTTCTACAAATTCGTATCCTTCCGATTTAAAATAGAAAAATAGACCTAACAATAAATGAGGAATAGACGTAAGTAAACTCGACACCAACAAAAGTGTTCTTCTACCAGACGAGTCAATTAAAAAAATACACGGTATCATTGACACTAAACTCAATGGTTCCAGTATTATTCCAGCAATTTCTGGTGTCAATTGCGATTCGGAGTCTTTGAAGATTGTATGTGAATATGCTGTAATAGCACTGATACCAGAAAATTGTTGTGCAGCAATAACGCCCATCGAAATGAACATGGCTTTCCGATTGCTTGCTCTTTTGACTAAATCCAAAAATCCTCCTTTATCTTCTTGCTGCTTCTCAATAGTTGTTCTCACCAACATCATTTCTTCTTCTACGTGCTTATCTTCTTTGGCAGCTCGCAATCGTTTCAACGATTCCCGCGCTCTGTCTTCTTTATTTTTTAATTGAAGGAAGTAAGGTGATTCCGGTTGCCATACGAACAACGCAATCAGTAAAACCGGAATGATCATGACGATGAACGCATTGCTTTGCATCGAAACGTAAGGTACTAAGCTGTATTCCAGCAATATTCCTAGATGCATAAAAATAATGCTGAAAGTGCCGAGCGTGCCGCGAATTGCGGGTGTTGCTATTTCACTCAGGTACATTGGTGTCACTGTCAACGATGCGCATGCGCCGAAACCGGCGATTACTCGCGCCGCATAAAGAAAATGGACTTCCGTTGCGAACGCAATCAGAGTCCAGGCTATGAGATACGGCACCGTCATGAGCAGGATTGTCGGTTTGCGACCGATCCAGTTGGCGAGAAGAGCACCGGCTAGGGGACCGGCGAATCCTCCGAGCGCTCCGAGCGCTGCCAACCATGACGCTTCGGCTGCGGTTAACGGTATTTCTGCGTCGTGGTTGTCCTTGAGCTTGTAGATGGTGGGACTCAACCAGCCGTAATATGCGCCGGTTGATAACATGATTAGCGATGCTGAAAATTGACACAATTTAAATTAAATTTATATTTTGGATGATAATAATAATAATAATAATAATAATAATAATAATAATGCATTTAACGTCCGTTTCTCGACTTTATGTCATAACAGTTGCTATTCGCACCATTACTATTTTTTCTCTATCACACTTCTCGTTATTTTCTACAATTTTTAATTTTCAACTTAATAGCAATGGGCGAATAAAGGAATTTTTAGGAAATTAGGATAAGGTAGACAAATTTTGAGCATAGGAGTTTGACAGGTAATCGGCCATGGCCATGAATAAGGAACCATCTCGATATTTATCTGGAATTATTATTATTTTTTACAGCAAATTTTGTCATAAAAAATCTTTTAAAAATGTATTTCAGATTTTTTCCATTATCTTCGTAAAACGGCTCAACCTCCTTAACATGTAGGAGAGTAAACACTGAATAAGAGAGAGAAAGAGAGAGATAAAGCTACTAGAATTTACATTTCGTTTCATCTCGCAGTTGATTAATAAATTAATACTTTGTCAACATTAGTGACATATCATTGATCTTTTATCCAGTTCATTAGATCATCCGTCAAAATATCTAATAACATTGGTTTGTGGGACGCATTACTATAGGTTACAAAGTCTTTGATCCTGAATTGTAAAACAGCATAACATAGCAGAGTCACTCAACTATCGGTATTTTCATGTTTGTCAGCCAATTTCTATGACCTTGGGCACAGCTGTGTTAAACGCACACTAACCGGACCTCTAACTTTAGGTACTACATGACTGATTTTTGAGTCAGAACTGATAGTAATTGTTGGCAGTCAGTTCGAGTGATTTAGATGACTGAGATAGTATAACAGAAATCATGGTAATTTGTCAGTGATCTCTTTGCAGGACTGACGGCTTGTGTTTCATGAAGCTAGCAAATTGGCATATGTTTTTAACTAAATATTGTACAGTTATTGCTAAAATATTGATGTGTCCACATGACTCTATTGCGAGCTGGCTCCGTGCGCTCCGCTCACTAAAAAGAGTCGCTCAGAGCGAGTCGTTCAAAGGAGCGACGCTAGACTGTACGCACTACACAAGAGTGCAGACTACAGAGGTGTGAACTGTCATCATTCATGCTCAGGAGTTACGTAGCATTGCATAGCACAATACACACACTCAGCTTTGAGCTCATTTTAATATGATTCTGATCTTATATTATTCGCATTTTGGATAAACTATAAAGTATAATAAAAGCTTAACAATAATAATGCTTATTGTTACATTACAATATTATATCTTTGTCAACAACGTCATTGTGAATGGTTTAAGTCACTGTAAGCTTAGTACTATAACACTTACAGTGTGTCATTCAACATTAAATGACTCAGCAAGGATAACTCCGTACGTGCAAAGTTCACTAGTGTCTCTGTGCCCTGTGCTGTGTACGCTCAGTAAATGTGTGAATGCAACAGTACAGAACAGCTTAGCACAGAGCAATGGTGCTCGGAGTAAGTCATTCACAAAAAAAGAGCGACTCGCTCCGCTCCGAGAAGGGATTCGTTCATTATAAACGACTCGCTCAGGAGCGACACATCACTACTTAGCAGTACTGAAATGACGCAGGTCTGGCGGGTCTGGGATCTTGATCTATAAGTGGTTTCCGTGTTAACTGTTTTAAAAATGCATTTCTGATGAAATCGCCTTTTTTAAACATCAAAGTGCCGGCAGTCGAATTAATGTGATAAATTTTCTATATGTTGTGGTTATGATAACCAACACTAACACGAGCAAAACCGCAGTAAAAGACTAGGTAAAATATAAAAAAACTGAAATTTTTCATTACGAAATTTGTATTACCATGATTGAGATAAATTTACAGAAGACCTGCTGAAATTGTATTGAATTTATCCTCTGAATAAAAAAGTATACAAGTGTTGGCCGCAGGGAATTGATCGTAACAGAATTCGTTCAGTTTAAAAAAAAAAAAAACAACGGGTTCAGAAACAAGGATTTTGTTTTTGTGTAAACAAGTGCCAGGTTACAGTGAATAGTTTCTGAAATTTTATCTCGTACTAAAATATTATTAATAACTTATAAAAAATCTCAATACAAAACAGTCTATGGTCGAAATTCGACCGTCATTCACGCCGCTCTGTTTTACAATGTATGAACGTAAACAATGAATAATTTTTTACAGGGTATGAACGTATGTTTCATTTTATTTAATTTAATGTATTTGTTACACATATTATACATAAATTTGATCTTTATCGAGGAAGATTATAGGCTATATAATATCACGCTACGACCAATAGGGGCGGAGCATCATTGAATAATGTTGCAAAATGTAACTCAAAAATTTGTCCGTCCGACAAAAACTTTTAAAGAGTAACTCCGATCATATTGAAATTTGGACACAACATTCATCTCGGTAAACTAAGATGAACATGCTTAATCATGTCTGTCCCCCACCATTCGTTCTTTTGCACCCGGGTGAAACCTGGCAGGACCGCTAGTATATTACATAGGTAAATATTTCCTAAAATAGTACTGTTCAAAAGATGTGAAACGTCAACATTTTATAGTCTGACGCTGAACTCCCAACGCGGCAACGCCAATACTCAATAGTGTATATGCTGCATACTATGTACAAGGAAATATATTAATTATGCGGGAAAATCGTTTTAAGCGTAAAAAAATTGCATTCAACACGTTGTGCAGCATGTGCATTGCATATTAGTGTCATATAAGTTTTGTCTATAAAAACATTAATTTTCACGCAAATTGAAAACAATTTGAATAGAAAATATTGTTACAAAAATATTTCACGGTCAATAATATCCTTGACTTTCAATACATTTACAGAGTCGGAAAACATAATTTTTTAATGACTTTTAAAATCATTTTTATTTTTCAGAATACGATTCATTATTTAGCAATAATGGAATGTAAACAATTTAGTGTTATATTATTTAGACGATTCGTTCCCAAACTGTTTACAGAAAAATTTAACTGTGCCGTCTATTTTACTTTATGTTTTACTAGCGGTCCCGCCCGGTTACACCCGGGTGTAAAAAAACAAATGGGGGGAGGGACATGGATACGCACATTCATCTTAGTTTACCGAGATGAATGTTGTGTCGAATTTCATGATGATCGGAGTTACCGTTTAAAAGTTTTTGTCGGACGGACAAATTTTGAGTTACATTTTGCAACATTTTTCATTGATGCTCGGCTCCTATTGGTCATTGCGTGATATTATATAGCCTATAACCTTCCTCAACAAACGAGGAAGATTTCTGTATATAATTTGTAAATAATTTGTACAAAATGGCTCAATATGTCAAAAAATACTGTTTTCGCATGCTTACATGGTTAACGCTGGCCAAATCTTTAGAGATACATCAAAATAATGTACTTTGATAGTTCTGCTGTGTAGATGGGAAGGTCAATATAATATTTCCAGAATAGTTTTGCACCCGGGTGAAACCGGGACGGGCCGCTAGTTACTTATAAAAACCTGTTGTAATTCTATAAAAATGAAATTAATTCAATGTAGATAATTTAATGAAATAATAGAAAATTATATACAGTATGTAAACACGTAAGGTGCACATAGGGAAATTAACATTGGGAAAAAATGACTGGATCAGAGTGAGCCCTGAAATCTTGTTTTTCAATTTGACAGATAATATTCTTTTGCAAAATGAATGTGTATACTACCGAAGAAAATATTCAAATGATTACAACATAATCGGACTTTTTTTATTAATGGGACATTAAATTCCCAAAAATACTTAAATATGGTGCGAGATCAAATATCTCCGCCTATTCATGTTGAACCTAAAGACATCGGGTCACAGATTTACCAGCGCGCATACGTCATACCAGTCAGACAATTTTTTAATGAAATGTTTCCAAACAGATGGAATTGTTTTTTTGTTTTATTTTTGTACAAAAAAAAATAAAATAATGATTTATAAGAGCTTTTTATTATTAAAAAAGCCAAGTAAAATAAAAATAAATCAAAATAAAATCGAAGCCCTCAAGATTACCACGATAATTAAATAGAAATAACAATTAATGCAGTCATGGCTAACTCTGATCCAAGTATTTTTTCCCAATGCTAATTTCCCTATGTGCACCTTACGCGTTTACATACTGTATATGTATCGGGTTCTACGGGTTATCACATTGAGAAAAAAATTCACTTAGGATCACAATCGTAAAAGTTTGAGAAACACTGATAGACATTCTGAAATTAATATTGAGCAAAATTAGTTTGATGACGTGTATATTATGATTCTTTTTGTATATTTGTACTTTTAAATCTCAAATCCAAAACATTATGTTAATCTGCGTCAAATAAATTTTGATTCACTTCTTTACTTTACCAAACAGTAATAATTTTCATACTATTAATTCTCGTGTTACAATTTTGGCCACGCCAATCTCCGGAACCACTAAACCGATTTTAATGTAATTTTGTATACCTATGTGTCTTGCTTAGTGCAACTTACGCTACAGGATAGTTTTTATTAAATATTCTTTACAAAAATACTGTGTTTTTCAAAACAACTGTTTTAGTAACATGTAACGACGTCTGATAGAATTTACTCAAAGCTGTTAGTTCAGAAACAAACAGAAAAAAAAACTGTTTTAGTACCTACCAAGTAGCGACATTTGACGGAATTCGATCAAAGCTATTAGTTCAGAAGTAAATCTGGTAGAATTTGCTCAATGCTATTAGTTCAGACGCCGCCGGGCCGCCAACGAAATACATTTTGCGGAATTATACCTATCGAACCCGGGTGAAACCGGAATGGACCGCTATTTATTAATAATAAACTATATAAATTATTAAAATGCATTTACATTACTGTTTGGTAGTTTTAAATAATTTGTAACAATAATTCTATTTTGCTTCCCAAACCTAACCTAACTCTTTTTCGAAATAACCCTAAATACTCTGCTTTAAAATACTGCCTATAGACACGAAGACATTACCATTTCCCCAATTTCAAAGAGAGTAAAGTAACTCTTAATTAAAGCTTGTTTATACTCTGCTAATGCATTTACCTAATGCATTTTTTAATATATTTAATTGACGAATCCTGCGTAATATTATTATTATTATTATTATTTTTATTATTATTATTATTATTATAGTTGTTTGGAACAATAAAGTTATACTATTCTATTCTATTCAGTAACTAGGGCGCTGCCCAGGCACAGGGCGCAGACCCTGGAGAGACGAAGAAATGACCTCCAGGACCAAGTTTTAAGATAGAACATTTTTCAAGGGCGTTGTCATAGAAGCTCGCCCCGAGCGCGTAAAAGGCTAGTTAAGGCGCTGGTTCAATTCTACTCATTCAGTACTGCTGATGCTATATTTTCTATTAATCGATACTTATAAATGATTGAAATACGATTAATTATTTTATGCCTCGTTTAAAACATTTAAAAAAACTTCCTAGGCAATACCAAATACCATATAATAGTCAGAGTGCCCGTCGGCACAAATTTTATTGACACATACTCTCGCCAAACTTTGTACATGGCTTCATTAAGCCTAGTCTGACACCTATTTGACTTTTCTTGATTTTGGGACGTTTTCCCTCTAAATTTTCCGAAAGATGTCTTCTGACGACATGTAAAAATTTATAGATACTGTTTGTTTTTTTTAATTGGATAGCTTAAAAACTTCAACCATAACGCTAAAATAATGTTCTCTGACAAATAACATGAACCATTTTTTACATGAACCAATTTTTACATGTCGTCAAAACATGTTTCGGAAAATTTAGAGGGAAAACGCCCCAAAATCAAGAAAAGTCATAGAGGAAATAGGTGTCAGACTAGGCCTAACGGGCACTCTGACTATAACTACATACCGTACATACTAAATTTAAAATAACAACAATCAATTAATAACAACACCTATCAACCGTCTACAAAATTATTTGTTGTGACTGTATATAGTAACAGTGTCAATTTTCATTAATATATCTATTGAAAACAGTACAACAATTCTCATATTACAAACCTTTCATCAAAATGTATATGTTCACAATTAAATTTGGTAACGTAATTATTTTTTGGAATAGTGCAGTTTTTGAAAAACTTACCTGTCAAAGCTGCCGTATATTGCGGTAAGACCTGGCGGTAACAATACTTCATGTTTAATTTGACTAAAACTATTCTTGGATAATTTAGTTAATACACGTGTCCACTGGCAAAGTTGTACAACTTACAACGCCTGGTCAATTAGAGTGGCCATATTAGTAAGTCCATATTTGATATATGAAATCAATGAACATTGTTAATTATTCCAACCGTTATCACGAGATTAACTCAGCATACTGAACGTTTCTTTGCGTTGCGGAACACTTTAACATCAGCTGTCAATAGTGATATTTTAATTTAAATATTAACAATTTTGCAACTTGAATATACTATGATACTTATAATAAGCACTCTTTCCGAAATGTAATTATTATATAATTAATGTTTAATTGTTATACTCGGAGAATTTTAATCCATGGCAGTTTAAATAGGAAATAAAAACAATTAATTAATCATTTAATGGAATATAAAAATAGCCCACTTTAATAATCCAACGATGACAAAATACTGACAATTAATTTGAAAAATTTTATGTTCTTTTATTTTAAAATTTCTATTTTTACTGGCTTAATTTACTACCCACTTAAATTACAATAAAAAAACAACAAATAAACAAGCCATTTTAATAATGCTTAAACAAGTGTGAATCGTAAAGTTGTTTAATAGCGCCGTCAATTGTTAATTAGTGTTTTTTTCTGGTAATCAATTTCCGTGACACGTTTGTTTATAATTTTTGACTGCCGTAAAACTGTATGTTTAAAAAAAGCACACACATTTTTCTCACTGTACAACTTTTGAATTGGAATTCTAACAATTGTTCAATATTTATAGTTTTATAAAATTAGTAACCGGTTAAAACGTTGACCGATTAGTAAATTAAGTATGAGTGAGTCCCCACTTTTCATATTTATACCAGTTTAAAAGTAGGTATGTTGCGGTAAATTGATATCAATTGATTGCCCAATGCAATAGTATTCTCGGGAAATACGTTGTTTTCAACGCATAATATCAGTACGTATTGCTAATTTCCTAAAGCAGATGAACAAAAAATGACTCAATAAAGGAATGAGGAAAACTATTTCTATAATGACTTCTGAATTACACACTATTAACCAGGATGTTAAATATTATGCATTTTGTTGATGTTAACTATTTGCGATCTTTTCACCCAGTTACTCGAAGAGTGACGAATTTACCACAATGTAAACATAGTTGATTTATTAATGGTTGACTTTTAACAAATGAATAACGCCTGACTATTCTATGGTGTGAAAAAAGATTTGTAATATGGTGTTTCGTGTAAGTTTTACTTTAAACAAAGTTTTAAGTTAAACGCTTTTATTGTGCAATCGAAAATGTACTTAAAATTAAAAAATAAATATGAGTTGGCATTGGAGGCTTTGATTAAACTAAAATAAAATCGTGGAGGGCATTTAATAGAAATCTCTCATTTGTTTGAGATTGGAAATCATATTTAGCTTTCGACTGTCTTCTTCGACCATAATGTAACTATAAATGCCCCCCACGATTTTATCTTAGTTTAATTAAAGCCTCCTATGGTGACTCATATTTATTTTCTAGTTTTTAGTATATTTTCGATTGTACAATAAAAGCGTTTAAATTAAAAGTTTTTTACGTGTTTTTATTTTTAAAGATTTGGAACAAGGAGCCACACAAAGCCAGAAAGACAGCCACAAAGAAATATACGGATTCAAGCTAAATAATAGCGAGAGGTGTTTCTGGATCATACGAACCTAAAAGAAAAATTATAAATAAATGAAAAGTGATACTCAAATATTTCTAAAACGTTTAATTCACCTATACTAGATCTAAGCAGCTTACATTCTAGTATCACATTTTATATACTTACCTTACCTTATAGATTCGTAATATAGCCTAAGCTGCTGCGCACGTTAATATAAAAACAAAAACAAAAAATAGCGAGAGGTATTTGGAAAGAATTCCGTGGCATAAGGATCAAAGCAAAGCAATACTGAACATTTATTACTAGTAATAAATGCTAGTTTAAAAAGTTCAGTATTGCTTTGCTTTGATCCTTATGCCACGGAATTCTTTCCAAATACCTCTCATTAACTTCAATGGATCACAATTACTCTATTTATTGAATAGAGCCAAATTTTAAATAATAGCGTTTAAAAACGACTGTCGTCTGAATTTCTAAACGTCAAAATGTAACATTTTGTCTTAACTTTGTGCTTTTTAATTATTTTATCTGCTAGATATCTTTATCTGAAAGACAACCCTCTGGAGCTATTTTCATTAAATATTAAATATTATACAACGTTCAAGAAGATTTTGGTATATCAAATGTAATTTTTATTCCTTTTGCATTATTTAAAATTATTAATTTTTTCAAGTTTCTTCATTTCTTTGCTAGTGTTAGCCACAGCGATTTTTTCGCGCTTGTCAAATAAATTCTAAATTTCTTCTTTATTTCTATGGTGATTTTTAACTTTCATTTAATAATGTAAACTCAATAAAAATATAGGTTTCTAATTTTTACATTTTTTACGTGCTACCAACTTAACCCGACCTAGTGAGAGTCTATCATACATAAAACTGTAAGTATATTTGCTCAAAATTTACGATCCTAGAGATCCCGCGAAGGAATAAAGCATAAAAAAGTGTTTCAAAATCGGTTGAGAAGTTTAGACTCACATTATAAAACGCGCGTCAAAAAGTTGCACGTATGCGTTGACCCTTAACAAATCATTTGTTGTATTAAACCGTGTTTTGGTGCTAATCTTTTCATAGGAACGATTAATACAATTAACAATTTAGATTTGAATCACTCATAGTGTTATCTCAATTATACAACTATTTGGAAAACTATCAGACTTGTCAACAAGTTCACAATGTTATCTTTAAATAGTGTGAACACATACGAAGAGCGGAATGTATAGTACACCACAAAAATACAAATAATTGTAATTATATCAGTAGATAACTACTAAACGAATTAAGATTTCTATTTATTTATTTCTCTGTTTGAGCAAAAACATAAAGTTATGTAAGAGACGTCGCTTCGAGCGGTCCTTTTGATATTTAGTTTTAACGATTCTGGAAAGGACACTGTCAGATTTTAGTTCATGTGTTGCTCGGAGTAATGATGGAAACGAAAAGATCATTTAAATAACAAGTTTTTCTTTTACATTAAAATTATATTTATCTTATAGGAAAACAGTAATACTACTTCATCAATATTGATCTTAATAATTAGTAAGTAAAGCTATTAAATGTATTTATTCAACACGCGTGAGTAATATGTAATTTCGGGACCCTGCTAAATTCGGGAGAAATAATAAATTACTTTATGTTGACGCGTAGAGTGCTAATAATGAGCCGTACTGTGAGATAATGCATTTTCTAGACCAATAGGAACGCAGTAGCAAGCCCAAACCGTTAAATAATGAATAAAAAACTGCACAGTTTCTGGACCAATAGGAACGTGGTAGGCGGTATTGTATATATGAAAACAGCATCGCAATTCAGCGAAAGTCATGGCCATCTTGTGTGCATCAAGAGCGGTGGGTACGTCAATCAATGAAGTGATTTATTATTTTTCCCTCTTTTATCAGGGCCCCGATTACATATTACTCGTGCTAGTTGAATAAAATATTATGTGCGACCATAGATCGAAGGAGAATATTCCACTCGCGTGTTACCGCACTCGCTAAGCTCGTGCGGCAAATTTCACGCTCATGGAATCTTCTCCTTCTCTCACTAGTCGCACAAAATACTATTATTGAGTCTCTACAAGTGCGACCCTTGAATTCTACACGACCAACTTCCTATAGTATGATCAATCTATATATACTAATATATAAAGCCGAAGAGCTTGTTTGTTTGTTTGGTTGGTTGAACGCGCTAATCTTAGAAACTACTGGTTCGAATTGAAAAAACATTGTTTTGTTGGATAGCCCATTTATCGAGGAAGGCTATAGGCTATATAATATCACGCTACAACCAATTGGAGCGGACGTTACGTCGGCTACTCTGTTGGAGCGTCGACGTTACTTTGGAACGTAGTTACCTCTTGTCAGATCAAAATGATCATTTTAGATGGCTGGTTACAGTGATTTTTTCATCGTGAAGTTATTTATTCCCCAGCTCTACGTAGTACAGACATCCTATCACGGACATCCTGAAAAAAATGACGCATGGATCGGAAAAGCGTTGTTATTTGCATAACAAGCGATTGGTCAGACATACACAGTTGTGATAAATAGGTAATAATAAAAAAATATTATTCAGTGAACAACACAATACAAATTATCCTCATATAATATGAAATCATGTTAAATGTTTTCATTACGTTATTTTCTATTTAAAATATGTTAATTCATTATCATCAATGAAACGCCGGTATGTGAACATAGTAAACATACAAAACTCAATTGATACCATCAACGAGTTTAAAAGATTTGACGACGAATGGCGTGGACATCAATTCGAGACAATGTCTAGTTTTCTAAAACGTGCTGAAGACCACACGGTAGAAGTGGAACTTTTTGACTACTTTGCCTACTCAACCGTAATGGCAGTGCCAATCGAAGGAGTTGTATTGTTCATGAATAGTGCGTCTGTAGATTGTGATATAACTTTCTTAATCTATCATGACGCTTTTTTATTATAGAATTTTCACATTCTCAATTTGTTCTCAGTTAAATTGATCGAAAATGATTTTATTTTTAATTGAAAGATCACTAAAAAAAGGTGTCCATGGGCGCATAACCTAAAAACCAATAGATTTTTAGCTACAGATATGTTTAGCGAGATTTTAGATCTAGGGATATCCATTGAATTCACAATCTTAAAAAATCATAAGCTCTAGAAATGTGTTTTCGAGTGCGCTGAATCCGAATATGACATTATTATTTTATACAGGGTGACACCTTCCAACATTACCTAGTTTTTTAAAAAAAGCACAAAAGTTGAACGTGGAACATGTTTGTGAATTCAATGAATATCCCTATATCTAAAATCTCGCTAAATATATCTGTAGCTAAAAATTCATTGGCTTTTAGGCCCATGGACACTTTTTCTTAGTGACCTTTAAACTATAAAATAAAACCATTTTCGATCAATTTAAGCGGGATCCAAATCCCATAAGGTTTGTGCGGGGTCCTTTAGTAAACATACTGCTTAATGAAACAGATTTACTTGAAAATTTTTCAAATAATATACCTACTCTTCTCGGAAAGCAGAGGCGAGGATAGCTCTTGTTGAGACACGTGAGTTTCTTTAAAAAACAATTGCGGAGTCGTGTCGATGCGATGACGTTTTTATATTACGGTTCTAAATGCTGTTTCTTTGTTTATTATTTGATTATAACTTTGAAGATATGTCACTATTTAGGAATATTTATCCGCCATCAAGTTTCCGCTTATAAACAATAAATTCAGTTACCAAAACTCGATGCCAGTTTAAATTAAAACAAAGCTTACAACTGAGTATTAAGCTGCTACTTTTGACTTAATACTAACCTCCCCAGCATCTGCCAACCTACTATGTTTGCTACCCACTTTAATTTTTTTTTTAATCCCTAATTCAGATTAGTTTGTCGCCGCGTTAAATACTGGCCAAAAAAATTGTCTTTGATGGAAACAAGACGTGATCTTCAGCATTGCGAAAAGAGAAAGGAATTATTACATAATGACGAATTTCGTTAAATAGATTGTTATTACAGATGTTTGACAATTAGGGTTTTTTTAAACTGTATTTATAGAAACATATCGAAATGTTTAAAATAATGAAAGAATAAAAATGTCGGGAATACCCGATAAACGCTTTGCGGTCATTCTTTTATCATTTATATCATATTATTTTTGTTTGTTATTATCATCGATATAGGCACGTAAGTAGTTTGTTTTTTCATTTTTTATTGTTTCAAAATTCTGAAAAAAATGATAAAAAAAACTGCGCGACTTATAACATAACGGTTTTTTTGTTTTTTTCCAAAATCTCGTTTTAAATAATTTTTATCAGCGTTTTACTAAACTTATACTAAATCTATATAGGTATCTATTTGCAAAATAATTTCATAGAAATCGATTCAAAAGGACGACATATTTAGATTAATATTTAAAAACGATTACTTTTAATTATTTCTTTATATATTTATATAGATTCCTATAATTTTTTTAAGTTGAGAAATCATGTCTAATACTTATGGACAATATGGACAGTGTCCATAAGTTTATCCATATGAAAATATTCTTAGGAATGTGGACATTTCATGAAGCTGTCAAACAATAAAAAAACCATCTAATGCTCTCAGTCGCACTCATATGGATTGTGTACGTAGGTAAGCACGTATTTTATGTAACTTTAGAATCTGTTATCTCTAAAAGGGCACCGCTGTCAAGCTAGCAAATTGGCATACGTTCTTAACTAAATATTGTACATTTACTGATAAAATCTTAGCATTACTGAAATGACGTAGGTCTGTCGGGTTTGGGATCTTGGTCTATTAGCCATATGAAGAGACCGTCTATAATTGCATTTTTTCAAAAATTTTTATTCTTTTAGGCAACTATGAGTCTATTATATCTTATTTATTTTCAACTCAACTTTGTTGATGTTCTCCATGGCTACTACATAATATTGATACCTAATACTTTACTCTCCAGCAGTAGATACTTATAAATGAATTGATAAACCGCAATCATATAGTCTCTTAATAAGTTGTTACTGGAAATAAAATGTCAAATTTGCATAGATAAATGAATCTGTGCGGAGATTACATTGATTTTTGTTAAAAAATAAATGTTTGATGTTTATTTTTGGAAAATCCAAAAGTTCAAACTTCTGATAACGATATCAGATAATTTATTTCTAATTGTTTTTCATATAATTTTTCCTTGTCAGGTGATAAATTTTATCTTTAGGAAACGTATTGTTTCTTAGATTTTTATTTTATCTGTCAAAAGTTTTTCCTTGACCAAATCTTTTACTTTGTACTAGAATCTTAAATCCATGGCCGAGCTTTTATCATTCCGAGGGTCGGGGCAAAAAGAGGTGTATTTATAAACGACGGTTAAAAAAAGACATCATCTGATTTTGATCCTAATGCTGTCCAAAGTAAATATTAGTAGGAATCTAAATCTATATCTACACTACTATATAAAGCTGAAGAGTTTGTTTGTTTATTTGTTTAGTTGAACGCGCTAATCTCAGGAACTACTGGTTCAAATTGAAAAAATTGTTGGATAGCCCTATACGCTATACAATATCACGCTACGACCAATAGGAGCGGAGCATCAATGAAAAATGTTGCAAAATGTTCCTCAAAAATAGCTTCTATTCAGGTGAAATGCCGTAACTATACATATATCAATATTAGGTCGTACATTCACAAAAAGGCTATGCGACTGTTAATATCAGGGTCGAGGGTTCGAGCCCCTCGTTGGGCGAATATATTTTTTTTCCACATTGCTTTCTTCTAAGGCTTACATTTATATTTATTTACGACAAATTAAAATTAATTAAATCTAATTAATAGCTCATTTGAAAACTGTTATAACTATAGGTACCTACCTACATATATATAAAATAATTATCCTACAGTGTTTTCAATTAAATATTTATTATATTTTATTAATTACAGTGACTATTGATTTCAAAAAAATTTATTACTTAAAAAAAGTATAAATACTGCTTTTTATCGACAAAAACTTTTGAACGGTAACTCCGATCATCATGAAATTTGGACACAACATTCATCTCGATAAACTAAGATGAATGTGCGTACTCATGCCTCTCCCTTCCCCAATCGTTCTTTTACACCCGGGTGAAACCGGACGGGGCCGCTAGTAAATAATAATAATTAAAATCTTTGATTAACGTCGGATTAGAACTCTTCAATAAATAAAATTATCGACTAATTTTTCAGACAATATATTAACAAAAAATATAATTAATACACTAACGTTTCGATCCGGATTTGGACCTTCTTCAGAACTGATCTAAAAAATATAAAAAATAATTAAATCGAAACGTTAATGTATTAATTACATTTTTTGTTAATATATTGGCTGAAAACTTGGTCGATAATTTTATTTATTGATTAATAATAATTAATGTGATCGACTCTTTTAAGTCTAGTAAAAATCAATAAGCTATTTTTGTTTATACATGGATTTCCATGTTCTTTGGTGACCTCAACCTTATAATGATTCTTCAATGCCTTTTGAGCACAGCTAGCTCTATAAAAATATGCTCCAATTAATTTTTAAATTAGATATTCATTTTTATTTGGGTCAGTGCAAAAAAAATAATACGTAGTGTGACTACTCAACAAGAGAGGTCAGTATAAATAAAATTAATTATGGATTTCTATTTTTCGCAGAAGACGCTTCTTCCTTCTTAAAATATACGAGATCACAAAATAAAGTGTCTTATTCCGAATTATTGGTATTTTGAAGTTTTTTGATAAAATCCTCACGCGTGGTATTAGATCTCTGCAAATTTAAAAAGAATGGTTAAAAATGAAAAACTATGAAATTGTTCTTGCAGAGATTGTTCAGCATAGTTGAAAGAAGATGTAAAAAATGTAACTGATCAAAAATATAATTTTTAACGTACTTTCTAGGAGTTGGAAATAGGGAAATGCTTGCACTTCAAAGAATTTGTTATTTGATAAGAAGTCATTTAACATTTTTTTTATCTAATTAAACTAAAGCATATTAAAAATATTTCCGAAGTAAAAAAATCTCTGTTGCACAATTGTTTAAACAATGTCATTTTAAAGCCTTAGCGGAAAAATATGCGAGGTAGCGGATGTTCACGCAAGTCAAAAATGCTAAGCATTCGTGAAAAAATCTTTAACTCAAATTTTCCAACAGGAATTTAGTCACGGATCCTTTACCTCGTTTAGTTAAAAATATGACATGAGTAATTTTTCATTGTGCCCACTGATATGAATAGCAATTTTTATTCTATCGCGCTATTGCATAATAGTTTGCTATTAGATAAGAAATAATTATGAATTGTTTTAAATAAAAACGAAATGGTTATTTTTCTGAATATATTTTGGAAATGCAAAAAATGTATTTTCAAAACAATAAACTTAAAATAACAGTGTGTGAAGTGCATAAATAACAATGCTAAATATGATCTAAAATTAAACAATTAATATGTTATATTTTTATGCTAAAAAATAGCCATTATTATCGATAAGAGAAAAATTATTAATGTCAGGGAGATAAGATCAAAACAAATTGTACCACATCCAATAAGGTCAGTTATTTTTATTCTTAATTACTGCTTTTGTTGGACAACTAAGTATTGAAGTAATTTTTTTCCTTTATTATTTTCAATTGTTTAAAATAGTATGTAGGTTATGTTTCCTTGTATTTCGTTTAATTCATCGAATGTCTCACGCTTCCAAAATTGCCTCTGATTTTGATAAGAGAGAATCGGTTTAAACCGAATTTTTCTCTCAATTAACATAAATCACGTGTCTTTGGAATGTTTATCTTCAATATAATATTTGTTTACAATATTAAAGCTATTTTGTACTTCACTCTAAGATAAATGCAAAATAGTAGGTAATTCTAAAGTAATTTTTAGAATTATTATATACAGAGTGTCCCACGAAATGACTGTCGTAGCCTGAGACTGTGTTTCTGGGGTGATTTCAAGTCAAAAATGTCTAATGAACATATTATACCCTGAACGCTATCCTAACTGAGCTAGAAGCATTTGAAATTTTAGATAAGTAGTAGTAGGAATTCCCTACTAATTTAAAAACCATTTAAAAAGAAATCGCTTTATTGAATTATTTGCTCAAAATGTCCACCCGGTTGCTGTATACATAGTGACATAGTCTAACTCTTCTTAGAATTTAAGTGGTAGCTCTGCGAAGAGTCTCAGGATCAGCACGAATAAATACTAATGGTGATTCACAGCCACCTGGTCTTTTTAATAGTAACAAAACCAACAACCGAACCTAATACCTGCATTAGTGGGCTTACTTCTTAAAAATTTCAAATGCTTCTAGCTCAGTTGGGATAGCGTTCCGGGTATATGTTCATTAGACATTTTTGACTTGAAATCACCCCAGCAACACAGTCCCAGGTTATGGCAGTCATGTCGTGGGACATCCTGTATGTAAACATCTACTGATATCCCCCCCACCCTTAATTCGTGATTCATTGAAATGTCACGGAAGCGACGCAAAGCGTCACTGTCAATTATCAGACACAAAGGCTTTTAAATCGATTATAAAGAAAGTGTCTGTAGATTATAGACGGTCGACAACTAAGGTCATTAGCGTCTAAATTACTCTTGACAGTAAATACCATTGTTATGACTTCAATGCCGCATTTTATCTACTATTACTTATGATTTATTAATTTGAAATGATCTCGTGCAAGGTTTTAATCTATCTTAATTATTTTTTTATCAAGTTCCTGATCCATAAATTTGTGAACTTTATTCATTCTATAAATCAAAAATACAGATTAATTCCTAATTATTCACATTTAGTTGTTATTAACATTCTTGTGCAGTTTGATTTTGTCACCAAATATTTAAAAATAAATGAATTCTAGTTTTACACTTTTTGTGTCTTATTTCAGACTTATAAAATTAATTAACAATTTTCACATTAGAAAATCTTCGAACTTTTAATTAAAATATTAAGTTAAAATATTCATTAAACGAATATGGTAACTCTATGTTTTGTGTCGATGATTACAATTTTTGACCAAGTGGTATCGGTGCTGCAGTTCGGGTCAATTTATTGCTGGAATCCGTTTAGAAGACCCTACTGATTATGGAAGCTCATGTTACCAGGCAGAAAAAAACGAAAAAATATTGTAAAATTTTGAAAAATGAATTTTGATCTAAATTTGTACCGTTCCCAACTTGGAATAGTAAAATTATAATTTTAGTATATTTAAAATGTTTTTCAATAAATCGCTAAATTTTACAATAGACCACAAACACAAAACAAATGACATTTTATTAACTGTAATAGCACTAAATATTTTTAAACTACTACTACTAAAACCGATAACAATGCTAATGACACTAGTTTTTATGTTTATTGCATTTTTATATTTTTTGTTGCCATTTATTAGATATTTTACAAATGCTACTGAACTACTACGAATATTGTAAAATTTTGTCGTAATGTATTTAATTCTATTTTATAAATTGAATTTCTATTTAAACGGATTTTTAATTCTAAAAACTTAAAAATGTTATATGTGATTTTTTACAATGCGATTTACAATCTTGTATATTTTTAATAGATTATATTCAACACTTTCCAGACAACAATTAAATACTAAATATATATTTACTAAAAATGTTTTTTGTAATTCTGCCCTTGAAATGCATAAGTATACAAATCTAATAAATTATAATCTACACTAATAATAAGGCTGAAGAGTTTATTTATTTGTTTGTTTAGTTGAACGCGCTAATCTCAGGAATTAATACTGGTTCGAATTGAAACATTTTTTTGTTGGATAGTCCATTTATCGAGGAAGGCTATAGGCTATATAATATCACGCTACGACCAATAGGAGCGGAGCATCAATGAAAAATGTTGCAAAATATAACTCAAAATTTGTCCGTCCGACAAAAATTTTTGAACGGTAACTCCGATCATCATGAAATTTGGACACAACATTTATCTCGGTAAACTAAGATGAACGTGCGTACTCATGTCCCTCCCCCCTATTCGTTCTTTTGCACCCGGGTGAAACCGGGCAGCCCGCTAGTATTAATATATTGCTATATATACACAGTGCTTCCCTTGCTCAAATATTACATTATTGGGTCCAGTTCGATAACTCGATGTGCCCAAATTTTGACTTTTTTTTGAGTCATAGAAAACGCTAAAATTTGCGGATTATTCACCAATTTCTTCAAAAATACGTAAAAACTTTTCGTCTTTCACTGTCACTTTTGGAATCTATCCAATCAGAAATCACATACTATACACGTCATAGCGACTAGTGTAGAATTACTGTATTACTATCTCACTTTGTATACACAACCCCGTATTAAAAAAAAAAAACTTCCCCAAAACGCTCTCCCCTTTTCCCTGCGCAAAGAAAAAGCGGCAATGCATCAACACGACCCCATAATTGTTTTTAAAAAAAATCCCCCCAAACGCCTTCCCCTTATGTAAAATAATAATTGTGTATTTCTAATGGATATTTTGCACATCGAGTTATCGTACCCTATTAGTAGGTTTATTTACTACATTTTTGACCTTTCGATAATGCCAGCTCATTTTGTTTTGGAGCAAATATATAGCAAACAAAACTAGTTAACTTTTTGCTGCATGATTTGTTGTATTTCCAGAAAAGTTTTCCCCTTAGTTTCCGGAACTAAAACCCAAACAAGCATCGCACACATTAAACAAAACCCGCCAAAAATCCAAAATACCACATAAAGCCCAAAAGCCTCTTCAATCCACTGATATGCTTTAGGCATAAATATACTGACAGCTGCGCAGAACATTTCAGCAACACACGACGCTAAAACGGCCACATTTGTGGGAAATATTTCGCTGATCAAAATATGAGGAATGCTTCCCAAACCAATCAGAAAACAGAACTTGTAAGCGAATAAACTTATCAGAGGAATGATTGAAATACTTGAAATATAAACGTAATTAATTGACTGTAAATAAAAATATATTCCTAACGCTATCAATGGAATAGCTGTTAAGAAACAAGATGCGGTCAACATACCCCTTCTACCAGCTGAATCCACAAGGAACAGGAAAGGTAAAGCTGCTGAGAAACTCAACGGCTCCATAATAATTCCACTAATTCCTGGTGACAGCTCAGAATTCGATGCTTGGAATATCAGATGGGCGTAAGGTGAAATAGCGCTGATACCAGATAATTGTTGAGCTGACATTGCAACAATTGTTATGATTAATGCTCGTCTATTGGTTGGAATTACAATCAGATCTAAAAAAGTCCCCTTTTCCTGTCTTTGTTTCTCAATAGTTTTCCGAATCAACTTCAATTCGGTTTCGAGAGCACTTTCGTCATTGCGATTGCGCAGCATTTTCAACGATTCCAACACAGATTCATCTTTGTTTTTCATTTGAAGATAGTAAGGAGTTTCAGGCATCCAAATAAATATTGATAGTAAGAGTACTGGAATAATCAAGCTCATAATCGCGTTCGATTTTATTGACATGTATGGCAGTGTTGCGAATTGTGATATAATTCCTATTTGCATGAATATTATATTGAACATTCCTAAAACTCCGCGTATTGCTGGTGATGCAATCTCGTTGAGATACATTGGAACCACAGTCAAAGCTGCACTGAAGCTGATGCCAGCCATTAATTGAGAAACATAAAAATATTCGACTCGAGTAGCCGATGCTATTAGCGACCAAGATATTAAAAACGGTATTGCCGTCAACAAAATGGTCGGTTTGCGTCCCAACCAGTTTGCAGTCAGAGCTCCAATCAGTGGTCCGGGAAAACTGCCTAAATAGCACAGTGAAATAATCCATGATACTTCGGATGACGTCAGTGGTATTGTCGAGTTCGGTGACGACAGCTTTTGAAGCGCTGGACTTGCCCAACCAAGGCACATCCCCGTTGATAAAACTAGCAAAGATGCTAAGAAAAAAAGGGAAAAATACTCTGTTTAGTTAATACAATTAGCAGTTGTAAGCGACGTTAAATGGAGATAAGGAAGCATATTACCTCCTCTGGCAATTGTTATAGCTCTAAAAATTTGTAGTAGTTATTGGGGAGAGCACTGTGGTTGAAACAAAAATAAAATATATAGAATAGTTACTTCTTACCACAACAGTTTTATTAGCGGATGTACATTTCGGGAGCTATGCTCTCATCTTCAGCAAGCACTAAACTAAATATTTGAAATAAAATTTTGTAATAGTTGTCTGAATAACATATATAAAAAGCAAGCATTTAAAAATAAGTGAAGTTCATTAATTTTTCTCTGAGCTTTAAAGCGTCTGTCAGAAGTTGTGGTCAGCGGAAAGTGACTGGCGATACTGGATACTAATTTATAGTGATATTTTACAATATATAAATATCAGCCATTTAAATTTAAATTAAGTGACTCTTATTTTTACTCACCTTTCTCATCTGGTACCTGTACATTTGTCACAGACTCAATGATGGAGGTACGCCAAGCGTTCTAAGTACATAAAACACTACTCAAAACGTAAGGTTTCATTTATTTAAAAATAGGTTGTGTCTGGCGGCTCTGGGATCTTGGGCTATAATGAACGCGTTAAATAAAACAAAAGATGCTGCTAAAACCAAATGGCTAATTTTAGACAGTTTAGTGTTTGCTAAAGATGAGAGCATAGCTCCCGAAATGTACATCCGCTAATAAAACTGTTGTGGTAAGAAGTAACTATTCTATATTTTTCATCAGGGAATAATGTTTAAGAAAATACATAATGGATGATGAATATAATCAACGCATAAAATTGGCTTTAAATGTTGAGAACATTTTCCGACAGCGTATTTGAAAGATGATTGTTGCCAAACTAATCAATATCCCGCCCTAGTAAGCTACAACTAATGTGTATTTTAATTATAATGTTTAATTAATTTTCGACAATATTTGCCACAGCAAATATTTTAATCATACGTGTGGTGTTGTTTATATTTATATGATGTTACGATAATATTATTGTGTACTTAATCATAGTCAATTTGCAAACACCCAAAAATACCTGCTATAGCAGCTGCATACTGTGGTAAAAATTGTCGTCCTATGTAATTCATATTAACTATTAATATTTTTTTTTCACTGCTTTAAAAACACATCCAATCTTCCTTATCTAAAGAAAAATACTAAAAAAAGAACTTTATCTATAATCCGAAAGAGTATATATTTTTTTTAATTTACATATTTGTGCAGGTAAAAAAGTTTAGGATTAATATTTAAACTTTTTTCAATTAAAAATCTATCTTATTTTCCTCTTTCCATTCGAATGTCTGCAGTGGGTATAATTTTGCAATTCATTACATCGGAATGAAGGTACAAAAAAGTGTACTTCGTAGAGGTTTTATTGGTCAGTTGGATATCCACTGCGTAAGTACTCTGGCAATTGGGAAGTTTCCACTTGACGATAATACTAACAATGATAGCGTCACATCATGATAATAACGATAACTTTAAATATGCTGAAAGTATTATTTAGATATCTTTAAATTTCCCGGACACAGTCAATTTTCAACACATTTTTATTACCTTCGCTGAGTGTATAGTACGCGCCACGAATCTAAAAGGCTCGGAAGTTAGATGCGAATGCAGTCTTGCGCTTGTACAGTCTGTTGAAAAACTACAAACTCGCAAGTCAACAAAACTAACATAGCAATAACAACTTGACAATAGCGTACTCGACTGTACTTTAAAGCAGGAAAGCGACAAGTGACAAAGGCAACGATCGATCACGGCCAATCACCGACGAGCGCAAGTTCCATGCAGGTAGCTGGGAGGTGGTGAGAGTTTCAACGGCTCTAAAATGTGTCTTTGCGACGCTGTTTGTGACTAACTTCAGAACCTTTTAGATCCGTGGCGCGTAGATACTATATGTATGTATGTATCATGATATGGAATCTTTCAAATTAATTTTTACCCACTTTCAGATGTCTGAATAACTTGAAATTTTGCACACGATTACGAAAACAACAGACAGAACTGATTTTGAAAATTTTTCTTTCGAGTAATGTTTATGTCAATACAAGTCGGTTGGCACCATCGCATAGCAGATATCAGTTTTGTATTCTCGAAAATTCGTGCTAGAAAGAATTGACTACATGCGTACCAACAAACACACACACATTCTTCTATTCAAAAATAGTGTAAAAAATACTGTTGTGATATTGCTGCATAATAATAATAATAAACCTATTCATCCCACTGCAGGGAAAAGGCCTCCCCCATTTCGATCCAGTGCCGACGATCTTGTGTTGTGCGAGTCCAAAGGGGGCCCGCAAATTTCGCAATGTAATACCTCCATTTTATCATTCTTGCCTTAATGTACTTTTAATTTTTGTTTGTGATATATTTAGTTGATTTTTCACTTTTGAGTTATTTTTGTTGTTTGTTGAATTAATTTTATCTTTATTATTTCTCATTTTTGGTTTCGCTCTGTTTCGAGGTGGTCATTTATCCCCACGGAGACCAACCGAGTTTTTATGTTTTTTATATCTTTGCTGCATAAAAATATGTTAAAAACATTAATTTATATTTTCGAATATATTAAGATACATTCCTAATGTATTGAGAAGTCAATACAATAAGAACACCCTGTATATTTTTTGATATATTTTTTCTAAGACAATATTAATTTTTTCCCGAGTTTCAGATCCAAAAATACTTATGTACCGGAAAACAAATCCAGAGAAATACAAATTGTGGAATGAGAATCAAAACCTTTTTTTCAAAGGGTTGCGAACCGTTTGATAAAGAGGTTCGTGCTATTCACTGTGTGGCCTCTTCTGGTTTTCATACTATTCTATCTTAATTACGTAATATCTCAAACAAGAAGTGTTTAGAATTTGTGTAGCTAATGTCATATAAGCAAGTTAATTAGTAAATTACAATTAACACAACAAATGTATCTGACAGGAACAGAAATCTTGTCCTGAAATATTTGTACTCAAATTAAACACATACTAGATGTCATAATAAATTAATATCGGAATTATAAATTCTACAAATCTAAGATTAACGTCTGAATGGAACTCTTCAAATAAATAAAATTATCCACCAATTTTTTCAGACTGCATATTGACAAAAAATTATAAAATTATAATTCAATAGATGATGTTTGGGTCCGGATTTGGATCTTCTTCAGAAATAATCTAAAAAATATAAAAATGAGCTGGTATCTATACTTATTTTCTAATAGATTTAAGATTAAATGTTTTATTTTAAAAAAATAAAAAATTCAATCTTAATTCTATTAGAAAATAAGTAAATACTAGATTATTTTTGAAGAAACTTCAAATCCGGACCAAAACGTCATCTATTAAATTATTGAATTATAATTTTTTGTCTATATATAGTCTGAAAAAATTGGTCGATAATTTTATTTATTTGAAGAGTTCTATTCAGACGTTAATCTTAGATTTGTAGAATTTATAATTCAAATATTTTTTTATGACCGATTTCCAACAAGAAATGTTCAAAAGTTTTTTTTCGTAAAGTTGATATTTTCAATGTTCGAAATTTTAAAAATTGGAAAGCCAAATTTTCGGTTTTATGACGCTCTAAATATGTTTTTTTCTACACTAGATAATTTCTTATGTTTTCAGATTATGAATATTAACTTTCAAAAAAAAAATACCTCAGTTTTTGAGCGTCTATCTGTCTATATTTATAAACATATAAAGCAGAATATTGTTTGCCAAATGAATTAAATCTAAATTACAAGATTATGAATGTTTATGCATCATACATTATTTAACCTCGAAAATAAAGTATTTTTTAATCTTTCAATCGTATTACTTATCAATAGGCTGTTCAGGTGAGTCATTTTACTAGTATCATTAGTATTTTTAATAACATATAGGAATTTAATTTATATATTATGACAGTACGGAACTTTTAAATCTATACTATTATAAAGAGCGAGCGCGAATTTTGTGTTTATGTGTATGTAGAGGGTAATCTCCGGAACCACTGCACCTATTTGAAAAATTCTTTCACCATTGTATAGAATAAACCTTCAGGATGGACATAGGTTTTATATTATCGCGTTAAAAGAAAAGCGCTTTTCGCGGAGACCATATTTACAACGTAAGTCGACGAAAAAACGGTGGCATTTGAGCAAAGCCGGACCGGAC
The DNA here is from genome assembly GCA_963575645.1 of Xanthostigma xanthostigma. Lineage (NCBI taxonomy): Eukaryota > Metazoa > Arthropoda > Insecta > Raphidioptera > Raphidiidae > Xanthostigma > Xanthostigma xanthostigma. The sequence goes on from OY754470.1 coordinate 44,088,157, forward strand.
CACTATTATTGAATAAAATATAAGGTAAGTGCACTAGTTCTCCAATACCCCTTTTTAGATACGAAGAAGAGTTTCAAAATATGACAGGGGAACCGGTCCTATACTTCTCGCATAGGTAGTAGAAAATCGCTCGTAACTGCTGCAGGCATCAAACTAAGAATTTTCTAAACAAATCAACTATCTTTTTAAATTCTTAGTATAAAAAATATGACCGTCTTTTTTTGTTTATTGATCTACTAACGACCAACTAATAGTAATTTATGTATCTAGATTGTAATGCATCATTTTATGTACCAGTGTAACATTAAGTTAAAACGAGAAATTAGCGAATTTTAACGGGCACGTGAGTCAAAAACATTACAATCGAGATGCGTACTGAATTTTTTGCTACTATATGCTTATATCTGTTGCTCATATGGATTTAACTGACAGAGATATTACCATTGGGTTGGTGACATCGAATTACGTTTGTTTTACTTTACGTCCTACTTCGAAAAGGGTCATTTCACAACCGCTATACAAGCATAAAGATAAGATAAGATAATAAGATAAGATATAATATTTTTACTAAAAATACAATTATGTACATAAGACAATAATTAAAATTAAAAAAAAGCGTTCCACGTATACCTGCTATCTAAGAGAAGAAAATAAAATAAACAGATAAAAACATATAATTGTACAATTTGGGAAAAATTTGGAAAAAAGCCCGAACAAAGTAGTAGACTTATTATTAAATAACAAAAAGCGTAAGTTTATTTATTATTATAGTTTTATTTATTGGGTCAAGGCGTGCTTGATCCGTTTATGTCTGTAATTGTAGGGAAGTTCTTTTATATCGGGTTGTACAAAAAAATGTTTATTGAACAGATAAAAATGTCATTATAGTGGATTTCCGAGCAATTTTGTTTAGAAAACATTTTTTGCACCCTGTTCCTTCCTGCACCTATAAAAATGTGAGCAAAGCTATATGTCCCTTTAATTTATTTGAGAGTGCCTTCTGTGTTTTAAAACTATTTTTTTTTTTTTGAGAAATGGGTCTACATAAACCATCTCCGAGATACTCAATCGCCGAAAAATCTACGTAGAGTTGCAGAATATGTTTAAAATATAATAACTTATGTCAATTTTCGTAATACAAACTTGGATGTTGAATTTTTACGTTCAGTATTATTCGATCACTTATTTTTTGTTTACGATTTAGTAAGCTGTCAGTCATTTTATGTATCGCTGTCAGTGCCGTGTGTCTGTTAACTTGATATCGGAACTATAGTACTAGTGGTGCGCACTGTAGTTCATTTCGATGAACTAGTTCAGTGGATCTGGCTCAGTCGAATGAACTAGTTCATTTATATAGTTCGCAGTTCACTAGTTCAGTAGTCAATACTGATAGATGTAATTCTGAACTACGAACTTTATAAACGAGCTATATTCATTTCGTACATAGTTCACAATTCACATATTATTGTAGAGGATATACAAATTACGAAAAGTCATCAATCTACAATTTTCCTAATATTTATATTCTTATATGACATAATGGTAAATGCATGCAGATAGGATGCTTTTAATGAAATATATATATATGCTTTTTAAATAAACAAATTTTTTGTCTAAATTTTGTTCTTTCTAAATATTCAAATTAACGAAAAAAATACGAAACTAGGACATATTTTGTATATTAAAAGTTTTAGGTTCAAAATGACCCTAGGATTCATGAACACTTAATTTCAATATTGACATGACGGAATATCATGTATATATATTATAATATAGAGTAGGGTATTGTAATTACCTAAAAATAAAAAATAAAATTTCCACACCCGAGCATTTTGACTCCCCCAGATTTGAGATCTGGATCCGCGTCTGTTACAGGAATTAAATTTACTAGACAGAAAGTGTAAGAATTGAATTGTATTAGAAAAATATAAAATAATAATATATATAATCAATAATATAAATCATAATATTTAATTATGTACACGCAAGCACAATGCACCAGCATAAGCTGTGGCGCAAGAGCGGAGATCTATGAAGTGTGAATGGTGAACTTATACTCTATGAGTATGACTGAGACAGGGGACTTTTTTAGTTCAGAGATCTTTAGTTCATAATCCACAAGCATTAAAAGACAGTGGTGAATTGATCCGATCAGTGTGAACTAATGAACTAGTTCTTTGAATTGTTGCGAACTAGTTCATTTAGTTCATGATACTGATTAGTTCATTCGAACTAGTTCATTCATGAACTACACATCTCTATATAGTACGACTTGATACTCTGTATTATTATTATCGATCGATCGAATAAAATTTCTAGAGAATAAACATACCGAGTGTAGAAATAGTTTCAAATATAAATTGCGCTGCAAAATTATTTTTATTTAATTTCGTTTTATTTGCCAAGAGTATAGTATAGACCAGGGGCGGGCAAATCTTTTGATCGCCGGGCCACATAGCTAATGAAAATTCGACCGCGGCCCGTATAGCTGATGAAAATTTGATCGCGGGCCTAAAAGGTCCTCACATTCTATTTCCGCATTTGGAGAGCAAAAAAAAAGAGTTTTGTCTGTTCTGGCGCCCTTGCTATTTCTTTACTATTTTCCTAAAATTTATAAAATGCTTCGCGGGCCGGACAAAATTGTGCTGCGGGTCGCCATTTGCCCAGGCCTGGTATAGACTAACAGACGATTGTCCTGGTCTCTTTCTACCGAAACAATTATAGTGATTTTTAAGTTGATTCTTTTTTTTAACAGCGTGTAGAAATCAATTAGAAGAACAAATATTTCAAGTAGCGTTTTTATCAAAACTCAGAAATAAGATGGAAACGAGTTTTTAAAGTTTTATTAAACTTTATCAAATTTTGAGGTCGCTCCCGGCGTTATGTTATGGTACTATGGAAATATGTCATTATCAAGTATTCACAGAAATTGTTCGAAGTTGTCCCCGTTTTGTTGGACACAAAGATGCGTGCGTCGCAGCCATTCTTATGTTTGTAGTAGCAATAAGGGCCTTCCGCGAATTATTTGGGATGTCTTTCCGATTCATGCTGTCATTTCTTCGCGTGTGTTAACCGGGTTTTTGAATTAATTAAAAAATGTTTCTCTTATTTTCGAGTTTTGATAAAAAAGTTACTTAAAATATTTGTTCGTCTATTTGATTTTTACACGCTGTTAAAAAATAAGAATCAACTTAAAAATCACCTGTATAATAAGTACAGCGGTACAGAAACAATGGCGCAAATTGTTTAAACAATTTAATGGCGCAAACGAAAGCAGTGTACGAGCTTAAAAGTTCATACATCAACTTTCGTGAGTACCCCGTAGCTCACATCTTTTTTTTTACTTAGTTATACGGAACTTTTTTAAACTTTCCTTTAGTACACTAATCAATTTTCAAACTCTCGTGAATTTTTAAGAATAATTTTCCCAACAACCAGTACCGTGGCTAGGTTCATCGGTGTCCATGGCGAGATTCTGATTTCGCACCCTCAAAATTTCAAATCATAATCGCATTGCTGATTACTCCCTTCCAGTTGCGCTTCTGGTTCGAACCCCGGTTGCCAGGCCCTAGTCACGACGCTGCAATAATCTATCGAAATTTCGATCGAACTGAATGTATAATGAACCAAAAATTTAGAATTTCTAAACCACCGAGGACACGTTTATAAAAACTTTTAGCATAGTTTTTTAAATGATGAATTTTTACCAGTAATTTAGCGCGAGTTTTTTTAAACATCCCGTATTTACACACTTGATATGGTATCTTCTCACAAAGAAAACAGACAAAGGAAAATATGAAATAAAATATAGAGAAATCTTATATATACAATTCACATTGGTATAGACTTTCTATTGTTTTCTCGTTTGTCCCACGAGATTCGAGAATTGAGATACCTACGTACACATAACATCTTATTATCAGTTATCACTTTGTGATTTATTGTGGATTGAGTACAGATCCAGAAATTTTGACGTCATTTCTGTCGAAGTATTTCATACATGACTTATTTGTTTCGTGACATAGTAACAAAGATTTGTTAAGTTTCATCTTTTCAAGAGAATACAAACGAAATAGTGTTTGAATAATGAGTATTTGAACAAAATGCAGTTTTTAATTTACCAAATCTGCAACTGTGGATATACATAACACTGAAAATAGTCCGGAGTCTGCGACCATTTTTTGGGGGACGAACTTTCTTTTTTTTTTGCAGTTAGAGACATCACATTTGTAATAGTGTGGGATTTCCACCAACTAAAAAAATCCTACCTCTTCCGCAAGCCATTCCGGAACTGCTATTATCTAAGCATAATGTTACAAAGGCTGCTTTCTCTATATTATTCCAGCAATATCTCTCTTTTGTCTTTCTCCTTCCTTGCCATAATATTTTTCATTAATTATTTTGTCATGCTTGTTTTTGTTCCGTAATTATTGTCACAAAATTTTCCACCGTTAGCCTTATTCCAATTTTTATATTTGCTTCCAGCCTGTTTTTCCTCCCACCTTGAACAATGAAAGAAGGTGTGTTCAGCCATGTCCGATTATCCGCTGTAAATGCACTCGTCAGTTTCTGTTTTCCCAATCCTTAAGGTATAACTCTTGAAGCTTCCATGACCAGTCAAACTTCTTCGTTTTCCTGCCACACTCTTTGCCATTCAGTAATAATACTCTCTCTGACTTCCTTTTTAGCCTCTGGTGCCGCAACTGAAGAATATGAGACTTCATTATAACATTATATTAACCATATAAACAAAAACATTTTTAGCGGTTTTCGTTATCAAAGTCGGTCGTGGGCTCTCAGGGTCTATTAATATGAAATGGTATGACAAGAAAATGTATGCAGGCTGTAGGGCTGACAATGAATCTACCTCTATATGCCTTTTCCTAAAAGAAAATGTCACTTTGAATTGTGTCTGACTGTTTATTAATTTTCATTTTAATGCTTTCGTGTTTTGCATCGTATATCATATTTTAAATTTGCTCTAAATATATATTCTCATCGTCATTTGCTAAATAATTAATTTTATTATGTTCTAAAATCAGATATGTAAGTATTAGCAAAAAGCGTAATGATATAAACGTATAAAATATAACGAAATTATAATTTTATAAATGCTAAAAAAGATCGCAATGTCTTCTTCATTAATTGTACACAAAACATGTCGTAATGAAAAATTTTAGTAATTTTTTTCACTGAATGAATTCTGAGACCATAAGACGAAGTCGCTTATGTCGAAATTTCCACTGTTTTTTCAGATGAATTTGACACTATTTAATAATGATTTATCACTAAAAACTCTATGAAAGTATACTATAGTTAGTGGTTTCTTTTTTTTAAAAAAGCCGTACACAAAAATGCCATTAAAAAGTGTCCATTTTTTTATAATGGACAAAAATATTTTCAAAATTAAAATTTTACTAATAGGCCACCATACATACAAAAAGACTAGTACTTCGAGAAACGGTAAACCTAGTTATTAATTACCAAAGTTCAAGAATAGGTAACACCTATGTAATGTTCGAAACAAAGTCCCTATCTACTATAAAATATTTGTTCATGTCTACTCCTAGAACTTTTGAACATTTTTGGCAGCCCGAACTTCACAGCTATTTGTTTGTTTATGAAAATGACGTCTACTTTGAAGCGTCATAATCGTCTAATGGTAACTGAAAGGTCGATACTGTTTAACTGGTTAGGCAGTACCTAATGATATTTTGACTTGCGTGCCTGTTAAACTCGCTGATACTCGTTTTACATAATTTCGAAAATACTTGTCATTCCACCCTAGATACGCAATCTACTATTAACCTCAATGTATAGTACGCGCCATGAATCTAAAAGGCTCGGAAGTTAGATGCGACTACAGGCTTGCGCTTGTACAGTGTGTTGAAAAACTACAAACTCGCAAGTCAACAAAACTAACATAGCAATAACAAATTGACAATAGCGTACTCGACTGTACTTTAAAGCAGGAAAGCGACAAGTGACAAAGGCAACGAGCGATCACGGCCAATCACCGACGAGCGCACGTTCCGTGCAGGTAGCTGGGAGGTGGTGGGAGTATCGAAGGCTCTAAAATGTGCCTTTGCGACGCTGTTTGTGATTAACTTCCGAACTTTTTAAGATCCGTGGCGCGTGCTATACTGATATTTGGTGTTGACTGACTTATTTTGAAGGTTTTGAAATTCAATTTAAATGTGATATGAAGATGTCTCGTGATTTATTTTTATTGCAGCGGAAAATGAAGAAATGCATTAAGTGCATGCATTGATTATTTAACTATTTTTAACACTTTGACGGACAAACCGGCTTAGATCGTCGTAAACAAAACTTCAAAAGTTTGACACGACGGCTGAAGCCGTCGTATACTACGGAACGTTTTATAGCCAGACGGGTGTAGCAGTCTATTTTCCAGTGTAGAATACATACCCTGTGTGCTCTGTGTCACCGTACAAATATCTACTAATGCAATATTGTCACAACATAACAATTTTTAAAAGTAATTCAAACATATGAAAAAATTTAAAAACTATAGTGTCAAAACTGGAACAAAACAGAATTTTTAAGTGTCCGTCAAAATGTTAACAACAAAAACCCGACATAATTGATTTTACTTATGTGGCTTATGATAAGATTCTTTAAGTCTCAGAAAAACAAAACAATCACAGTGACTATCCACAAATGCGAATAAAACAAAAGAATGTTATAAAAAAATATACGGAATGATGTTACATCAGCCATTTATTTATTAATTAAATTATTTGTTTATTATTGGTGATATTTATACAAATAAATAAATGAGCCATCAAAAGATAATAACTAATTATGGCACATTTGTTTGTTTGATAGTTAAACATTCGCTATTTGTAATATTTTGATTTATATTTTATATTTTCGTATAAATGTCATCATTTGGGAATATTTGGTATTTCAAAGAATTGTGAATTAATAATCATGCATTACTTACTAAAAAAATCGTTCTTTACACTTCCCGAGGAAATGCTACATAATTAAAAAAAGAGACTGTGTATTTTACACCAGACATTACTAAAGTAATACTGGTATAATTGTAAAAAAAAAAAAAACAAAAAAAAATAATAATAGCACCCACCGTCGAGATCGAACCTATGACCTTTAGGTTACCGTTCTACCCCGCCGCCAGCTTTGTTAGTGTTCTCCAGCCGGTTTCACCCGGGTGCAAAAGAACGAATGGGGGGGAGGGACATGAGTATACACGTTCATCTTAGTTTACCGAGATGAATGTTTTGTCCAAATTTGATGATGATCGGAATTCGCTTCAAGTTTTTAAATATCGAAATATTTCGATATTTAAAAACTTGAAGCGAATTTTTTATTAAAAACCAATCAGAAACTAATTATTAATTAATTTTTATATTTTTTTAGATCAGTTCTGAAGAAGATCCAAATCCGGACCGGAACGTTAATGTATTGAAATTATATTATTTTTGTTAATATATTATATATCTGAAAAATTGGTCGTTAATTTTATTTATTGAAGAATATTATAAAAATTGTAGTACTTCTTCATCACTTTATACTTTATAGAATTGATTTAAAACACTTTTCAAAAAATTGTGTAATAGCCTAATGGCATATTGGAGTTAAACCAGGCTATTAATAATAATAATAATAATACATATTTATTATACTACGCGTCTCGTTCTCGATGATTGATTACTTGTAGTACTGTTAAGTATGCTTAAACTTCACAACGTTCAGATTTTAAATTTAAAACTTTTCCCGCGCGTTGGCCTAGGCACTCGCGCTCGCCTCTATCGATCGTCATATTGTTTTGTTGTGACAACGCTTTCAGACGTTCAGAAAATTTATTCTGATAAATAATAATATAAAAACACTTATAATTAATATTAATTGAATTTATTTAGAATGGGCAAGAAGAGATCACGTTCACGATCAAGGGATCGAGATCGGGATGATCGAAAATCGAGTAAAAAACTCAAAGAAATGCAGGACCAAATTAATAACCTAGCAGAATGTATGAAAGTATTTATGCAAAATCAAAAGGATAAAACATTTGATAATGCAGGTGAGGAAAATAAATATACCAAAATATGAATATTCCAAACGAACATTCATATCGGGCAGCTCCACACGAGCTCGTCCCAGTTCCATACGAACATTTTAAGCTGGTAGTACCTATACGGTACGTACTGGCCCAGTAGAGTGACGTTCAACAAGAACTCGATACTCCTGGCAGAAATAAAATATATATATATATATATATATATATATATATATATATATATATATATATATATATATACATATATATATATATATATATATACAAAAAGTATATATATATGTGTGTGTATATCAAAATATATATACTTTGACAGCAGTCTATATATATGTTCCCTCATTTTCAAATACTGCGGACAATAACAATAATTCTCAGAACACTGCTAATAAAGAGTCCGCGGAAACGGTGGTGACCGAAACACCGGTTATTCCTCTGGAAGTTGAGCAAGACTCAGTCAATAAGACTCCAGACGAACCAACTGGGGATCAACCAATGTCCAAGGGCTTATTAGAGGAGTCTCGCAAGGAATTACTTAAGAAATATTCTCGAGTAGGAAAATTCCGTACCGAGGCACCTAAAGTCAATTTAGAAATAGTAAGCCACTTAACAGAGGTAGCAAAAAAGAGAGACAAACATTTCACTGATACCCAAAAATTGCGTGGGTACAGCTCTTGTTTCTCTTGGTGCAGCAATGGCAATGTTGGAGAATCCTGAAGATGGGGTAGATCATACACAGTTATTGAAGTACATCTGGGACTCGGGGAAAATTCTGGCGGACGTATTCAATCAACATTCAGCGGCAAGAAAATCCTTTATCACTCCTAACCTTGACAAGGACATAAAGGCTACCTTAGACGCCACGGTCTCTGATGAGTGGTTGTATGGTGCAAAATTAACCGAACAGGTGAAGACGCCAAAAATATTAAGAAAGCTGCAGCGTCTCTCAAAGCTCCTGAGAAACCATCAACTAAAAAGTCAAATACTCCGGGAAACTGGAGAGGCCCGCCTGGAAAGGCCAAACAGGTGGGCTACTACCCGAGGCGACAATTCTCCAACGTGAAATACAAACCAAGGCCATTCCAAGCAAAGTTCCAGACATTAAATCGCTCGACAACACAGACGTCGAGCCGATCATTACCGAAGAAGTAGGAAAGGTAAATTTTATTGCAGGTAGATTAAAGCACTTTATTAAAGAGTGGAAAGAAATTACAAGTGATGAATTCATATTCTCCTGCTTAGAAGGGTACGATATAACCTTTGAAAGGGAACCAATACAGCTTCGGGAGCCAGATACTCCGAACTGGTCCCCAGAGCAATTTGAGAAAATCAACCAAGAAATTTCCACTCTTTTGTCTAAAAAAGCAATTGAACCACGCGAAGAGTGCGAGGGCCAATTCGTGTCGTCCTACTTTCTAGTTGAAAAACCAGATAAATCTAATAGATTTATCATTAACCTACAAAAACTTAATGAATTCATTCAAACCATTCATTTCAAAATGGAGGACCTGAGGGCAGCGAGAAATTTATTTTCTCGGGACGCCTATATGGGAACCCTGGACCTTAAGGACGCATATTTCTTGATACCAGTTAGTAAAAATAGCCGGAAATACTTAAGGTTTCGATTTAACGGTATCTTGTATCAATTTAGATGTCTCCCGTTTGGATTATCGACTAGTCCTTATATCTTCACTAAAATTATGAAGCCAGTCATAAATTTTTTACGCCTAAAAGGCTGGCTGTCAATAATATATCTAAACGATATATTATGTATTAGTGATTCATACGAGATATGCTATGATAACATAAATTCCACTATCAAATTATTAGAAAAATTAGGATTTATTATAAACTATAAGAAAAGTTCCATAGTTCCAAATAAACGGTGTAAATATCTTGGTTTTATTTTAGACTCAAAAAAAAAAAAAAAAAAAAAAAAAAAAAAAAAAAAAAAAAAAAAAAAAAAAAGAAAAATATTCAGTAGATTTGCCGGACCAAAAGAAAAATCAAATAATAAAAATTTTAAACCAATTGGGAACTCTAATCGCAGCATCACCAGCAGTAGAATATAGTAAGGTTTATTGTAAAAGACTCGAAAGAGCTAAATGGTTAGCATGAACTGTAAACGATAATAACTTTGAAGCTCGTATGAATATCACACAAGAGGTACTGGAAGATTTCGCTTGGTGGAAATCTCATATACTGATCGGCACTAACCCAAACGATAAAAAAATTTTCATATAAATTACCTAGAGCTCTTAGCTGCCTTTTTTCGCCTTAAAATGCTTTGCATCTGAGCTCACTAACTGTGAAATCTTAATGCGTATAGATAATACTACGGCCATTTCCTATATATACAAAGCTGGTGGGGTAAAATTCCCACATCTAAGTGAACTTGCGCGAAAAATCTGGCAGTGGTGTGAAGCCAGAAAAATCTGGATAACTGCTTCATACATCGCTTCGAAAGAAAACGTCGACGCAGATGTTGCGTCCCGAGTGACTAATTTAGATACGGAATGGGAATTAGGTGGCAAATACTTTAGACAAATTATTAAAAAATTTGGTCCCTGTACTATTGATCTATTCGCATCTAGAATTAACACGAAGTGTAAAAAATTTTGCTCGCGCTACCCAGATCCAGAGGCATCGGTAGTCGATTCATTTACAATTTCATGGGAAGAAGAACAATTCTATGCTTTTCCGCCCTTCGCGGTTATACTACCAACACTAAGAAAAATTATTAGTGACAACGCAACTGAAGTAGTGGTCGTTCCGAATTGGACCACGCAAGTGTGGTACCCACTATTTACCTCTCTTCTGTGTGAAGACACATTAATATTAGAGCCATCACCTGATCTTTTACTCTCTCCATGCAAGAACAGAAGTCATCCCCTGGCACACAAACTCTCTCTAGTGGTAGGGAAGTTGTCAGGGAAGCATACTTAAGCAAAGGAATTCTTAAAGACTCTGTGGACTTCATGGTAGATTCGATAACACCATCAACTCTCAAGCAATATGAAAGATGTCTCAAAAAATGGGTTTCATTTGCCACAGAAAAAGGTTATAACATATTTGATCCTGGCAGTTCAAATATCATTGAATTCTTAACGAAGAGATTCAATGAAAAAGCTAGCTATGGAACCTTGAATTCGTCAAGATCGGCGATTTCACTGATAGCAAAAACGCGATGTATCCAAGGACGCCCTCATATCCAGGTTTTTTCAAAAGAATTTTCAAACGCCGACCTACCACGCCTAAATATTCCACCACTTGGAATACAGAGCAGGTTTTGGAATATATAGAAAAACTAGATTTGATAGATAATCAAAAATTAAAGGTTGTATCCTAATACTCGTGACGGCTCATAGACTCCAAACTATTGCCTTAATTAACATAGATAACTTAAGCGAAACCTCATCGGGGCTTCAGATAAAGATCCCTGATTTGATAAAAACGTCGAAACCAGGGAAAAACCAACCAGTTCTCATGGTTCCCTTCTTCGAGAAGCGACCAAAGCTCTGCGTAGCTTCTATAATTCTACACTACCTCAAACTTACAGAATCATTTAGGAGAGATAACAAAAACTTGTTTTTATCTACAGTGAAACCTCACAAGCCAGTTAGCCCTCAAACGATCGGGCACTGGATCAAATCCTTATTGAGCAAAGCAGGTGTAGATACTCAAAAATTTAGCGCATACAGCGCCAAGCACGCTGCCGTCTCAACGGCTTACCGGAAAGGATTAGATATTGATACAATAAGAAGAACAGCAGGTTGGACGAATAATTCAGAAACATTTGCACGTTTCTACAACAGACCTCTTTTGGAATCAAATACTAAGTTTGCTATGGCAATATTATCTAAAAATAACTAAGCATGGTTTTTTCCTAATAAAATACATTACTAGTTCAAAAATAATTGTTATGTATTAAAGAAAAATAAACATACAATTAAAGCTCTATCACAGACGCTAAAAATCTACAAGTAATCAATCATCGAGAACGAGACGCGTAGTATAATTGACCGATCAAACGAGCCCGCCGAAGGCGGGCGAAGTTCGATCGAAATTATACGAAGCGTCTCGTTCGAAGATGATCACTTCCCACCCAAAAAAAAAAAAAAAAAATACCCTCTGTCCGTAATCATCTTCATAAAACTGTGATATCGCTGTACAAAAACAAAATTAAATACTCTAAAATATATGACGATCGATAGAGGCGAGCGCGAGTGCCTAGGCCAACGCGCGGGAAAAGTTTTAAATTTAAAATCTGAACGTTGTGAAGTTTAAGCATACTTAACAGTACTACAAGTAATCAATCATCTTCGAACGAGACGCTTCGTATAATTTCGATCGAACTTCGCCCGCCTTCGGCGGGCTCGTTTGATCGGTCAATTTTCATTGCCAAAAGAAAAATGGATACAAAACGTCACTTTACATTATACTTACATCAAGTCGCAAAGATCATAAGGCACAGATCTAATAGGCCCCACTCACGATCAAACTTCATGCCACAGTTCAGTGTTCAGTGAAGTTGGACAGATTAATCGAAAGACTGACTGGCACCACACACAGTTCATGCAAACTGCTCAGTTTTTTAAATTTTTTGTGTTCAATTTGGTTCAGTTGTTGGCATACACTCGTCGAGTATAGATACATAAGATATATTATATTATATACACACTATAATATTATACTATAGAGTATACCTAGTTCATTAATAAGAACTAAATGAGTAATTTAAATGGTGAGGATTGGCTGTTCAGAGCTATGGGATTGTATTTAAAACAGAGAAATAAGAAAAAAAAAGAAGAATATGGGTGAAAAATTGGTTAGAAATGCGTGATTCAAGAAGTCATGTTTATTTGATTAATGAATTACAACTTGAGCCGCTTGATTGCAATAATTATTATTTACGAATGAATGAATTAACTTACAATTAATTACTGGAATTAGTTACCCTATTTATTAAGAACCAGGACACAAATATGTGAAAATCTATTTCTGCACAAGAAAGGCAGCAACATTGAGATTTTTGGCTTCTGGTTGTACAAAACACAGAACTCCAAAAACTGAACTGAAAAACACCCACACACACAACAGTTTACTTGAACACTGAACACTGAAGTCGTTCAAAAATCAAGATGCATTTAATGAGTTCATGCTTGACTTCAGTGTTGGTTTCAGTGTTTATTTGTCCCACACACTATCATGCTTCACTGAACTATAAGTTTGAACACTGAACTGTTGCATGAAGTGTGATCGTGAGTGGGGCCTATAAGGAAATATTGTTTTAATTCTTTTTGGAACTTCCTAGAATTCTTTTCTTTTTTAATCTTTTCTGGCAGCCTTCCGTAAATTTTGTAACCTATATATGTAGGGCATTTTTCATAAAATGCAGTTTTATGTTTTATGGCAACATTATTGCTGGGTCGTGTATTATAGTGCCTCAAATTGTAATCTTTATCAACGAAATAATTTAATTTGTACATTTCAGTAATAAGTTCATATTAATCTTTTATGAAATTTCGCTAGTGTCTGTTCCTAACAGACACTAGCGATACCGGACGAAACATTGCAAACTAGAGTTGGGGAAAAAATAACTTCACGATGAAAAAATCACTGTGACAAGCCGTCTAAAATAATCACTGTGATCTGAAAAGAGATATCTACGTTCCAAAGTAACGTATGTCGTTTCATGTCACCGCAGTCACGACGGTCGCTCCAAGTTCCAATAGATCTACGTTCCAAAGTAACGTATGTCGTTTCATGTCACCGCAGTCACGACGCTCGCTCCAAGTTCCAATAGATCTATGTTTCAAAGTAACGTATGTCGTTCCATGTCATCGCAAAAAACCTTGCATTGATTGCCGTTTTCCCATGAAAAAAAGAATATTTACGTTATGTTATCAAATGCGACAGTCCTAAGCCTGTACAAGTGTGAAGGTTATTTTGAATTAACTATATCTTTGCATCTAAACATCATAACAGACAAGTAACGCCGTATCAGATGACAACCTATTACTAAATGGTGTATTCGTGATCGGAGTGACAACTGTAACGATAATCAACTAAAAAATCCTAAAAACTAGGAAACATTTATTGTGATGTGATCATGTAAGTGATCGACGTGACAAAGTCACGATGATTTTTCACTGTGATTTTTGTGTAACCGGAATAACAGTCACTGTGATCTCATAGTAACGACTTTTCCCATGTCTATTGCAAACGCCGGCGTTGATGGCGAAGGCGAGGTGGCTCTAGATCAGTGATGTGAAAGATGCACGCCGGCCGCATTCCGCCCTCGAGCCATCTCAATATAGCCCGCGACCAGAATCTATTCTCAAATAACTACCTCAAATATAACACCTGACATCAATGAGCTTATCAAAAACAAGAAACCTCAGGTGTCTGGATCCTCAAGCTCAAGATAATTTACCCTTTATACATATTATCTTTATATGAAAATTGATTTAAACTAAATAAATAAAGATTTCAATTTACTGTGTTTTACTTTATAATTTAGAATCTGGCCCAGAAAAATCAGTCCGACACCCCTGTTTTCTGTGCAAAATTGCATATTTTTAGACCTACCGGTTTAGGCTGTGCGTTATTATCAGCCTAGTGGCAGAGTTTTAACTTTTAAATAAGTAGATTTCAACCCCTTTTTTATCCCTTAACGAGCTTAACTTCTATTGCCGTTTCGAAGATAGAGCATCTCCAGATTTTTTTTGGATATTCTGGTAAGTCTTAGTGTTTTTTGAAAAATTTTAGAAAATCTTTCGGATCCGATTCAAATTCGGTATAGGCTTATAGAAAATGACACGTTGTACAAGGCCCTCTCTTGCTTCGCATCACTTACTGTTACGAATATAGACCCGTTCGAAATGCTTTTCTGGAGCAGGGCTGCCAGATTTCTCTCCTCAGAAATCCGTCGGTAAGGCGAAAAGTGGTGGGGGAAGTGGTCTGAAAAATCCGTTTCCATCCGTTCGCCCGGTTCACCCATTAATGCAATGAGTGTGAGAGAGATAGAGAGTAAAGTGAAGTAATAATAATAATAATAATAATAAATTTTATTAATCCAATAGTACATACTAGATGTGGACAGGTCATACATAAAAACACAATTAATTAATACAGTAAGGACATTCTTCCAGAAGATAATTTTTAAGTATGCGGTACCATAAACGACACATCGACGTGTTTCCACCTTCATTATGGCTTTATTATTAACATTATTAAATGAATTTCGTATAAGACGTTGAATTTACTTTTACTTACAAACAGACTTTAAATTGAATAGAAATGATTAATTTTTTCACATCCAATGAGTCGATTATTTCGTAGATTTTTCACATTTTTATGAAATAAAAATATTATATTGACTGTTAGAATGTTGCGATAGTAACAAACGCGGCAGTACAATCAGTTAAATCCTCAATGTGTTCCGTAAATCCGTGTAACTCGAAACACTTGACTCCAGTTGTGTGAAAAAAACGCATCAGACAAAGATAGCGAGTCGATATTCATCGATATAGGTGTGTGTTTCGCGAACACATTGTTTCATACACTCTCTTATCTTTTTCCACCCAAATAGAGAGAGGAGTAGGACAGAGGTAGTGAAAGAAACGTGCTCAGATATGCTCGAATGTGCTAAAAATACCCGAATGTTCCCAAATTATCGATTATCGAGTGAAGTTTGAATTTATATGTAGGTAGTAAAAAAGGTAAAAAATTCGGAAAAGTTAGAAAATCCGTTAAATCCGTTCAGATCATGAAATCCGTTCCATTATCCGTTCAAATTTATTTCTACTCGAAAAATCCGTTTGGAACGGAAAAATCCGTTCATTTGGCATCCCTGTTCTGGAGTGATCTCAGCTGTCGAGTATCTATCATCTAGTCTCTATGTCTAGTGTCAACAGCTGAGTAAGATGATATATATTGCCTTTAAAATAAATATTTAATATTCTATCATTTATAAATAAAAAAAAATAGGTAAATAAATGTATAAAGATCACAGAACACTGTGTATAAAGATACTCTGATAGACGCTAGACAACTAGAATTATTAACGTCAATTATTAGTAGTTTGTAATAACAAAAAACCAGTGGTTAATAAACATGATAACATATCATAATAACAAAATATGCATATTGCAAATCAACGATATAAAGGTAGATAGATTATAAACGCTTAAAAGTTCAGGTAATTGTCGAAAAAAGAATTTTATTTCTAGCTAGCCACTACCCGCGGCTTCACACGCCATTGACATGAAACAGGACAGCGACAACAATAACGCAGACTTCTTCTGCTCCACCGTATTGCATTACCACTTTTAAACACCTTGGATGTTTTTTTTGGGTTTTTTCAGGGGATGAAAATCCTTTCTTAGTGCTCACATACGTTATATAAGGTTTAGGCTGTGCGTTGTACGGTCAGTCAGTGTTAGACATTTAAGTAAGTAGATTTACCCCCTTAAGGAATGAATTTTCAAAAATCCTTCTTAAGTACACAGCCACGTTTTATAAGGAACTCTTGTGCAAAATTTCATTGCTCTAGACCTACCGGTTTAGGGTGTGCGTTGTCTGCCACTTGCCAGCCTTTAGAGGGACTTTTTTTTATTAAGAAAAAGTGAACCTTTTAAAGTGGTAAAAACCGATAAAAACGTAAATATCAAAAATTTGCTATCCAGCTCCCAGAAACAGTTAGAGGTATTTATGGCGAATAAAACAAGACGTCTGAATGTTATCTAATTAATTACATTTTTAAAATTTTAACCCCTTCCACAGTCAGGGCCGGACTAACCCACTTTGGTCTTTTTGAAATCTGAAAAATAGTTGAAAAAAAGTAAATTCAAATGTCTCTTTTTTTGAGGGTATAAAAAGAATTCTAAGTATTAGAAAAATTAATTTTTACTAAAGTGAAACATAACAACACATATTCTTTAAATTTTAGAATAATCATATAAAAAGCAACACATTTTTATTTATTTGTTTTTATACACAGTTGTCTAACAGCAAAGTAAAGTAGGGTAAGGTTGCGATCATTGAACCGGCTTTTTGATTGGACCGCTTCGGTTTCTTGGCAACAAAAGGCTTCAAAAATGAGCCGTTGCGCCGAATCGGTGTCTATTTGAACCAGTACCCACCCCCGCTCCCGCCAGTGTCGCCAAGAGCTTCGTTTGGAAAGGACGCGCTGCGCAGTGTTTCGAGCGCTCTCGATGTTAAAATGTCGTGACATACATTACCATTAACTGACTGGTCCAATCAAAGAAACAGCGGTCCAAAGAAAGCAACCATTACAAAACTGGATTTTAATATTTTACCGCTTTATGGTCTAGGCAAAAAATCTTAAATGACACCTGTACGTTCTTATATGTAAGGCTTATTAAAAACATAAATCACGTTGTCGCTACTTATCATTTTTCAGCAGTTATGACAATTTAAAGTTAAGTGGTTCAATACTGGCAACCTTACCTTCTCTTGTTTATAAATCTGTGCAAAATATACAGTTTGACCGGGTCCTTTTAAAAACCGGGCCCTAGACATATATCTCATTTGTCTATAAAATAATCCGGCCCTGCCCACACTATTGCAATTTTATTACCTATTGCATAATAGTTTTAAAATTCGACTTTGACAAATAAAAGTATAAACAGGCAGGTATAATAATAAAATTGATTTGGTACCAAAACAGTTTTTTTTTTGTATTTTTGTAGATATTTAAACTTTAAAGTGGAGATGAAAAAAAATAAAATAAATCACTTCGGTGCTAAATCTATTTAATTTAAATAGATATTATGCATGCAAAATAAAGCACGATAAAGAAACAAAAGAGGAATTAATGTTTCTGCTTTTCAAGTCTAAATATTTCAAAATTTTTAAATTACAGACATGACCTGTTGATTTGGGACTGCAGTATCCGCAGCATTCGACATTACGCAATCTTTAAAACATCGTCTGTCAATAATATAAACACAAAAGTATCCGGCGTGCAGCTAAATAATAATTGTATACATAAACTAGCTGTTACCCGCGACTTCGTCCGCGTGGAATTTATGTGTGCAAGCGTCGTATATTTGACTATTAAGCTTAACATTTCAGAGATAAAGACGTTCAAATGTTGCATTGCAACGGTGTTTAAACCCACCAGTTTACGCTGTGCGTTGTATGTCAGTCCAGTGTTGGAGTTTTAATTAAATCGATTAACCCCCTAAGGGAATGAATATAAAAAATCTTTTCTTAGTGCTCACTTACGCCATATAATAAGGGACTTCTGTGCAAAATTTCATGCTTCTAGACGCACCGGTTTACGCTGTGCGTTGTACGATCAGTCAATGTTAGAGTTTTAACTAAGTAGAATTAACCGCCTTAGGGGATGAATTTTCAAAAATCATTTTCGAGTACACAGCTACGTTAAATAAGGAACCTCTATGCAAAATTTCATGCAATTAGACCTACCGGTTTAGGCAGTGCGTTGTCTGTCAGCCTTTAGAGGATTTAAAGAAAAAGTGTTTTAATATGCACATTTACTGCAAACTCCAGAAACGTAAATATCAAAAATTTGCTATCCAGCTCCCAGAAGCAGTGAGAGGTATTTCTAGCGAATAGAACAAGACAAAACATAGTTGCATAATAGTTTTTTTACTCACACCACAATTTGCCGTCTTTAATGACAATCAGACTGTTATCTAATAAATTATATTTTTAAAATTTTAACCCCTTCCACAGTCAGGGCCGGAATAATCAACTTCGTCCTTTTTGAAATCTGTAAAATAGTTGAAAAAAAGTAAATTCAAATACTGCTTGTTTCTTGAGTGTATAAAAAGATTTCTAAATTATCGGAAAAAAATAGTTTTTAATAAAGTGAAACATAAGAACACATTTTCTTTAAATTTTAGAATAAGCATATAAAAAGCTACACATTTTTATTTACAGTTGTTCAACAGCAAAGTTAACTCTATCTTGTTTACAAATCTGTGCAAAATATACAGTTTGACCGGGTCCTTTTAAAAACCGGGCCCTAGACATTTATCTCATTTGTCTATAAAATAATCCGGCCCTGCCCACACTATTGCAATTTTATTACCTATTGCATAATAGTTTTAAAATTCGACTTTGACAAATAAAAGTATAAACAGGCAGGTATAATAATAAAATTGATTTGGTACCAAAACAGTTTTTTTTTTGTATTTTTGTAGATATTTAAACTTTAAAGTGCGAGATGAAAAAAAATAAAATAAATCACGTCAGTGCTAAATCTATTTCATTTAAATAGATAATGCATAATAAAGCACGATAAAGAAACAAAAGAGGAATTAATGTTTCTGCTTTTCAAGTCTAAATATTTAAAAAATTTTAAATTACAGACATGACCTGTTGATTTGGGACTGCAGTATCCGCAGCATTCCACATTACGCAATCTTTAAAAATTCGTCAGTCAATAATATAAACACAAAAGTATCCGGTGTGCATCTAAATAATAATTGTATACATAAACTAGCTGTTACCCGCGACTTCGTCTGCGTGGAATTTATGTGTGCAAGCGTCGTATATTTGAATGTATGCTATTTACAGTCAGAACTATTAAGCTTAACATTTCAGAGATAAAGACGTTCAAATGTTGCAATTGCAACGGTGTTTAAACACACTTCAAATGGTCACAGAACCAAAATTTGAGCTTCTTTTTTTTATTTGGAGTGTCGTTTCCTGTACTTTATAAGCCGTGTGAACCTAAAAAGCGAATTATTGGAAAATGTCGAAATGAAATTTTTCACATAGTCTTAGTTTTTTTGTGATTTTTTTAGACAATTTTGGAAAATCTCTCGGAACCGATTCAAATTCGGTAAACTTATAGAGAACTAGCTGCTGTTACCCCCGTGGCTTCGCCCGTGATTTAGATAAAACCCAATAGCAACAACAGCAGTGGCTGTTGTCCGTCAGTAAGCCAGTGTTGAAGTAGATGACAGATGACCCCTCTAAAGAGATAAATTTTCAAAAATTCTTTCTGAGTGCTCACTTACGCCATATAGACTTCTGTGCAAAATTACATGCTTCTAGACCCATCGGTTTAGACTGTGCGTTGTACGGTCAGTCAATGTTAGAGTTTAAACTAAGTACATTAACGCCCTTAGGGAATGAATTTTCAAAAAACATTTTCGAGTACACAGTTGCGTTAAATAAGGAACCCCTGTGCAAAATTTCATGCAATTAGACCCACCGGTTTAAGCAGTGCGCTGTCTATCAGCCTTTAGAGGATTTAAAGAAAAAGGATGCACAACAAATTTCTCCAGAAACGTAAATATCAGAAATTTGCTATCCAGCTCCCAGAAGCAGTGAGAGGTATTTTTAGCGAATAGAACAAGACAAAACATAGTTGCATAATAGTTTTTTTACTCACACCACAATTTGCCGTCTTTAATGACAATCAGACTGTTATCTAATAAATTATATTTTTAAAATTTTAACCCCTTCCACAGTCAGGGCCGGACTAACCTACGTTGGTCTTTTTATAAATCTGAAAAATAGCAGAAAAAAAGTAAATTAATTTATGTCTTTTTTTTTGAGTGTATGAAAAGAATTCTAAGTTATAGGAAAAAATATTTGTTTATAAAAAGAAACAAGGGAACACATTTTCTTTAGATTTTAGAATAACTATATAAAAAGCAACACATTTTTCAATTTGACCTTAGATTTTGGGGGGAAGTCATGTCCCCTGTGACCCCCCCTTCGGACCGCGCCTGCGCCAATAGTGTGTACCATATAGGAAATACAGTAATAAGCAAGGTCAGTTCCTAATGAGCAAAGGGCAAGAGTATCGGATGAGCTTTCTAGAAAAAGCTTAGAACGGGTGTATCTCCAATACCGCAAGGAATGCGTTTGATGTAAAGCAGCGTGTAATTTCCAGTTAGCACAGCGAATTTTAAAAGCTTTCTTGTTCCTTCTTTGTTGAAAAATAATTTTGAATGAAGCATATTTTTATTCATATGAGACCTTAACGCGAATGAAGCCAATTATATTATAGACAAATAAGTTAAATGTCTAGGGACCGGTTTTTAGAAGGACCCGGACAAATTGTCTGTTTTGAACAGATTTGTAAACAAGATAGTTTACTTTATTGTTAGACAACTGTGTATAAAAAACAAATAAATAAAAATGTGTTACTTTTTATATGGTTATTCTAAAATCTAAAGAATATGTGTTATTATGTTTCACTTTATTAAAAACTATTTTTTTCCGATAATTTTGAATTCTTTTTATACACTCAATAAAAAATCAATATTAGAAAATTACTTTTTTTCAACTATTTTTCAGATTTCAAAAAGGCTGAAGTTGATTAGTCCGACCCTGACTGTGGAAGGGGTTAAAATTTTAAAAATATAATTTATTAGATAACAGTCTGATTGTCATAAAAGACGGCAAATTGTGGTGTGAGTAAAAAAACTATTATGCAACTATGTTTTGTCTTGTTCTATTCGCTAGAAATACCTCTCACTGCTTCTGGGAGCTGGATAGCAAATTTTTGATATTTACGTTTCTGGAGAAATTTGCAAGTAAATTGCATATTTTTTCACTTTTTCTTTAAATCGTCTAAAGGCTGACAGACAACGCACTGCCTAAACCGGTGGGTCTAATTGCATGAAATTTTGCACAAGGGTTCCTTATTTAACGTAGATGTACTCGAAAATGATTTTTGAAAATTCATCCCCTAAGGGCGTTAATCTACTTAGTTTAAACTCTAACATTGACTGACCGTACAACGCACAGTCTAAACCGATGTGTCTAAAAGCATGAAATTTTGAACAGACGTCCCATATATGGCATAAGTGAGCTTTAAGAAAGGATTTTTGAAAATGTATCTCTTTAGAGGGGTCATCTACTTCAACACTGACTTACTGACGGACAACAGCCACTGCTTGCTGTTGTTGCTATTGTGTTTCATCTAAATCACGGGCGAAGCCACGGGGGTAACAGCAGCTAGTTCTCTATAAGTCTACCGAATTTTAATCGGTTCCGAGAAATTTTCCAAAATTGTCCAAAAAAATCACAAGAAAACTAAGACTATGCGAAAAATCTCATTTGTAGTCGATTTTCGACATTTTCCAATAACTCGCTTTTTAGGTTCACACGGCTTATACAGTACAGGAAAACACAGTCCAAATCAAAAAAATAAGCTCAACTTTTGGGCTTGTGGCCATTTGAAGTGTATTTTAACACCGTTGCAATGCAACATTTGAACGTCTTTATCTCTGTAATGTTACGCTTAATAGTTCTGACTGTAGATAGCGTACCTACATTCAAATATACGAAGCTGGCACACATAAATTCCACTCGGACGAAGTCGCGGGTAACAGCTAGTTTATGTATACAATTATTATTTAGCTGCACGCCGGATACTTTTGTGTTTATATTATTGACTGACGAATTTTTAAAGATTGTGTAATGTCGAATGCTGCGTATACTGCAGTCCCAAATCAACAGGTCATGTCTGTAATTTAACATTTTTGAAATATTTAGACTTGAAAAGCTGAAACATTAATTCCTCTTTTGTTTCTTTATAGTGCTTATTTATGCATGCACAATATCTATTTAAATTAAATAGATTTAGCACCGAAGTGATTTATTTTATTTTTTTTTGTCTCCATTTTAAATTTTAAATATCTGCAAAAAAACAAAAAAAAACTGTTTTGGTGCCAAATTAATTTTATTATTATACCTGCCTGTTTATACTTTGTCAAAGTCGAATTTTAAAACTATTATGCAATAGGTAATAAAGTTGCAATACTGTGGGCAGGGCCGGATTATTTTATAGACAAAATATGAGATAAATGTCTAGGGCCCGGTTTTTAGAAGGACCCGGTCAAATTGTCTATTTTGAACAGATTTGTAAACAAGATAGTTTACTTTGTTGTTAGACAACTGTGTATAAAAAACAAATAAATAAAAATGTGTAGCTTTTTATATGCTTATTCTAAAATTTAAAGAAAATGTGTTCTTATGTTTCACTTTATTAAAAACTAATTTTTTCCGATAATTTAGAATTCTTTTTATACACTCAATAAACAAGCAGTATTTGAATTTACTTTTTTTCAACTATTTTTCAGATTTCAAAAAGGACGAAGTTGATTAGCCCGGCCCTGACTGTGGAAGGGGTTAAAATTTTAAAAATATAATTTATTAGATAACAGTCTGATTGTCATAAAAGACGGCAAATTGTGGTGTGAGTAAAAAAACTATTATGCAACTATGTTTTGTCTTGTTCTATTCGCTAGAAATACCTCTTACTGCTTCTGGGAGCTGGATAGCAAATTTCTGATATTTACGTTTCTGGAGAAATTTGCAGTAAATGTGCATCACTTTTTCTTTAAATCCTCTACAGGCTGACAGACAACGCACTGCCTAAGCCGGTGGGTCTAATTGCATGAAATTTTGCACAGGGGTTCCTTATTTAACGCAACTGTGTACTCGAAAATGATTTTTGAAAATTCATCCCCTAAGGCGGTTATTCTACTTAGTTAAAACTCTAACAATGACTGATCGTACAACGCACAGCGTAAACCGGTGCGTCTAGAAGCATGAAATTTTGCACAGAAGTCCCTTATATGGCGTAAGTGAGCACTAAGAAAGGATTTTTTAAAATTCATTCCCTTAGGGGGTTAATCTATTTAATTAAAACTCCAACACTGGACTGACGTACAACGCACAGCGTAAACCGGTGGGTCTAGAAGCATGATATTTTGCACAAAAGTCTTCGTGTTCGGGGTGTGTATTAAGAAAAGATTTTTGAAAATGCATCCCCTTAGGGGGCTGTTCTACTTTAACACTGACTGACTGACGGACAACGCACAGCCACTACTGTTGTTACTGTCACTTTTCATCTCAATCGCGGGCGGAGCCGCGGGGGTACCAGCAGCTAGTAAATCATAACATCTCTTATATTTTTTGTCCACATACCTGAACGAATCTTTGCTATATCTAATTTTAAATTGCTATGTTTAAAGCAGTGGCAGTTTCATCGCCGGTCAGGGTGAGGACTGGTCAGTAATATAGTAATGCCCTTTAGGGACACGGAGTTAGGACCAAGAATGTATTAACAACATTTGACTCTGGCCTATGCCAGTACATTTCACTTGAAACTTGAAACTGTTAAACGCTAATAATCAAGTGAATGCGACGTACATCAAGAACAATTATTTTATTTATTTATTCTATATATTATACATCCAACTAATAATAATTTTTTGTACTTTATTGTAAGGAAAAAGGATTTTGAGTAAATAAACAAGAATTAACCAAAAAAATATGTTTTATTTATAAAAAAATAATATAGCAACAATAGTGACATTAGAAATACCTCTTTGTGTATGCTGCTTTCCTATTGCAATAAGATTCAAATTTTGAAAATGAAACTGGCAAGATATTTTTTAATAATGGAACACGCAAAATACCTCTTCGTGTCTATGGTACCCTACTCCTAAAATGTAAAATTTTAAGAATTTATCTGCCGAACAACAAAAATGTAACACGTAAAATACCTCTTCATGTTTATGATACCCTACTCCTAAAATATCAAATTTTAAGAATTTATCTTTCTGACTAAAATAAATATATAACACGTAAAATAATCTCTTCATGTTTATGATACCCTACTACCAAAATGTCAAATTTCAAGAATTTAACTGAAATGGACAAAAAAAATTCCAACTGGTATTTTTTCTAGTAACTTCTTTTCGACATTGACCTAAGCTTTCGAGCGTCTATAATCTATCTACGGTTTATATAGTTGCTATCCAATATGCATATTTTGTTGTCATGTTTATATTCATTTATTAATCAATGCTGCAGACTCCTACATATGTTAATAACCTAAGTTGTCGAACATCTATAATCCATTTGTTTTTTTTTAAATTTATAATTGATACAATATAATTGTAATGATGTATGTTAAAGACAATCATATATTCTATAGTCTATACTCTAATACTCTCTTCTTCAACTGTTAAGCGTCTATAATCTATAATCAATTTGTATCCACTTATATTATAAGTCATAGAGACTAAACTATATAGACGCTCGACAGGTGAGGTTATCAGCTACTCAAGGAAGTGGCACTTTACGATAATGAAAATCATGTTTGAAGGAGATTTATTTTGGTTAAGGAACAATTGAAAAAAAGAAGCTTTACCAGTGTATCGTTTCGAAAACCAAAATATATTTCCTTCAAACGTATTATTTGGAATAAAATTAATTCTTTATTACAATGAATAATATTAATTATTAATAATCAATATGATTATATTATAAGAAAAAATGTAAACGTCACTGTCGGGACTTGAACCCGAAACAATCAATTCCGCGTTGATTGAGTTTCATTACTCCACAATGCGTTTACAAATAAATGGTATTCGATTTCTCTTATATATACCACGATCTACCGCTGAATTCACAAACTGCGAGAGTTAATACTTTTGTGTTGATAATGACGACACTACTGCCTAGTGCTGCCTTTCTCAAACAGCCGGATTTGCCAATAAACTAAATACTAACAGATAATATCTAATCCAGTGCTAATGATCACATGGTCGATGCACCTTTTTTGTTGTATTTGTGTGTTAAATAAAAAAAAAATATCTAATCATTCGTAATTATTATAAGTATATTTATTTCATTTCAAATACATCTAGTTCAATTTTCAAACAATTCTTAAAAATTGATTAGATTGCAACTAAGGCACTATGCTTTCAACTAATATAAATTGACATAACAACTAAGTTCAAGTTGTTCTGTGAGCATTATATTATATTGAAAGTAAATGGTACATACATTTAAACTTACCTGCGGTTGGGCTCCTTGAAGTCAGCTTGTCGTTTTCTATATATATATGTACCGAATTTCAAAAGAATATATTCCAGGATTTCTAGAAAAGTATCTGGAAAAGTTCTATCTTCGAAATTGTAACCGGTACGGACCTGTGGATAGGCTCGTTGAAATCACCGTTTGGCTTTCCGCGACTGTATCGAATTTTTAAAGGACCCAAGCATTATTCCAGTATTTTCAGAATTATTTTGGAAAGGCTTTATCTTCGAAACGGTTATAGCTGCAAAGCAACTGATGAGCTTTTTGAATTGAGTGTGGTTTTCTACTTAATTTGAAAAGGATTCGGGAGGTTTTCCAGTTTTGTCCAATAAACGTCGTTTTTTTACAAATGTCAAAAACTCACTTTTTGTGTTTCACGAGTTACAGAGGCGGACTTGGGTTTTTGCCGTCTCTATGCCGTTCTATGTGCCGCCTCTTATATTCGCAGCAAAAATTTATAGTAGTTAAATTTAATAATTGGGAAAAAAATTGTTTTAACTT
Organism: Xanthostigma xanthostigma; assembly: GCA_963575645.1. NCBI lineage: Eukaryota > Metazoa > Arthropoda > Insecta > Raphidioptera > Raphidiidae > Xanthostigma > Xanthostigma xanthostigma. Next base: position 44,114,573 of record OY754470.1, read on the forward strand.
TCAAAATATTAGGTAGAAAAATTTTAACAACTTGATTTCAGAATTATCTTTATTTATTGAACAGTCAAATTTTCGTTAATATCATTCCATCTTCAGAACATTATTTAATAAAAAAAAGTTATGTGATTTAAAATAGCTTGGATTATATAGTATAATATTTGAAGATGTGCTCCTCTCGAAGCCTCTATGCAATGTAGTTGTTGGCGTAGAGTGTAGACTATGGTCCGATTCTGCTAGTTTCTGTTTCTGAGGAGAAAATCTGAAATCCGGCTCTGTTAGGTTTTATTTTTTCTTTAGGTTCTATAAATAGGGTTGTGTTAAGGAGTTAAAGGACCCCTCACCAAAGATATGAGAAAATGGCTTTCGATGAAATTCTTTGTAATTGGGGGAATGAATCAGTCATTTGATGCTGAGAAAAGTTTCCAATACAACAAAAAACGATAGTGGGGTACATACACGAATTATTCACTGGTACCACTTTCGGTGAAAGCACTGTATAAAGTTGAATCGACGAAAGCCAACTTCTCTGTGTGCATTGAATTGCTCGACCTTTGATCGCGTGTCCCAGGTGAGCCAGAACAACCTACCACCACTCCACTACAATTTACAATGAACTCATAATGGAAATGCAGAGATAATGACACTGCGGGCCATTTAGGCGATTAATCAGGGGAAATTAGTTTCAATGCGAAATTAATCAAGCGACCACCACTTTAATAGACCGATGATATTAATTATATTATAATTCTCTCTGAGAAAGTTAAACCGTTTTTGTAATACGTCTTGACTTGAAATGTTGCTGGCAGAACGGGCAAAATGTCACGGGCCCCTTGCCTGAGGGGCGGCCCGGCCCGCAAGGCCGATAGGACGGGAAGAACCTAACATTTATTACAAAATTTGGTAAAAAATATTATTTTTTTTATTTAATCAATTTAAGTTTAGTATTAACTCAAGAACATACACAAATTATACTATGAATATTACATAGATATATATATGTTATTTTGTTTGAATTTTGTTAATGTTTGACATTGTATGGACGACTGGCTTTTATGTCTTTAAATAAATAAATAAATATCTGCTTTACTTCGTGATTTATAAAGATGAATACACAGAGACAACAGAAACAACAGCCAGATACGACAGAGAAAAAGCCAGAGACAACAGCCTGGCTGTTGTTTCTGTCGTCTCAGGCTGTTGTCTCTGTTATCTCTGGCTGTTGTCTCTGTTGTCATGGCTGTTGTCTCTGTGGTCGCAGTTGTCTCTGAATATTGTCTCTGGCTGTTGTCTCTGTTGTCTGTGGCCGTTGTCTCGGGCTGTTTTCTCCGTTGTCTCTGGCTGTTGTCTCTAGCTGTTGTCTCAGTTGTCTCTGGCTGTTGTCTGACTGTTGTCTCTGTTATCTCTGGCAATAATTTTTATTTGTTAGCACATTAATATTAAACAATGAAATAAAATAAAGATCACACAGTCAGAGGACCCCGCACAAACCTTATGGGATTTGTTTCTCGGTTAAGTTGATCGAAAATGGTTTTATTTTATAGTTTAAAAGCCACTAAGAAAAAAGTGTCCATTGGCGCATATGCCATTGCCTAAAAACCAATAGATTTTTAGCTTCAGATATATTTAGCAAGATTTTAGATATAGGGATATTCATTGAATTCACAATAAATACCTATATTCCGTGTTCAACTTTTGTTCTTTTTTTAGAAATACAATAAAAATATTTGAAAACTAGGTAATGTTGGAAGATGTCACCTGTATAAAATAATGATGTCATATTCGGATTCAGCTCAAAACCGTACATAATTGCCAAGAAAAATTCTTATTTTACTGATGAAATTAAATAATACCTACATTTTTTACCATCTTTGGTGCAACTTAACGTACAAAATTAATCTATGAAATTTTACCAAGTTTTCATTTTACTATATCGCTATTTATAATTAAATTAAGGAGTCTTATAAAAATTAGAAAAACCAAACAATAACTATACTTTCTTTATTCCAATCATCAAAAATAAATCTTTTCGAATCTTTGATTAACGTCTGAATAGAACTCTTCAAGTAAATAAAATTGTCGACCAATTTTTCTCAGACCATACGATATATTGACAAAAATGATAAAAATACAAATCAATATACCATAAAATGACGTTTCGATCCGGATTTGGATCTTCTTCAGAAAAATATAAAAATATAAAAATTAATTAGTATTAAATTATTAATTATTATTTATTTACAACGAATGATGAAGTTTGAAAGAATCAAACAAAATTAGAAGAAGATCCAAATCCGGATCGAAACGTCATTTTATGTTATATTGATTTGTATTTTTATCATTTTTGTCAATATATCGTATGGTCTGTGAAAAAAATTGGTCGACAATTTTATTTACTTGAATAAATCTTTTCGAATTAAAGAAACAAAATTCTACTATCGTCTCTTGATACAAAATGATTTATCTAATCAAATTAAAATCCGGACTGTAAACAAAACCCCGTTCGGACGCTCTTAAAAAGAGGACAAATCCGGAGAAATCCGGACGGGTGGCAACCCTAATCACGACTCAACAGTCAACATTCCTTCAATTTGAAGTGATCCTTATTGATGAGGTTCTTTGTGAATATTTTGTAATCAAATATTAAAAGTTATCAAACACATGAAATCTTTCATTAAAACATTCTTATTGAATATAAATATTCTTTTTGGGCAAACTATTTTGAATATTTAAACGCGCCATTTTTGCACGGGAGATCTGTGACGTCATATTTAAATAAATTTGTATTGAAAAAGAGGCAATAATTCTATGGCAACCATATGTTTACGTTTTTTGACGTCATACTACGATCGAATCAATAGCATTGCGTTTCGATATTTTATATTTCGCGCGTAATTATTGCATTTTTGTTTAATTAATATTTATTAAATAGCAAAAATTTAAAAAGAAAAAACTATTTAGAGTTTAATCAATTGCAATAAAGATTACAAAAAATTGGTTGTCTGTAAAGTCGGTTTACGGACGATAGTTTTACGTGATAACGTATTCCGTAATACATAACCTAAACCTCCCAAAATTTGGTTTCAATCCGCTTATCCTTGGTGTCGGAATGATAAGAAATGTCAAAAGTGACGTTTGCAACTGTCAAAGTATTATGTTCTAATAATAATTAGTTATTCCAATACTTAACTTAGAAGGCGTTGCATTTCACAAAATACTAATGTCAAAAAATTGAATTAAACATTAGAAATGCAGCCGTTTTCATGTTAAGACAAGACATACGTTATCTTCTAATTTCCATGTACGGCAAACAAAGACGACCGACCGCGTCGCGCCATGCATTAGACAACATTGCATTTATATTTTATACAGCTATTTTTCTATATAAAGTATAAAAAAACTGTTTAGGCAAATTCTGTTATACGAAATCTATGTAAAATGTTCTCCTCTTTCGTTTAAGACTGGTTTCAAACCGATCTGATTTAAATTGAGCGAGAAATTAGCAAAAAGCACGCACAGGGTCAGGCGGAACGTTACAAGTTACGCGTTACGAACGTTAGGAACGTTACGACCGTTACAGATTTTCGTGCATGCAGCCGGTGTTTTATCAATTTATAAGATTGGTGATTCATCAATTTATAAGACGTTATCACGTCAAAAAATAACATTTAAACTAAATATAAGTTTCATGCATATACCTTATTGTTCCATAATCTCATTGTAGCAAAAACTCGTAAAAAAAGTATTGCGTTTGTGTTTGTAGTAAGCTCGTGAGAAATGTTGTAAAATGGCAAAAAGCTATTTGTGAACACACAATATACAATATTGGTAAAGAATGAAGATTGGTGAATGACGTTTGTTTTGTTTTGTTTCAGACAGTGGAAGCGTGGGACGGTGCGTGCCCCTGGTGACTCCCGGCTCCCTGCTGGTGACATGTCGAGGACGCGTGGCTCTTCAACCGTCACGTCGACTGACCGCTTCGCCTCCGCAGACGGCATATCTGGCACCGGAGTACCGACACGGTCGTCTTTACACCGACAACGAATCTGAAAAGGTTTCATTAATCAACTTTTTAAAATAGAAAACACAAACTTCTTCGAAAATGCGTGCCAAAAAATTCGTTGTTTTTAATTTCAAAAAAACTAACCATAGTGAGTATTAGCAATTGTTAACATACTAAACTAATGATATATTATTGCAAAGGACCCCGTACAAACCTTATAATGGGATTTGGTTCTCGGTTAAATTGATCGAAAATGGTTTTATTTTATAGTTTAAAGGTCACTAAGAAAAAGTATCCATGGGCGCATAGCCTAAAGTTCAATAGATTTTTAGCTGCAGATATTATGTTTAGCGAGATTTTAGATATAGGGATATCCATTGAAACACGTTCCATGTTCAACTTTTGTGCTTCTTTTTAACCGACGAAAAACAAAAACGGAGGAGGTTCTCAATTCGACGCGTATATTTTTTTTTTTTTTTTATTTATGTATGACCACGCATAACTTTTTACAGAGTAGTCCGATTTTGATAATTATTTTTTTGTTTGAAAGGGTATACCCCGAAGTTGGTCCCATATAAATTTGGTAGAAAAATTCCAACCCTAAGGGTAGGAAAACAGGGGATGATTGATTGTTCACTCACTGATTGTAATGTATGACCACACATAACTTTTTACAGAGTGGTGCAATTTTGATAATTATTTTTTTATTGGATAGGGTATGCCTCAAGGTTCGTCTCATATAAATTTGGAAAAAAAAATTCCTACCCTAAGGGTGGGAAAATAGGGGTGATTTATTGTTCACTCACAGATTTTCATGCTGAGTTGTGTATATTACAATAATTTATAAATTATATAGCCACAAAAAATTATTAAATAAAAACTTTTTAACAAAAAAATTAAACCGCCGAAAAACTGAAAAGCAAAAAATAATAAATCTTTTTATTTAACTAAGTTCTATCTAAGTAGTTGAACGTATGTGACAGTCTAGTATATCTAAGTAATTTTGAGTCGGCGTCAATGAACAAAGATCACTAAAAGAAATAACCAAATCAAATTAACAATGATACGTGAAATCTCCAGCGATAAACATTAACATTCTAAACATGCGCTCTCCACACGACCACTCGCAAAGACGTGTGCCCTCAGTGTGCCCGTTAGGGTTGCTCTGTCGCTGATATTAACTTCGTGAACGCTCAGAGATTTCCGGCGAAGGATTGTTGACGCCGACTCAAAATTACTTAGATATACTAGACTGTCACATACGTTCAACTACTTAGATAGAACTTAGTTAAATAAAAAAATTTATTATTTTTTGCTTTTCAGTTTTTCGGCGGTTTAATTTTTTTGTTAAAAAGTTTTTATTAGAAATAGAGAAATAGTCGAAAACTAGGTAATGTTGGAAGGTGTCACCTTGTATAAAATAATAATGTCATATTCGGATTCAGCGCACTCGAAAACATATTTCTAGAGCTTAGGATTTTTTAAGATTGTGAATTCAATGGATATCCCTATATCTAAAATCTCGCTAAACATATCTGTAGCTAAAAAAATCTATTGGTTTTTAGGCTATGCGCCCATGTACACTTTTTCTTAATGACTTTTAAACTACAAAATAAAACCATTTTCGATCAATTTAACCGAGAACCTAATCCCATAAGGTTTGTGGAGGGTCCTTTCTTGAATTTTTTTAGTGATTAATGCAGTGGTTTCCAAACTTAATGTTACTACGCCTCCCTTAAAAATATTTGATCATTTGGCGCCCCCCTGAAGATTTCATAAAATAAAAACACAAACATTTTTACTCTTATAAAATTTATTCATACAAACTAATGGAAAACGATATTTTATTATTGTTTTTAATGAGATGGATGTGCTTGTCTATTAGCACAAAGTTTATCAACTCTTGGTGTTTGTGACGATATAGCTACTCGTAGCTCTTTTTCTACAACTAAACGAGCTCCGAGCTCGATATTTGGATTTCATTGCAGCCAACTTTAGCAGTAATTTGGAAAATTGTTCACCGTGACTAATTTTCGCGGCTCCCTTTAGACTACTCCACGCCTCCCAGTTTGGAAAACGCTGGATTAATGTTATTCAAGAAATTAAAAATATCATTGTCCATTAGTTGTATCTATGTTAAACAAGGCACGGTGCCACTATTAACTATGTTTAGTTTTCTTGACACACTAATGATGGCACCACAACTTTAAACAATAGAGTTTTTCATTGTCGCCATTGTTATGTTCACGGTATTGTACAGTTTCGAGCAATTTTTGACGCAAAGGCTGGCCCAGTAACGTTTTCAATGTTAATTCAGATGAAAATATTATTGACGATTCTAAATTAGTGCACAAAATAGTAGAAGAACACACTTCTGCTCAACTGAGACGGTAAACGCAAACTGATTGAAAAGTTAGTCCTATATACCTGTCATCATTGTTGTTATTCAAAAAAATTACATATCTCCAAAAGTAGTTAAATATTTTTCTACTTAGTTCCTGTTTAAATGTTATTTCTTATTTAATTTTGATTTACTTTTTTCTAAATTTAATCTTTTAACCTGTCAAAATGCAAAGTGCCCGAAAAATATGGCGGGTTTTAAAGCATGCGCACTACAAATTTTCAACTATGAAAAGGTCTATTCATTTTTTATTATCTTCTAACAACGACATTGTCGACGTTTCAACCATCTCGACTATTCTCAGAGTTTTCAATAAAGTGTGTTTATTTACAATGTATTTGATAAGATAGGTGTATAAATTATTAAGGTCATCACAAGATATTATTATCAGGGACTTTGTTTTTGCACGTGTTTATTTGTTTATTTACTTTTTTGGCAATTAAAACAACAAAGAATCGCTAAGATAAAATATATCAACAAAGAAAGACGTCATATTTTCTGTTAGAGGACAAAGATAAAAAAAAAATTTGTTTATCTTGTCGAGTTTCATTTTTGAATTTTAAATTATATTCGAAATTTTGCATACAGATTTATTGAAATCAAAATAATTCGTGTTTTTCTGTAATCTAGCGTCTCTTTAGGTATATGCCTGATTTTTTTCAAAATTTCAGACACAATATTTTCGAACATAAGCGGCGGATATATATATTTTTTTGTGCATTTAAAAAAAAATAATCTATAAAAAAACTGGTTGAAAAATAAAAAAAATATTTATAATATCAATATGCCACATGCGAAATATATATATATTTTTTTATTCTTATGGACACTTTTTTTATCACCCCTGGAATATCTACAAAACATCACTATGCATTCCAAATCTATACTAATATATATTATAAAGATAAAGAGTTTGTTTGTTTATTTGTTTGGTTGAACGCGCTAATCTCAGAAGCTACTGGTTCAAATTGAAAAAAAAAATTGTTGGATAGCCTATTTATCGAGGAAGGCTATAGGCTATATATTATATAATATTACGCTACGACCAATAGGAGCGGAGCATCAACTAAAAATGTTGCAAAATATAACTCAAAATTTGTCCGTCCGACAAAAACTTTTGAACGGTAACTCCGATCATCATGAAATTTGGACACAACATTCATCTCGGTAAACGAAGATGAACGTGCATACTCATTTCCCTCCCCCCCATTCGTTCTTTTCCACCCGGGCGAAACCAGGCGAGACCGCTAGTCATATATAAATACGTGAAAGAAAAATGTGTGTGTGTTAATTCGCACACATTGTGATGAAACACAAATAGATCTCTTCGTTTTAATGAGGGGAAGTGCACAATATATTGTTTCAACACGATGTGTACGAAATAACATAGGTAAAATCGATTCAGGAGAAATCCATATATAATGATAAAACAACCTCAATAACATTCAAACTTAAAAATTTAATAGGTATGTTTCAAGCAGTGAACAAACGAACAATAAAACGTCACCCGCATGTGCAGTAGCTAAAACGAAACTGTATCGGTTTTGGAACACGTTTTAGTTACCTGCGCATGTCGGTGACGGTTTCGTGTCGGTTCTCTGGCTGACTTGGAACATACCTAATGAATTACGGTAGAATTTCGACCATTCGTTTCAATAATTTGCCTATATGGCAGTTTAATACCTGTGACTGACAAGACGAATAAACGGACGGACAGACAACGAAGCATTGCGAGACGGGAGTGTCTAGTAAGCACTTGTGACCAGTGGCGGGTACAATTAGAATCAAATATGTCATTGAGATAATAGTACTTTAAATTTTTTTTTAATTAAGTTACAAAAAATAACTAATACTTTTAAAAGAATCGATAAATTATTTGAATCAAGCCAAACTATTAACGAGTTAGGTTTATATGGTCAAGGAGTTAGTTTTTATTTATGAAAAGCAGTGGGCGGAGAGAAGATATTACGTACAAATCTCACACATACTTTGGCAAAATACTACACAATCGGTTATCTTCATCTCTATGCTCACACTGAGACGTCTCGTGGTTCTTAATCGAAAAAGTAATAATGTATTGCCCATCAAGCTTGATTTTTCTTTATTTTGTCAGAATAAGATACCAATTTTTGTACTGAGTTGTGTGCTTTTACAATAACTGTATTTATTGTTATTAATTTTTAAAGATATTTTTAATTCATCAATGGCGTAAAAATAGGATGACAGGACAGGCAAAACGCTACGGGCACCCGGTCCGAGAGGGCCGTGATCAAAGATTATTGTTACAACATTTATTAAAATTTGCTAAAAGCCTCAAACGGCAGGCACAGAAATTCATAAAATATAATGTCAAACGTAAATACTGCTTGCAATTTACTTCTAAATTAATTATAAATTAAACAAACTGCACTTTCTAAAAAATAAAAAAATTAAAATTGGTGCTTATAATAAATACCAAACATAAAATAATATAAAATTATTTAAGACATATTTTTTGTATGAAAAAAGGATATAAATGTTTTTTTTTAAGGAAAATATATGATTATTAATTTTATTAAATGTAAAAACATGCATTAATTACCTGCGTATTGAAAAAAAATGTAGTTGAGGTCCCACCGAGATTTGAACTCGGATCGCTGGATTCAAAGTCCAGAGTGCTAACCATTACACCATGGGACCGCTTGTGCGCTGCTGCCTTAATACGGTAGACCGACTTAACGACGTGCTTCATTCGGTGCTTCATACAGTAGTACTCCAACGTAATCTGTGAAGGGACAAAAAATATGTAACTTAAAATTTTGTAACTATATGGACAACGCACTGGCTATGCCAAGTTGGGTGGATCAATTTCATACATAATATAGCAATTATATATTATTTGTACTATATTCATTGAAATAAAGGACCCCGCACGGAACATATGGGAATTGGCCCTCGGTTAAAATCTTCCATACTCGGGGATATTATCCAAAAATCGACGCTGATCAAAAGTCTCCATGGGCACGAAGTCCGGAAATGCGATCCCGGGGAGTTACTTTTATTGCAATCAAAATAGGGAAACATACTTACCTGTAGGTATATCTTACCTGTTATAATGTCATAATATGTATCTTTGTGCTAATGACTTCGAGTCGAAGCACCTTTTTTTTTCTCTTTGTTTATAATAAAAAAAAAAAAAATAGGGAAAATGAGCAAATGCACCCGTCTCCTTGTGATATTCTATTATACACATATCTACATCACATAGATATATCATATACATATACAGATTGCAATAAAAGTAACTCCTCGGGATCGCATTTCCGGACTTCGTGCCCATGGAGACTTTTGATCAGCGTCGATTTTTTGATAATATCCCCGAGTATGGAAGATTTTAACCGAGGGCCAATTCCCATATGTTCCGTGCGGGGTCCTTTATTGTTATTATTATAACGCTAATGGCCTAGTTCTGATTGGGACGGAATTTATGATTAGATACTGTTGGATTTGTTGCAACTTTTTCATTTTATTATTCAAATCTTCATTATTACATTTAATAACAATTAGAATTACTATTTTATAAATTACAATTACTTTTTGTGCAGAATTTATTTTTATTGTAAACCTTTTACATATTTTGAGTTTAAAATTTGAGAATTTTGGATTTTTCCCGTTAGTTTAGGATACCCATATTTTAAAAACCCATAAATATGCAAAATTTGTAACAAATTACGTAGAATTGAGTTTATTTTATTGAAACACCCAACCAAATGTTTAGCTTTAACTTAGTGGGAAATACAACAAAATAGTATAAATCATAATTATAGTAGGGTGACCATTCGTTTCGGATTTTCCGGGACAATCCCGGATTAAAGTCTCGTGTCCCATATTAATATATATCCCCGAAAATGTCCCGAATTAGACAATTCATAATTATGTAAATATATGATGATAATATGTTTTAACTCTAATTTTAATTACAACTCTAAAAATTAAATGGCTATCTTTATATAAATTAATTTATGTATTTATAAATATTTATATAGGTAGATTATTGTATTTTCATGGGTTCTTAATACGTGTGCAAAATTTCAAACTATTTAGACGTCTGGAAGTGAGCGAAAATTATTATGAAAGATTCCATTTCATGGATAGATATACATACATACAAATATACAAACAGGTGAAATTATTAAAATACATAGAAAAATTATTTTTTCTGGATTTCTCTTTAAAAATTTGTTATAAATTAAAAAAAAAGTATTAATTGTAAATTTAACACAGGATGCTTTGTGTTTTTTTTTACAGATGTGGATTTTCTCGCTTGGTGAAACTCTGACGCGGACAGCGCTAACGAGTCACCGGGCCGTGACACAACTGAGTCCTGCTCTTTGTCGAGCCTTGACCGCTATGACGCGTCGAAATCCTGCCGCTCGGGCAAACCTTATGTGCCTATTAGATGTAAGTACCTTGGGAATATTAAAGTACAGTGTAAACTCTATATAGCGCATATATCTATTAATTAATTATACGAATCATTGCCTATCTACTCTTTCTTCGATGTAATTCCCTGATTTCTCCGATGATAGGATTGGTTGATGTACTTGCATTCAATCTGAATAAAGTACTACTACTACTTCCTAGTTCATACGCTCCGCTGCCATCTTGCCTCTGTTTCTCCACATGACCGCCAGGCTTTTTAAGACGTGGCGTTATAACATCATAATAAGTATAATACTAGTGTGCCTGTGCGAATTATTCGCACTAAATAAGTATAATAATTATCACTTTACAACATTATTTTTTTAAATATGATTGCAGGTATTCAATTCGTTTCTAATTTTGCACACTGCGTATAACGTTCTTCTTTTTGTTGTATTACAATATGAAGGTCAGATGACAGATCGAAGTGTTGACGTTGTTTCAAAATTAAATAGAAATAAGTTTGATACGATATTAAAGTCTTCACGATTACAACTAACTTCAGTATAAAGTAGTGTTGATCCAATAGAAGGTTTTGGTTGAGGATCATAAATAAGCTTTACCAATGTTACGCTAGTGGCCACTAGCTTAACATTTATGATCCTCAACCAAAACCTTCCTTCATCATTACAACTAACCACAAATAAGTTCAATCGAAATCGATCCTCTGAAACTCGTGACTCGTGAGCCGCTTAAAAAAAGTACCTTCTGTGCTCAAGCTGTGTTGATACTTGACTGATTTATTTCGGCGCATTGTGTAGAATACCACACAAAAATTCCGTTTAAGTTTTATATCAGATTTTATCTGCCGGATAAAAAAGTTATATGAAAGCGGTTTTTATGTCAACAGTTTTCCAATTTATGTTCACCTAACATTCTGCTTGGGACGTCAGTGGCGCACCAATGTATATATTTATATATAAAAAATAATCGTTTGTCCTGACTGACTGACTGACTGATTCATCAACGCCCAAGTCAAACCACTTGAGCTATAAACTTGAAATTTGGACAGTAGGTTCCTTTCATGACGTAAGCACCCGCTAAGAAGGGATTTTTTGAAATTCACATCCTAATGAGGTGTAAAGGTTTTTGACAAAATGGCCATATTTCAAAAATCGTTAAAATGAGAGACATCAAATTCAACAGACAGTGCGTCTGTTGAATTTGATGTCTCTCAATTTATCAATAATATAATATAGAGTGCCTATATTATATTATTGATAAATTGATAAACTGGCCGATAAGCTGTGCTCTTCAAATTGTGTTACGTAAACTTGTAAATTTGGTAGACAACAAAGTTATCAAAATAGCTTATCATTCTTTCATCCAATCTCATCTCCGGTAGTATGGGTTGATATTCTGGGGCAATTCTCCTAATTGTGATCGCATTTTTAAGCTCCAAAAGCGAACCATAAGGACTATTACTAAATCTCAGTGGAATGATTCCTGCAGATCTTTATTTGTTAAACTTAATATAATGTCACTATGCTCCCTTTTTATTTATTATTGTTTGCTCTTTGCGAAAAGCAACAGTCAAAATACACACTCCGATCAACATAATTACCTTACAAGATACCGTAAGGATACACGCATACCGAGGGTGAGATTGGATCTGACTGACAGAAGCTACGTAAGTTGCAAATTTTTTAATGCTTTGCCTCTTACACTACGACAATTAAATTTTACAGATTTTAACAAAAAAATAAAAGAAGTTTGCATAAAGGAGTGCTTATATTCCACTGAGGAATTTTTTAATATTAATTTTAACAAATTTTAACTATTGTATTTCATGATATATTTGTTTTAGATCTGCATTTTATGTACCTATTTGGCTTTATCTATGTGGGCCTGCTCACCGATGATATATTAAATTCACTTACTATACTACTGACTACATAGATTATATTAGAGGCAACTCCTACTCTATTAACTTTCGATGTAAAGTTACATTTAAGATTAATAGAATAAAATAAGAGTTACACCATGTAACTCTTTATATTATGATGACCATCAAAAATCAGAGTACAGTATAGTCAAATATAAAAATAAAAAGCTAGACGAACAGTGTACGTGTGATAGTTGAAAATTGCATAATAATGTATTTGATTTTACATACAAAATGTGTATTTACTATTTACACTTGATCAATTCAGCACCCTAAAATCGAGCGCAAAATCGGAATGGACAATTTTAAATATCGATGTTACAGTTAGATAACGGTTGAACTGTTTTTTAACAGACCTCTGGAAGAAATTCTTCAGCACGCATCGCTGTGTGCAAAATTCGAATTGAGGAATTCCAGAACCAGTTATCGAGGAAAGTCTACTAAAATATACTACATTTAAAAGGCACATATCTGTATGAAATAGAAATTTATTGACATAGAAAACGTTGAAACAAAAAAAGAAATCAACACATTATCGACCAATACTTCGATTATTAAATTTCATTTTAATCTCTTTATCAATTTCGGAATTCCGATATTAATTTATTGATACAGGTATATTTAAAATGTTTGTCCGAAATCTGAAAATTCCGATCGGTCTGAAATTTTAACACAACCTTCTCAGATATATTCTTCAGGTATTAATCGAAGAAATAAGATTTTCAATAATTATTTCAATTTTATTAAACAATTTAACAAAAAAATTTGAGTCCAAAATCAGAATTTTTTCTTTTCGGAGCTGCCATTTTGTCAAAAATCCAAATTTCGTCTATTCCTTCGATTAATACCTACTAGATTTATCTATCCACTAATAAAATCTTCTGTTTTTTTTTAAATTCAGATAATCCAAACCGAAAATATCTTGCTCACCACCAGACACCTATTTTTGAAGTATCTCCAGGAGACCATCTCAGGAGCAGTGTAAATCAATATTCTTTAAAATAAAAAATGCCGAAATAAAGCTAAAAGTGATCACTACATTTATTAATACTTCTTGTATTTGTCAAAGAAAACCCGTCTTCAGAAAAAAATCGTTTTTTTAGCCTTGATGCAACTGCGTAGGTATAGCCCCTCGTTCGTTATCAAGCTCTACTTTCCAAAGTTGTCGACACTCGGGCGTTGCATTATGTACAAGTAAATTCACTCGCATGTGGGTGATGTGTGAACGTTTACGTCTGCTCTGCCGTAGCTCCGAGGCCTCACCCCCTCCACCACCAGCTCTATCTCTGCAGGCGGTGCAAATGGCACCACCACCGACGGCCCGGCCCTCCTATTCCAATATTATCGGTGCGTCTGTATCGCGGTTTGGACCAACCGGACGATGATTTATTTTATCCGAACATGCTGTTGTGTGTACATTTTTCATTTAACCATCGTTTTGGAGAATCGCTACAAACCCGCGTGCATAAGTTACAGGCTGCCACTGAATAGTTTTGCCGTCGTGGCAGAAGTAATCATTTCTGAAGTTATACTATATTAATACTATTAGTATAATTCCTGAGTAAAGATCAACTTTAGAAATGATTTTTCGTAGAGACCTTAGGAATTTATTATTAATAGGAAATGGAATTGGATAGGACACACGCTACGAAAGACAGATGACGACATAGCGAAGAGAACCTTGGATTGGAACCCACAGAGATACCGAAAAAGAGGAAGACCAAAAATATCTTGGAGTAGAACTGTTCGTGAAGAAATTATGGAACAAGGAACTACCTGACTTCAAGTCAAAAATATGGCAAAAGATAGGACTAGATTCAAAACTTTCGTAGAGAGAATCTATTATTATTATTATTTTTAATGTAACACCACGTCTTAAAAAGCCACGCCGCCACTGGTGTACTCTGGTGGTCATGTAGAGAAACAGAGGCAAGATGGCAGCGGAGCGTATGAACTAGGAAGTAGTGTTCATGTTAAAAAACTTAAATTAATAAATGTGTTGAACTAAATAATATTCATGTTACAAACGTATGTTAATAAATATGTTGAATTAAATAATAATAAGTGTTACATTAATATTAATTCCTATAAGGTCTCTACGTTCCTTGTTCCATAACTTCTTGACGAACAGTACTGTAGTACCTAATACTAATGTATCAAAAATTTGTTGCTACATTTTTGCTTGGAACGCATGTAGACAACTATTTTTTTAATCATCGTTCAATTCTCAGGCTGCGATTATTTTTCATTTAAATATGCATTAACTATAATCAACATGGCGCTTTTGTCTTCTATAGCTCACACTCAATACACATACATATATATTATGTCATACCGAGTCCCCAGTCCCTAGAGGGACGGTAAAATTACATTGTCAGCGCTGGGAGTGCTGAATTGCATATACATTTGTTCAGTGTTTAGCTTGCTGATAGGGATGCCAGTTTTTATCGAACTTATAAGCATTTGAATTTAACATATTTTAATCTGAATTTTGCAAATGATTATAAAAAATCTATATAGGTATATTTTCTTCAGTAAAATTATCGACCAATTTTTCAGACAAATATATTAACAAAAAACAATAATTAATACATTAACGTTTCGGTCCGGATTTGAACTTTCTTCAGAACTGATCTAAAAATATAAAAATTGATTAATAATTAGTTTCTAATTGGTTTTTGAAAAATTCGCTTTATGTTTTGAATTATCAAAATTGAAAAATAGTATATTACATCACAAGGGCCGAAAGTTGAATTTCCGGCCCTGCGCGTCATGAGCCTGAGGCGAAGCCGAGGACATCATGACGCGCCGGGCCGAGATTTCAACTTTTAAGGCCCGTGTGATGTATACGATTTTTCTTCATATCCGCTCGAAAGTACGTACTTTCGTCAGCAGGGACGAAAGATTGACATTTACTCCCAGTGAGAACGGCGGGAGGAAAAAATTTCTCATGCGTATTTATACTCGTAACTAGGGTTACCGCTGTCATTTAATATAATAAATAACAGGGAGTAAACGTCAAACTTTCGTCCCTGCTATAAGGGACGAAAGTACGTACTTTCGATCGAGGTATGAAGAAAATAATATTTACTGAAGAGTTCTAATCAGACGTTAATCAAAGATTTGACTATGTATTGTATAGTGAATATTAAAACAATTATCTCCTGATTTAGAGGTCAATTTTTTAATATTCAGTGTCTTTACACCAAAAATTGATCTACAAGTTTCCAGGAATAATGATTAAAATCTTTAATTCGCCAATAACTACCGGACTAATAATGCGTTAACAATGGTTGAGACCACAACGGGTAGAGCATGTCTTTACGAGTTCGTCGCGCACGGTTTGTTTTGCCTGTGACGTCATCGCCAGCACCATTACAATAATGTACAGTTTAATAAAGAGGATGAAGCCCATTCTTCCCTAACCCTACAAACAGCCTAGTAGGCTCTGACTTGGTGAAAGTTTTTACATCCCTAAACAGCGTTTGTTCCGATAAATCGTACTTTTTTGTATCATTACTATTTCTAATCAATATACACTATTCGTAATTATTTGATTAAATGAATAATGTATTTATTTTATTTATGTGCGTATTTATTGAACATATGTCGCTTCAAATACCCACTTCAAATAATTAAAAATTGCAAAATGGCATTTTTAATATTTGCCAATAAACACGTATTTATCATAGTAAGTACTCAGTAAATAATTTGATACGTCAAATAAGTGTCTATTTTCTGTTGGATTTGAAATGCAATGCCGTAATTAGGGTCTGGTAACTGGGCCCCGCGCCAGGGGCGCAAATCCGAGAGAGCGCAATCAGCAGTGCGCCGGTAAAGATGTTTACAGTTTACACATCAAAATGTAAATAAAAATTTTTGCCGCAGAAAACAGAACTAGAAAATATGCAAAAAAATATTGAGTTATGTAGATGCGACACATAAAATTGACTGATATGATTCAATAAGCAAAAACATAAAAGAACTTTTCTTGTTTGAAACTTTGTTATTTGTAGAAAATTTTATTCGTATTTCTATAGTGTGAACTATTTTCTTTTGTTCTCCTGCTTTTTTATTTTAATTCGCAATTGGATTTGTTTTAGCGTTAAACTTTAATTATATACATTTTTACCCGACTAACCAAAAGGTTATGTATTTCAAAACTATATGTATCCGAGATTATTAATTCCCAAAACTCTAACGGCTTGACTGAATTTGAAAAATGAGGTGTCGATAAATTGGTCATAGTCTCACGGTGACACTATGTTGTAGTGACATGACGATTTGTAATTTATTATTATTATGTATTATATTCAATAATAAATTACAAATATTATTGAATACTAGCGGTCTCGTCCGGTTTCACCCGGGTGCAAAAGAACGAATGGTGTTGGAGGGACGTGAGATGAATGTTGTGTCCAAATTTCATGATGATCAAAGTTACCGTTCAAAAGTTTTTGTCGGACGGACAAATTTTTAATTATATTTTGCAACATTTTTCATTGATGCTCCGCTCCTATTGGTCGTAGCGTGATATTATATAGCCTAAAGCCATCCTCAATAAATGGGCTATCCAACAAAAAAAAATTTTTCAACTCGGACCAATAGTTCCTGAGATTAGGGCGTTCAACCAAACAAACAAACAAACTCTTCAGCTTTATACTATATCAGTATAGATAATATAACTAAACCGAGCGTGTTATGTGGCCGAGTGATATTTTTTTTCTAATGACATTTTTTTTAAATATTTCTTATTAATTGGCGGCCCGATCCAGCTTCGCCCGTTTTTTTAGATTGTCGCCTTTTTTCGTGGACTTACGATGCAAAATTGGTCTCCACGAAAGCGATTTTATTTTAACGCAATAATATATAGCCTATGTCCTTCCTGACAGTCCATTCTAAATATTGGTGAAAAATTTTTTGAAAACGGATTAGTAGTTTCGAAGATTAACTCCAACATCCAAACTTTCAAACTTTACCTCTTTATAATATTAGTATAGATAAATAAAAAATGTAGTAATAACTTTGTTGTTTTCTTGTGTATATTACGTAAATTTTAAACATTAAAAAAATGTGTAATGAGCATAGCTTCCGTCGTGTGTCCACGAATTGACGCACCTCTTTTTATTTTAGGTCGGACTCTATGTCAAACCCACTGATATACTTAGCAGTGTATATCCTATTGATTTTGCTTTCATATGATTCATGTAATATTAATGCTACACTCGAAGAGTCCTCTTGGTGATGCTTGGTGCATTAAAGGCCACGGATGAAGAACGAAGGGTCGAGATCCTGAACTATGAATTATACAAACGGGCCGATTAAATTATATTTAACCCTTCAACCGTCGCGGCCATTAAATATCTGCTGCCTTAGACATTCAAATCGAATATACTGTTTAAGTAACTTGATATATAATATATTATCCTGTCGTCTAGATGCAAGAACTAAAATGGCGTGTGTAATGTGAAATTACAATGTTAATATTATGATCAAGTAGTGATTTTGTAGTCAGAACGACAGATGTGCAGTGTAATGCTTTTCATACGTGCTACTTATAACTAGCGCACATCCATACTAATATTATTATGAATGCGAATGTAACTTTGTCTGTCTGTCTGTTAGACTGTTACGGTTTCACGGCCAAAACGCTGGGCCGATTGTAATGAAATTTAATATGGAGATAGTTTAACTCTGGGGAAGGATATAAACAGTGGCGTAACTAGACCACCTGAGGCTCTTGGCAAATTCATCGGATTAATAAAAAAAAGCTTCACGTTGTAGTTTCATCTTTATAAACCATGAAGTAAAGAAGATATTTGTAAAATTCGCATATGTTCTTATAGGCAAGACGGCGAGGAGTTTTGGGTGTATTTTTCGTTTTAGAGTGTAGTTCAACCCCCTAAGTTTGCTTACAAATTGTTGGTGTGCTTGATTTTATAATTGACAATTACTGACGAAAATAGTGCTTTTTCTCTATTTCCTTTAATATCTCCGTTCCTCTTGACTTTTAGTATAGCATATGCATTGAGAAAGTTGTTCCTTATGAAATTTTCTAAAAAACGAGCACTGACAGAGGTCGCTAAGTGCAATTGTTAACTTGCAAATAGCCCCGAAAGTTAAAAAAGCACTTTTTTTCAATATTTTTTTACTAAGAAATGACCGCACATAGATGGCTGAAAATTTTCAAAAATGATGTCTATGTTGACCCAAACATGCATGAATAATTTTAGCGTCATCGGTCAATTACTTCTCGAGTAATTAACGATCACTTTTTTTTTGTTTCCTTAATTACAAATTGCGCCATTTTTTTCACAAACGGGTTTCGCTGGTCGGACCAAGCCAGAAAAATCACAAATCCATTCAACTTTAGTATCCCGTTGGAATTTTTGGAAATAAATAATTCTAACCTATTTTATAACGGTTTCTTTAGCGATACCAATTTTAGACAAACGTATAAAACCATATAACTTTTCCAATATTCAATCGTTATAAAATCGGTTAGAATTATTTTTTTCCAAAAATTCCAACGGAATACTAAAGTTGAATGGATTTGTGATTTTTCTGACTTGGTCCGACCAGCGAAACCTGTTTGTGAAAAAAATGGCGCAATTTGCAATTAAGGAAACAAAAAAAAAGTAAGGTCTGCTGTTTACAGCCTTCTTGGGTACGCCACTGGATATAAACTACTTTTTTTATTAATTAACCCCTAAGAGGGTTAAATGCCTTCTTATAAACGTGGGTATTTTGATAGGTTCCACTGCCCTTCAGCCGAGTCTTCGATTTATTGTTCAAAAACGAAAGAAGCGTTACACAAATGTTTACGTTGCTTCATATTCCTACACAAAAATGTTTGCTGGCTCTCCTACTGTGTTTGAAGAATTTTTGTCCCTCTGACATTAATTCCGATTTTTTTGATATTCCAGGTCATATCAGATTATTGTAAGAGTCGAGTGCAGACAAAACCATTCTCCCACATCGTCATGGACTTACATCGTGAAGTCATCGTCGCTTCTTCTGTGTCATCGTCAAGACATCTTAATCGTGGAATGTCCGTCGTCGAATGTTCGAATCCTGTGACGTCAGCAATGTCATCACCGTGGATACATCCGTCGCAACAAAATGCAAATATACAGTGAGTACCTATTAATTTTTATTTTCAAACCTACAATTTGATAATTTTAATAAAGGCAATTTTGAACCACTGTTTTTCCGGTTCCAGTTCCTTGCTCAGTTTTTCATCCGTCTGTATATCAGTTAATCTCCCTGAGCTTATTCCGGTAATTTGGATTATTTTATTTTCTTCGATTCGTGATAATTCCAATGTTATTGTTTCTAGAAATAAAACAACGGGATGCTTGATAGGATCACAGTTCAATCCATTTTCAAATGGAGCGCATAACATAAGGAAGCAAAATAGTACAGTGGTGTTACAAAATCTACCTCAAAACAAAGTTTCAAACACTGGTTATAACCAAACAGCAAGTGTAACACGAAGACCTTATTACAATAGCGAAGCTTCAAGCGTAAAATATGATTATTATAATAGTCGTGAACCAAATATTGTCGATTCTCAAGATTTTAATCGTTTCGAATCGGCGTATGACCCCAACAATGAATTCAATACTAAAGTTTTAACCGAACATTACAGTTCAAATTCTGAAAACGAAACAAATACTACAAGCGGAAAAAATTATCAAGATATAAAATACCTAACAAGGAATGTTTTGACATCGCCAAAACATTCTGAAAATCGAGTTTCAAACGATGGTAGATATAATGAAAATCCAAGGAATAATGATGACGAAAATGATCATCGAGTTCAATGGAACATAAGAAATGAAGACGGTACAAGAAATAGACGGGGATGTGTTAGAGTTAAAACTAAAAGAAATCCTGTCCAAAGAGCAGCCAGTCGGTTATATAAAGCAGGTGAAGGCGTAACGTCCAGAAATCGTGGATGTATTGGACCAGAATTTGTTGTCAGAGCAAGTTTACCAAATAAGCAGCTCTCTGTAGGAGAATGCAAGGTATGTAACAAAACTCTTTCTCCAGCAATTTTACCCCCCCCCCCTCCCCTGAACTTATTTGGCTCACACGTTTTTTTATTTTGTTTCAGCCTGCCGCTAAAAGAATTGTGACCATAATTCTACTAAACGGACAAAAAATCGATATTTATTGTGATCCAAATTCAACAACAGCCGGGCAAATTTTTGAGGTATAAAATTAAATAATCAACTTAAAGCAATCAAACAATTCCAATAAATTGTATATTTTCCAGGCTGTTATACAAGCAGAAAATCTTCAAGAGAATTTTATGCTCGGATTATCAGCGTTGATGTCTGGAGATTTTATTTTCCTACCGTCTGATACGCGAGTCAGTAAGGTGACGTCGAATTCAAACGGACATTCAAACGTGACGCTTTTTGTCAGAGTTCGTTTGTTTCTCCCAAGCTTGAGAGGCCTGAGATGTGTCGAAGCTCGACATTTGTTATATTTGCAATTGAGAAGAAGTGTTCTTGAACAACAACTGCCTTGCAGTATTAAAAACTTGATCACTCTCGGCGGATTCGCGTTGCAAGCAGAATTCGGAGATTTCAGAATAAAGGTACGTATTTAGAACCTCCAATATCGAAGAGCCATCAAAACATTTGTTCTAGTTAGACCTACAGAGTCCTGTAGGACTCTTTTTAGTAGAAATCTCCAAGTAGTCATCGTTATGATATACATTGTATTGTATGGAAACTTTGTACAAAATAAATTATCCAAAATACCACACGCAGTAACAACGATATGTAAGCTTTCCTACATCCAAACTTACAAACTTTACCTCTTTGTAATATTATATTTCGAATAGGAACATGGAACGACAGATTA
Source organism: Xanthostigma xanthostigma (assembly GCA_963575645.1). Taxonomy (NCBI): domain Eukaryota; kingdom Metazoa; phylum Arthropoda; class Insecta; order Raphidioptera; family Raphidiidae; genus Xanthostigma; species Xanthostigma xanthostigma. The sequence goes on from OY754470.1 coordinate 44,136,197, forward strand.
TTTTTTATTGGAACACTACGTACCAGAAACTCTTCTTAATGAAGCGTCGAATCGTCAGTTGCGTGAAGTGTTGACTCGAACTCACAGAGAACGCCATCAGATGTCAAGGGACAAAGCAGAAGAAGAGTTTATACAACATGCTCAATCGTTGCCACATTATGGAGGACATTTTTATGCAGCTACTTGGGTAATTATCACTTTTTACTCGATTGAGCGCCGCAGTAAATGAGATTATTTAAGCTTGATAAATTTTTATCTACTGCGCGCTGACAAACGAGAGTATATCCAAGGCTTTGACGGTCGGCGTTGTTCTAAATTATCTGGGTTTTCGGGTTTGTAGGCACTAGTTCATTGACATTTCTACCTGACGAAGTGTCTTCCTTGGGGGCTAATAGGTAAATATATACGCTGCCACACCGCCTTTGCTAATGTCTAAGTATGCGAAGTGTTTGCTCTATCTTCCGCCGCTGATTTTCAAGCAACTTAATCGCAAAATTAAATAAATAATATTAGCTACTGGCCACATTTAAATTAAATGTAATTGCTTCACTTTCAGATTACGAAAGATGCACAAAACGACGTTTGGTTGTGCGTAACAGCTCGGGGCATCTCATTATACGACCGTAAACTCGGGCCACCAACTGCAGACGTATCTCCTTGTCAGGCGTTCGAATGGAGATCCATACAGACATTGTGTTACAGTAAACACTTTTTATGCGTGCTGCCTCATTCAGGTGGCAAGCATTCCAGACCATCCAAGTGTAAATTGAAAATGGATCACAAAAAGTTAGTATCATGCATTAAAAATCAGTCAAAGTGTAAAATGATTCGGGTCCAAATATTTTGTTATCGAAACGACGCGACGCTCCCGTGCATAAACATAATGTGTTCCTTCCATCAAACAATTTTTTAAAAAATGTTTGCATCCGCTCATCAAGTTCTAATCTAATTGTTTAACAAATGAAAACTGATGACAAATCTCTACTTTTATACAAATATCCAACTAATTTTTCTATTAATTCTGTTTTCAGAAGCTACTTTACATTTCGTTTAGCATCACTCCATCACCAGTTTTTCTTGCGCCTTCGAAGAGAATATTGTTCGTTACAGTCATTGGCTCAAGAATTCGGTGTTCCTCTAAAAGAAATGAAAAACGAAACGAACGCTCTTTGCAAAATGAATCCAATCTCTGACGCAGAAGATACTCAATTTAAAATATCGCTTCGTACTTCTAGTATTTCGAGTCATGACAGCGCTGCATTTACAAAACAAAAATGCAGAAGATCAAAGAGTGCTACTGAAATTCGAATACTCAATGATAACATGCAATTGGAAGAATTCCAGAACAAGGAAAACGAGAATCCTCACAAACAGTTTGGTAGTTTGAATCGCGACGTGAGAAATGCATTAGTTTTGGAAAGTAGTTTCTTGTCGACTGTCCAAAATGTTCCACTGTTCAACAGAGAACGAAGACACGGCGTTTTAATGGGAACTAGAGCTATAGGATCGAACAGTTTTTTGCAGTGTGATATTTCTCAAACATTGTCTGGACCGGATGAACAAGATTTGACATCTCTTCAGTCGCCAAAAGCTAGTTTAGAAGAACAAATGACTGCAACTGAAGCCTATGTTCTCAGTGAGTATAATATGGCTTACGTCACGCTGGGCTTGGGTAAAAAAGTTCAGATGTATTATTAAATACTATAGAAACAATATTACGTAGGTACTAATTAAGTTATTCAATTTTCCCGCGTAGCTAAGGATAATCATTTATGGCGTCTTCGGCATCAAGAACTGCCCAGAGGCAGGTCAGGCCGAATGGGTTACTATTAGTGAAAGAAAGTTTATTGTTTATTTTACCAATAGTAATCCATTCGGCCTGACCTGCCACTGGGCTGTTCTCGATGCCGAAGACGCCATTAGACAATATTATAGAAGGAAAGAAATAAAGTGTTACCAATTGTTGCTACGCCGTTGACAATTCCCGGGCTCATATATGCCTCTGCGATTTTTTGATTGTCGTAGGACATAGAGACACAAACTGTCAAGACTTCACGAATTTACTTATATCTGTATTCTATAGTATTTAGCGACACAGAATAATAAATCTGCCAAATAGCCAGATAATTTTAATTACTGGTTACCGGATAATCCAACCAGACTCAATTTAGCCAAATATCCGGTAACTTGACGCAAATATCTACTTAATAAAGAATAATGCCCTAACACTGACTGATTAACCGGCAACGCACAACCTAAGCCGGTGGGTCTAGAAGCACGATATTTTGCACAGGACTTCCTTATATTATAACGTGGACGAGTACTGAGAAAGGATTTTTGAAAATTCTGCCCTTAAGGGGGTTAATCTTGTTAATTAAAACTCCAATACTGACTGACTGACTGACAACGCACAGCCTAAACCGGTGGGTCTAGAAGCATGAAATTTAGCACAGGACTATATAACGCAGGGGGGGCACTAAGAAACTCGAGGGGGTTAAATATTTATTCTGTAAATTTAAAAAATGTCAAATGTGTTAATTTTAGATGATACTAAAAATTACAGATATCTGATACATAGCCAACAAATAATACTTTAATACTTTGAAGGCTTGTATAAAACATTGATTCATATCCATTGCGCGCGAAGTCGCGGGTAGCTGCTAGTTCCCAATAAAATTTAAGTTTGCTAGAAATTCTTTTCATTTTTCACGACATGCATACGTTTTAAAAAACTACAGTAGCTACAAATAAAAGGTGTTTACACGTACTATGAGAGTACTAACTGATTTTTTTTGTGTTTTAGATTCAAGCATTAGATCAGGAGATGAACAATTTCTTCCCGACTTCCATGAAACTATAAGCGATTCTCTATTAGAAAAATTTGAAAAAGTATCTTTTATTGAAGAAAGAATGCTACAGACTGTCGTCATAATTAGAAACAATTCAGGAAGTTTGGGTTTACAAATAACTGAGGGATCGGATGGTAATGTTTATGTTCAGTCCGTCATACCTGGAGGTCCAGCTGAGAAAACAAACAGAATTTTCAAAGGAGATCAAATAGTCGCGGTCGATGGACAATCGCTTTTAAATCTGCGCTACGACGCGGCGCTTGAGCTACTCAAAAACACAGGACATTCAGTGGAACTTATTGTTTCGCAGACATGCTCCCAAAATAGTTCGACATTTCGAAAACCGAAAACTACACCCAATAAAAAAAAGACTGATTTGTATAAATCTTGTCTGAATTTGAATCATTTCAGTTCGCAAGTTAATTTGAGCGACCAAAGCAATTTGTTGTACAAATCGTGCATTGATATAAGCAATTTGAGCGAAAATTCATCCAACCTTTTAAACTGCTCTTCGTCTTTTCTACCTTACAATAATTTTAACAGAATCTCAACCGTTGATCAATCGGCAATCAATTTAGTCAACTTGTCTAGCACCTTCGCTGATAATATGAATTTCATGAAAAACAAATGTAAAAGTAGTGGCAACGTTTCAACTAAAATCGATAAAACTTTAATGGTACGAAATATTGATAACGCAGAACAAAACTCCAAAAATTCGTCTTTATCCGATCTTTCCGATAAAAATTTAGCAATGGACATCAAACCAATGGAAAAAATGTCGGAGAAATTGTCTTACGATAGAAGTAAATATTTTCATTTTCAAACTGCAACTGAAAATCCATTGGAAAACTCATATTTGAAACATATTCGATATGAATCAACTGCAGAAATTAACGGTATTTATTCAAACGCTTTTGCGAGAAACCCTTCGGAAAATATTGTTTCTAAATCGTTGGGTACGTTAAATGATCCGAAACTATATGTGTCTGATAATTTCAATTTGAATCAATCGAACAAAAACGAATTCACTTCGTGCAAAAGTCTGAATGAGCAATTGTCGAGCGATTTTGTTTCATCCGAAAAAGATAAAGACACTTACGATAATAGTTATTTGAGAAAATCGTTCCCGAATGTTTACGAATACACTAAAAATACTACACAGAAAGGAGACGCTAAAATAGTCGATGCGATTCCGAAAATCTCGAAAAAGTTCGAAGATTTCTTGTACAAGAATAATGATACTGTTTTAACAAATCATAAGACTTTAGAAAACATCAATAATATTTCTGATGAATATTCAGACGAGATATCGCAGCAATCTCAATTTAAAAAGATCGCTGTTCCTAGGAGTTTAGGATTGGGTAGACGTTGGAAAGGTCCTGTGAAGTATCCTGTAACTCCTTCAAGGATAGAACACACCAATAGCCGCGGTGGATCTGCTGGAACGTCGGAAGAAGAATACGTCAATGGCATTGCAACATCTGATGACGAACAAGTGTTTATTTGAGGTACTTTTTATATCTCTCGGAATAGCAGAAAATATTAAGTTTAACTATTAAGAAACACCCATTGTTGACGTCGCGTTACAGAAACAACGTGTGCGCCTGACCCACAAAAGCTCAAGGGGGAGTGAGACTTCTTTAGAATTATGATCTCGTTTCATTGATGAGTTATCCATTTTGCGTTACCAAGGTTTCTCTTATATTTCCCCGCCGCGTCGTTGAATCATTTCCCTTTAACGTTACAAAACATATGTCGCTAAAGAAGTTTCACTTCAAAAAAGTAGTTTTTTTTTATTTTTATTTAAATTAAATATTATTATGTGCTACTTCTTAATCTATAACAATTAGAAAGATATTTATAGAAATTATCTTCCTCCTAGACAAAATCATCGAAAAAATTTGTATTATATTAAAAAACAGTACCTACTTCTTTCAACAACGAAAATAGTATATCACCTTCCCCCGTCCTGCTACTGTCTTAACAACATGGTAGCTAAAAAAAGAATAAGAAAAATATACGTACATTTCAAAACTGTTCGTAGAAATCAATGGAAACTATTATTTTAGGGAAATTAGTAGCTTTATTTAATTCATAAAATTTAATACAGGGGAATCCAATGATGAGTTCTTACCCAAGGCCCCAGAAAAGCTAGTTACTGCCTTGATCTGGATCTCTATTGGCCAAGTAGTCAAAAAATTCGAGCCCGCATCAAGTACCGAGCCCACGCCCGATAATCTTATGATGACTTGCATCACATTCGCATCCGCAAAACTCCACAACGAATGTTGCGGACGCATCTGCATTGGCATTATTTTTGATATCTATCAAAAATAATGCCAATGCTCTGCTTTTGCTGATGCAGACGTCTGCAACATCTCTAAATATGTCCAAAACTAAACGACAGTAAAGATGCAGTGAAAAATTCCATTCAATTTAGAGTTATCCGACTACATTATTGATTTTAAAATTGGTCAGACATTCTGAACACTGAAACCATAATAGCAACGTGCATCTTTAATCCATTTAGAATAAATTTTAACTCCTTAATCTTATTAGAAACAGTAAAATTCCTACGTTATTGAAAATCACAAGCAGTTTAAATTGTGGTTAGCCGCAAAATATGCGTAAATATTTTTGTGTTATAAGTAAATTTAAAAAATGGAGTTTAATAAAGGTATGTTTATCGAACTCGAATTAGTTTAAAATTAAGACCATATGCTAACTTCACGATTGAATCGGCAATACTAAACATATAAGTAAAAAGTGGACCAAGCAACAACACAATTAAAGGAATTTAAATGAACAGCAATAAAAATCTGTGACCATTGTGGAAAATGATAATTATTAATGTTTTGAACCAATAATTAATTAATTACGAGCCTTGGAAACAGTTAATCCATAAAATGTGTCGCTTGGTTCTTTTTTGCGTTATATGGTCCAAATATGAGAACGACTGGCGACGTTTGGGTGTTTTTTAAATTGAATATTGCAGTAGGGGAGATAATATACCAAATTTTGGAAAATAAAAGACGTTGTGATTTTTATAAAAATTGGAAAATAAATAATGAATAGTAGTAAGATAATGGTAACTTGGACTAAATAAAGCAAATGAAAATACAGATTTCATAGATTGTCTGTCTACTTCTTCGGGCAAGGTTGTAGGTTTGTTTTTAAGTTATTGCTAGATCACCCGTGATGTCATTGTCTTGCCAACAAAATGTTTTTTGGACTATAAGAAACCTGAAATGAGTTTTCTTTTTTGTTCAGATATGGCATCAGCTATTCCAACCCGAAAAAGCAAATATCGACATAGCATGACAGTGTTTTCTTCGGCGCCAAATTTGACACCACCTCAGCCGCCACTTCGCAAGAAAAGATCAAAATCATCAGACGACTTAAATCGTTCGACACGATCGTTTAATTCGTCGAAACGATTGAGCAAATTGTATTCTCGATCGACCGCATCGATAAATTCAGTTGGTGAACAGTTAAGTCTCATAACTTTAGGAAGTTTGCGTAGTTTAAAAAATAAAGTGACTTCAAACATACAGCGAACTGTTTCTCACAAACTCGAAACTTGTAACAATTTCTTTCGTCGCAAACAAAAGAATGTTATCAAAAAAGACAGTACAATACGTAAAAACAATCGAGTGGACGTAATTAGTGATTTAAATAATAAAGACAATTGCAATGTGACAAATAAAACAATTGAAAACGATATTGATGCTCGCGTATTAAAAAATGAAAATCGCGTTACAACATTAGAACGTAAGAAAAAAGTACAGTTTAATGAAATGACTTCTTTAGGCAATACTGATTACAATAATACATCTTTATATTTTACTTTAGAAGATTATGAAAGTGTAATGCGCAGTACGATTAAATTCAACGGTCATAAATTAGATGATAGTTATTTGTCTGAACAGTTTTTAGAAATTAATCAGATTGAAACAGAGCAACCAGAGCTTCCTATTAGTGAAGTAAATGATATCCAAGTGCCATATGACACAACAATTAACAATTTCAATAATAATAATAATAATTTGTCATTACAATCTCAGTGTATTATAAAACCAAATACTGTCTTAGAAAAAAAAAGTAGTAACAATTTAGGAAAATTGGATAGTTGTAACAATAACAATAAACATTTTAAAATGCAAAATCAGAACAATATCGGCGATGTAAGAAACTTCAACAATGCTACAGCAGTTTGTAGTTTTAACGGTAAAGAACAGTTACTGCATTTTCCCGTAGATGGCAGTGATAGTACTATGAGGGACCTTAATACTGGTGAAAAAATTAAAAATTGCCTTGAATTTGATAATAATAATGACGAAACTGATAGATTTTTTATAAACAACTGTACAGATTTACTTTTTACGAATAAATCAAATAATAACAATTATAGTTGTCAGTATTCTGGCAATAATTGTGTGGACATTGAACTTGAACGACTTTGGGGTTCTTTCGGATTACGGCTGGAGGTAAATTTTAAAATGTTTATTTCCGTAATTATTAATATGCTTTGTATACAAATTGCCGTTCATTTGTTTATATTTTTTTCACCCAAATCTCATGATGGAAATCTTACATGGTAAGCTCATTAGGAACAAATAATACCCAGGACTGACAACTTGAAAACAAAAAATTGTTTCACGCGTGGTTTCCATGGACATAGGAACTATGTCCATGGTGGTTTCACATCACCCGTCCTTGTCGCACTCACTGTATTTGGACTCCCTATCTCTTTCAAACTGACAGTTATATGAAAAAATATAAAAAATTTTCTCGTTTTCTAGGAATTTGCATACCATGTAATATTTCCGCAATGCCCAAATCCCTTGCACTGTATTTTGTTTTATCTATAAAAAATAAATAAATAATCACTAAAATGTGTAATTTTCGATAAAAAAGTTTTATATAGACCTATTTTCCGGGATCATGAAAGCATAGCGTTTTGGGGTAGAGCGAAGAAATTAAACTACTGGAGTTTTTATAGGATAACGGCAAAGAAAAGCTCGGGGAATTACCGGCAATATCACTGTGTTATCTAGTACGCGCGATACCAATAAAAATTGGTTGTCTGTAAAGTCGGTTTACGGACGATAGTTTTACGTGATAACGTTTTCCGCTCGAATATCATATTTAATAATACATAACATAAATTTTAGTAGCTGTCAAACTATATTTTTACCGACTAATAATTTAATCAACCAAAGCAAAATACATATTTTTAAGCAATTATAAAAGACATTTAAAAGAATGTATATATATTATATATTTGTTAACAAACTGTATAATTTATCTGGCCATCTGTCAGATGTAGCTTTCGCTGGAACAGCCGAAAAAAATGTTGAACGCACACTACTCTCTGACGTCACGCAAGAAGAGAGAGACTATCGCTTATATCGCGCTCTCGCTTGCGGAACGTTACTCTTTTTCGTGCGTGCAGCCGGTGGTTCTTCAATTTATAAGACGTTATCACGTCAAAAAAGAAATTTATTATGAAGACTACTATTTTTTAATTAAATTTTATAAAGAATTACAAATAATGTTTGAATAATAATATTGATATCCAATAAGAATAAAGTTTGGGCTTGGGAATTGTTAGAGATTAACAAATATACTATGGAATTATCCAGATCGAAGTGTCAAGATTCCTAAGTTCAAATCTAAGAATCAGTCAATTAAATTATCAATTTACTTTTAAAAAAATTAATTCAAAAAAATGTAAAAGAACTAAAGATCTGTTGAAATAACAAAACGTGTCTTCTATTGGATTTCTTTAATGTGTTTTCATAAAATTCTTTTGTTTTTAATAGTTCCTATTCTTTCATAATCCCGGACGAATAGTTATTGGCAGCGGTACGACTTGGGGAGGAGGGGGTCTATAGACCTATGATCATATATAACAGCTTAAACTGCATATAGAGCTAATTTATAATTTGTGGAACTGAACGCTACTTGGGGGGGGGGGGATTATCCTCTCCAAACACCCCTTCCTCCGCCTATACTCATAATTTAACAGACTCAAAAGATTGAAATTAAAAAAATCAGGCTGCAATCGACCCTATTGTTTTTGTGCCGGATCGTTTAATTATAGAGCACGCCACTGGTTTTACGTTTGTTTACAAGTATCACTGATCTCTACACAAAACTGGATTGATGATTTTGTGAAACTCCGTTGCGTTGTGGTTAGTTGATAGCTCATTCAACACAAATTATGTAAAAGCTACTAAATACAAAAGAACTCATGTGGTAGAGAGAGATAATGAAATCGGCTCAAGATTACTGACTGATAGAAAATGATTTGAAATTTTACATGTTCCCATTGCAATTAAAAAAAATCACATTACATTACAATAATAAGCCTAGTCAAGAACTCTGATTCTTGAGAATCATAGCTCCAAGTCTCCAAACAATATGAGCAATAGCTTATTCGATTCGGAAAAACATTCCGAAAAAGTCGTTTCTTTTATTGAAGCTAAAAATTTATAGGCAACATTGTTTGTTGTTTTCAATGTAGACGGTTTTTCGAAAAAAATTATTTAGTTAATAGCCTCGCTTTTTTTAAAATATATATAACAACTTGACAATGGGGTACTCGACTGTACTTTAAAGCAGGAAAGCGACAAGTGACAAAGGCAACGAACGATCACGGCCAATCACCGACGAGCGCACGTTCCGTGCTGGTAGCTGGGAGGTAGTGGGAGTATCAACGGCTCTAAAATGTGCCTTTGCGACGCTGTTTGTGACTAGCTTCCGAACCTTTTAGATCCGTGGAGCGTACTATACTTAGGTAAATCTAAAGACTTTAGTTATTCCGATCTATCCCAGTCTTTCCTCCCCTAGAAATAAGAATCGATAAAAAAAATAATAAAAGAATAGCGGCAAAGACTGATTGATCGTAGACACTAGGCACTACACAAATCGACGTCATGATGTGAGACGTATTTCGTCCCGCTTCGACGGTTCGTTTTCGGTAAAATTCGATTTTTTGATATCTCATAATTTATTATATGACATATATTATAACACTTATTTATTATCAGAGAATAGAACGTCCGGTACTGAATTTTTGCGAAACAATAGAATCGACTGTACTACCTACCTAAAAAATGTTCATTTAAAAAATATTGTTATTAATAAATTGTTTTTATGAGTTCATTGTTGTAATGATTGTAAAATCAATTTGTCAGAACACCAAAATGTAGCGTTGAATATATTATGTAGATACATTTTTTTTTGATTATTTTTTTTTGTATAATGATGTTATATAAACAAGTGTGTTTGTTTCTTTATTGTTAATATTTTTCTTAGGATAGTTAAGAAATGTAGCCTTCGTGGGCTCGATTTTGAATAAATTGGTAGACTTTTCCTGTAAAGTAATTTTGGCGTAATCTTTAATTTATACTGCGTTCTCTTTTATGTTTTATTGTTTATTTATTTGTTTATTTAGTGAAGAACTGATTTTCAAACGGTAATTGATCGGGTAAAAATCGCACATAATTAAAAAAGACGACCAGTTCTTCATTAAAAAAATGGTGAATTCGTAAATTAGCGTTATTAACAAATCATTTTGTTTACATATCGGAATGAAAATTAGATATTACGTGTATAATTATGCTACTTTATGAATTTACTGTACTTCAACTGTGAGCTAGCTCGCAGAGTTTTGAATAATATCGTAAATTTCATTGGCTGTACTTAATTTTGGAAATAAAGCATTTATTTCCTGCTTTTTCACACTGTGAAACCTCTGGTCACCGTATTCTTATTTCGAAAATTCGTTATTTAAGAATGTTTCAATTTTTTTTTATAGAATGTTCCAGAAATATTTCTTAAAACAGATCGTTGAGAAAAGACAAGGAATCATTTCCAGGGTTGAATTAGAGATTCGGCGAGGGGAGGCGGGGTGATTTCCTTCAAACGCGATTTTTTTCAAGGGCTAGGTAATATTTTTCAACAACCTACTGTTTTCTCAAATCTCAATATTTAGTTACTATTTTTATTTTCCTGAAACTTCGATTGAAAAAATTGGGATTTTCCCTGCACAGTCCTAGTGAACGGATCTGGACAGCTGACTTGGTGGGAACTTTCACAGCTAGGCCAGCGCACACATGTCACTTCTTAAATCGATTATAGATCGTTAGATGCAGCTATTAACAGCTCAAGGTCACATAGTATTCGCTGACTAACTAACGCTAAAACACAGGCTGTTACAAGACCTTGCTATTAGATGACAGTAAAAAAACCGTTAAATAACGGTCAATACTTACTAGTGATGTGCCGGATCGTTAAAAATGTATATCCGCGGATACGGATCTGAGTACGGATATTTGGTTTCAGGATCCGCGGATACGGATACGGATCTTAACTTTCTTAGAGTACGCGGCGGTAAATATTGCACATTGACCTTTGGAAAGAGACTATCTGTTATGGGAAAATGTTATTGACCTTTTAAGAGTTAACTCTCATAACAGATTGTCTCTTTCCAAAGATCGATGTGCAATATCTCATTATCAAGATAGTTGATTTATTACCTTTGAGTTATGTACTATAGTAATGGTACTCACTACGATAAATGTTTGCAATATAAAGGTGCCAAATACGATTTTAAAAAATTAAAAATAATCTGAATGGAATTTAACAGTGTTTGATTATTACGTAATCACCTATATATATAAAATTTCATCTATGAATTGAAAATTAATAAGGTAAAAGATCCGCCAAAAACTAACGGATACGGATACGAATCTTTCTTCTCCCTCGGATATCCGCGGATGCGGATATCCGGAACATCACTAATACTAACCGTTGATTAACGGTTTAAAAACCGAATAACGATCATTACCAAACGTTAATTACTGTTTAAAAAAATCGTTATTTAACGGTCAAAACAAACCGTTAAATATAACCGTTAAAAATTAACATGTGTGCACTGAACTAAGCGAGTCCATATTTTTTTTCCAAACAAAAATAAATTCAACGAACAGAAAGTATTAAAACTTATTCGGATTATTTTTTCTGGCTATAAAAAATTTTTGAACATTCTTAGACGCATTTTACTTAGTTTTAGACGAAATAATAAATTGTACAAGTTATTTCCAGTACGCTATTATTTTTAAGTGTTATAAAATATAATGTTAAGACTTTGTTATAATTATTTATAGGTAGTTTTTTTGAGTAAGTTTTAGATCACAGTATGCGCTTTTTGTACTACGTAATAATGTAGTTATTTTTAGCATAACTATTAAAAAGTGTAAAATGACACGCTATATATTTTTTATAATTATTTAAAATTTTATGTAATTTTATAAAGTTTTTCATTTGTTGCATAAAAACCACATTTTTCTAATTTCATTTTCCTTTGAAAATTATAATATTTAAAGAACAGATGTGAAAAAATATGGGTGCAAAATTTGTTTTTTTTTTTAGGTAATCTTACTTTACAATAATCTTTTTGGATTGTTCAGATCCATCAATATTTCGGGCAATTGATCAATAAATGACATGCCATTTTAATTTTATTCAATTGTTAACTTTGTACAGCCTAAAAAAAATCCCAAAAAAACGTTCTCTTTGAATGCGTTAGGTACAGTACGCGCCACGAATTTAAAAGGCTCGGAAGTTAGATGCGAATGCGGGCTTGCGCTTGTACAGTCTGTTGAAAAACTAAAAACGCGCAACTCAACAAAATAACAATAACAACTTGACAATAGCGTACTCGACTGTACTTTAAAGCAGGAAAGCGACAAGTGACAAAGGCAACGAGCGATCACGGCCAATCACCGGCGAGCGCACGGTCCGCGCAGGTAGCTGGGAGGTGGTGGGAGTATCAACGGTTCTAAAATGTGCCTTTGCGACGCTGTTTGTGACTAACTTCCGAACCTTTTAGATCCGTGGCGGGTATTATACACGCACTTATTATAATTGAAAAATAACCTATTCTAAAAAAATATTATTTCGATTTTATTCATTATGGACGGTTCCTAATATTATATATAAAGATTCTGCCCCCTTCCTTGATTTTATTTCTGACGGCGCCCATACAAATATTCGTAGATCTGATTTTGAGTACTTTAAAATTGTGGTTATTATGTGAAAATGAACAACTGGGCATTACTTTCTAAATTTCTTAAGTCCGTCACAGACCCTCTTACATAACTTAAAACAAGAACTAAAGCCAATCAAAATCATATATCAATCATCAGGTTTCATGTGTTTATTAAAAGACTAGCTACTACCCGCGGCTCCGCACGCGATTGATATGAAACACGACAGCGACAATAGTAGTACAGTCTTCGACTCCACCCTATTGCAGTACCATTTTAACACACTTTGTATTTTTGTATTTTTTGGGTCAGATATCCCTCTTAGGGGATGAATTCAAAAAAACGTTTTTTAGTTCTCGCCTACTCCTGCTTCTAGACTCACCGGCTTAGGCTATGCGTTGTCCTTCAGTCAGCCAGTCTTCGAGTTTTAATAAGTAGACTAGCAGTCCATCCCGGGTTCACCCAGGTGCGATAGATATAATTGTGCTAAATGTATTTCGTTTGCGGCCCAGTTGTCTGAACTAATAGCTTTGAGCAAATTCTACCAGATTTGCTTCTAAACTAATGGCTTTGAGCAAATTCTATCAAATGTCGCTACTTGGTACTAAAACAGTTTTTTTTTTGTTTGCTTCTGAGCTAATAACTTTGAGTAAATCCTATCAGATGTCGCTGCATGTTACTAAATCCGTTTTTTTGACACAACACCGTAATTTTGTACAAAATATTTAATAAAAACTATCCTATAACGTAAGACACATTTACAAAATTTCATTAAAATCGGTTCAGTGATTTCGGAGATTATCGCGGACAAAATTTGTGGCACGAGAATTTATATATTTAAAGATTTGATACGCATGCGCAATAGTTTGTTGATGTATGCGTCGCCGTTTCGAATGACGTAGTTGTCTTAAGAGATGTAAGAGCATTCGTGGCAGACTTCACACAACTGTTTAAAGAATAATAATACTCATTATTGTATTGTTATGGGTAACATTATTAACAATTTTTATTGTTAAGGGTAACGTTAAACAATAACATAGTGTACTGTCAGAAAAACAATAAGATAGAATAATCTTACTAACTACACAATTTTTACGTTAAAATCTTACCTTTATGTTTTCCCTGGATCAGATAGCGCTATTATTCCATAATTCGATAATTCAGGCATTTTCCTACTACACTTAACTGCATTCGACCGTCAGAAGTTCTTGCTCTCTGCGCAATAATCCTGACACAACTGGCGTGGTTAATAATTCGAATAGGTATTGTAGATGTGGAATGAAAATAGAGCCTAGAGAGGCGCAATCGATAACTTTTCCTACAGCTCCGTTGTTGCGCCCTACAAAAGAGTATTATAATTTTGAAATTAAAATTCTGAAAAAAATTACAAACACACTTTGGGTTTTCAAAATTTAAAATCTGGACAGTTCACAATTTTGCAATTATTTTTCAATAGATTAGCATCATAATATTTTTTTACCTTTCTTAGCCTCAGGCAACTTCACCGCTGATCGTCCTAAAAATTGTGTTCAAGGAAAATATTTGTGAATAGGTGATTTTCTTTCAACGTTTTCTTCAGTCGCTATTTAGTTAGTATCTTGACTCGCTCTGCGCCATGGGCTGTCTTTTGAAAACACCTTGTATTCATACTGTAAATAGAAAAAAGATTATTTCAAAAAGATAATTACTTGCTTTCCGCAGAACATAGGCTGTAAACCACTACATTCATTTTTAATGATCCGTATCACAAATAAAAGGTAAAAAAAAAAATTGGTTGTCTGTAAAGTCGGTTTACGGACGATAGTTTTACGTGATAACGTATTCCGTAATACATAACCTAAACCTCCCAAAATTTGGTTTCAATCCGCTTATCCTTGGTGTCGGAATGATAAGAAATGTCAAAAGTGACGTTTGCAACTGTCAAAGTATTATGTTCTAATAATAAATAGTTATTCCAATACTTAACTTAGAAGGCGTTGCATTTCACAAAATACTAATGTCAAAAAATTGAATTAAACATTAGAAATGCAGCCGTTTTCATGTTAAGACAAGACATACGTTATATTCTAATTTCCATGTACGGCAAACAAAGACGACCGACCGCGTCGCGCCATGCATTAGACAACATTGCATTTATATTTTATACAGCTATTTTTCTATATAAATTTGTATAAAAAAACTGTTTAGGCAAATTCTGTTATACGAAATCTATGTAAAATGTTCTCCTCTTTCGTTTAAGACTGGTTTCAGACCGATCTGATTTAAATTGAGCGAGAAATTAGCAAAAAGCACGCACAGGGTCAGGCGGAACGTTACGCGTTACGAACGTTAGGAACGTTAGGAACGTTACGACCGTTACACTTTTTCGTGCATGCAGCCGGTGTTTTATCAATTTATAAGATTGGTGATTCATCAATTTATAAGACGTTATCACGTCAAAAAAACAATTGAGATCCAACCCAGTATTTCTGATAAAAACGTTTTCGAGCTCAAAGAACTCGAAAATAATCCCGTACACCCGTCTTTCCACCACAATTACCCGTTGCTTCCACCATATAGAAATAGATGTCATCACTTTTTAGGCGCGACCCAAGCAATAGCTGGAAGCGCCTATATAACTATGTGCTTGCTTTGTCTGTGAATCTGTGAGTCACGCTTTTTGTATCCAGCGTACAGCCCACACGCCTTAACCGATTTTAAAAAACTTTTTTTTGTTCGATTCCTCTCTGGAAAACTTAAATCCTAACGTCGCCTGAATGTTGGTTCCAGAAAGGAAGAAATAAAAAAATTTTTGCTTATTTCTCGCTCAGTTTAAGTCAAATCGGTTTGAAACCAGTTTTAAACGAAAGAGGAGAAATTTCGTACAACAGAATTTGTCCAAATAGTGTTTTTTTGTACTCATAAACCTGAAAACTTCTAAAATATTTCCATAGGTTTTCTTTCCGCATAAATAAGTCTAAGAAATGAAAAAGATAGGACTACTGAAGTAATTTATATGTTTTTTCGGTTGGGCTGCACGATCAACTGTCCAGATTTTTTTAGAACCAATTTATTTAACACATAGCTGGAAGTTTTAGACTTTACCTACAGGTCAACCCGTTTCCACATTTTTTGAAACAAAAAAGTTCGTTTTCAGTAGTGTAAAAATGTTGAAAATACCTGAGTTATTATCGATTTAATTTGGGTTACCCGTCTGACGGATCGTTGATCTTTCAGTCCATATAAACTTTAAAAATAATATATTAGCTAACTCAGTTATAAAGAAAAATACAGAAAATTTACATGTTACCAAAATTAAAGCATCTTATTAAAGACACGTTTTGGCACTAATAGATTTTTAATATAAAGCTACGTTTACAAGATACGGCATGAAAATATGCTTTTTATCTATTTATCATTTATTAGGTATACAAATAAAATTTATTTTTTTTTAGAAAAAAAGTTTCTTTTCAATAATGTCAAGATTTGCTTTACTTTGCTTTGCCGTTCCTATTAGACAACTGTACTGCAATGATCATTATTTAAATTTTTTTACTTTACTATGTTATGGAACCTGTACAGCAAATAAAGCTGAATTAATTATAAATTTTACATACTCAATTTCAACTGATTAAAAATGAAGTTGGTGAAATAAGAGATGCTACATGGGGCGCGTAGATCATTAGCGGGGAGCCATTCCTCTAGACCAGTGATGTCAAAGATACGGCCCGCGGGCCGCATCCGACCCTCATTCCATCTCAATACGGTCCGCGACCAGAATCTATCCAGTGAGGATTTTAGACGGCATTCGGTGCTACTACGTGTTTTTAAAATTTTTGGATCCTCAAGCTCAAGATAATTAACTCTTTTTATTACCTTTATATAAAAATTGATCTAAACTAAATAATTTAGTATGTTTTTTTAGTTTTTAATTAAGAGTCTGGCCCGTTAACACATCCTAAATCTTATAAATGGCCCTTTAGAAAAATCAGTCTGACACCCCTGCTCTAGATGGTTGTAACGGCGTTGTATGAAAAAAAACTAAATTTCGTTTTTCTCAAAAAAAAAATTTTGCAAATTAGGGGGATATAGACTGGCAGTACCAATAATAATAATTAATCAATGCGACTGTATACCTACTGTATTTATACAATTGTTATGTACTTATTATTATTATCTATAATCAATACTCAATATTATTGTACTTATTGGCAAATGTTGTAGTAGTACATAGGATTTTTTTCTTTTACGTTATTATGAAATAAATAATAATTCAATAATACTGTTACATATTTTGTTCTTTCAAATTCTTTAAGTGTTATTCCTTGCTACGCGAAAATGACCTCATTTCTTGAGCGGTTACCATTATAATAAGTATAAAAATGCCATTTTCTTAACTTTAAAAGAGTAAAATAGCTAATTTTTGAGGTCGGAACCAATTTAATGTATCTATTACATTAATGTATCTATGTAATAATTTATCTAAGTACACAAAACAAGCTGATCTCTACACTTTTTAGTGAACATTTTTTGAAGGAGCTTCATTTTTTTTTTAAATTTTAATTTAGTGGCCTTTTTTAGTGTCTAATGGAACCGAAGAGCAACGTTCACACTGACAACTAGCAATATTTCTTTGATTGTTGTTGGTTTTCTAAAAAGTTGCTGAACTGATTTTGCTAAAATTTATGAGACCAACTTTGAGACATACCCTATCGAATAAAAAAATAATCATCGACGAATAAAATGATGGCTAGCCCTAGATCACATACATTCATCTACAAATATTAATTGATCATTCTAGATCAGGGGTCGGCAACCTGCGGCTCGCGAGCTGCATGCGGCTCTTTTGATGTAAAGTTGCGGCTCTCCAATTCCATACGCAAAAAATAATTATTTTATTATATAAACCCTTAAAAATCATCCAATCGATCCATGATTGAGTACCATGTCTATCTCTCAGCCATTTCCACTCGCGTCTCACCTGCACCGCCCCCGTCGTCCTCGGATATATCTATTATACCTATATAAAGCAAATACTATTTCACTGAAACGAAAATGTATAGTGGCTCTTTAAAAACTGGGAAATATTGCAAATTGTAACTTTTAGCTCTTCCGTCTCAAAAGGTTGCTGACCCCTGTTCTAGATTTATTCTAATGAAAATATCAGCCCAAAACTATAAGAACAGACAAAAAACGAAAGTGTTAAAAATAAGGACTACTTTTAAATAATATATTCGTTTAAAATGCTTTAACAAATCGTTGAATTCGCAGGAAATGTTGGAAAATGAAGATCGATTCGTCATCATAGGTGCTATTTTACCAGGAGGTGCCGCTGATATTTCTGGATTAGTTTTTGAAGGTACTGTACAATTTTATTTACGGTGCGTTAATTTCAACCAACATATTAAATTTCTTCATTTGATTTATACATTTAAGTTAAAGTAGTAGTAGTAGGTTAATTCCGAAATTACTCAAAATCTCAATAACGATTTTCATCTGAACTCACCCGGACTGTTATACAGTATGTAAACACGTAAGGTGCTCATAGGAAAATTAACATTGGAAAAAAATGACTGGATCAGAGTGAGCCTTGAAATCTTGTTTTTCAATTTGACAGACAATATTCTTTTGAAAAATGAATGTGTATACTACCGAAAAAAATATTCAAATGATTACAACATAATGGGACATTAAATTCCCAAAAATACTTAAATATGGTGCGAGATCAAATATCTCCGCCTATTCGTGTTGAACCTAAAGACATTGGGTCACTGATTTACCAACGCGCATACGTCATACCAGTCATACAATTTTTGAATGAAATGTTTCTAAACAGATGGAGTTGTTTTTTTGTTTTATTTTTGTACAAAAAATATTAAAATAATGTTTAGAGTAGTTTAGTTACAGTTAGTAATTAAAATATATTGTTTATAGTAGCTACTGTTTGCTACAATTGTTAAGAAACACCCATTGTTACAATGCTATCAACATAGAAAAATTAGTTTATTTTTTTCTAACAATGTCACCGTCGGGATACGAACCCCGAATCTTTCCACTCTCGCGGCGGACTGTGTTACATTACACTACAGTGACACAAACTATCAAACTATCATTCTAATATTTATAGCATTGGTAACTGATTTTTTCACATCATGCGAGAGCCAATTATATTAGTTAACGCTAGATGTGAACCATTACAGTAGTGAGAGCTATGAGTGAATCAAAGGTGCTCTCACTACTGTAATGGTTCACATCTAGCGTTAACTAATATAATTGGCTCTCGCATGATGTGAACCATTACAGTAGTGAGAGCACCTTTGATTCACTCATAGCTCTCACTACTGTAATGGTTCACATCTAGCGTTAACTAATATAATTGGCTCTCGCATGATGTGAAAAAATCAGTTACCAATGCTATAAATATTAGAATGATAGTTTGATAGTTTGTGTCACTGTAGTGTAATGTAACACAGTCCGCCGCGAGAGTGGAAAGATTCGGGGTTCGTATCCCGACGGTGACATTGTTAGAAAAAAATAAACTAATTTTTCTATGTTGATAGCATTGTAACAATGGGTGTTTCTTAACAATTGTAGCAAACAGTAGCTACTATAAACATTAAAATAATGATTTAAAAGAGATTTGTAGGTATTATTAAAAAAGCCAAGTAAAATAAAAGTAAATCAAAATAAAATAGAAATCCTCCACGATAATTCAATAGAAATAACAATTAATGCAGTCATGGCTAACTCTGATCCAAGTATTTTTTCCCAATGCTAATTTCCCTATATGTGCACCTTACGCGTTTACATACTGTAAATCTAAACCTTCTTCAAGAAATAAGTTACCGAGTAACAAAGCACAAAGAAATTTCTTTTAATAATGCGTTTCTCGACTTTATGTCACAACAGACGCTATTCGCACCATTACAATTCTTTTTCTACCACACTTTCCGTTATTTTCTAAAATTTTAAACTTCAACTTAATTAATAGTAATGGGCGAATGAAGGAATTTTTAGCAAATTAGGTTAAGGTACGCAAATTTTGAGCATAAGAGTTTGACATGTAATCGGCCATGGCCTTGAATAAGGAACTATGTCGATATTTATCTGGAATTGTTGAGGGAAACCACAGAAAACCTCAACAAGACGGCCAGTACAGGAATTATCGTTTCTCGGCGAGAGACGTTGGGAAAAAGTTCCAGTTACATCTGTCCCCGCCGGGATTCGAACCCGGTACCTCCCGAATGCGCGTCTAGTGCTCTCACCGCTACGCCACCCCGCTCGGTTGAACTTCCTTTTATACGAGTATATAATTAAGTAAATACTTGTAAAAGCGTAATTTATGTCGGGTTTTGAACTCGTAGAGATATTACAATATAGAGTACGCGAGAGACCAGTGAAAGTCTCTGCAATTAAGAGAGAGAGAACAGTTCTTTTTCTCTACGGTAACTAATGATGCAAAACAATGCTAAAAACGGACACATATAATAAAATATTAAAGTTTTTCAAGTAAACCAACAATACAGATTGTTCTTTATCTAGTTGTAAGCTAATGTACGATGTATATTTTTGTTATTTTATTATTATTATTATTATTGTTATTATTATTATTTTATTTTATTATTTCGCATGAATGACCAAGTTGTCAAAAATGTACTTTTAATAAAAAAAAAGAAAAAAAAACAATGCTGATTTGAGTAAACAAATTCCTGGTTTTCTACAGCGTTCTCTTTCTTAACTGAGGACACTTTCACTTATGGCAAGCATACGCACTATCGTACTCTAGTAACTTATATCTCTATGGTTGAACTTGATATGAATTTTGATTTAATACACTTGAATTGAAGATGACAATGCACAATTGTGAACCGTACAAATAATTAAATCAATAAAGTTTCATCAGCAAAACTTCATAACTGTTGAGCTATTAATTCACTGGAGACAATTGAAATGTCAGTTCAAGTTATTTTAATGTATTATCATTGCAGCTATGACTCAAAGACTGAGCAAGCAAGTTATGAGAATAAATACAGATCCGAACAACAATGGATTAAAATTATTGCTTGCTGGATGGCTTCCGGCCATGCGTAAAAGATTATAAAAATAATAATGTCTTTATTGAGTCAAAAAGATTTGATCAATAGACGAAATTCAGGGCTGTTTTACAACTTAACCTAGAAATTTTACAATAAAAATTTAAAAATAATATCATTGCAAAATAACAAATAGTGCCATAAGCACAAACTTAGTACAGACTTAATTTAAGTTTTAAATGAGTTGAAGTAAACATTTTAGCTCAGAAGGCAAGATATTTTATATCATCCTGAAAATGTTGTATTTAGTTATGCGAATGAAAAGAGAATAAAAAACGCAATCATAAAAGCTAATGCCTAAGGTATTATTTAAGAACAAAGGTTTAATATTACATTTCTGGCTGTAGATAATCTCATCACATTTCGAGGACACTGGATATGAGATTAGTTTTTCGTTGCCACGGTTATAGTTGCGGACTTCATCAGATGAAAATCAACACAAAATATTTCTCACTGGCAACGCTAGTAGTACGGTAGGGACCTCAGATAAACAACTGAAATTATTCACTTTCTAAAAACGAACTACATATATAAAAAAACTATTTTTTTTTGTCTAATAATTTCTAATATCACTGATATAACACGTTGCTAAACGAGAAATACATAATTTTAGCCCCTGCTACAAGTGCTGCCTCTTGTGGCAAATCGCAGGTACTGCTCTCAGGAAAAAGAGGAAAAGGAGTTTTTTTCTGTTGGTTCAAAAACAAAATTGCCTTGTTCCCGTTCTGAATCGAGTAAGTATAATGTCGACTAATTCAGAATAGAGAAGTTCAAAGTTGAATTCAAATGCAATCATTTTACACTCCGTTGAACTTTTACATTAAACCGAGAGTATTGATCGTCTGACTCGTCTCATCACCTAATAATATTATAATATTGAAGCCGTGATTTACCATAAGCATTATACCAGCCGTTTCATTAACGTTTACATACAGTGGCGAACTAGCCTAAAAACTTTTAATACACTTCTTAAATATTCTAAAATCTTAGATTAATGTATTAGTCAACGAGCTATTAAACGTTTTTGGGAGATATTTGCGGTAGCGTAAAAAATTGGTAACACTTCTTTTGAAAGTATTTAAAATTCAGAGAGAGAAAAGTTCCTTATCTCTATGATAACTAATGATGCAAAACAATATTGATTTGAGTAAACAAATATCTAGTTTTCTGCAGCGTTCTCTCTCTTAACTGAGGACACTTTCACTTATGGCAAGCATACGAACTAGCGAACTCTAAGTTACTTATATCTCTATGGTCGAGGCACACACGACCGAAGTAAAACTTCTATGATTGGTATTATTATATTTTATTGCAGCAATTCTGAGGTACACAGTAACTTTTATGAGCTTTTACAGTATAAAAATGTATTATTCTAAATATGGAAATACTTATAATTGTTTTTTTTTTATTTAAAAGACAATTCAGGCCTATTCTACTAACTATAACCACGGTGACTACCAAGTGCTTAGCAAAAAAACACTCTGGGTCAGAAAGAGCGTAAATCGACATATATCGAACTGCAGCTTACTTCAACTCAGCCCATATACGCTCTTTCTCACTCTTCAACCTACCCGTAGCGTCTTACTCTTATTTTGTTATGTCGTTTAATATAATTTGAGTTAATTAGACGTTAATTACCTCAATAATGTTGAGCGTTCGATACTCCACAATATAAATAAAAAAATTGGTTGTCTGTAAAGTCGGTTTACGGACGATAGTTTTACGTGATAACGTATTCCGTTCGAATATCATATTTAATAATCACGCACAGGGTCAGGCGGAACGTTACACTTTTTCGTGCATGCAGCCGGTGTTTCATCTTTTTATATTGACGTGATTCATCAATTTATAAGACGTTATCACGTCAAAAAATATTCTCAATAACGAAAAACTTTGAAGTCCCATTTTTTTCTTAATATCAAGTGAATAATTATATAAAATGACAGCACTTTTTCATTTCTATTCAGAATCGGGGTGTCGCTTACAAGAATCGTCTTTGAAGAGCGACGGGTAAAGTAAAAAAAATTCGATTGTATATTTTACAAACACAACTCAGTTGTTTCAGCAACAAAACTTGAAACGGATTTCTTTCATCTGTGCTCTGAATACTCTTTGCATTTCATTTCTTAGCTTTCACTCCATTATCGGCGGATAGCAATTCTGTTCACAAATTCGAACGAACGCTCTATACGTTATTCCAAAGTGTTGTAAACGCTGCTGAAATGCTTTCTGGAGTAAAACTTACAGTCTAAGATCCCAATTTGGCTCGATCTTCAACCATCGAGTTTTCTAATGAAATTTGAATTTTGATGATAATATAATGTATTAATAAAGAAAAAATGATTTGGTTGCCATTCAATTTCGTGTAACAGCTATTTTTAAAGTAGTTTGGGAGCCACAATCCCAAGTCAAATAAATGAATTTTTTTTCTCAAATAATTACCCAAACCATGCTATAATAAATAATAGAAATTCACATAAAAATGTTTTTGATTGAATTTAATGCGAATTATAATTAAATAATTATAGTAATGTAATTAATAAAATATTAATTGATTAGTACTCAGCTGTCACTTGTCACTGTCACTACGGTCGCGCGCATTTGTAAACATAGCCTCAAGCTGTCAACTTGATGTTATATCGTCAAATCTTTGAGCTTATTTAAAAAAAAAATTGATGTTTATGAATTAAAATAAAACGGGCAAAATTATCTGGAAGATTTGTAAAAAAATCGAAATTGCAAAAAATTACAAAAGGTACAGAGGCCATTTTTACCCTAGCAAATATGGAGGAGAGAGTGTCTCCGATAAACAACAGAGATAGAGGCCACATGTCAGTATTAAAAAATTAATAAAATCAAAAGTACGTGGTAAATTATTCTGAAATTTTTGCCGTGTGTATTTCAGACATCGTTCTATCCATTAAAAAGTTTTTTTTGTGGGGTCAAGTTTGTCAATTTTTTACAAACCTTCAATTTCCGGAGTAATTGAACAAGGACACTCATAGCGGCTCGTGTATTTTTGGATAACTTTAATTAATTATATCTCTTAAACGGTGTAGTAAAAAAATCTGATTCTTTTTCTGTAGATGTCTTTAATTATAATCTTTTGAATAAATATTAAAAAAAAGTGTGGGGTCAAGTTATTTGTTATGCGTTGCCATGGTTACCTACATATAATATGTTCCACGTGTTCGCAATAAAGTTATCTACATTTCCATATACAGGATGTCCCACGATATGAGTGCCATAGCCTGGAACTGTGTTGCTGGGGTGATTTCAAGTCAAAAATGTCTAATGAACATATACCCGGAACGCTATAATAACTGAGCTGAAAGCATTTGAAATTTTAAATAAGTAAGCCCACTAATGCAGGTATTAGGTTCGGCTATTGGTTTTGTTATTATTAAAAAGACCAGGTGACTGTGAATCACCATTAGTGATAGAAGATTCCCCGTAGCTTTGATCAAAACAGATTCACCGAGTAGCGACATTGCATTTTCCAAGCGTCTTCGACGGCGGCTAAAATGGCCGGAGGCAATGTTTTTACTTATTCAGCAGTGAGGGTGTGGGAATTGAAAGTGAAGGTCGACCCAAAACTCAGACATCGGGGATTCATTAGTCAGAAGCTATGTAGCTCTGTAACTTACAGCTCCCACAGTTACTGAAGCTGTATACATATCAGTTACAAAGAGGCAAAATCGCTCATGTAAAAGCGGTGGTTATGAGATTGAACCAATTCGTGTTTCTGCAATAACTGACATTGCCCATCAAGGACTAGTGATGTCGATTATCGTTACTTTTAAGTATTCGTTACTACTCGGTACTTTGGTATTAAGTAATCATTTCAACTACTCGTTACTTTGATTACTTTGATTACTTATACTTAGGTTACATACATAAAATGTAGTACGTCGTGTCTAATTATAAATATAATAGGTAATCGTTTTTTATGCATGCGGCCGTGAGCTATCGTTTTTTAGGAAGTATGTGTTGCGAATGCGATGTAAAGCAAAACTGTAGGAAAAAACGAACTTTAGTTATGTAAAAGTTATTTATTTAAATAAAAAAAATAATCTAATATTGTTTTAAATCAAAAACGAAACTTAACTTAAGATAAAAGGTAAGGTTCGCAGGAACTTACGGCGATTAATTTGACTTATATCGGCTCGCTTGACAATAATAAAACTCCCGAATAATCAGATAAAGTACCTAATCAATAGCATGAATTAATACAGTCCGAAATGCGAAACGGCCGAAACGCTAATGAATATTCTTATACTCGCATAATAAAATAATCAATAGTAATCAATAATCAATAGTAATCATTGTAATCAATAATCAATAGTAATCATTGTAATCAATAATCAATAGTAATCATTGTAATCAATAATCAATAGTAATCATTGTAATCAATAATCAATAGTAATCATTGTAATCAATAATCATAATAGTAATCATTGTAATCAATAATCAATAGTAATCATTGTAATCAATAATCAAAAGTAATCATTCAAGTAAAAGTAACGATTTACTTTTCGAATCGGTAATCGTTACTTCGGGTATTCTAAAGTAACGAGTAGTTTCGTATCGTATCGTTACTTTGTCGACATCTCTATCAAGGACAGATCTAGGTTTGTCGGGGTCTAGGGCTTATTGAAGTTCAATGGGGCTCTATTTTTGGTTATATTAAGGATCTTTAAATTAGGGTTTAAAATTCATTTATAATAACATCAAAATCGGAGTTGAAACCAAGCAAAATATCAGACAAAAAAGTTATGTAGATAAAGAATGAATATACACTACACTATACTCCTTGCTCTTTTTGTTGAATATTTTGACGTTCATCCAAATATCCGACCGATGGCGTTAGTGTAAACGTCGAAAAAAAAGTTTCACAAAATAATAATGTTTTATCCTAACCCAATTGCGCGCAAAACTTCCACTAACTTTAATGTTTTACAACTATACACTTCACAAAAGGTTAACAAGCAACACATAAATAAATTCACAAGAGCAACTGTAGATATAATACTCCACGTTCATAGGTTAGGTACTATGATCTATGTGGCGGTCATTGTTATTTTATCAGGCGAATAAATATTTATACCCGCGAAGTAAAACAAAAAAGATTTATAGCTGCAGTAACATAATTATGTTTGGTGAATTGAATTGTCGTTATTTATTCGGAGTAATAGTTACCTGAAGAACAAATGAACCGAATAAATAACTACTTACGTTCGATGAATATGGCCATTATTTCAATTATAAGACGAAATATAACTTACTGTCTATATACTTACCTTCTAGCATCGTAACTTTATACTTACCTAAATATCTTATAGTATTTTGTATTCCATAACATATTTTGTAACCTTTTTTTATAATATTATGTGCTAATGACCTGAGTAGTCGAAGCGCATTTATTTTTTTTCTCTAAATAAAAAAAAAAAAACATCATCATTCGTTTTCGGGACGCTCGCGACTTTCCGTGAATGCCCGAACCCGCCAGCACTGTTCGGACGCATACGCAGTTTTGACTTTCGCCCGGATTTTCGTAGCCAGTTCGTAGCCGGGAACTTAGCTACGGCAATGAGTAAATGGGATTTCACCTTTCGTATATTATCATATGTAGGTAACACACAATGTACCTATATACGAGACATTTAATTTAAGCAGTTTAATTTTCGCCAATTCGTTAAATAATTAAGGTTTTTGTACGACCATTAAAATCTACATTGCAATTTATTATTATTTATTTAGTGAAGGTCCACCGACCGCCATGGGTATACGCTAGGAAAGTATCTTTGACACGCGACCTTCGCACCATCTCGTGTTAGATTTTTTCAAAAGTGGTTCATCCAAAACTTACAAACACGTGGAAACCAGCGTTATTATTAATTATAAAAAAATTATTTACGCAAAATGTCAGTTAAAAAACTACATAAATGATACATTTTTAATTTCTAAATTTTTTAAATCTTTTTTTTGTTAACAAAATAACAATTATTATATTTTTCATGTATTTAAGGAGGTTGATGCGTTACAGTCCCAAACAAAAGTAAGTCGAATTCTAAATGGGAACTTTTCCATAATAAATATTTACAAAAGGTTATAAGTCGATGATACCAATAAATTATTGTCATAAAGGCATAAATAAATAATTTTTTTTAATATTAATTAATTATTTCAGTATTTTACTTAGTGAAGTAACTTTTGAATTTTTTGTATAAAGTTAGGTTAGAAAAAAAATTATGTAAATATCTGTATTTGACATATTTTTTGCAGTAAATAATTAAAAAAAGAAATTAGAAGTAATCAAAATTAAAATTAAATCATTAAAATTCAGTTAAAATTGGTAAAATTGTCAAGAATAAAAGTCCATAACCGAAAAGTGCTAAGGTTTAATATTTTTTTTTATTGATTAAAAGTCTCCTAATTAAATTGGAAAAAATATTAAAATATGCGTAAGACATCGATGCTTTACATAGTTAGTTTTCGGAACTGCTGACATTATTTAGTTATTTGCAAAAAATTTAAATGTACCGTTTGCATGCTAGATTGACATATTTTCCATAAGACTGCATGTAAAAGTTTTTTTTTAATTTTTAACTTTATAAATCTTCTAATGATTTTGTATTTTTAACAGAAAATTTTGTCATAAAAAAATATATTAAAAAAACTTTATTTCAGATTTTTTTCATTATTTTCGTAAAACGGCTCAACCTCCTTAATAATGATTATACAGACGTAAAATAAAATTTAATTACCCTTGACGACGTACTGCTGCATTCCATTTTTTTCCTCTCTAATTTATAAAAAAATCCAGGAAAACGGTGGAATTGTAATTCTGGATACTTCCGATTTAATAGCTTTTTCTCCATTTTATTCGACAATTAATCCTTATTAAAATGCACATAATATAACATATGACACTAAGGTTTTGACTGAACGAGATTAAAAAAAAAACACGAGAGGGCGCAAAAGTCGCCTGTCAAAAGACACTTTTCTAGATGTCAATTGATATTTTCAATTTATTATAACTAGTGACCGAAATTCGACCGTAACTCACAAAATTTTTAAGTTTGCACGTTATTGATGTTATTTCTCCTGAATAGATTTTTCCTGTGTTACTATTGGTGCGTGCCCCCTGTTGGGACTACTATGGATTCTGTAGAATCTTCAACAACAATGGAAAACAGGTAAAAAACCCGACCGTCAGAGAATCGCCTGGAGAATGCATGTAAGAAACGTTGAGATGCCGCATCTCAACGTTTGTTCTGGACGCATCTCAGATGCGTCCAGAACATTCGATAGGTGAGGGACGAAGCTATAAAATGCGAGTGAAGTGGTCAATGAGGAGTTGTTGTTCGTGACGCGTTCATGTGTTGATACAGTGCCAGTGCGTCGTAACATAAATAATTAAGTGCAGTTATATAAATCTGGTTTAACATAAATAACTGTTTGTAAATACAAGTGCGAATAAGTTCTGTACTACATAAACGTTGTTGTGTTTGTGTGTTATAAATATTTTGTGTACATAATTTAGTGACACTATATATTCTCTGTTAGGTACTTAGTCTTTTATTTTATTATTTGGAACTGTCGTTATTTTATTTCAGTTAAGTTTTAATGTTTTGTTAAGCATTTATTATTCTAAATAAATAATTTCCACCAAGAACTAGAACAGTTTTGTTACAATATCAAACAGTGCCGTTAAAGTTTGATTCCACATTTACCAGTTTCGTAACTGTGTCGTTTTCTTAACACTAAGTATAAGCATGTTAGATCAATAAAATGTGTTTGGTTGTGTTTTGTTTAAATAGGTCGTTTCGCATTTTAGTATGCTTCGAATGTTTGCACAAGTAGATTACCTATTATGTTTAACTCTTGTGTTTACGGACTAGACAAGTAATTGTGCAAACACTAATTTAGGTTACTGATTCGCAAATGCTTTTAATCGTGATGTTACTTTATGACATACATTTTATTTCAGTCGATTGTTAAAATGGGATTATAATTAGCTTGGGTTGCAGAAAGCATTGTCAAAAAATCGGATTTAACAATGACCTTAAATTGTAATCTCCATTAGAAAAGCACGTCTACTGTAAAAATTTTGATCGATTAATTAAAAGATATATTTTTTCGGATGAGTAGTTTCGGAGATTATAGTCAGAGTGCCCGTCGGTAATAATTTTACTGACACATACTCTCCCCAAACTTTGTATATGGCTTCATTAGGCCTAGTCTGACACCTATTTCGACATATTCGAGGTGCAGTCAGACATTTTAAATGGTTCATGTTATTTGTCAGAGAACACTATTTTAGCGTTTTGGTTGAAGTTTTTAAGCTATCCAATTAAAATAACAAACAGTATCTATACATTTTTACATGTCGTCAAAACGACATCTTTCGGAAAATTTAGAGGGAAAACGCCCCATACTCAAGAAAAGTCGTAGAGGAAATAGGTGTCAGACTAGGCCTAATGAAGCCATATACAAAGTTTGGGAAGAATATGTGTCAGTAAAATTTTTGCCGACGGGCACTCTGGTTATTACCTAATACCTTCTACATCCAAACTTACATACTTTTTCTTTTTATAATATTAGAATAGACTAGCTGCTCCCGCGGCTTCGCACGCGATTGTGATGAAAGTAGTGGAGCTTTCGGCTATAAATATCGTTGGAGGGGGAACCGGTGAGTAGAAGTTTAGAGTTCAAGTACCAACAGTGACATTGCTGGAAAGTAAATTTTTCTTATATATAGTATTGTAACTGTAACAATGTGAAATATAATTATTGACATCAATAGTTTTTTTCAATGCAAATGTATTTTGATAGCCTAAGTCACTCTTTATAATATTAGCTATCTGCAGTGAAAATCCCGTCAAAATTGGTCCAGTCGCTTTGGAGATTAGCCGGAACAAACAGACAGACAGACGGACAAAAACTTTAAAAATTGTTTTTTTGTTGTAAGTACCGATGTATACTTTCATATGCATTTAGTAAAAAGATGTTATTTCGATATTACAAACAGACACTTCAATTTTATTTATCTGTATAGATTATAATAACAAGATATTAATTAGTTTCATTAGTAAAATAAGATTTTTTTGGGTATACTTATGTCCAGATTTGTAATTCAAAAATCCACGTATTTTGAGCTTATTGTCTTAGTTTATTGA
The DNA here is from genome assembly GCA_963575645.1 of Xanthostigma xanthostigma. Taxonomy (NCBI): domain Eukaryota; kingdom Metazoa; phylum Arthropoda; class Insecta; order Raphidioptera; family Raphidiidae; genus Xanthostigma; species Xanthostigma xanthostigma. The sequence goes on from OY754470.1 coordinate 44,166,358, forward strand.
CTTTGCAGATGGCAACTCTATTTTATATCTATAGTCTATACCTGAACTCCATTTTCGATCTATAATAAATTAGACAGAAAATAAAAAAACTTAACCTATACGCTATTTACCAATTATAATTTCTCGTGGTTTGGTAGGCTGTGTTGTTTTTCATTTTTCACTGAAATAATGAAAGCATACAAATCAAGTGTAAAATTGCTAATTAAATGTACCGGTAGATGGGGGTAGGTTTTAGGTATTTGCATCGTGGATTATTTATCCATTTCGCTAGCTGCCCCAATGTAATATATCATGTTATATTACTGGAGCCAACTTTATGTCCAGTCAGCATTCGATATCAGCATAAAATTTAAATACCAACGACCGTTAACAGTAACTGACCTACTCTCTCTCTCTCTGCGTTACCGGTTACATTTTAATATTAAGCCACGCCGTGAAAAAATCAATTCCACTGCCGAATTTCCATAAAGAATGTTTAAGGAATGGATTGCCTGCGAATATTTTCACTATTTTTTTACGTGATTTATGTGGCCGAGTCAAATTTCGATTATTAAATATATTGAAAATACATATGTACGAAGCTGCGGTATCAAGACAAAATGCGATATGCTAGATTTTGGGCAAATTCGTTAAATTCGACGAACTAAAGATATATTTTGGAAAATTATCTTATAAATAAAAAAAGTATTAGTATTTGTTTACTTTATTATAAAGAGACAATTAAGCTTTTCAATTTTAAAAAAATGTGACTAATTTCTTACAATAAATAATATTGATTATTGATTATAGGATAGTCCGGTCAAAATAGACAAAAAAATAGTGGTAGGTTTACAATAATTCGCACAGAGCTGAAAATTAGTACAGGTCTAAGGTACACTATTACAAATGAAATATCAAAAGTCCCCACCGATCCTGCATCTGCTATAAAAATTATTCAAGGTCAAAAGTATCGGTTTTTTGCACTTTTCACGTAAACGGTGAATGCTATCTAAAAATAGGTCAGATAAAAGTTGTAGATCGTGGAATGGTCTACAAGAATTGTTCTTATAATTTTTTTCCTGCGAATCACCATTATTTTGAAATGGTGATTTCATGCATTGAAAATACTAATATTTAACCTTATTTTTGATAAATACGTTCAGTACGTACCTAAACATTTTGGTCCTATATCTCAGAAATAGTGATTCGTAGGAAAAAAATATAAGAACAGTTTTTGTAGACAATTGCACGATCTCCAACTTTTGTCTGATATATTTTTAGATAACATTTACCGTTTACGAGACAAATGCAAAAAACCTTTACTTTTGACCTTTGACAATGAATAAATTTTGAAGCAGATGTAGGATCGGCGGGGACTTTTGATATTTTATTTGTAATAGTGTACTTAAGATATCTACCAATTTTCAGCTCTATACGAATTATAGTACAGTGAAATGTTTATTTTGACTAGACTATTAATAACATTTTAAATTAATAACAAATTAAAAATATCACGTATCAAAGTAACCATGGATACAAGGGCTACAAAAACATTACGTCACACACGTTTTTGGCGCGTTAAGTTGGAAACAGTGCTCGACCGATGGTCAGCGCGTACCGTACAAAAAATAACCCCTGTTCTAATTTTAAAATCTATATCTTATGAGCTAGCAGGCGAGCCCGCAGTGACGTCATTTCCAGCCTTGTACCCAGCCTACCGGCCAGCAGAAGTTCAAGCAGTGTTTCCAGCCTCGTGTGCAGCGGGTCTCCACAAATAGGCTTTTTTGCTTCGTGCCGTCTTCAGTACAGTATTCAAAAATTCGAAAATTGTTTCTTGCTCGTTTAGTCTTCAAGGAAATTGATACCGGGGCCTTAAAAATTAGAAATTACACGTTGACTGTCCTAGTCGGTTATAATATCGTTAGATTCCAGCCACACCAATGTGATCCCTTTGCCCTACATTCGCGTCATGTAAGTTTCCACGACCGCACAGAAATGCATGCAAACACTCTGTCAGCAAAATCCTAAAAGCTCGTTCTACCCAATCAGACGTGCCCCAGCCATTATGCATTAATACTCGACTTAAAGTACTTAATTATTTGGAACTGAACCTATAATTATAACCAATTAATTGCACACACAGCTACACCGGTAGCGGTAGTGTGCTCTGAGCGTCTGTTATCGTTTTGCGCGCCAGAGCTAAGTTTCTCTCCTATATGCAAATAGTTATATCTACATTAATTTCACACGAAATCGGCTCAAAATATAGCTTTACAAAAAAGAGAGATTTTTTCTATGAAACGGAATCATTTTAAGTTTGAATCGTGGTCATAATTACTCCCAAAATTGTAATTGAATATCGGGAACAGCTGTTGTTGGTTGGTGTACGTACGTCAGAGCTGTACAGGTTGCAGTTTTTTTTTACCGCGGGCTTTGAGCGCGGCGACCGAATCAAGAAATTCCGTAACGAAAAAAAACCTAACACCCATTCCGTAACGAAAAAAACCTAACACCCCCCACTCCGACCGGCACAGCGGTGCGGCGTTGACAGCCGTACATCGTCTAACGTCGTTTCAGTTCGGCAGACTTCGGCACGGTGTTTGTGTGCTCATAACTGCATAACTGATTCTATCTTTATTTGTGTATAAATGAATTTATATAATATTATAATACTGCTATAAAAATAACCTAAATAATTTAGGTTATGTGCAGAGAAAGTATATATGATATTATATCTATATAAGTGTACATCGCGCGAAATTCTATGATCAAACTCTTAATATCGTTCTTTTTGTTCAAATTTTTTGAATGAATAATTGTTTTGGTGTGTAATTACACTATTTATACCTTATTATTTATACCTAGCTATTTTCGTTTTATAGAGAAGAAAAACTTAAACACCTAAAAAGAATATGCAATAGCTTTACCGCGGCAGTCCCCGAGTGCCACACGTATTTTTTTATATTTTATTTGATTTGTTTGCTGACAGATTAGATTCAAATCTACAGAAATGCTTTTAGTAGTTTTAATTGTTATAAACAATTTTATCTTATAATTTTAAACAGTTAATAGTTTCAAACAACACAATATAATATTTGAGAAATGTATATCTATATATATCAAACTCTCGTGTCACAATTTTAGCCGCGCTAATCTCCGAAACCACTGAACTGATTTTAATGAAATTTTGTAAATGTGTCTTGGTTCGTGTAACTTACGCTATAGGATATTTTTATTAAATATTTTATACAAAATTAAGGTGTTTCCTCAAAAAAACTGTTTTAGTAACACATAACGACATTGATAGAATTTACTCAAAGCTATTAGTTCAGAAGCAAACAAAAAAAACTGTTTTAGTACTGAGTAGCGACATCAAGTAAAATTTACTTAGAGCTCAGTAACAAATCTGGTAGAATTTGCTCAAAGCTATTAGTTCAAACGCCGGGCCGCAAACGAAATACATTTTGCAGAATTATATCTATCGCACCCGGGTGAAACCGGGACGAATCGCTAGTATTTTATATAATTCCTAAATATAAAAATGATTTGTTTTTGAAATAATACTTCCAGAAGTTCAGAATGTATGCAGGTACATAGATAAATTCATTTTTCAATAAATCATCTTGTCAACGAATTGACAAGCTGAAACTGAAAGCTTTGGACGGTGCGGCAGAGTGATGCAGCCTACAGTTTTTCAGTCATCGATATATCTGCTGTAAAACGCATTCATATCTATACAGATTACCTACTATTAGTCACTAATCACTAATCAATATCACTCGTCGACGATAAAATAAATTCAATTTGGTTCTACATTATGCTGCCAGGGATTCACTATTTGACTTGGTATATGATCACAATTTAAGGCCATTGTTTTTTACCCACGACGAAACGGAGAATGTATATGCGTTTAGAGTGAGAGATTGTTTGTTTCTGGGTATGTTGCCAATTATCTCGAAAACGGTTCAATAGATTTATTTAACAATTCTTTTTGCAACTAAATCCTAATAATAATAATTTACGATACAAACCAATTAAAATCGTAACTTTATGTGCAATTCTTGTAATCATTTGGATTGAATTAGTCACTTTCAGAATTTCTGTCTGTCTGTCTACCTATCGAATTGTCAGCTCTGAGTTTCCTGGCGTTCGCTTTAAAGGGTATACTGTAGCGAATGGAGTTACACCACACGGGGGAGCTCGACGACACATTCCTGTTGGATGAAGATAAATGAGAGACACTCACACATTATCTCACACACACACACACATCTAATGTATAATCTATCTCTCTCGTTGGTCGAGTGTGAAAAGGTCGCACTAATGTTTTTGCCTGCGGTTATCCTGTTGGCAGCACTGCAGTCCTGCTCTGACCATCATCACCTCCCGTGTTTTATGTAATGATAATAATTGATAAAAAGGGTTCGTCCGTCAAACAAGAACAAAATCTTCTCTTTAAGCGCTATATTTAGATACCGTGGACAGTATAACAGATGTTCACGCAATTTTTAGTGTATATTTGTCATAAGGCACTTACACTATTGGCGCCACGTCGGTCGGATGGCGAGAACCAAAATTTCTCGACGTTTCAAACAATTTGACACCATTTTTGGAAATTGAGTTAAACGAAACTTGGTCTACATGTTGATATTCATCACCGTATAAAGCCTATTCAAAAAGGACCCAATCGGATTACTTTAAGGGTGATATTTAGGGGTTGAAAAAATTTGGGCCCAAAAATACCGTCAAAATTTACTGAATAGTTCCAAATTTAAAATTTAATGACGGATTAAAATGCATAATAATTAATTTAAACAGTTTATATTGACTGTATCTCCGAAACTAAAAGAGATACAGCTGAATCGATTAGTCGCTTATAAGTTATGGCGTTTTTAAATTTTTCTCAAATATTATAAATAAAGGCTGATATCTCCAAAATCAAAAGTGATACAGGGTTGCGGATGGTCGGAATCGATTCAGCTTGACTTTTTCTATAAGTTCGGTTAATATAAGACAAAATTCGTTTAGTGTCTTAAAAGTTGAATATTTGCAAAGCGTATTAAAACGTCATTTGTCGTTTAGAAGTTAAGACGTTTTTAAGTTTTTCTCAAATAATATAAATAAACGCGCATATCTTCGAAACTAAATGTGATACAGAGTTGCGGATGGTCGGAATCGATTCAGCTTGTCCGGTCCGTTTTTTTTCTTAGTTACACGGTCTTATAGAGGAGTTTGGCAATGTTTCCAGACGGACCCTGCAAGTACAGTAGAACTCATGTGTTTTTAACCTGTCGGAACTTATCAACTCTTGCATCTTCAATTTTACCTTCATCCCTACTTAAGTATTTGGATTATACCTTCACGATTTTATTTTCTATGTAAATTTCTTTGTACTTGTGGAAACAAATATATTTAGTACCTAATTACTATTACCTCGTGACGATAATAAACCAATTAGAAAATAACCTTCATTACTTTCAGGTTACACGTTGTCAAACGTGTTTTTTCATTGGCTTAGCGTAGAGGATATACTTTGCGGGAGATTAAAGGAATGAAAACTTAAAAATATAATAAAATCTGTTTAAAATAGATCACGTGTTGAAAATACAGGAGTACGACTGTATAGTACGCGCCAAGAATCTAAAAGGCTCGGAAGTTAGATGCGAATGCGGGCTTGCGCTTGTACAGTCTGTTGAAAATCTACAAACTTGCAACTCAACAAAACTGAAATAACAACTTGACAATAGCGACGAGTGACAAAGGCAACGAGCGATCACGGCCAATCACCGACGAGCGCACGTTCCGTGCAGGTAGCTAGAAGGTGGTGGGGGTCTCAACGGCTCTAAAATAGGCCTTTGCGACGGTGTTTGTGACTAGCTTCTGAACTTTTTAGATCCGTGGCGCGTACTGTATTTTTAAACTACTTGTAACTTCACCCAACATCGCTGACGTCAGTTCTTTGTTATTTTATAATAACTAAAGATATTTTTTGAAGAATACGTTCTTGCTAATACTTTCAGTGGAGCTGCATGACGCCACATCTCGTTTAAATATGAAATATAAAGATAATTAGAGATAGTATGTTCGAGAGCTTTATATTATAGGTACTTTGTTCTTTAGAATTACTTTAATAATTCTAGTCACGACTAAATATTCCTAAAGTAACTACGAATTTCAATTCCTTTCTGATATTCTGCAAATTTGAAAACTTTTAAGTGTACCTTTCAAAGTAAAATAGGGAATATTTCTAGTCGAAAAGTTTCAAAACAAGTTTCAAAGTTTAGATGCTTTTACTGATTTGTCATTTCTGATTTATCATAATGAAGTATTGTGTATTACATTTAATTCCATACAACAGAAGAAAAAATATGATTATTGCAAGCGTCGTTTATATACTAGTGATGCCACGAATAGTGATTTTGCCGAATACCGAATATTCGGCCATGTTCTCGGCCGAAGCGCCGAATATTCGGCGGCCGAATGTTCGGCTGATTATTTGTACATTTCGCGGGTGACAGGTTACGACTTGTCCCATTACGGAGCGTGCGGTAGCAACGCTGCGGGCGTATTTGTTTCATTTGCGCAACTAGACCGTGTCACGACACGCATTATTTGTTCATTGTTACATCAAATTGTGTTATTGTCCTTATTACTAAAAAATATCACTGTTTGGTTACTAAAAGCTTTACAAAATAATACTATTTAAGAAAAAAATCGCATATTTTTGAGTAATATGTGCGTTTTTACCCATGATTTGATATTCGGTATTCGGCCGATAGTACGCAACATTCGGCAGAATACCGAATATTAAAAAAAGTAGCCGAATAGGCCGAATACCGAATAGTAGCCGAATATTCGTGGTTCCGAACTTGCAGCTAGTTCACGAGTTACTTATCTCAAAAACCACTAACCCGATTTTGATTAAACTTATTTATAGTTAATTGCAATCGTGGAAACATAACGATACCAAAGTTCATGTTGCTAGGTCAAACAGTTTCCAAATGTGATGATATTGCGGAATATTGTAACAAAAATGGCCACTTTGTGGGCCCTAAGGTCGCCATTTTAGAAAAAAAAAACAAAACACGAAGTAACGAACGTTTTAGTTGGATTTTCAATTTTTTTTAAATATATTTTTTTAATAATATATGCTTCAGCACAAGCCATTAGCATAAACATAATTACAATAACGTGTATATATACAAAAAAAAAAATTAGAATAATATTGTCACAAAACTGTTCTTTGCTGGTGGTTAAAAATATTTATTTACAAAAAGAAACGTTAACAAAAACAAACTGAAAAGTAATCTCTCTAATAATAATGAAAAATGAAATAATAAAATAAATAACGAAAAACAAACGAATTCTAAAACAACAATAATTACACTAAACTACTATTTACAAAGTATATTTATGTACACAGAATATTTATATCTCACAGATGTCTATTTATTTATGTTACTATATTTATGTCGAGCACTGTTCACTGCTACTGACACTGACTCGTAACTGACTGCCCGGCCTGCTACGCAAGCGCTGTTTATATAAGTTCTTCAGCGGCGTTCTCGAACATTCCACGACGTTGGAATACTTCTTGGCATACTTCTATGAGGTTCCGATAACAATACGCGCATTGTTGCCTATACAGATATGACAACAATGCGAATATTGTTGTCTATGCGGCTCTGACAACAATACACTCCCTCCGCGTCCTGTGGCGTCTCGTTACAGTATGTTACTTTTATGTTACGAATTATATAAAGAGTACTAAAAAAAGTCTATTGACAGAGAAGGTAGGTTTCAGAGTTTATAATTTCAATTTCTGTTATAAAGATAATATTTTTTTTAAGTTTATCTCTGTTTCGTAGTAATTCTTGGATTTTCAATTCATTGTTTTTTTTTACTTAAAATAATACACAAAAAATGTCAACTCAGACTGTTGATGAAACGTAACAATGAGTCCGTTTAAATAGATATATTTTCGAAATAACATATTCATGTGATTCCTTAACAAATAACTTGAGCATGTATAATATTCGACTCCGGGACATTGGCTAACGTAGGTTCGTAATGAATTTAGCGTTAGAACTTAGCATTCCTGTTTTCCTGTTCAAACCGGCGCCGATGTTAATTGTTACATATAATCTCTATAGTCGTTAGTATTTTCCGGTTTCCGTGCAGAAATCTCAGTGGCGCGCAAAGATAATTTAAAACAATTATGCTGACCTTACCACTAGAATAACTGCTGGCTATAGCACGTACTGATGCCGGAAGTACGTACGTTCGGGCGGTAGTAAAGAACAATCACCTATCAGCTGTTGTTTAGATGTCGTTTCCATATAGCAACCCTATTACATTTTAGCTAATAGTCGCGAACAGCTTGTCGTGTTTTTACGTATAACCTCAAAGCTGCTTGCTTGGAATTTATCTGTGTTCTTATGTAATTAATAAGTAATTAATTAATTAATGTATTTAATAAGCGTACTTACAACCGAGGTATGAAGAAAATAGTATACACCACACTGGTCGAAAGTTTGATATTCTTGCACTGCGCGCCATGATGCCTGAGACGGCCGATGGCATCATGGTGCGCAGTGCAAAAATATCAAACTTTCGGCCAGTGTGGTGTACTTTGCCTCGGGCATCATGGTGCGCAGTGTAAGAATATCAAACTATCGGCCAGTGTGGTGTACTATGACTCGGGCATCATGGTGCGCAGTGTAAGAATATCAAACTTTCGGCCAGTGTGGTGTAATATACCATTATATTTCGATCACATAGACGCTACTGATTATGCAGAGATTTAAAGTTTCTACCATTGATGTTTAAACTAAAGGCTTTTGAGAAGTTACACACTGATTTAAATTTTGAACTCAACGTACGCCATTGTGGACTAATAATAACTGTTACATACAAAGTTAGTTTCTTGTTCAGACTTATGATAACTTTTTGGTATGTGCAGCAGTGAACAATGTTCTACGTTCTATTCTATATACCGATGATTTTGAATAGAGATGCATTGACGATCATTAAAAGGGTTTCCCTCCTTTTGTCAAAAAAAAGAAATCGTTTTTTACACGCTGCTTGTGTTGTTGGATATAATAGGTATGTAAAAAAACCTTGCAACTCGTTTTTAGTTTTTACCCTCTTCCAAATATTCAAGAAATTTTGCAGTCGTAGTTTTGATGATAATGCAATATAGTGATATTTTTTAATGTTTTAGTTTCCTAGATTAAACCCGTGAACGGCGCAAACCGAGTTTGTTTCCCATTTAATTAACATAAAGAAAATGTTTTTTTTTTCAATTTTTTATAGCAGCATTTGGTAGAGAGTTAAATTTCCCACAAAAAAGGTCTAAATCCGTGAATTCATTATTTTCAAAGATATGTTCGTTTAAAGATTAATTAATTAATAATATATCGTTGGTTCTATAATAGCTCTTACGTGCATAATTGGCATATTTTACGTTTTTTTAAATGAAAAGATTCAGGAAACGGAGCTCTATACACTAGTAATACCTCCAAATTAATTTTACAGTAACCAACAAGGGCAAGTAACTTTTATGTGAAAAGTTGTATCAAATAATTCCTCCCATGTGCCAATAAATCCGAAATTAACGTTAAATATTTTTTAAGAAAATACTTCGTCTTAATTAAACACGTATAGTGAAGATAAGTATGAATTAGTAATATACCTCTGAAATTGCTAGTTCTTACCATCCATTACTGAAATAATCACTTTTTGGCCTTTTCCGCAAATTTTACTTTTTGCACATAAGAGGTATTACAGAACCAACAACGATATGGTATGTAGATTGTTCTACCAAGTGCCGAGTGAAAAATCAGTGCCAATTAGTTATAAATAATTATGAGTCACCATAGGGGACTTTGATTAAACTAAAATAAAATCGTGGGGCGTATTTATTTAGTTACATTATGGTCAAGGAAGCGAAGTATGATTTCCAATCTCAAACAAATGAAAGTTTTCTACACGATTTTATTTTAGTTTAATCAAAGCCCCCTATGGTGACTCATAATTATTTTCTAGTTTTTAGTACCTTATCAAATGTAGAATAAAACCGTTTAACTTAAATTTTAAAAGGTTTTTTGCCTATTTTTTAATGTTTAAACGTACGTTTCCGGACGATGACATTTTACCAGCTTTTTGTGAATATTTTTTGACACGTTTGTACTCATGTAATAATATGTAACGATAATATTAAAGTTAGTGGACTATGCAGGATACAATTGGCATATAGCAGCTTCTATGTACTATTACAGTACACAGTACCAGGTACCTTTGTGCGATAGGAAAATTGATCTATAAAACTAGATAAGGCAACAAATTTCCGCCTCTTGAAATTCTACAGTAGCAGCGGACACAAAGCACAATGTGTTATGCTGTATCCACACGGGAAAAAGATTTTAATTTAATAAAACGCACAAAAAGATAGGTATTTTGTAACAATTATTATTATTTTATTCAACAGATTTATTAACGTAAGATTGTAACATGAATATTATTTAATTCAACATATTTATTAATTTAAGTTTAACATGAATACCACTTCCTAGTTCATACGCTCCGCTGCCATCTTGCCTCTGTTTCTCCACATTACCACCAGAGTACACCAGTGGCGGTGTGGCTTTTTTAACACGTGGTGTTACAATTTGAGTTTTTTTTAGATTTTCTAAAGACGAAAAAAACTGTTTATTCAACACGCGTGAGTAATATGTAATTTCGGGGCCCTGCTAAACGTGGGAGAAATAATATATTACTTCACTAGTGTAATAATGAATTTTCTGGCGTGGGAGAAATAATATATTACTTCACTAGTGTAATAATGAATTTTCTGGACCAATAGAAACTCAGTAGCAAGCCCAAGCGCTAAATAATGAAAAAAACTGCAAGCAGCTTCTGGACCAATAGGAACGTGGTAGGCGGTATTGTATATATGAAAACAGCATCGCAATTCAGCGAAAGTCAAGGCAATCTTGTGTTTATACACTGACGTTGGGTACGTCAATCAATGAAGTGATTTATTATTTTTCCCTCTTTTATCAGGGCCCCGATTACATATTACTCCTGCTAGTTGAATAAAGTATTATGTGCGACTATTGATCGAAGGAGAATATTCCACTCGCGTGCGTTTTACGCTTATGGAATCTTCTCCTTCTCTCACTAGTCGCACAATATACTATTACGTAGTTCTAAATCATTAGACAGAGACAGTAATCAAATCCTTGATTAACGTCTGATTAGTGCTCTTCAATATTTATTTATTGCAGAGACAGTAATGTAATAACTGACTTAACAAATCTACATACATATGGGGTGACCGGTAATTGCTCGTATTCCTCTCGGAAAAAGAAACTATATTACCAATTTGGAATGATTTAAAGCATTTTGTTATGATAATGACACTTATGTGAACAATTTCTATTTTATTTTTTTTATTTATTGTAAGTTGTTACACACAACATAAAATCTAACAATAAATTTCGTGGGTTTTAGCTTTAGGAAGGTTGGCTAATTAGTAAGCTATCGGATCATGGACAAATTCCGGCCAAAAAGTGAGAACAGATATTTTTTTTATTATCCCAAAATTTGGATTTTTTTCAAAGAAGAAAACTGAAGTAGATTTTCTCCTCCCGAGAGGAATACGAGCAATTACCGGTCATCCTGTATACATTATTATAACATTATAGTATTATTTTTCTCCTCTTATTTCACAGAAAAAATGTAGTACATAGAAGACATTAGTATTAACGCTTACGTATCTAGTGGTATGAACTAAAATATATGAACATATTAAATTAATGTATTTATATTATAGGATAAATCTGAGGGGAGTCCACCACATCTTTCCAAATCTCACCAAAGTAAAGGGAGGTCAAATAAAAAAAAAACACCCCTAGTAATTAAAGGACGTCCCCTACTGATATTTAACGAGAAATTTCGTATAGCTGTGTAATCTAATATCATAAATCGCATGTTTTCAATATAAAAAGTGCCTTAAGTAACGTTTTTACAAAAAAACTCACAGAGTTACTTGCTGCGCGATAATCTAAACGCAGCTTTAGGACACAATATGTAGCGTCGTCTTCCCCTATAAATATCTGAGGAGTTTTCCAAGTTTCGTTTCTGCTTACCGACCACAGTACAATTCTGTGTTACCGACCTATATTTAGTAAAAATAGAAGCGAACTGATCGTATGGAGAACGTAAAAAATAGTGTGTATGCATGTTTATATACAGACTGTCCTAAAATTTCGTACCATCAGCAACTTAATAGAAGTTCAATATGTAAACGAGCTTTAGAATAACGGAAATAACCAACCAAAATTTATTTTTTAGGCTCGGATATGTTAAGTGTTCATGCTAGTCCCAAAGTTAAATTTTACATAGGTATAATAATAATCGGGTATTTGATTGATTTTTTATTATTCTTTTTGTTACTGTAGAGTTGTAGATATGTAAACGAGCTTTAGAATAACGGAAATAACAAACCAAAATTTATTTTTTTAGGCTCGGATATAAATTTGTTAAGTGTTCATTTTAGTCCCAAAGTTAAATTTTACATACTTAGGTATAATAACAATCGGGTGTTTGATTGATTTTTTATTCTTTTTGTTTTAAAACGTTCCTGCTCTCAAAATAATTGATCGTTTGAAACGATATTTCTTTAAAACCGTCTATAAATGCATTTGGTATAGTTTTTGAAGTAAAACTTCTTTAGGCGCGACTCAGCTCTTTCTTCGGATAAAAGTAACGTGTATATACGCAGTTTCCACTATTCAAAAACATCGACTAACAAATGGCGGCATCAAAACGCATCTGTAGAAACCACAAACGCCACGTATAAAATCAGGGGTATCACTAATCTGACAGTGAATTTTACTTGAATTCACTATTCCGGAAGTGAAGCAGAAGTCACTATTTTGAATAGTAACAATTTCACTATTTCAGTTTTAGAGAGTAAGTTTATTAGTGAAAATTCACTAATTTGTTGTGAAAATCACTAATTACCAAGTGAATACAGCGTCACTTACGCCATTAGTGAAAATTTCACTAATTCATGTGTGGAGATAGGGTTGCCAGGCATCCGGATAAAGCCGGCTTTTTGATTGTGTGTCCGGCCAAAATAAACGGTGTCCGTCTTGTCCGGCTTTTGTTAGGCTTTTTACATTTCGCAAACAAGCGAGGGTCGAGCGTGGCCGAGCGCAGGCGAATATGAATAATGATTTTTATTAACTTAAAGAAAAGAAGTTTTGTTTTGTTTAGATTGTTTTTTATTAGTTTTGGGAAGTAATAGCAGGTACATTAGACTTATTTGCGCAATTGCATTAGAATTTAAGAAGAATTTGAAATGTTGATAAATGTTTATTTAGAATTTAATTTTGATTGATGACTTTGACTGATTAGTAATAAAGTACTTGAACTGATTTCACATTCGATGTTAGTTCTATTTGATTAGAATTTAACAAGATTCATGGTACTAATCAAGAAAGCTTGATTTTACATACAATTTTTTTGTCGTACCTATTAATACTGAGACAAAATCCTCAATAATGTAGGCTGTCCGGCCTTATTACCCAAATGTCCGGCCAAACTGGCTGGTCTGTCCGGCTATTTGGTTTGGCGACCTGGCAACCATATGATGTAGAGAGCATGTATAAACATTGTGTAACAAAACTGCTATATAGTCTGTGGCGGAAAGTATTTATTTAAGATATTAACTGTTTAACAAACAGTAAAAACACACAACGAAAGCGTATAGCGTTAACTGAAATAAAACTAATAGTTCTAATTATACAATGTAAGACTAAGTAATAGAGAATAAAGAATTATGTACAAAGAAATATTCAATTCACACTAAAACACAACACAGAGTTTATCAGCGCAATTGTCTATTCAAACACACTATAAGTTATTTATTTATTTATCGCACTCACTAGAGTTATATTTATTTTCTCAATACTGTAACAGAATTTATATTGTAATGCCAGAACACGCACAATTTATGTAAAACAGTTAGCTGTACGTCCACTCGCTGTTAACACGCTGTAACTGACTGAACTCAACTGACTCGACGCCCTTCCTCTGGCCGCCTTTTATAGATTTTGGCCTATGTTCCAGAACGTTCGAGAAGCCATTTCCTTGTCTCACCACGCGTCCGAGTCTCCTATATCCCACTGCTGACTACCTGCATTCATTGTTGCATGCGTGGGCGCCTCTAACGGTCGGAAGTCCGTTACCTGCCTTCATTGTTTGTTCGTTGACCTTCGAGCATTTTATGGAGTTTTCTAGAAATTCCATAGGCGCAGCATTATGGGGTAACAATGCGCAACAATTGTAAATATATGATCACAATCTCTATTTTTCTATGTTGATAGCGTTGTAACAATGAGTGTTTCTTAACAATTGTAGCAAACAGTAGCTACTCTGTAATATATTATAATAACTACTAACTGTAACATTACTCATCTAAATGTCTATAAGGTTATTTTCAAATCAATTTTTCCTGCAACCCAGCATTGGGATTGTAACTATTTTTACTTGGAAAAAAATTAGCTAAAAGTTCCGCTGAGTTCAATGTTCGTGATTGGCATTAAAGCTCTCCCGACCTTTTGTCTGAAAACAGATTGCAACGTATTGTTTTAGAATTTCACTGTGCTATTATTGGCAACTTCTTCTTAAATTAGATGCAACGTTTAATGGGTCAGCATTTAATGGGACATTTTTTTTTAAATAAATGCTTACAAAAATCAGAACCCAAGGATGCCACCTCCTAAAAATCTTCCTCCCCAACGAAATATCCCTAAAAATCCCCTAAAAAATAATTGTTTTACATTGAAAAAAAAAATGTATTTTTATTAATTTATATTAATATATATGTCCATCGAGATAATAATTAATTAATCCTGCGATTTTTCTAGTTAATTTGTATTAATATTAAAGGAGACCAAGTGCGGGCTCGGTCTCCATATAGCTAAAAGTGAATACCGTGACACCGTCGTCTTAGCTTCAAGTTTGTTGAAGATAAGTTAACAATAAAAGATGGTTATCCTACGGTTACAATAATCGGAATTCATTGTTAACTCTTCTTCAACAAAGTTTGTCGCTTTGACGGCGGTATTCTGCTGTTGAAGGAGACCACATGATGTAATACTACACGTACCTATATCAGGGTTGGATTTCGTACTATAATTATAGTATTTGTACTGCAATTTCATGACGTGTACTATATACTATCGCAAAGGTAGGATTGTACGCAAAAATACTATAATTTCTTAATAATAGTTATACCTGTACCCACATTTTATGTACCCACATTTTATTTTATTACCACTCTAAGAAATTTTTTAACGTATGGCAACATTATGTATGGGTATTCCCCTTATAATGTTCACTGAATGACATTCTGCGTGATTCTGCACTTCATTCATTCATTGGGCCGGTCACTCTGACAGAAAGAGATGAATATTCGTAGTTTGTGTATAAGTGGGACAAAGATAGAGAGATACTTTGAGCCTTTGCTTTGAGCAAACTTTGAGCGACTTTTCCGCAAGCATATCAAAGTGAATAGTTGAGCTGTTCATCTGACTGTGAAACATTTGAAGTGTTTTCTTTCTTTGTTAGTTGCAATTCTTTTTCATAATAATAAAAACATGAGTGAAAGCGACGACGATACAAATGCTGCTGGCCCTTCCACGCCAAAAAAGAAGCAAATCGTTAGGGGCGATTTGGTGGTGAAAGAAAAACATAGGCAACAGAAATATAGAGCTGACTGGGAAAAAGAACCAAAGTTCAGTAAATGGCTAACTAATGATCCTCAAGATGATTTTAAAGCACGATGCAAGGTATGTAATACTTCTATGATTGCTGAAAAGCATGTTTTATCAAAGCATTCTGAAGGACAAAAACATTTAAAAAATTTGACATCGATCCGTGCTGCAAAACCAGTCACTTCCTTTTTTCCGTCTTCCTCAACATCTCAGGAAAATAACACGATCAAATTGGCAAAAATTGCTGAAGTTAAGATGGCTGCCTATTTTGCTGAACATAACATAGCTTTTAATTCTGCTGATCACCTCGGTAAACTTTTAAAAGAATGCTTTCCTGATTCCAAAATCTTAAAAGAAACAAACATTACTCGCAAAAAGACTGCAAAGATTATTTACAAAGGCGTTGGTCCAGGACATAAAGCAGAGTTGGCTGAAAAATTGAAAACATCAAAGTTCAGTATAATGACTGACGAATCCACCGATATATCTACCTCTAAAGCATCATGTGTCGTAGTGAGATTTTTCAACGATATCTCCGGCCGAATAGAAAGCAAATTTTGGAACCTTCACGAAATTTTCAGTGACGATGACCCTAGCGCCGTAAATGAAGGAGCGACGGCTGAAAACATTTATAAGAAATTAAAGAAATCCATAATGGATTATGGAATTCCTTTAAAAAATGTCGTCGGTTTTGGTTCTGACGGCTGTAATGTAATGATGGGAAGCGCAAATTCAGTTGCCAGCAGATTCAAAGAAGATTGCCCTGGCATTATTATTATGAAGTGCATTTGCCATTCTGCCCATCTATGTGCTAGTGCAGCGTGTCAAAAACTACCGAATAGGTGTGAACAGCTGGCACGAAACATATTTAGTTTCATTCACAACAGCTCGAAACGATCAGCAGCGCTGAAACATTTTCAAGAATTCTTAGATCTGAAGCCACAAAAAATGTTACATCCATCGCAAACAAGATGGTTGTCACTACAGCAAGTAGTGGCACGCGTTTTAAGCAATTGGGATGCTTTGAAATTGTATTTTACTGATATGGCATTGTCTGAACGATCTCTCTCGGGGCAGTCTATACTCGAGTTGCTTTGGGATCCATATATCAAATTATATTATGAATTTCTGACCTGGGTGCTACCAAAATTTACAATATTTAACAAATACTTTCAGTCCGCTGAGGTTGTGGTTACAGAGCTGGATGCTAAAGTAAAAGAAATGTACAAAGACTTTTTATTTTGTTTTATGGATCGAGGGCATGTCAACCAAACTGATCTATCGAAAATCAATCCAGAAGACAAAACGAAACACTTGAATGATGAACTCCTTTATCTAGGAATAAGCGTAGCTACAAAAATCAACACACCTGAAATAAAGGCAGACATGAACAGGCGAAAAGAATTTCTGAGTAGATGTAAAGATTTTCTTGTAGAATCTACTTTGCAAATTAAAAAAAGATGGGATTTCGGTAATGAAGCGTTAATTTGCATTTCCTTGTTAAGTCCCAAAAATGCCCTTAGTCAACGTATGCGAGAAAGAACACCTAGTATTCTTCCAATCGCCTCCAACTTCCCCAGAGTAATAGACTTACAAGATTTACAAACACTACAAGTTTTGGATGATCAGTGGCGCATGCTGCCACTGGCTGAGATTGACGAAGACTTAAAGGAGGAAAAAAGACCTGACGTATTCTGGGCAAAACTCAGTAAATGGTCTGACATTTCTGAAAGCCAGCCGTTTAAAGAGATCAGCAGATTTGCGCTTGACTGCCTTGTCTTGCCTCACGCAAACGCCGATTGCGAACGAGTTTTCAGCAAAGTGAATTTAACAAAGACCAGAATACGCAACAAATTAGCAACCCAGTCCATCGATGCCCTACTACTTACTTGTGATGCCGTAAAAGAGAGCAAATCAAAAAATTGCACAGATTTTGCACCGTCTGACGACATGTTACGTCGCATCGTTGCCAAGGACGATGTACCCAATATTGAAGAATTGGCTAACATTGAGGTTATTTTACCTTCATAGTAATGTTAATTATGCCTTTTGTCGATTTATTTAATAAAAATCCAACGTCCAAATATGTTTTTTATTTAAATCTACACCTAAAAAAAGGCTTCTGTAATTTTTGGCAAGGTACTATCTTTTTTAGCAAAATACTATATTTTTGACGTCCATAGACAATAATTTTTTGAGAGCCTGATTCCAACCCTGACCTATATTATTAAAACTTAGGTTACTACTTAGTAAAAAAATATTTAACAAAGAGTCGGTTTTGTAATTCATCTAATGTCTGAAAAATGTTAAGGTTTTTTTTGTGTCTCTAAAATTACCCCTAAAAATATTAGGGCTCTAAAAAATCCCATTCTACATTTTATCCCTCCAAATTTAGGGGGAAAACCCCCAAGTTGGCAACCCTGTCAGAACCGGCGATACGATACGATTTAAAGAGGTTGGGTCAAAAATTCAAAATGATTAAAAGTTAAAATTAATTATTAATAGAGATTTTCTCAAATTTTTCAAAGTAAGTCGACTAAAAAACAAGGCCGTAGGCAGGGGGGGTGATTTTGGGGGTTCAAACCCCTCCTGAAATACCTTAGCCAACCCGCACTGTTTTATACATATACTTACTAAAATATTTTCGACTCTTTTTTCGGTTCTACAATAATTGGATTCCACGTTTTTCGGAACGAGTAAAATTAAATGTAATGTATTGTTAATAAAATAGATGAATCATTAAATTATTTCATCGAAATCTTTTCAGCTGCCTTTTAATTAAATTTATATTTATGTAAAATTACAATATATGCATGCTTATTTTCAAATAAAGTTGTGGCTTATTGTCTCTGGTGCAAAGCTCGACTCCCCCCGAAATGAAATCCTAGCTACAGCCTTGCTAAAAAACGGTGGCAATCTACAAATTCGGGCAAAGCCGGACCGAGCTACTAGTAATTTATTAAAGCAAAATAAGCGGAACATTTTTTTTAACAAATCTTGCAATAATAAATTTTACGCCAGTCTTAATATTAATTGAATAATTTTGTTTAAATAACCTTTTAAAATTTTTAGCCGTGATATCACCTAACTTGACATAAGCGCTTATAAATTACTAAAATGGAACAGAACTGTCACATTTTAATATCGATTTAAAAAATGAAGTTTATTCAAAGATCGTTGAACCGTTGGAAAAGTCTTACGATCATCATTTACAATATTATTGTGTTTGGGTAGAACTAGGTCAACCCGAAAACACTTCTGATATGAGAACTTTTACAGGCTGCAACAAAAACATCCAACGCTGTGCTCTGTTAACGAGTCAAAGCTGCAAAGTACAAAGGAAAGTGCTGCTTTGATGAGCAATATGACATTTCATGGTGGAATACTGTATATACACTGGTGAATAAATGCCATCTGGTGAATCGTTTACGAAGCTTGTGCGTTTTAAGGCAAGACGTGACTAGCAGTGCCGCTTTTTACAAGCTTTTATTAAACTTCACTTGTTTGTCAATCAGTCAGTTTGGGTCAAATCTTGCAATTAAAATTTCGTCTATAAATTGAGCTTTAAAATTTTGCACACACGTATTCATCGAATGACAAAGAAATATAGTATATCTAATGTCGTACTAAATCCAATATGGCGGAGGTCTCAAGATGGCGGACTATCTTTTTTTTCATTATGAGAAATGCATAAGGCTAAGACGTAACCAAAAAGTTGAAAGGAAAATATTAGAAAAACAAATTTAAATATTACAGTGTACTAAAAACAAAAAACTATTTTGTAACGATTTAGGTTCTTAATTATAAAAGCGTGGGCCGTGACTAATGAACTATTATAGAGCTTACAAATGCACACTTTTATATTTATGAACTTAAATTATTAAAAGCTATTTTTTCTTTTTTAGTTCACAGTAATTAAAAGCTTGTCTTTAAAAAGTTTGTTTTCAATTAGATAAATGAAAATACTGAATTACTTAATGTACTTCACGCACCTATTAAGGAATTAATAAAAAAGAGATTCTAATCGATTCTTTGTTATAGATAGTCAATTTAATATGACGTGTATATATTGTTTTTAATGCGGATTCACTGTTAGAAGAGAAGCCATTAATATTTTTGTTTTCCACTGTTATTTTCCGTTCATGAGTTTTTAGATTTTCGACGTCCATACTTCCCTCAAGATCAAATAACATTCAATTTATATAAATGGGTAAAAATTATGCATTTGCTGGTACATTTTAATTTTTTACTTACATTTTTTGTAAAGATATGGAACTTTGATGACAGGGTCGAAAAATTGTGTTCGATATAAGGCTGTCCCTAAAGTTATGCATGCAATGTTCCTTCGTTCAAAATACAAAATTTTTACAAACTGATTTATCTCAGCAAATATACTCCAGGTTTGTTGATTTTGAGATTATTTTGTACTTCAATATTGATAAAAAAGATTTTTTTGACAAATTCCACAAAAAAATGATTAAAAATTATTTAGAAGCACTTTTCTGGAATAATGAATTAGTTATCGATATTTTATAACATAATTTTGGTAACAGTTATTTTCCATTAACTGTTATAAAATAACTGTTTCTGTTTATTTTTATTGTAGGTTATAGACACTTAATAATAATAATAATAATAATAAATTTTATTCCCACAAAAATGTTACAAAACAAAACAAATTATAAATCTAAAATTACGGAATTTTCCTACCCAACTTGACTTAAGTCAGTGCTAGGGTAGGAGCAATTAATTGAAAAATAAAATAATCGTAAAACAGTGTATGGCGTAGCGTGGGTTAGTATTTGAAAGTGTATGTTAGTGTCTGTGAATCGTGTTTTTATTTGTATGTGTATTGTTTTGTTTATGTGTGTATATATGTATGAATGGTAAGGTGATAAAGTGGTATGTGTTACGTGTAATATTGAATGGAGCAATCTTACGAAAGTATTTGCTGGATGCAGTCTAAGTTTTCTTCTTTAATTAACCAGTCTGTTAGCTTTGATTTGAATACATGTAAAAAAGGCTCCATGAAAAAATTTATACGCCAAATTAAACATTTTTAGTTGCTTTCAATGGGGACGGTGTTTTAAAAAAAATTATTTAGTTAACAATAGCCCCACTGTTTTAAAAATAAATTTAAACATTTTTTTCAAAGGAACTTTATTCTCTCAAGTGTTAGGATGACACCATAATTTATTCAGAGTTTCTAATTGTTTTTTAATACTACAAAAAAATTTTTTATGTGTTGTACTCTCTTAACAGGCGCTCCGCTCGAGCTGTAAAGGCCGCGCGGAACCCGATTTTCAACCTTAAATTAAAACAATAAATAATAGAGTGCGGAAGGTGGGACTCTCTTATTGGAAATTTTCTTCTCTTTAAGAATCTTTTTTTCAATTTCTGCTATCGCCTATATACTTTTTGAGCAATTGCCAAAAATCTGAAGGGCTTTTTTTGTATTTTCGTTTTTTGTTAATAACAAATGCAATTTTTGTCGGCAAAAAATAAAAAAAAACGTCTTTTTCGGAATATTCTTCCAAATCGAATAAGCTATTGCTCATATTTTTTGGAGACTTGGGTCTATTTTTTCAAGAAACTCAGTTCTTAGACTACGTTCTAATCTCGGTTGGAACACGTTTTAGGTACTGTGACGATAATATTTCCATTCGCAAAAAAGTTGAAACAAAGCTACTGTTATGATCCACCCGTGCACGAAATGGTTAAGCAAGCATTACACAGGCACAATACGTTCAAAGACCATGAATTCGCAAAGCAGTAACCGAACAATGTAAAACTGTCAAAATGACACTAATCTTTCGACAGCGTAATTTTTTTATAGTTGAAGTGTAGTCTTGCTATTGTTGAGTGACGATCCTTCAGAAAAACTGCTTACACTGACACCTTTCCAAAATAATTGCAGATAATTTAAAAAATGCGCACATTTTTAAGTGATTTTTAATTGGATTTGTGCCACAAATACAGACATTTTTAGTCGTAAACTAATATTTGATATTGTTAGCATAACCCATATTTTTAATGGGGCAAGTATTTTTAACATACAGGGAATTTGTATAATGAATGTTTCCAATAGGTACATAATGCCATAACAGATCCCACCCGCACCATTACTATCTTTCTTCGCCTGTGTGAATGTGAGGCCCTGGATTGCAGAAGTTAGGTAATTTATTGGCAATCAAGGATGGCTCCAGAATATCATCAACCAATAGATCCCACCCGCACCATTACTATATATCATTTACAGCGACTTTTATCCTGCGCGAACGTGAGGCCCTGGTTTGCAGAAGTTAGGTAAATTATAGACAATCAAGGATGACTCCAGAAGATCATCAACCAACTACCATTCCGTGGTTCGTGCCATGAATGAAGAATTGTGAGGTAGAGCAGAAGAGTCTGCAGTGTCTCGAGTGAAAGGACGACTACGAATCCAAAACTAAAAAAATCTTCCGTTTTTAATTAACAGCAAAGTGTGAGCGGAGGAATAAAAAATAAAATGTCTTATAGCCATAGAAAATATCATCTTGACATTTGTTTGGCATCAGTAATGGATCATCTGCCTTCGTCGGGGATCGAATTTTCAAATGCGAGGTTAGTGTTCTGTTACTACACTCTTCGAAGAATGAAAACATAAGCTGTGTTCCTTACTGGTTATACTATTAAAAAAAATGCATTCTTATTAATTTAGAATACTGTTTACTTCCAAAATAACCGAGTGATGATGTCACATATTTACTGAAGCGATGTATGGATTCTTGCGCAAATGAAGAAATTCCACAAAACACCAACTCACGAAGTTATTTTAAGCACTTGGACCGAAAGTGTAAATTGCAATCGATAAATATAGTGGAATTTCTATTGAATCATATTTTGCAAGAAAAGCAAGTGTAGACTCTATAAATATATTTATTTATTGTAGATTGTAAACGGCTGGCAACTAACATCATTAGCGTTTTATTACATTAATGGCCCTATTCTCCGAACGTAAGTATTATTCGTTTCATTTGTCCTTCAGGTAACTATTTCTCCGAATAAATAGCGATGATTCAATTCACCAAACATAATTATGTTTACTGCAGGTATAATTCTATTCTGTCCTGCTTCCAGGGTATCAATATTTATTCGCCATCGGTCGGATTTTTGGGTGAACGTCAAAATATTCAACAACACGAGCAAGGAGTATAGTGCAGTGTATAAATTCTTTAACTAACTTTTCTACATGTTATTTTGTTTGGTGAATTGAAAATAAATTTTATTCTAACAAATAAATTTGTTCCAAGGCTAGTTACTTCTATTTTTAATAAGGTTCGGTGAATATAGGCATAAATCACATAAATTTAAGCATCACAAAGCATTAATCGGCCGAGCATTGAGATAAAATTCTAATCTAACTATAGACACTTTGATTTAAAGGCCAACACCTAGAGGTCTTTTCTAAAAACCCAACATATACTGTAGGGCACCAATAACAAAAGTTATCTAGACCTAATACCGATTCATATTTCGAGTTTATGATTTTTTAAAGAATAATTAGCCATCATCAACAATTATTCATAATATTGTGGAAAAATTTGGGTTGATCATAACGGCTATTAAATAAGAAGCAGTTTGAACTGAAAGGCTGAGAAAGCTGTAGATCAGACAGATAATTAAATCCAAAGCATAGCTTGGTCATTAGCAAAGATAGTAAAAAACTGAAAAGAGCCAAACCACAGCTACGCCAAGGATAGATTCAAAGTGTAGCTTGGCCAACAATAGTTAATAATCTGACCATAGTTCGATCGGAAAAATAGTTCACGTGCATAGTGATTGACCGGTCGATTGTGATGCCAATTTCGGTTGGTCGCGGAAATATTTTCCTGCAATTAGTTCGCCATAACTTCACGATAAAACCGTTATAGATAGTTTCACTGTAGTGTATATTATGTATTGTAAGGAAAGACGCATCGCTACAAGAAGTTATAAATAGTTACTTTGTTTACACGTAGCCTACTCAACAGATGTTTCTTTAGCTTGTTAGCTCGCGGCTATGACGCGAACACCATCCACCCCCGTTATAAATCCAAGGTCCCAAGATAATTTAGAATCTGAAATTATTATCAATCGTCGCGGTTTCAGGAGATAAAAATGAAAACCATATGATTTATTGAAGAAAAATTTCCTTTGGCACGGTATGGTAAAATCGATTCATGAGATTGAAAACGTAATGAAAAAAAATTGGTTGTCTGTAAAGTCGGTTTACGGACGATAGTTTTACGTGATAACGTATTCCGTAATACATAACCTAAACCTCCCAAAATTTGGATTCAATCCGCTTATCCTTGGTGTCGGAATGATAAGAAGTGTCAAAAGTGACGTTTGCAACTGTCAAAGTATTATGTTCTAATAATAATTAGTTATTCCAATACTTAACTTAGAAGGCGTTGCATTTCACAAAATACTAATGTCAAAAAATTGAATTAAACATTAGAAATGCAGCCGTTTTCATGTTAAGACAAGACATACGTTATATTCTAATTTCCATGTACGGCAAACAAAGACGACCGACCGCGTCGCGCCATGCATTAGACAACATTGCATTTATATTTTATACAGCTATTTTTCTATATAAATTTGTATAAAAAAACTGTTTAGGCAAATTCTGTTATACGAAATCTATGTGAAATGTTCTCCTCTTTCGTTTAAGACTGGTTTCAAACCGATCTGATTTAAATTGAGCGAGAAATTAGCAAAAAGCACGCACAGGGTCAGGCGGAACGCTACGCGTTACGAACGTTAGGAACGTTACGACCGTTACACTTTTTCGTGCATGCAGCCGGTGTTTTATCAATTTATAAGATTGGTGATTCATCAATTTATAAGACGTTATCACGTCAATAAGACACATTGTGTTTTACATTTGCAGCCGAATTTTTTAAAATGAGACCCTAAAAGGCAAAAAAAATGTTAAGATTTTAATTTTACCTATAATAAGAAAGTTAAAACGCGATCGCAAAAATGTGTGTCCGATTAAAATATAAAAAGTATGTTAAAACTAAAAGTCATAATTGGAAGTTTTATTGATTCTTTTTTCGAACTTTTGAATCATTATTATTGATTTGTGTTCCATTCAAACAGTTTTCTTAAAAATTATAATTTCTATCAATGATTACTTTATCTGTCACGTGAGCTTCTAACGAGTTCTGGATGTCCAACACTCCTAAAAGAGTGTTTTTTTCGGGTATATTACAATAAATACGGGAAGGCTTTTATTGATTCACTGTAAAAGGATAGATATATAAAAACAAGTCACTCACCAAAATTCTGCACTAGAGTTTCGTCAGCACCTGCAACAAACAAAAAAACATAATTAGCATAAATATTTCAAAAATTCCTTTAAATAATACTTGAAGGAAAACAAAACTAAACGAAAAATTAGTTTATGTCCTTCCTCTCCATATTAAATTCCATCACAATCGGCCCAGCGGTCTGGCCGTGAAAGCGTAACTTCATACACTTCATCTCCATATCATCACAACCAATCCAGCGGTTTGGCCGTGAAAGCGTAATAGACAGACAGACATTTATAATATGTACTAGCTGCTACCCGCGGCTCCGCACGCCATTGAAATGAAACGGGACATCGACAACAGTAGTGGAGCAGTACACCACTTTAAAAAACAATGTTTATACACTTTGATGTTTTCGTTAGCAGTTTTTGCGTGCTATATAATATATATTACGTGTGAATTTTAAAATCATCCCCTATTTTATCCTCTTGAGGGATGATTTTGCGCAAACTCTGAAATACGTAATCCTTTATTTCTTACCAAAAGCCTAAATATGAATTTTCATATCCCTAACTTTAAAAATGATGGGTTCTCCAAACAAACTTTCATCCCCTATTTCACTCCCTTCAGTTTTTTTTTTTGAGACAAAAGGTACCCTATATCCTTCCTCGAGATGCAAGCTATATCCTTGCCAAATTTTATCGAAATCTATTTAGCGGTTTACGCGTGAAAGCGTAAAAAACAAACAAACTCACATTCGCGTTTATAATAGTTATGATGAGTATGGATTAATTTTATAAATAAAATTCCGTTGTTGTGCGTATTTGTGTTTAATCAGTTTTACTTCTGCAGTGTGTAATGTAAAATACAAAGTTTCTGTTTTTTAAGTGCGTACTGTTTAATGTCATTACAGTGAGAGATCGACAACAAGGTTTCCTTCTGTTGTGATCCGCGCGCCCAACGAGAGGTAATAATGGGAACTGAAATTTGTGGTCAGTTCGGGGCAACTAGTGCCTTGTTCGCCTAACCTAACGTAGGCTAGCTGTAATAACTAATAACCAAAACGGCAAAGGCCACCTCTACGTCACTTATAAATGGTTGTCACGTATTCTGTACAAATCACGTATAGTGTTCCTTGGATACATCTGTACAGTATCATAAGCACAACATGATTTGTGACTGATAGTATATACTATATAGATTGAATTTAGTCTAGACATGACTAACCCGCAATAGTACTTCATGGATATGTTCCGAAATATAACCCAGTATACTGGCCAGTGCTAATGACGTCATGAATCCGACGCCATAATTGTACCGGTGTACCATAATATGTACTGGTGAGACAGGTGTGACGTAACATAAATATTTAACCGGACGTGTGTGTATCAGACTTTGTGGAATAATAATAATAATAATAATAATTTATTCCACTTAAAGAAAAAAAAATACATTCTATACAAAAGATTGATTTGGAATTTTCCAACCCTACTTGGCTATTGCCAGTGCTAGGGTTTTTTATTTTATTATTTGTTATTTGCAATAATGTCTGCTCAACAAAGTAAACAATTACTTTTGGCAGACAAGGATAATAATAATACGTCAACACGCTGGCCAGTATATTTCGGAACGAATCAACAGTATGGCGTCGATTCATGACGTCATTAACACTGGCCAGTATACTGGGTTATATTTCGGAACACACCCCATGTATCTAAAACATGAATACAGTTATAAGGTACGAGTTGTGACATTAAGTTAAAACAATAATATCACGCTCAAGAAGCATACTACATTTTACCATTTCAACATCACAAGTGTCGGAATTTATGTCAAAATTCACTTTTAAAAAGGACCCCACACAAACCATATGGGATTTGATTCTCAACTACTCATCCAATTTCAAAAATGTTTCCACCAATATTTTAAATGAACCTTCTGGATAGACATAGGTTTATCGCTTTAAAATTAAAGCGCTTTTCGCGGAAACCAAATTTGCAACGTAAGTCGACGAAAAAACGATGGCAATTTACAAATTCTGGCGAACTCGAACCGGGCCGCTAGTAATAAATAAATAAAGAAAATATGCACTTGTAACATACATAAATATCTGTTCCTCCGAGTTCAAAAATCTGTTCGTCTGTATGTCTGTTAAATATACTGTCAAATAAAATTTGTGAATGTATTTATGACTAGCAAAAATATTTGCCACACCTATTCTGACCGATATACCGGTGTCTATAGGAAGTGCCAGGACCTAAGTAAATTAAATTTGTTCACACAGGCGAAACGTCGAGTAAATAAAATTAGAAGACGGTCTCATAGCAATCCCATCAACTAGTATTAGTAGTAGGGTTGGGTAACGTACATAGTAAACTGATTTATTGATTTTAAAATGTATCTACAGGCCGCTGCCCACGAGTTTGGAAACACTGCTTGGATTTCTGCTGACCGGCAGGCTGGGTACGAGGCCTGAAATGACGTCACTGTGGGCTCGCCTGCTAGCTCACAAGAAATTAGAACAGGGACTATTTTTCTTGTTAAGTCCTTTGCTTGTTCTGAGCATGACCAATCAGGAAACAGTATCTTGTCACGTGAGCGACAACACACACGTTTCGCTCTGTGTTTATATTTGAACTGTCACTGCGCACACACCAGATCTATCCACATGCATGCTTGAAAAGACGTCTCGTGTGAAGCGAGCACATAACAACAGTTAAGAAGTCCGGCGCTAGAAAACTAGTAGTCAAATCTAGCAGCAAATTCAGCCTCCTGTGCAGCGGCCTTAAAACTGCCTGAAATGTAGGTTGTACGTTTCTTTTCTCCCAACTCAATGGTTCTGAATGGTTTCTAAAAAGTGTCACTTAATCAACAGTGTAAAAATGTTTTTCCAAACTGGTTCAGTAATTTTCTAGTCATAGTCATAGTCAAGAAAATTTTCCTTTATATCAAAGTTAGAAATAAAAAACGAGTGTGCTTTAGACCACTCGACTGAAGTAAAACTTCTTCCTGCCATAATCATATATATTAATACGCTAAGGTTAAAGATGTTTGCCTCCCTTTTTAGAAAAAACCTCACAATTTCTCCACATAAATTATATATCATTTTACAGATAATTGCTTGCTCTACTGACATCGACAACTAAAAAATTTATTATTGCTTTTGTTTTTGTAAATTAATTAAAATACAGCAACGCTAAACAACGTCTGCCATCTGACGGCTTTAATTTTGAAACAACGTCAACACTTCGATCTGTCATCTGACCTTCATATTGTAATACAACAGACACAATACTGCATACTGCCGTCTGACGGTTTTAATTTTGAAACAGCGAGCAGCGTTGAACAACGTCACAGCAATGCTGCATGATGCCATCTGGCTTAGCTCAACGCTTTTGCTATTAAGCCTCTATATGACAATTTTAGTAAAATATTTCTTCGATCTGTCATCTGAGCTTCATATTGTAATACAACAAAAAGAAGAACGTTATAAGCAGTGTGCAAAATTAAAAACGAATTGAATACCTGCAATCATATTTATTTAAAAAATAATTTTGTAAAGTGATAATTATTATACTTATTTAGTGCGAATAATTCTCACAGGTCACACTAGTTTATTATTATTCACCCGAATATTCACAAAATATGAACTTTAAAATGATTTTACAATTTTATTCACTTTAAACGTAGAATTTAAATTTTGGTAAACAGGTACCTACATTTTTCATATCCGGATTGAAACCCGGACAGAGTACCAAATCCGGCCGTACGACACGCCTAATTTATGCCTAAAGAATTTCTATTCCCAGCCCTGTCTCGTGGCAATCCCATCAACTAGTATTAGAAGTAATAACGTCCGAACCTCGCTGCAACCAATGTAACTACGAAGGTTGTAGCTTCCGACTTCAATTTTGTCAAGTTGATTTTGTTCAAGAAATAATGTTTTCCGCTACAAATAAATGAGACGAAAACACAAATATTTTTTCATCTTAAAATTTCATAAAAGATAACCTGCTTAGATTTTCTCGTGAATAAGATTTTAAAGATATACATTTTTGCATCACAAACGCTACGGTGCAGATTTGGCAAAGAATATTAAAATATACGTCACGTTAACGAACGTACAAGCTGTAACAAAATATTAATGCTTACTTTAAGACTGGAAACAGTGCTCGGCCGACGGTCAGCGCGTACGTCAGTACGTAACTATATCAATGCAAGTGTATTACGCGTTCAGTGCAGCGCTGACAATTTGCTACGCGTGTTATATACACGCGTAATGTGCCGGATTTCCGTATCCGCGGATATCCGAGGGAGAGTAAAAAGATCCGTATCCGTTAGTTTTTGGCGGATCTTTTACCTCATTAATTTTCAATTCATAGATGAAATTTTATATATATAGGTGATTAGGTAATAATGAAAACCTGTTAACTTCCATTCAGATTATTTTTTTTAATCGTATTTGGCACCTTTATATTGCAAACATTTACCGTAGTGAGTACCACACTAATAATAATACATAACTCCAAGGTACTAAATCAACTATCTTTATAATGAGATATTGCACATCGATCTTTGGAAAGAGACAATCTGCTATGAGAGTTAACTCTTAAAGAGGTCAATAACTTTTTCCCATAACAGATAGTCTCTTTCCAAAGGTCAATGTGCAATATTTACCGCCGCGTACTCTAAGAAAGTTAAGATCCGTATCAGCAGGATCTCGAAACCAAAAATCCGTATTCAGATCCATATCCGCGGATATACATTTTTAACGATCCGGAACATCACTAATATAGATACATCGCGCTGACGGGAATCGTCGGTCGAGCCTTGCAATGTTGTTGCCCTGAAAGATTCCAGTATGTCTTATGCTGATTTTGTATCCATTCCCTTGTTTGGTACTGTGCACTTTGGACACTCCCAGGGCAGGTTTTGGGCCAATGTATGGAGTTGACGATTCTTTGTACGCAGCTTAGACTGTATTAAAAAAAAAACGGGCCTATTATTTTGTCCCACCGTATATTGAATGTATATTTAACACGAAAAGCTTTATCTATGTTGGTGTGAGCTTTGCCTTTGCCTCCTAGTGGCCGTCAGTTGGTATATCGCGGTTCGATCGATAACTTACGTACTTGATTTGATCGATATTTTAGATTTTTGTTTTGCGCAGTTTCGAACGATTAATAAATTATAATTAAATATAGATTTTACACGATCGATACGCCATAAATAAATAGTGTTAATTGTTATCACATTAGATTATACGAACTAAACAAAATAATGACAGTGAATGTGCCGATTACTGATTTATTGGATTAAATGAAAAAGTGATTTTTTCATGTGATGTTGGTATCATCTATCAATATAAATGTTAGTTAATATTTACGGTTATGGAATCATTGGTGATATTTTGTATATTTTCGTATTACCAAAAATCATAAAGAATTAACAGGGGGAAAGGAGAGAAATTAGGGATTATAGATGCTTAATAACTGAGATTATTCGTGCTGAATTAAATTTGGTGAGAACCTAACCTACAAAATGCTCGAAAAAAAAATTACATCAGAAGATAAAATTTCAAAAAAAATTAATTATAGATAATGTATTATTTTACAAGCAAAAAAATTTTTTCTCTTATGCGGCTTATGAGGTTCTAAACGGTAGCCAATATGCGTAAATCCGACACTAGTCCTGTGATAAAATGCAGATAGTACTGGTGCGAGAGGTGAACGGTACAGCATAATGTCGATGATGTTACGTTATTATTTAATTGAGAATAATTTAATTTTTAGGTTGTGAAAAATAACTCTAATAATTTAAAGTGATGATGATCCTGGTTAAATGTTGGAAGATTAATTTTTAGGCTTCTAAGTGACAAACTGTGACATGGAGGTCAAGAAATTCCAAAATTCGCATGAAAATGGCCTCTTGATGAATATGTTTAGATTTTTACAATTGATTAAATATTTTCTTGAACATTATGTTCCAAAGTGTTATTTCAAAATTTGATAAAAACATCAATGTTAATTCTATTCAAAATACGAATATTTGTTTTGAAACATTAAATTTAGAATCACACATCAAAATCTGTGTTACGGTGTAAATTTAATTTTAGAAATACAGTGATGTCACATTTTTATTGCCATAGCCTTGCGAGCAAAATTCTTTGATCAACTCTAGATGTGGGTCTGAATAAAGTGTCAAAGATACGAAAAAAACGACCTTATTTTGTAGAAATATGCTGAATTATGACGATTTTGTGTAAAAAAAATTGTTTTCGTACACTGGCCAAATCTTTAGAGATACATCAAAACAATGTACCTACTTTGATAGTTCTGCTATGTAGATGGTTAAATAAAATATATTTCCAGAACAGTTTTGCACCCAAGTGAAAACGGGACGGGTCGCTACTGTACTCGCTAGTATAATAATATACTAGCGAGTACAGGACGGTTACCTGAATATTATATTATAATATTCAGGTAACCGGTAATTGCTCGTATTCCTTTCGGGAGAAGAAACTATGACTAATTTGAAATGGTTTAATCTCTATCACTTGGAGGTCATTTTCGAGAAAATCTACTTCGGTCTTCTTTTTACAAAAATCCGTATTTTGGGAAATATTCTCACTTTTTGGCCTGAACTTTTCCATGATCTGATATCTTACTAATTGGCCAACCTTTCTATAGCTAAAAACCACGAAATTTACTGTTGGATTTTATGTTGTGTGTTAAAACTCACAATAAATAAAAACAATAAAAGAAAAATTCGTCACAGAAGTGTCATTATCATAAAAAATGACGCATTTCCGACCCCCAAATGATAGAGGTTGCATCATTTCAAATTAGTCATAGTTTCTTCTCCCGAGAGGAATACGAGCAATTACTAGTCAGTTTATATATCCTCTTTTGTTTTTTTTTTTAAGTTGACTAAAAAGCACCAAAAAGTCTAATAAAAATATTTCACGTGCGCGACATCTCGCGTGGAAAGTTGTACAAAGTTTCGCGAGTCAACTGTACTTTGACACATGTTGAGATTAAGTAAATATATCCAAAACGTCTGTATACACAATTTATTTTAGTCTGCCAATTTGTCAGCTGTTAAGACCTACATAATACAACGCAACCGTAATAAAAACTATATACATATAGTCTATTCAAAATAACAAATTAGAAAAAACAAAAGAACTTACGCATTGATATTGTTTTGTTTATTTATAGACGCGCGATCATTTAAATCCATTTCTAAATCTCAATTATTAATGCGTGTTTTATATCTTAAATTAGTCACGGAAGTTTACATAATATGCTTACTTTTTAAAGAGGAAGCCAAAAAGAGGATCAAAAATAAAAACTCGGGTCGCAGTGCGAAACCCTGCCGACAATATAGTGTATTTGCTTTTATAAGCAGTGTGGCTCTATTGTATGAACTTAACTTTGTTTTTGGACAAAAGAAAAAAAATTATCCCTTAATACACCCCTTAAAACAACATTTTTTTCTTAATTTCAATACTATATACCAATTCAACATCTGTATCAAATTATATACACCCTTCAGTATGCAAATCCATATCAATAAACTTGCGTTTTCATAAAATTTGTAAGTCCGGTCCTGTCGGGCCGATTTTATTAAAATTTTAGCAGCACATTTCAATAATTACTAAAGGGTTAAATTTCAAATTTGAAACGATTCTGAGAATTTTTTCGGTATTTTTGGGCCCAAAAACATTTTTCAACCCCTAAATACCCCCCTTAAAATGGCCCGATTAGGCCCATTTTAAATAGGCTTCTTGCGATGATGGATTCTAACATGTGGACCAAATTTCATTTAAATCGATTAAGTCTGTCGAGAGTTATCGTGGTCACACACATATATATATATATATATATACATATATATATAAACATTTCCAAAAATGGTGCCAAACTTCTTAGAAACTTATGAAACGTCGAGAAATTTTGGTCCGACCCCTAGGTCCCGCCATCCGACCGACGCCAATAGTGTAAGTGCCTTATGGCAAATACACTAAAAATATCAGAAGACTAAATTATAGAATTCAAATCTTTGATTTTAGTCTGATTAGAATTCGTCAATAAATAAAATTATCGACCAATTTTTCAGACAAATAATTTAACAAAAAATATACAAATTCAATACTTACATCAATGTTTCGGTCCGGATTTGGATCTTCTTCAAAACTGATCTAAAAAATTATAAAAATACGTTAATGTATTGAATTTGTATATTTTTTGTTAATATATTTGTCTGAAAAATTGGTCATAATTTAATTTATATTATTTAAATGAAATGCCCTATGCACGGAAAAGTAATTTTGATTTGTGGCGGCTCATTTATTTTCATATTTTTCAATGTAAGCACAACAGTGAAGGAAACAGTATTTTGAACGGAATATGCAATATTGTGCAATAACTGTCATTACAGACTATTGTGATCCTGAGAATAGTTTGCCGATAAAAAAATGTCAATTGGTTGCCAAATATTTCAGAGACGCCGCGTGCCATATTTTTATCATTTACGTTGTATTTTAAAAATCGACTTTAAATACTAGATTATTTCTCCAATTAAAAAAAAAAAAAATTTTTACCAAAATAATTCAGAATATCACGCAACAATAGAAATTGTTTTTAATTAAGACTGGAAAACATTTCATTTTTTAGTTTTTATGACTAAGGAATATTATCTTCGTGCGTCGAAATATTTATTTAGTAAAAAACTGAGCTAGAAATAATGTAATGAATTTTCTGTTGGTGTTATTTTTAATGTACCTGCTATAAACTTTTCAAGCAGTTTGAAATTCAGAATATACACAAAAAATAAATTAAAATGAATCCGTGAAAACTACATGACGTCAAAAATACAAACAGTACTCTATTTTTTATGAATATGAAGCTTTTTTTGTAATTTAAACATCCACAGTAGCGGGGCGCTTAGGACCTCAGTGTCGCGCAATGTATAAAATCAACCAAAATTCGAAATCGATCAATTTCCCTTGTCCTCCGTAAATGTAAAAGTAATTACGACTCCCGCTCTACCCTACTGAAAATTTAATAGTGGATGATTAAACAACGAACGCTTAAAAATTAAACGTACAAAGTTTTTTGACAGTTGACTAGTATTTTTGTTGTCCATTTATAATTCAGATTCACCTTGAAAGTTTTCAGTGCGTCCTTTTAGCACTGATGTAAACTTTATTATGTTAGACGTTGTACGAAATGTTGGCTAACGGCCAACTTCCACATTCGCTTACTAAATAATGCATAAGTAGGTAGTACTACCAGCAATAAGCAAAATATGTCAGCAGTTGTAAGTTTAATCCAAAGATGACACTGTGTGTAATGCGATTTAAATTTTGTATTAAAACATCTTTAGGCGCGTCTCGTGAATTTCACGAAAGGGCAACTCGACGATTTGGCAACGCGTGAACATTTTAAATGGGTGTTCCGCAAAGCGAACACTTTTTTCAAGCACTGTTGACAACAAACACTGTAACACTAGTCACTACTGCCATAAACCGTGTGTTGTGTATCACGTATGTACATACGTTCCGCCGAGTCAAAGGACTGAATGAGATAGATTCAGTGAACACTTCTAGCTACGTTACTCAAGTAGAAGACTGAAATTTTTTGACTTACTGCGTACCGAGGGTACTTCCTTAAGGGGTTAGGTGGGTTTCAAAATTTCAAAAAATCGATTTTTTTTTTTTGCTTATCTTATAATTCAATATGTTTAGAATATTCTCTTAAAGTTTTAAAACGATCTGAGTAATATTCTAAGAGATATAGCCTTCGGATGTTCTACCCTTCAGGCTATGTTATATGAATGTAAATCTTTAATCGCGTTTTTCTCGAAACTACGTTTTTGAAATCGGTGGTCACGATTTCTCGAAAAATTATGAACCGATTTCTTTGAAATTTTGCACACTTCTTCAAAATAACATTATCTCGTGCTTGACCGAAGGATTTTTTTTCTCTATTTTAAGTGATTTTTCAAGGCCATGAAGGGTGCAAATTTTACTCAAAAAAAGTGTTTTTTTGTTCTCAACGCCGCCAAAAATGCAATTTTATTTATTTATTTTTTTCCTTCGTCCAAGTACAAGCTTTAAGCATCTACTAACAGAAAATTTTTGGTTTTTGCATTTCCGATGAATCTGTCATGAGTTATCCTGACCACGCCGATAGAACTTTTTTTTGAGGGGTCACAGGAAACGACGTGCCCACGCCTTAATTTTCAATATTTTTTAATGAAAATTTCACAAACTAATTATGAAATATATACCTTTTATATGGTAAATTGATGGAATGAAATATTTTGTTGGTTAAATAAAAAAAAATTCGTAAAAATGTACCTGTTTTGAGCCTTTGAAACCCACCTAACCCCTTAACTGAACACTGGATTGCATTGTTATACAAAAACGCAACAATTGTATCAACTCATTCGTAGGAATAAAATTCAGTACGAATTCGCAACCAGTGTAAGCGTCGCGACGCCTTAAGAGGAGTTTTATCCTCTCCCTTGATTATTTACAATGTTTATTACAATAAAACTGGGTTAATTATGAAACGTTAATTGTTTTATTTTGAATAGCAGAAACATCGTTAAAATGACTTCAATTAACGGACACGATCCAATTGGTGGCATTTTAAAACTCCAACTAAAAAAGCCCGAACATTGGAAATGGGAATTGTCAACATCAAAATCATCACCGCACATTGCATTACCGCTCGTTCAGTTGTTTGATCAAAATGGCGAATTATTAATCGAAACCGATAATAAAAACAGTAACTGTAGAAGGAGTTGGCACTGTGATGATTTAAAAAATACTTCACCAACTGAAATATTAATCAACTTTTACAAAAGCAAACTGCCTAAAGATCTGTGGAAGAGTACTATAAAAGATCTTCAGAATGGATGTAAAAAATCTAACACCGTTGATTTTGCTTCGTTGCAAAAACCGAAAGTACAAAGACAGCCTTCTATGATACCGGTTGATGAAAACGACACAATCAATTTTGATAAGAAAAATGAGGAAACAAATTTTCCACGAAAGAAGTACAAGTTACGAACATGCAACGCCGGTACACTTGTCGTAAGCGATGACAGTTTCGAAATGAAACCACGAATACGCCGGCCGAAGAAACACGAAGGTTTGCAAAATGGCGTCGGAACAACAGCTGATTTAGAAACTAACCATACATCTACCAATATAGATGATAGTAAAAAGAACGTTCGAAATGTTAAAAATAAAATGGAATCGAAAGGACCTAAATATTCTAAAAGTGATTTGGGTATTTATTCAAGTGAATACAAACCGGTTAACAATGTTTTGTCGCGGCATACCAGTGATTCAAATTTAAAAGATATTGGACAAAAAGGAGGTGACACACAAATCGTACAAATAATGGACTTGTATGATGAGGAGAGACGTTCGAATAAACCAAAATTGTGTATGAATAATAATAAAATTAAAGACACGAATGCGGACGGTAATAAAACAGATTTAACCCGAAATTATAATGAGTGCGGTTATTTTGTTCAAGAACCAATAACGCCTGGAAGTGATTGCAGGAGGCCTAGTTTTCCAATTGTTTCACCGTCTCGTCGAACGCGCAGGCGCAATCATATAAGGATCAGAAGAACAAGTGAAGATACTTCATCTTCTGGTGCTGTGCCACTTGATGCTACAAGGAAACGGAAATTGAAGAGAAGGAAGAAAAGAAAAGGTTCGTAAAAAATATAGTATTATCTTATTATTAACAAAATTAATGTCATTTTTTTCGTTAATAATGATGTTAGTATATCTGTCAAATTCGAATATTTTTTAATTAATTAAGAAAAATTTAAAAAGCGGGTAATTTTTTAACTTTAATATTTTGGGAAATGCATCGCTTTCTGAGTTAACGATTTTAACATCTTAATTTAAGATGTTAAAACCGTTAACTCAGAAAGCGATGCAATTCTCAAAATATTAAAGTTAAAAAATTACCCGCTTTTTAAAGACAGGACATACGCAATCTTCAAATTTCCATATTACACTGTGCAACAGACAAAGACAACCAAAATACGCACGCGATCTTTTTGGCAAAATCGAATTTTTACAGTGTTAATTTTGTTTTTATATGTTAAAAATGCGTTTAAACGTAGGTACTCTGTTATACGGAATTTATGTAAAAAAATCCACTCTTTCGTTTAAGACAGGTTTCGAAATGATCTGATTTAAATTAAGTGAATTATATAAGCAAAAAACATCGTTCCTTTTTAATTGCTCTCCTCTGGGACAAAAATTTAAAAATCGAGCTACGTTAGGATTAAATATACCCTGAGACGAATCGAACAAAAAAGTTTTTTGAAATCTGTTAAGCCGTTTCGGATGTACTATACAAAAGCGTTTCCCTTTTTGTCTGATCCAGACAACTAAAAGAGGCTCCGCCGGTTTTCTTTCGGATCAAAATGACAATAGCACGCTTTCCAGCTATGAAATTTCATCCAGAAAAAGGACATGTGCATTTTATTTCGTAAGAAAAAAATATTCCCGACTGACACTACTGTATCGCGCATAGGGCATCTGAACTGTGGTAGACTTAGGAGCAAATTGGCCGTAGTTAAGCAAAATTAAAGCGAGATTCAGATGCAAGTGGGAGATCAACTCAACGGCCCTGGTGGGGACAACATCGACTAACAAACTACTGGCATTAAAAGACGGGCCGGTAATAAATCAATCAGTGATCATGTTGTGCCCTGTATACGCACAGTGCGCGTCAGATAAGAATTATGTTATAGTCCGATGACCTTTGCAAACATCCACAATCTGTTATTCCATTAAACCAGGATTTGGTTCGGCACGGCACAGAGAGGTGTAATGGCTAGCGTACTGATCTTTGGACCAAACGGTCATGGGTTCAAATCGCAGTTCCGATCATTTGATGTAATTAGACACTAACGCATTTAGTTGCCGTTCCTCTATAATCCATAAATTAATAGCCATACGATTCTTAAGAATTCAAGAATAAACAGAAGTAACAACTAACAACTAGTGTTGAAACCAAGAACACTAAAGATACGGACTTTGAACTTAACCGGTGGTTGCACATGATGGGTGTGTTCCGAAATATAATCCAGTAAACTGGCCAGTGCTAATGACGTCATGAATCGACGCCATACTGTTTCATTCCGAAATGTACTGGCTAGCACGTTAACGTATTATTATTTCTCTCGTTCACTAAAAGTAATTAATTGCTTTGTTGAGAAAACATTATTGCAAATAACAAATAATAAAACAAAAAATTCCACAGATTCTGATGCACACACGCCCGGTTAAATGTTTATGCCACGTCACACCTGTTTTACCAGTACAATATGGTGGCACACCAGTACAAATATGGCGTCGGATTTATGACGTCATTAGCACTGGTCAGTTTATTGGGTTGAATTTCGGAACATACCCCATGACGTCGTATTTGGATGCACATTAATTCGTCCTCCTTGTCTAGTCCTCTTGCACTTACGTCTGTTGGCAACAAAAGGACTGTTGGTAATATAGGGAATGTTTATTTACATTACGACAGAAACACTCGACGTTATCCACGCAAAAAGACTTTGAGTATGACGTATTTTGCAACACCCTAATCACTCAAAACTGCCTTTCGTTCACTATTCTTCTGGGTGGAAACGTTAGCAATAGAATTTAGCAAAGAAATTTTGCTTTTCTTTTGACTTGAATTTTAAGTTAAGAAATTATTCGAATATAGAAAAATCTGATGACCTGACATAGTTTGTAAGTTTGTCATTTTTTCATAGAGCCAGCAAAAATGTTCATATTGTGTATAAGTTACCCATCTGTCCACATTTTTTCGTAACATACTCGGGTGAAATAAATAATTAATGATAAAAGCAATTATTTTCAGTGTAACCGACCATAAAGTACACGAAATATGACGTTTGCACAAACTCCATTTTGGAATAAACGACGTGTGCAACGCAACGTGCGTCGGTACAGCTGAATTAAGCTGAACACACGCTGAAACGAGCCTTGTCGAATGATTTATAATATCCTCATTGTTCATTTGACACCAGCTGGATATCTACCGGGATTTATTAAAACATCATACTTACGCCAGATTCCAACTAATTATTTTTTTTAATGAAGTCGATTTCTTATTAAGAATGAGTTATTTACTAACTAGCCGTATTTTCTGGGGTTGGCCAGAAATGACAGTCCATTGTTATGACATTTATGACTTCTGTTTTCAAGCAACTATAATCTACAATGACTATCTAATTCTAACTCATTACGATAGTATATTGGAATAATTTGATTGATGCATCGTCATTCGAATTGACATGTTCCACATTTTTTTTGACATGTTCCACACGTTTTCTAAGTTTCATGGAATAAATTTATTATATTTTTGACCAATTGCACCCTCCCCAAGCCACTCCTAAGAAAGTGGATTAATGATCATAAATCCAGTTTCTTAGGAGTGACTTGGGGAGGGTGCAATTGGTCAAAAATTTCTGCCGCTGGTATTTCCCGGTCATTTGGCTCTAACAGAATCTAAAAACGAAGCGGCAGAAATGTTTTTATATTTTAACCAGATATTTGTTTACTCAAATCAGCATTGTTTTGTATCATTAATTACCATAGAGATAAGGAACTGTTCTCTGTCTGAATTGCAGACACTTTCACGGCTCACTCGCGTACTCTAGTCTAATACTTCTGTGGCCTCGACACATACTTTTTTTACGATTACATTACTTATTTAACATTGTTTTTTTCTTTAAACCTGCAGCTATTTCAAAATAACTGAATAAATCGCTTCAATACAAGAAGCAAACGAACAAAATAATATATTTAAATAAGAATGAGGAATATTACATCCTTTTTTTATTTACAGTCCTATTTTGAATTCATATTTTAAACGAACAGAGATAATAACCAACTGTTGTCATATATAGGTGTTCTAGTAAAGTGAACAGGGCCTGTAATTTCCTGATAAAAAAATAATTTATTAGTTTCGCAGGAATCCAGAAATCTGCTGCTATTAGGACTATTATATCTACTTTGAGGGATAGAAGATATTATAATCCATTAATATTTTACTATAATATGTATTTACTCATAATACCTATATATAAAATTTACAACTGACCAACAAACATTCATACTATCACAAATTACTACACTTATTGACGTTCTTCGCTACTCCAGTATTTTAATTGTATTATCATATATATTTTATTCATATCAAGTTTCTGAGCAACTATCGGAGAGTAAACATATGAAAGATAATCCCAACAAACAAAAGAACGAATTTCTTAGAATCTTCGGTACGCATGATGTCGACAACAAAGCAACAGAATAACAAACAAGTACTGCTTATTGCTTAATGATGACGTATTGTTGTCGTTATTTAGAGTGGATGTGTCGTTATTTAGAGTGTATCATTGTATGAGCAAGGTAAACCAACTAGAGTTAAATAATTTCGACGTTTCAAGGAGTTTGTCGTTATATCGAGCGACGTTAAATGGAGTTTACACTGTATAAACGTGGGGCTTAATACCTAGTATAATTTTTTTCAGCCGATATTTCAAAATTAAATCCGTCCACATCACCGGGAATTTTACTACATTGTAAAACTGGCTTTGCACAAACGGAACTGATAGCGACGTCATAAAAGACGTCTTGGGCGTTATATTTCCTTATCTTTTAAAACAGTAAGTTACAGGCCCTGACCACTCTTTCAGTGTGACGTATATTACCGTAGATATACAAAGCTTTATCCCACCCACAAGTTCCCGAGGGATTCGTCGCTAACTACCTGGTCGTACACAATGCCAGCGAAATGCAGACGCTGTCTGACAGGGTTTACATACATTATGTATACAGGTACTTATGTGTATGTGTTTAGGGGCACGGTAGTGTGCCAAGCCAAGTCCACTCAGCAAAGCCAGGCGCACGCCTTTTGTCGCACGAACCAACTTAATGTCTATTTACTATCCTCGTAACTTCGCTTCCCGTTAAACTAGTAACATGAAAATTGTTTATGTTGCTAAAGAATATTTTGTTGCGCTTTTATAAAAACTTTTACCTTGAAACGTCTAGGAGATACAGATCCGAGAAAATCGCAAACTTGACTCGTCAAGCCATATAGAAACCATTGAGAAACTTATT
This sequence comes from Xanthostigma xanthostigma, assembly GCA_963575645.1. NCBI lineage: Eukaryota > Metazoa > Arthropoda > Insecta > Raphidioptera > Raphidiidae > Xanthostigma > Xanthostigma xanthostigma. The sequence goes on from OY754470.1 coordinate 44,207,595, forward strand.
TGGCACAAAGACTGGTATTGGAGTGTAGTGGATACATCAGGATCCCATTCCTGATTGTAACATTAGATCATGGTTATCAGGTTATTGTATTGCCATCGATACTACACAAGTATGCAAAATTTCAAAGTCATATCAAGTGGAAGTGGTTCAAAATCGACTTGCAAGATTTGATCCAAAATTGACAGACTAACTGACAAATATATGAAGCTAAAGAAAAATCTGTAAAAAAACTCAACTTATCATCCTAATCTGTAATTGGGCATTTTGCCTGTTGAGTACGTTCAATAAATATAAATATACGTAAATATAAACTAGGGAATGTCTGGGAATTTGTACGGGAAAAATTAGTTATTAAAACTTTGCAAAAAGTATTCTTCCAAAAACACGAGTTTGTAAAAGAAACCAAGTTCTTTTCTACTAGTTTATTCAGTCAGTAAAAGAATGAATATTTAAAACGGTATCAAGTTCCATCACAAACCGAAGTCAGAAAGTTTGATTATTCCTGAAATAAATTTATTACCGGTCCACCCGTTCGGGGATTTATTTCCGAGTAAAAGGTCTGAAGAGGTTTCAGATTTTGGTCAAAAACTATTTTTTCAATTTTTTTATTTTGGTGGATGAACGAACTGGTAGAAGAGATCTTGGTTACTTTTTTCACATTTATGTTTTTTGTTGGATACCATATTTACGTATGGGCACACGTTTCACCCACACGAAAACCCACATTACACCACTACAATCATTTTAATGAAAATTTTGGATCTCGAACAAAAGTAAAAATTGTATATTTTATTTTTCGGATGGCGAGTCCTAGAAGTCGGACTGGATGTTTGGTTAACATACGACAAAAATTCAAGGGGGGGTTATTCCTTAGGTTATTTTAAGAATAATGGTTTTCAAAAAGCCGTTTTGTTTCCAGAATACAAGGCGATTAAAATTTTTCAACAATAGCAATATTTTATTTTATAAATAATACATGTAAAGCTTCTTCTAAAAGAACAGTTGAAAACGACTACCACTAGCTTGGATACATGTATTCAATCTTCTCCTTTTGACTACCGACCTCTGTCAAAAACATCAAGGTCGTTTCTTATTGAATTACATCCACCAATTATTGAGTAGCTCGCAGCAGGCTAGTGCCGATTTGAGCAATGACCTTGATGTTTTTGACAGAAGTAGGTAGTCAATAAGGAGAAGATTGGATTCATCAATTCAAGCTGGTGGTCATTCTCAACAGTTCTTGTATATTAAAAAGCTTTACGTATAATATTTAGGCAATAAAAAAATGTTCTTCGAATATAAAAGCGGCGTTCCGAAAATCATTAAAGGGCAAAATATTCTTAAAATAATCCAGGGAATAACTCCTTGAATTTTTGCCGTATGCTTACCAAACATTCTGTATATGTTGCAAAGATTGATTTTAATGAAACTTGGAGCACAGACAGTCTACAGTATCTACTATTAACCCGGTTACGTTAGGGTATAAATAGAATTTCCCGCTACATCATCGCAAGCATATCCGCGTATCGCGTAAAAAGTAGGTTTAATAAAACTTTTATTGTCGTGTAATACAGGCTTAATATATCAACATTACCATTCACGTTTGCGGTTTTAACTGAACAGTGAACACGTTTGTGTTTTGTTTATCTCCAGTTTTTCTATAAAAAACGAAATTAGAGATGTGTGAAAATATTTTTTTAAGGATTTTATTGGCGACGTTTACCTTTTTGCATGACCTCTTGTAAAATTGATGCTTTTTAAGCCTGTATAACGATAATAAAATGACCCTTTTTTGCACGAGTGCGTGAAGTGAAACAAAAGTAATGCGATTTTACCAATACCATTTTTGTCAGTTACGATTTAAATTCATGTGAGCGACAGAGAAGCAAAGTAGGCGCTGAACAGTACCAATATGGCCGAACAAAAAATTTCAGACTCTAATGAATTTAAGGTATTTGAATCAGTAGGCAGAGGCAGCAAAAAGTACCTAATTGTAGAAAACTAAAGAAAAACATTTAACAATGATGACGCTACGAAGAAATAAATAGATATTGTTTAAGGAGGTTGAGCCGTTTTACGAAGATAATGAAAAAAATCTGAAATAAAAATTTTTAATAGATTTTTTTATGACAAAATTTTCTGTAAAAAATCCAAAATCATTAGGAGATTTATAAAGTTAAAAATTAAAAAAAACTTTTACATGTAGTCTTATAGAAAATATGTCAACCTAGCATGCAAACGGTACATTTTAATTTTTTGCAAATAGGTAAGCAAATAATGTCAGCAGTTCCGAAAACTAACTATGTAAAGCATCGATGTCTTACGCATATTTTAATATTTTTTCTAATTTAATAAAGAGACTTTTAATCAATAAAAAAAAATATTAAACCTTAGCACTTTTTGATTATGGACTTCTATTCTTGACAATTTTAACAATTTTAACTGAATTTTCAACTTTTTAATGATTTAATTTTTATTTTTGTTACTTCTAATTTATTTTTTTTAATTATTTACTGCAAAAAATATGTAAAATACAGATATTTATATAAATTTGTTTTTTCTAACCTAACTTTGTACAAAAAATTCAAAAGTTAGTCCATTAAGTAAAATACTGAAATAATTAATTAATATTAAAAAAAATATTTATTTATGCCTTTATGACAATAATTTATTTATATCATCGAATTATAACCTTTTGTAAAAATTTATTAAGGAAAAGTTCCCATTTAGAATTCGACTTACTTTTGATTGAGACTATAACGAATCAACCTCCTTAAAAGTCTAATTTTATATTGGATTATTAGTAGATGAAGAGAAATTTAAAAAATGAATTAGTAATTTCCATATGTTTTTACTTTATACCAAGCATAGGAATAAAATCACAATTAGGGTGCAAACGTATACTTATGTCTTTTTTTTAAGTCGTAAGAGCTCGTTGGTTCTGATTGGCTAACGCCATAGATACAACTTTTGACAAAGAGAGATATACTCCATGCTAATATATTATATAATATAATATATGGTCGGAATAACCAGGTAATTACATCGAAGAAAGAGAAGCAGATATATTTTCGATATGCTTTGTTGCCTTCACTCACCGCACATTGAGTAGACAGACAATGACTCATATAGTTAATTATTAGATATATGGTAATTTATTTTCAAACACCATATTTATCATTGTCTACCATTTCTTCGATACTATTCAGTACTTTTGGCTTACAAATATGCACATATTCTGACGTAAAAATCAGATATTTTATAGGAGGTACGTGCAAAAAATGTAGTATATATCTCAAATGTAATGCTTCTATAACTCGTGTGACTGTTAAAACTCGCTAATTGGTCGTCATTAACACAACGTCACAACACGTCATAAAATAATGCATTACAAACTAGATACTAAAAACTACTACTACTAAATACTAATGATGGGAGCGGGGCTAAAAAAATCTGGCCGGAGCGTCAGACTCTGTAAGGCCGGTTTTGCGCATAGCGTAATTTTTAACTTGAAATGAAATAATCCCAAGTGACATAACGTACTCTAATTAAAAATCAGTGTACAGTAAATTTAATAATGAAAATACAGCTTTTTACACAAATTGAGATTGAATCAATAAAGTCCCGTCGGAATTGTTGCGTATTTAGCTTTTGTTTTCCAAATTTTGCTACAGCTCTGAAATTGTTCAGTAGTAGAACTTTTGCCAGTTCTATTCCAGTCTCAGTCCTCAAACATTGTAGAACTAGAGCTCGACTGAAATTTTGAATTTGATCACATTTGGTCGAAAACTGAATTTGCATCAAAACATTCGGCTTTGGCCAAAGTTTTCATCGAAGCTGAATATTAAATTTACAGAAAAATCGAGTGAATTCTGTAAATTAAGCTATTGAAGAAAAAAATAAGGAAAAAAAATATAGAAAACTTGATGGATGAAGATCGAGCCAAATCGGGATGTTAGACAATAATATTTTTTATTACTCATGCGGGAAAAGTGGTATCTTTACGCATGCTGTTACGGTTGAAAAGTAGATATTTTCATTTGCGTGCGGAAACTTTATTTGTCTCACTGAAATTATTGTTTGCCGCACGCAAATTCAGAGAAAAAAACAAAATAATAACGGTGTTAATGTCAACGAAACAAACTGTCATTTGAAGCAGATTTGAGGTTAAAATTTTCGATTATGGACTTTTATTCTTGACAATTTTAACTGAATTTTCAACTTTTTAATGATTTAATTTTAATTTTTATTACTTCTAATTTCTTTTTTTAATTCGTAATAAAATTTTAATTTAATTTAATTCGTAATAAAAAATGGTATGTGCAACTCGTGCGGCAAGTTGCACAATATACTATTCTTTAGTTTCGTTTTCACAGATCTGAATATGAATTTATTTGTCACATATCATTACCTATATGCACCGAGTGGATGCGATGATATAATATTGATACATAGCGTCGGGACGCATTACGCAACAATAGTAACCGATGATGATGAATATGGCCTGGGTGTATCGATTTGCACGTACAGCACTGATACGTTACAACACTCATGGGACACATCTGTGTGCGCCTATGTCTGTCCCTTCACACCCCATTCCTCACCCACCCTTTCATCGCCCATCTGTTGGGAACTTCTCACAGGTGTACCAATTGCCAGCAAATATAGTGCGTTCCAAACTTTACAAGATTTTCTTTAATATCACACATTTGTTCCATAATTTATTTTCGAAAGACTTGCATGTTTGAGTTGATTCTTTATTTCGACGGTAGTGTTTTTGATGTTAATCAAAAGACGTTTTACACTTTAATGATAAAATTTTAATATAAAAAAAACGTTTTCTACAAATTACATAATTCTCTTATACATAATTATCAGTACAATACTGGTTATAAGTATACATTACACCTCCACCCATAAGCAAAACATAATTTTTTCTTTATTACAAATAAAACTTTATTTTTTTTTTCTTTTTTTTTTTTTTAACTATAAATAAGTCTTTCAATTGGTTTAATAATACGCTTAGGTCTAATCTTATTTTCCTGAGAATCAATTGGCAAGTTTGTCGTCTGATTATCAGTAAAATGCTTAGTCATATCATTTTCGGTTTTTGCAATTTGGTTTAAATGTCTTTTCCAAATAGTATTTAAGCTAGGTACATAAATCAAATAATGCCTGGTGCCAATAATTTTATTTATACAGCCACGCAACCAACTTTTTTTGTTTATATTTCTATAATCACGAACTAAAACAGGATCATTAATTTTGAAAGATACTTCCCTTGTCCCTTTATAATTTTTGATCTGTTTCTGTTGAGCCGATATTACTTTATCTTGAACAGTACTGTTGGTTGCCTGATTTTCAGAAACTTTTGGATTTATAAAATCAAAATTAGATCGGATCTGACGACCAAACATGAGCATTGCCGGACTTTCTCCGGTAGTGCAATGGGCAGTAATGCGATAATTCAATAAAAAATTACATAAAATTTTGTTTAAATCTTTACATTCCCCTTTACCTATAGCATTCAACAAGGCGTGTTTTACAGTTTTTACAGAATTTTCCGCTGCGCCATTGGTTGCCGGATTAAATGGGGCTCCTCTAAGATGTTCAATATTATTTGACTTTAAAAAATTTTGAAATTCTAATGAAGTGAATTGAGTTCCCGAATCAGAGACAATAGAAACAGGAATTCCGAAGCGAGCAAACATGGTTCTTAAAACTTGGATTGTAGCTTCGGATGTTATTTTTTTCATCATAAATACTTCCAGCCACTTGCTGTGAGCATCGATAACGACTAAAAAGTACAAATTTTGAAACGGTCCCATAAAATCTATATGTAACCTTTCCCAGGGCTTCATTGGGTATTCCCAACATTTTAATACAGATTTTGGGGGTGAAGGTTTGTTATATATACAATGGTCACAATTTTTTGCGACTTTTTCAATTTCGAAGTCCATTTTTGGCCACCAGATGTATGATCTGGCTAAAGACTTCATCTTGACTATACCGAAATGAGAAGAATGAATTAATTTTAACATTTCATTTTGAAGTGTTTTAGGAATGACTATTCTGTGTCCATAAAACAAGCAGTCTTCAGTTATAGATAATTTATCTCTTTGCGAAAAAAATGGCTTTAACTCCCCAATAGTGTTATTATTCCAATTTGATTTCAGTTTGTTTATTACTTCCTGTAACACTGGGTCGTTTATAGTCTCTCTTTTCACATCATCAAACTTCAAAGGAATGCAAGTATTTTCATTCAAATTATTTATTACGATCGCGTCACTATCTTCAGTTCTCATTTCGGTTTTTGGTAAGGGTAATCGTGATAAGCTATCTGCAATATTTTTATCGGATTTGATATATTGTATCTCATAATTAAAATTTGACAAAATTAATGCCCATCTCTGTAACCGATTTGCCGATACCAACGGTATACCCTTTTTAGGTCCAAAAATAGTAATAAGGGGTTTGTGGTCCGTTAACAATTTAAATGTATTGCCGTGTAAATATTGATAAAATTTAGAAACTCCAAAAATTATCGCGAGTGCTTCTTTCTCTATTTGAGAATAGGCTTGTTCACTTTTGGTTAATGTGCGCGATGCAAAAGCGATAGGTTTTTCATCGCCATTATGAAAGATATGTTCAATAATAGCTGAAATCCCGTATGCTGACGCGTCTGTGCTCAATTTAATTTTTAGTTTAGGATCAAAATGAACTAAAACTGGGGCTGAACTTAAAATTGTTTTAATTTGCTCAAATGAACGTTCGCAATCGTTTGACCACTGCCAAGGTTCATTCTTTTTTTTTTTTACACACTGTAGCAAGGTGACCTACGACATGACATATATTACATTCTAGATCTTTATACCAGCATTTGTCCTTCGTGTGTCCTTTCTTCCCGCACGTTCCGCATCTCTTCTTTTTAGCGGCATTTCTCGGTCTAGTTGAATTGGTTGACATCTTGAAAACTTCTGTCTTTACTTCCACACCTGGCAGATCATAATTGTGACGAGAAGCTTCTTTGTTCGTTGCCAATTCCACCGCCTTATCGAACGTTAAATCATCTACATTCTCTTCGAATAGCCGGTCCATTAAATTTTGCTGTTCTAGTCCCATTATGAAGCGATCTCTTGTTGCGGTTGAAAATTCCACATCACTGAACTTGCAATGTGCTGCTAGGCTTTTTATCCTGGCAGCCCACTCGGTGATGGATTCATTGCTGTCCTTTTTCGCATTGTAGAATTTATATCGCGCCGGAAAGTAGGATTTTATGGGTGCAAAATGCTTGTCAAATAACGCTAGTAAATCTTTAAAAGATTTTTCTTCTGGCGTTATTGGAACACTCAGGTTGTAAATGAGTTCGTAGGCTTCTTCATTACAAGCATTAATTAAGATTGCTCGTTTACGATTTTCATCTGCTATTTCGTTCGCTAAAAAGTATTGCAGCAATCTGGCTTTGTAAATGTTCCAGTTGCTAGTGCGATGATCGAATTCCCTTAAATGTCCCACGAGTGGTTTTGCCATAATTAATTATTTTCAGATAATAATTTTAATACGCGTACCAATTCTCGTCGCCACTGTAGTGTTTTTAATGTTAATCAAAAGACGTTTTACACTTTAATGATAAAATTTTAATATAAAAAAAACGTTTTCTACAAATTACATAATTCTCTTATACATAATTATCAGTACAATACTGGTTATAAGTATACATTACAATTATTGCTTCTCTTGCCTCTCTTACAGCGTCGGTCTGCCTCAGGGAATACCGGGACTTTCCCCAGTGGGCCAGGTCTCAGATCGACCCCGTTCTCTTCAACAAACTTTCGGCACCTATTTCTATGTCGTGTTCTCTCTATTTCGGCGATTTTAGATGCTGGTACAGCTTCCGTAAATGCCTCCAAACAAGCGCGGTTTTGTAATGCAACAAAAGCCACTGCACACGAGGGTAGTTTTGCCGCTAGAAACACTGCTGTGCCTTGGGCTGGCTGTCGTGCGGGTTACGAAGATGGAAACGACGTCACAGTAGGCTCGCCTACAAGGTGGCAAGATGGATTTCAAAATTAGCACCGGGGATATTTTTCTTATTTGCCCGTCTGACTGTTTTGAGTAAGAACCAATCAGGAAACAATATCTTGTCACGTGGACATATTAACATATAGATTAAAATGAATGTCCGCAAACTAAACTGCACATGTTACTTGTGAAGATTAAAGTAACTAGCAAATATTGACGTTTTGTTCTGACAAAATCGTCAGAGCCACTTTGTATAGTGTATATATTTTATATCCTAGCATATTATCAATCTATTTTATTCGCCAGCATTCTACCGCAACGAGGTATTCCATAATGTGCTTCGCTTCCGTCCTTCCAGAAATACCTTCAAGCCTCAACACCGAATAATATTATTTCATATTTACTTATTGAAAACTGACTGTCCTTACTGACTGATTAATATTTTGGTTATGCAGATATCTTTACTCCCCCTGCCTTCGAAATTACAGGTAAAGTGACTCGATTGGAGAAGTAACCTTCGTAACGGGCAGTTCGAACAGATTCTTAAGGTCCAATGATATCGAGAGCGCATGCTAGACATTCATGCTGGGATACAGAACCCATTGTCAGACAATCTGATTTGGCAATAACCTTAGATTGTAGTTACATAATAATCACACAGTATATTAATGCCGAGCCGTGAATCGTAGTGGTGTGGTCAGAGCTTTAAACTCGGATTCGGGAGGTACCTGGTTCAAATTCCGGCGGAAGCAGATGTGGCTGAGGACTTTTTTCTACTGTCTCTCGCCGAGAAACGGTAATTACTGTACAGCAGCAGCAAAAAGTCCCAGCTACATCTGTCCTCGCCGGGATTCGAACCCGGTAACTCCCGACAGCGAGTCTAGTGCTCCCATCCCCCTCGGTCCAGTCAGAACTATTTATGCTTGAAACTACAAGCATGCATTATACCAACTAGGGCTGAAATTATTTACTTTTTCAAACGACCAATTTTGATTTTTTATCGACATACTAACTATCGTCTATACTTTGAATAAAAAGAATAAACTGTATTAAGACGAAACTTTTAGAAGTAGTCTATAGTATACTCAAGGATCAATGTGTTTGAATCAGCAACAGGCCTTTTTGTTTTCACTACTCGGTTCTGTGCGTTCTCCTTAACGTTCCCAGGTGTCCTAATTTGCGTGGGATATCCAGATTTTCAGAGGTCTGTAGATACCTTACGATTCACCCTTGAGAGGGACGCCGAATGTCTTGATTTTTGTAGATTTTCAATCTGGTAACATTAGTAGCGCTTGCAAGTAAGAACCATCTATATAATAGTAAATTCCCTTCGCCGCGTCTGTCTGTCTGAACGCGTTAAACTCAAAAACTACCAAACACATTTTCACTAATAAAAAGAGCAATACACGAGGCGGGTTTTTATATATAATTTGTAAATATTTTGTACAAAATGGCTGAAATATGACTGTGTTTTGTGAAAAAAAAAAACTGTGTTCGTACGCTTACATGGCTAACGCTAGCCAAAAAATACATCAAAACAATGTATTTTGATAGTTCTGCTGTGTAGACGGGAAGGTCAATAGGTATAGTATTTCCAGAATAGTTTTGCACCAGGGTGAAATCGGGACGGGGCCGCTAGTGTTTTGTCCCAATGGATCAATGTTCAGGAATGACAATTACTGATCAAATCATGTCAATGTAACAGGATCTACTGTATAAAAGTTTGATAACGTCTATATTATTGATTTTTTTCTCAACCCTAGTATCAATTTATTATGTATAAAACATAAATACTGAATACGTATTTGTGGAAAACTGAAATCATTTTGTTTCGAATATATTTTACAATGTATCGCCTTTCTTTTCTTTTCTGAATAAAAGGAGTTTCATGCAGAAACGTGAGGCACATTCCTAATATATAAGATCATAAGATGACCTCGAGATATTTGAACGATACTGAACCGAAGAAATGAGATCAATATGAAACATTGACCTCAAATAATCTGTTTCATCAGCATACTGAAAAACTTTACACAAAGTTATTCCTCGCATGTTTGCTACTCAACGAAAAACAATTTTATAAAAAAATATTTTTCTTGATTCACTTTCGACATATTTTGTTCCTAACCCAAGAGTAATCACGAATCTTGTTATGAACAATAACTTTATCTGTTTGGAATTGTTGAGAAAATTTATATAGCACACTTATTTCTTATTTATTTACATAGTTCTTCATTTATTTAGCGTCTGTTCATTCACGTCGTCCCCGCACTGTTCACTTCTTGCCCGTTGCAGCTCCGCTTATATAGCCCTTCAGTTGCATTCTGAAACATTCTCGAAGCGTCAGCATTCTTCTACGCCGTTCCGGCAACAATGTACGCATTGTTGTCCACGCGGTGTCGACAACAATGTGCGGATTGTTGCGGTTCCGACAACAATGAGCGTATTGTTGTCGCCTCCAGTGGCGTCTCGTTACAATATTTATTACTATTTAAAATTGTCCAAACACTACTCCGGGACAATCCGGAACTGCGAGCTATTTCACGTGCTCTAACATACGGATTGGCAATCATTGCAGCTAATACTGTAATTTCAGTATTTTCTCCAGTAACTGTTGCTCGACGGGTTCTTTTTTTCGGTTGAACATTTCCGTCGGTAGTAAATTGTTTGACAGTACGGTAAATGAAGAACGTGACCGAATTATATTCGGAAAACGCTGAGTGCAGAGATTGACACCATTATCAAGACAGCCGCCTGCTAAAGTGGTATTAACAGACTAATGGAAATAGGTCTTGTTTAATTTTTAAAGAAAACCGGCCAAGTGCGAATCGGACTCGCGCACCGAGGGTTCCGTACATGTATGTAAATAGTTCATCAAGCATCGGAATCGAGACTCGAAGATTATTCCCGCTAAGCCGTTGGAAAACGGTTGTCCTCATACATCGACAAAACTCGCGGTCAGTTTGCCAACTATGCGTGTAATTGCAATGAGTTCAGATGGACTACTCGTGATTATATCTGACCCACTGGTTGTCGTACCGTGTTGTATGCGCGAGTTCTCATATTGTACTGTACAAACGCATCGATAGCGGAAGCTTGTTTTGTATTAGAACTGTTACTGTCTACGTTAGAAGCATGTTGTTGCCGTTTTTTGTGATGTAACTACAAATTTACGGTTTTCGGATTTTTCCCTTTACTTGTGCTATAAGAGATTGCTTCTTGCCAAATTTCATTATTCTAAGTCAACGGGAAGTACCCTATAGGTTTTGATTCCCAAGAGTCTTGACAAACAGACAGACGGACAACAAAGTGATCTAATAAAGGTTCCTTTTTTCCTTTTGAGGTACGAAACCCTAAAAAATGTTTTAGACAAAACGTAAGTACTTTTAACCGTAAATTTAGAATCTTCAAAAAAATAGGGGTTTCCATTTAAGATTTCAAAGTTATCCCTCGCCACAAGAAGGGGGAGATATTAATTTTAGCACTAATGTATTTCACCCGCGAAATGGTTGTATTTTGATTATTTTTCGTACAGTGCTTATACTCGAGATATCTGAAAGTTTCAGGTCAAAAAAAAATCACCCGGTATATCTTTAAACTGCACCTACATTGACGAAGCGCCACTGCTATCTGGATAGGGGACTGGGGAAGCTTAAAAATAATATCAAACTTTCATACATATTTTTAACGTCTGATATTATGTGTGTAGAGTTTTTGCTGTGATAATGTAATCCTTCAACTTTTCAACAAAATAAAATAAGCAATATAATCCCTGTTTATAAAACAAGAGGATCATCTGGAGCTTACTCAATACAGAAAACTGAGATTAAATTAAAATCAAATAAAACTGATACTGAAAATAGACGGAATTTAAAATTTTATGATAGCTTAAGGTAGTTCACTCGCGAATGTCGTAAGAGACTGTACCCAACACATCTCAACTTTAATAGACAGATTCACGCCTATACAATTAAAATAGGCTATTAAACCGTTTTTGAAAAGTGTTTTAAATGAATCATAAAGTGATAAAAAAGCACTACAATTTTTATAATAAGATTTTGTAACCAAATAGTGCCATAAAAACGACTTTTTATTTATCATTATGAATTTTCGAGCGAAAACCACTCGTGACTGAATTAAGAACCGTTTTGCAATTTTCTGGAATGTAGGTAGGTACTCGTTTTCTTTATAATATGTTGTATACCTCCAGCATGTTAATTATGCACATTTTGATTGTTAATAACTTGTTTTACAGACAGTGAAAAAATGTCATTTTTTTAAATTAAATATAAGACACTTTTATTAATCTTATACTTCAATTTTATTAAATTCCTAAGAAAAGCCGTTTCACGAGTGAACTACCTATCTTATCACTTTTGTTTTATTTTACGTACTAGAGCCAAAAAGGGTCATTTTACTACAACTATACAGACATGAAAAGTAATTATTTTATAGGTTGTCGTGCAAAAAACAAATTTTCGTATTGGGTAATTTTCAAAACAAGTATTTTAATTTGAAATTTAATAATTATATCTACAAATCATCTTTTCCTGTGCGACCTACATGCGCATTGTGAATGGTAAAAGGAACTAAAAAAACTATCTTTGTGTTGTTCGAAATAATAAACAGCAAAAATGCTTTCTTTTGTATTTTTCAATTTTGCTTTGTTCGATTTATTGTTTGTAAAAAAACATGCTAGAATTCTTTCAATAGTTATTGATTTCGTTGTGTAAAATTAATAAAAGAAAGCTTGCGTATTGAAATAAACGGATTAATTTAATTTTTATATCACATATTATTATATTAAATACATTTTTATATCGTCAAAATTTATTTAAAAAAAAAACTGAAAAATATACAATCGTTTCTCCTGTAGTAACGAAAGTTGGAACATTTTGATGGAAGAAGAAGAACCTTTAATAGACACTAAACAGCTGGGCTAATCAGCGTCTATCATTTTGATGGACTTGAAACATAAACATGTTATGTAAAATGTATATAAAACGAAAGAGACGCGAAGAGGAAATTAATTAAATTGTGCAAAGCTGTAAAAATTTGGTTAAAAATTCTTCTTCTACAATTTTTGACATCGGTTGAATGGCAAGACCTTAGGGTGGAACACTGTTTCCTACCTTCACATATAGGGCCACCAATTTCAGATCATTTCCAATTTCAGAATTTCGTAACTAGTTTCGAAGTCTAGACAGGTCTGCAAAGATCCTGCATGTAAAAGAAGCATGTCTTTTTGAAGTAAAACTTCTTTTAGTACGGTAGAGTAAAATTGATTCTTGATATTAAAAATGTAACGAACGTGACACAGTGTACGTATACAGTATACTATAAAACCGGGTATACAACATTAAGCTGACAGTTAGGTAATATATAGGGTGTTCCATTAAGGATTTTTTTTATTAAAAAAAAACACAATATTTACATTGAAAGTATCTTTATAATTTTGCATTATTTGAATGTTAAAGGTTTGCCATTTATGTTTTAAAAAGAATATCATGTAAGTAACCACCTCTTGATGCTCTACAGATGGTGACTGTTTGGTCAAAATTTTCGATGACTTTTTCACACAAATTGGGCTGAATCTCACCAATAACACGAATAATCTCCGCTTTTAATTCATCAATTTTCTGTGGATTATTGCTGTAGACTTTACATAGCCTAGAGAAAGAAGTCCTAAGGCGTCAAATTACATGTTCTTAGTGACCATGCAACAACAAAATTTTTGAGATAATTCGTCCAGGACATTTTTGGTTCAATAAATCCACTATTAGAGCTGCTGTAAAACAAGTGGCTCCATCCTGTTGAACACGAAAACTTGCCAAATGAAAACTCATCTCTTTTTGTATTGAATATTGTACTTGGCTCCCTTTTTACACGCTTTATATTAACTTCACTTGTAAGTTTATATGTATGTATGTTTGTTTGTTTGTAATCTTCGTTTGGACTACAGCAAGTGGTTTATTACTGTAGTATAATATGCCAGCACTCTAACTACAGTGGTTAGCCGTGCGGTCTAAGGCACGGGTCTTCGCTAACGTCAACTCTCGGAATCACGGGTCGTGGGTTCTAATCCCGTCCACGCCGAAAAAAAATGTTTTTTTTTCGGCAAATTTTTGACAATAAATCGAACTAAAAAGTGGAAATAAATATAGTTTAAAAAAAACTAAAAAATACGCTTTATATCGAACTAAAAAGTAAAAAATATTTTTTTAAAATAAGCTTAAAACAATAATGAATAAAAAATACAAGTATTATTGTGAAAAAAGCGTGGGGCGCTTTGTTCCAAATGATTTTTTTTCGGCAAATTTTTGACAATAAATCGAACAAAAAAGTGGAAATAAATATAGTTTAAAAAAAACTAAAAAACACGCTTTATATCGAACTAAAAAGTAAAAAATATTTTTTTTAAACAAGCTTAAAACAATAATGAATAAAAAATACAAGTACTATTGTGAAAAAAGCGTGGGGCGCTCGATGTACGAAAATGTGGAACAAAGCGCCCCACGCTTTTTTCACAATAATACTTGTATTTTTTATTCATTTTTGTTTTAAACTTATTTAAAAAAATATATTTTTTACTTTTTATTTCGATATAAAGCGTGTTTTTTAGTTTTTTATAAACTATATTTTTCACATTTATGTTTTTGATGGGATAAATTTAACATGGAAGCGTTCGTTATTTCTGAAGAAGTGGAACTTCTTGAGATACGCGCTCTGTTTTCAGTTTAATGATGACAAATGTATAAATGTTCGTTTGTTATAAGATACTATTTAATTGTAATAAATTGTTAGTTATTATAAACCTACGTTATTCGTATTGGATAATGCGATATACTGTTAACCTAGGCACATTACCCATGGCAAGTAAACTTTCGGAATAACATGTGCCGTGAACTGTGAAATGGGCCGTAATACAATACGAAAGCTCAAACATGTAGAATAGCATGTTAATTTGTGTTTTCCCAAAGGACCGTGATGTACCATAGTGTCACTATCTACACAAAACATACACGTATACAGCGTGTGTAGTATGTCAAGTGCAATATGCAATATACAAAGTCCTCAAAAAAAATTAGAGTTTTAAAAAAATCAAAAAAACACACATATATAGCCCAAGATCCCAGAGCCGCCAGACACAACGTATTTTTAAATAAATGAAACCTTACGTTTTGAGTAGTGTTTTATGTACTTAGAACGCTTGGCGTACGTCCATCATTGAGTCTGTGTCAAATGTACAGGTACCAGGTGAGAAAGGTGAGTAAAAATAAGAGTCACTTAATTTAAATTTAAATGGCTGATATTTATATATGTTTTGTAAAACATCACTATAAAGTAGTATCCAGTATCGCCAGTCACTTTCCGCTGACCACAACTTCTGACAGACGCTTTAAAGCTCAGACAAAAATTCATGAACTTCACTTATTCTTAAATGCTTGATTTTTATATAATACCTACGTTATTCAGACAACTATTTCAAAATTATATTTCAACATCCAGACAAATTGTAATGACCAAACAGCCCCCTAGACGTAAAAAATAGTCAGCTGTTAGTATTTTGCTCTAAAACGCATACACATAAAGCTCTCGCGCTCATACTAACAGCTGACTATTTTTTACGTCTAGGGGGCTGTTTGGTCATTACAATTTGTCTGGCTGTTGAAATATAATTTTGTAATAGTTGTCTGAATAATATATTATATAAAAATCAAGCATTTACAAATGAGTCAAGTTCATTAATTTTTCTCTGAGCTTTAAAGCGTCTGTCAGAAGTTGTGGTCAGCGGAAAGTGACTGGCGATACTGGATACTAATTTATAGTGATATTTTACAAAACATTATATAAATATCAGCCATTTAAATTAAAATTAAGTGACTCTTATTCTTACTCACCTTTCTCACCTGGTATCTGTACATTTGTCCCAATGATGGAGGTACGCCAAGCGTTCTAAGTACATAAAACACTACTCAAAACGTAAGGTTTCATTTATTTAAAAATAGGTTGTGTCTGGAGGCTCCAGGATCTTACTCTAATATAACAGCGTCGACTAAAAGTAAAAAATAATTTTAAAAAAAGAATTAAAAATATTTTGTTCAACGCGACGGGCATAATGTACTTGCACTGCTTCGCCCTTCAAGTATAGAACTGATATCGATAACAATGGACGCGCTCACGTATATGCGGATCGTGTACAAAAGTAACCGTTTCGAGTCGGCCCGTTACCCGTTGACTAAAACGGTCGTTAACAAGAGTCCTAACCATTTCCAAAACATTATTGTGAAGCCGTTTTAAGTGCTAAGTTGAAAAACTAGACGGAGCTCATTTAACGATCCCTTATAAAATTGTCCATTGCAATTAGAGCACTCTCTAGCATGTACAGTGACCAAAAAATATGTTTGTGAATCTTGAAGTAAATTTAATTGATAAACAAATTTCTGACATGTTACTTTATTTATTTTGATGTTTTGCTTTAACATCAACTGACAAATTCTCTTGCCTTTGGCACATATTTACAAAGAAATAATATACATTTACAACTGCTGCTATCCTGTTATCCTGCAGTAGTTTCCTTTGATAAAATTCAATCCGTTTTTGGTTTCTTTGCTTAGTAAACACCACCCTCTACTCTTTGCTTTGTCATATCCGCCATTTTAATTTATAAATACAGTCGCTAGTTTAAAGTAAAGCGCGCTTTAACCCGTTCGAACCTGAATTTTATATATTTGAAACACAAAATATTTTTTAGAATGTTGGGCTTATTTAGGATGTAATTAAGGTATATATTCAGTGAAAAACTAAATTTAACATTTTCAAAATTTTGGAAAATCCTATGTCCTTTGAAATAGATGACAATTTCTGTGAATACTTGATAATGACATAACATATTTCCATAGTGACATAACATAACGCCAGAACCGACTTCAAAAAATAAAATTTATTAAAACTTTGAAAGTCCGTTTCTCGTTCATATTTGGGTTTTGACAAAAAAGTTAGTAAAAATATTTGTTCGTCTATTTGATGTCTACACGCTGTTAAAAAATAAGAATCAACTTAAAAATCGTCCTGTATATAATATAATATATATGACCCAGTTGAGCTACACAGCTGATTTTGTTTCAAACACCCCCTTTGTATTTACTCTTCTAGTTGTTCTTCTCTTGACCCATGAATTTCCTTATTAAAGTGACACATTGCCGTGATGGGCTCAAACGTACGCCATAAATATTCCTTCTCGTTCTCCACAGACTCGTCCCACGTTCACCTTTTTTCTGGTAGCTGCCTCTGGCACTGGTTTATGTAGAAATCCTGACTGTTTCTTCAGCTTTCGCTTTTTTTCAAAAGTTGATGCGCTGCAAAGTGCTTCCGTCATTTACCAAATGCATTATAATAATAATAATAAAATTAATAAGTTCCTTTAACTCCTAAGCGGGGCATACGGCCTCTACGAAAATTTTGAATCTAGTCCTATCTTTTGCCATATTTTTGACTTGAAGCCAGGTAGTTCCTTGTTCCATAACTTCTTCACGAACAGTTCTTCTCCAGGATATTTTCGGTTTTCCTCTTTTTCGGTATCCTTGTGGGTTCCAATCCAAGGCTATCTTCGCTATGTCGTCATCTGTCTTTCGTAGCGTGTGTATCCAATTCCATTTCCTACGTTTTATAGTTATACAGATTTGTTCAAGACATGCACGTTTCCAAAGTTCGTTGTTCGAGATGTGTTCGTACCATTTCACCTTGAGGATTGTTCTGAACAACCAAATGCATTAAAGTCTCACAACATCAATGAAGCAGAGGTGACCTGAATATCAAGTGGGATGATCCTTTATCTGTGAAAAACTAAAATAGTTCGCAAACCAACAGTGCACACCTCGTTAAGTTTTCCACTGTGTGATAAAAATTTTAAAAAAATTAAACCGTATAGGTATACATAAAGGAATCAGCCAATTGTGTACCGAGAATAGTCAAAATTAAAAACAAAGTTATTAGTGCGGTTATTATCATGCATTTAAGTATGAACTCGGAACATATAAGTAGAATGTAACTTAAACAGTATTAATATTACACCAAAAATATAAATGCAAAAAAGAGAACAAGTTGAGACCTAAGAGAGTGCCAAGTTTTCACTTTTTTTAATTAACGGAAGTAGGTTTGTTACCGAGAACACCGCAGCCTCTTGGGCTTGTGCTATCTCCCGATTTCTTATATCACTTGATCCAGTATCCTCGTTCCTTGCACTAGCTTGTGCAGTCCGTAGACTGAGTGATTGATATAATCTTCTGGAGTCATTCTACATTGTCCATAAATTATCTGTTCACACAGAATATGATACGTTGTTTCCGTCTCCTTATTGCATTGTCCCCGTTAAACCGTCCCATTCTTTGGAGGTGTCCTTTCAGGGCACAATGTGCTGTCAGGAGACCCACCACAAGACGAAGATTGATCCTGCTGAGTTGTAGTAATTCTTCATTCATCCTTCAGGATGGTCCTTTAATAAAAGTCTTGGCCATGTTGCTGCCCGGAAATTTGGTTCCAGTATGTCTTATGCTGATTTTTTATCCATTCCCTTATTTGACCCCGTACTGTGCTTTTGGACACTCTCAGGGCAAGTTCTGGGCCAATGTATGGAGTGGACGATCCTTTCCACGTTAGCTCATCAGCTTCTTCGTTGCCTTCGATTCCAGAGTGTCCCGGCACTCACAGTAAAGTTACTTTGTTGTGTTCTGCCAAAACTCTAAGTTCTCTTATGCCTTTGGTAAGTTTTTATAGACGACTAGTTTACTTATAATATAAACCATGAAAATTTGCAAGGTGAAAACTTGACACTCCCTTAGATCTCAATTTTTTTCACCTTTTTTTGTGTAGGATTAATATTACAAAATTCGTTTGCAATTTATTTAATGGAATAATGTAATGTAGGGGAGTTTATTTCTTGCTAACATTACAAAAATTAAAAATATATACAGGGTGTTCCATTAAGAATGGGACATAGAACAACCGCAGATTCTCCAATTCAAAATAAAACGATTAAGCGAAATATGCTTAGATAAAATGTTACTCGCTCTACCAGTGGCGTAAGGCAGGAGTAAGTAATGCTTGTACCCCTTCTAAATGTTACGCCGCTGTCTAAATTTTAATTTTGACTATAATTTTAATTTTTTTGATATTTTTTTTAATAATGTACACTTGTTAGTTTGTTGTAAAGTCATTGGTTTTCGAGATATTCGCTGTTAAAGATAGATAGACATGTACTTTTTATTTGTATTATTATTAATAATATTGATTTTTACAATTTTGTCTTAAAAAAACTGCGAATATCTCGAAAACCAATGACTTTACAACAAACTAACAAGTGTACATTATTGACTTAGAAAATATCAAAAAATTAAAATTATAGTTAAAATTAAAATTTAGACAGCGGCGTAACATTTAGAAGGGGTACAAGCATTACTTACTCCTGCCGTACGCCACTGGTAGAGCGTACTGAACTAATTTTTTTATTGTTAGGTGCATTTTATGATATTTAACAAGTGTGCCGATTTGAATAAAATTATACGGTGTATTAAAAAAATTATGGACATTAATAATTTTTCAGTTTTCAACTTCAACACCCTGTATTTCGGAAACGAGTAACATTTTATCTAAGCATATTTCGCTTAATCGGTTTATTTTGAATTGGAGAATCTGCGGTTGTTCTATGTCCCATTCTTAATGGGACACCCTGTATATAAGTACAACATCAGAAGAAAAAATATTGAAAGAGCGAAGCTGTAAAGGCTTCATAAAATAAAAAAGACTGTGTCGAAGATAAATGAAAACATATTCTAATGAAAATTTAAAAATGTCAGTTTATATTTTTTATATCAGAATAAAAAGAGTTGTATATAAACAGAAGTAAGATTAAATAGGCATTCATTTTATTTTAAGATTAGACTTCAAAAACATGTCTCTAAAATATCCCTCAATTTATAAGGTGACCGGTAATTGCTCGTATTCATTTCGGAAGAAGAAACCATATCTAATTTGGAATGATTTTACGTCTATGGAAAATCTACTTCGGTTTTCTTTTTACACAAACCCGAATTTTGGGAGTTAAAAATAAAAAAAAAATATTCCCACTTTTTGGCCTGAGTTTTTCCATGATCTGATAGCCAATAAGCTTATCAAAAACAAGAGACTTCTGGTTCAAGATAATTTGATGAAAGTTGATGTAAACTAAGTAAATAAAGATTTTAATTTAGTATGTGTTTCAGTTTTTAATTTAGGGTCCACTACATACCCTAAATCTTATAAATGGCATTTAGAAAAATCAGTCTGACACCCCTAGTCTAAATATTTTCAAATAGAACCGCCAGTTAGCGCCACAAGAGAAGTCTCCGCGATTTGTGCCTTTAATTAATTTTCGAGCGAAAAGGAGTTTTCATTGAAAACACGCATTATTAGCGCACTTCTTTTAAGCTATTGTTTCTCATCCACAATCCACAGATATATAAATGGTTAGGAATAAAAATGAAATATAACTTAGATACATATATCTTAGTCTCTCTGTGCTTTTCCATAGATGTTTGTAGGTATAAGTTTTTTCAGCGTCGACCGCTTTTCTTTTGTTTTCATATATAAGTATGCTGCCGTCCTAAGTTCAAGAGACGTATCTCAAGAAAAATGTTAGCAATAATCAAAATTTGTCCGTCCGACAAAAACTTTTGAATGGTAACTCCGATCATCATGAAATTTGAACACAAACTAAGATTAATGTGCGTACTCATGTCCCTCCTTTCCCCATTCGTTCTTTTGCACCCGGGTGAAACCGGGCGGGACAGCTAGTATATTTATCCCTAAAAAACTACAATACATAGCAGGAAGAGGTTCGTCAAAACATAATTTTACGTAATTGTAAAATGAAAATTGATTATATTACAGACACACAGAGGATGCGATGACGTCAAAATTTGGGCACATCGAGTTATCGAACTGGAACCGATAATTTTTCTATGTAGAGATAGTCAATTAATTATTTTTCTGTGAGTGCATTATAGGTTTAATAGCAACGTTAGACTGTTCGTGTTGAATAGAAAAATTGTAAAATACACTATCTAAAGTCACTGATTTTATGACAATGTATTTTACAAAATCTAAAATATGAAAAATAATATGAGATATAATACGCGCCACGAATTTTAAAGGGTCGGAAGTTAGTCACAAACAGCATCGCAAAGGCACATTTTAGGCCGTTAAGACTCGCATCAACCTCTCAACTACCTGCACGGAACGTGCGCTCGTCGGTGATTGGCCGTGATCGCTCGTTACCTTTGTCACTTTCCTGCTTTAAAGTACAGTCGAGTACGCTATTGTCAAGTTGTTATTGTTACTTTATTTTTGCTGAGTTCAGAGTTTGTAGTTTTTCAACAGACTGTACAATCGCAGCCCGCATTCGCATCTAACATCCGAGCCTTTTAGATTCGTGGCAAGTATTATACCTACACCTTTTTGGCTTAAGACGACAGTATATAGCTTTTTGTTTCATATGTGCCTCTTACGCAATATAAATAATAGAACTTTTTCTAAAATTGATTTACTTTTATTACGTGCATTTTCAAACATACACAAAACACAGTATTACATAATATTATAACAGCAAAATCTTTGTTTTGAATATATACAGGAAAAAAGTGCGAGTAGAACGCTGCCATAACAGTTCCGTATCGTTAGAACAATTTTATAATTATTTTGCTGGGGCTAACAATTGACGAACTTCAATAAAATTAACTAATATTGATTTATTAATAAATTAAAAGGTGGTCTTGGAGTGTAAACGTGTAATTATTTTATTTATTTGCCAACGTTTCGGCTGTAATTAAGTCTTTTTCAAGGCTCTAAATTGTCTATTATTACACTTTAATCTTTTTGTATAAAAGTAAATAATGACTAAAGTGTAGTAAGTACACAATTTAGAGCCTTGAAAAACAATTATAGTCAAACGTTAACCTATTGACGAAAGTAGATATGCAAGGGTCATGATTTATTTTTATTTCTTTACAGTCACATGAAATTAATAGATAATATAATATAACCCATAAAAGTCACTCTTTTAGCATTCACAGGTTAATGTTTAAAAATCTATGTTGATTGAAGAGGTACCCTTCTAGATTTGAGATGGGCAAAATCGTTAATCACTTCTTCAAAATCTATGTTTTTGAGCATATCACATTCTATGGACATCAGCGACAAACTGGTTAATCTCTCTTGAAGTATTGTACCTAAATTGCATTTTTATATACCTATTTAAATTTACCTAAACATGCTGAAATCGGAAAGCCTGATTTTCGGGCGAGAGTAGAGTAGCTTCGCGCATGCAAAAGCTAATAAGCAAGTAGGTATTGTAGTCAGTCATTATCGTTTGATTTTTTCGGTAATAATTAATATCGGTTATCGTTTGGTGATCTGGCAGGAACTAAAGGCCTCTTTCGATTACGGAGCCCTGGGCACGTGCCCAGAGTCAGTGCCGGATTAAGACTCCTTGATGCCCTAAGCATTTCTTGTTTTTGGGCCCCATCTCTAATATGTTCAGTTTATAAAAAAAAATCAAATTGATAGAAAAAAGTTAAAAAGCATAGATTTTTAGGAAAAAAATTGAATTTTACAATCAATGCTCTCATTGAAAATATTGGTTGTCTATAAAATCGGACCTTAGGCATTTTTATACAATTAATAGAAAAAAAGTTTCAAAACTTTAAAATTAAAAAAATTGAACCCTTAATTTCGTTTCCGTTTTCAAAAATAAATTATTTATTTTTAACTTTTATACTTCTAAAGACAAATCAGTATAGGCCAAATTTTTGAGGACATGACAAAACTAAAAAAAAAAATGTTGACACGGTTTAGTGAGATACTTTTCATTTCTGAGTTGTGCTTCTTGGTGTCCCCTGAGACGTGTTTCCCTAAGCAATTGCTTAATTTGCTTATAGGTTAATCCGGCACTGCCCAGAGGGCCCAATGAGAAAAAGAAGCCTGCTGGTGAAGCGGTCACATAATCGTTATTGCGCGATGTTGGATCACTTTCCATGTGTGTAGCTTCAGCTTTACACATACTAATCCACGAGTGCTTCGCACACGCTATTTTTTTAGCTCACAAACGACACATGCCCCACCACGGGGTCATTGTGGATTAAAACTTACAACGGAAATGTCGAGTTATATGATAACAGTTCTTATGAATGTGTTGTTTAGTTATGCATGCGTTGCTTTGTAATTTTTCGTTCATACTTCATTTATTTAATTTTACAGTGATTTACAAAAGGTTAGGTGACACAGATTTATAATAATTTTATTGTTGAAAATAGGGGTGTCTTAGTCAGGTAAGTGCACGCGTGTATAAATCTATGGTCACAAGGAAAAGTGACTTAAGATTAAAAAAATAATATACAGCATATGTCCTTCCTGTAAGTCCATTCTAAATATTGGTTCCAATTCTATTTTTGACGTGATAACGTCTTATAAATTGATGAATCACCAATCTTATAAATTGATAAAACACCGGCTGCATGTTCGAAAAAGTGTAACGTAACGTTCCTAACGCTCGTAACGCGTAACGCGTAACGTTCCGCCTGACCCTGTGCGTGCTTTTCTCGAAAACGGCCCTAACGATTTGGATGAAATTTACTGAAAAGGGATTTTGGGGGGCAAATAATCGTTTTAGCTAGGTCTCATCTCTCGAAAAAATCGTTTTCTTACAAATTTTATCATTATAAAAATCAATTTTTTGACGTATGAAAATACTTAAATATTGTAAGTAGGTTTTGGAATTTTATATTATAAACAGTGAAACAATTGTTTTATAAATATTATGACAGCTAATCTTTGAGACTTAAAATAAATACGGAAGAATAATATATTATTTATTAAGAAATATTATATGGTGAGTAATTTAAATAAATAAAATTAACCTAAATTTGAAGCGAAAGATGCAATATCATAGATTCGAATTATTATAATTATTATATAAATTTAGGTTATGTATTACGGAATACGTTATCACGTAAAACTATCGTCCGTAAACCGACTTTACAGACAACCAATTTTTTTTTATATTTCTGATTTCTTCAATATGTATTTTAGTTCAATATTATACTACTGAATAACGGATTTTAAGATATATATTTTGTAGGCGAGGTATCCGGCAGGGCAGCATTTGTCTATCGTAGCGGTCGGCAACTTTTTGGCAAGCAAGGGCAAATTGAAATAAAGGCGGGCCGCACTTGTTCATAATTTTAATAATAATAGGTATTTGTGATATTAAAAATTCAAAAACATTTCATTTGAATTTTAATGAAAATTTAACTGAGAACTTCAAAATAGAACTGTTCTTTTACAAAATTAGTGTGACGTTTGAGATTGTTTTTGAGTGGCTATTTGTTGTGTGTTAGCTTACAGGTTTGCAGTTGCAATTCGTAGAATAGCTCTCAAATGCTGATCTGTCACCTGTGAGAAGCATATTTATTTTTTCTGTAATTGAGAATTGAAAAGGTTTGTTCGCATAAGTAAGTACTACCAAAAATTGTAATTAATTTCAGAGCAAACCCTTTTCAATTCGTCAAAATTAGATGGCAAACTGACATAAAATTTAACAAGATCTTTGATTTCAAAGAAAGAGTTCTTGAGAGTATCATTAGATTGGAGATCAATCACGTTCATTTGTAAATGACTAAGTACATCAGCGTTGCCAGACGTCCCGATTTTGGCGGGACGTCCCGATTTTTAAATCAAAATTAAATGTCCCGCGCGGGACAGGCTCAGTCCCGCTTTTCATGGATAGCTCGGAGATAACTTTAAAAGAAGTTAAATCTTCACAGAAATATCATGAATAAGTAATTCTTATAAATAATTATTCTCTTATTGTAAGTTGCAATTTCTACTTACCTTATTTTTATAGACTCGTGCATATAGCCTTAGCTGCTGCGCACGTTAATAATATATAAAAAAAAAAAAAGTTGCAATTTGTAACACTCACTCCACACACTATTGTTTGAAACGCCATATTTTTCTAATGAATAAAACTTTTTTGATTTGATTTCTGTTTTTTTTTTTAATTCTGAAGACGAATAAGACTCAACTATTTAACGATAGGGTAAATCTGATTTAAAATATTATATTTTTATTAAAATACATTTTTTATGGCTATTTTTGCTATCTATTGTCACGTAAACGTAATTTTAATTCAAATAAAAAGATAAATATGTAGGTATTTAAAAACTTCTGATTATATACGTTTTTTTACTATGTCCCGCTTTCGACGAAAGAATCCCGCTGTTTTCACTCAAAGAGTTCCAAAATCCCGACTTGGCAAAAAAAAAAACTGGCAACGCTGAAGTACATCATCAATATCATAATAAAAAGGATTTGTGAAAATTAATTTAATTATTTATTTATGTAGGTAGGTATATAAGACTTTTATTTATAATATACAGTCACAGGCCGCAAGGTATAGGCTCGCGCCGACCCCTGGTCTACCTGGTCTAAATGTGCAAATTAAAACATTAATCAGAATTTTAAACATTTTTACTCAAAAAAGAAATAAGCTGTTTTAAATTGCAATTAAAATTTTTATGAGATTTTCAAAATAGAGCAAGAAATATTTGAAGGCACAATAAAAAATTAACATAAGCTCTTTTACACGCTGGTCACAGATATGAGTGTGTGACAGGTGAATTAACCTTCCTCCGTTCCCCTTGCGTCTCGACGGTCCCCAACTCGACGGCGTTGGGGGAAGCGTTGTACGTGGTGGGGGCCCCAACTGACAGTCGGCGCCTGCCAGCGCACGAGGCACACGATATTTGCGCATCTGAAACTACACTCCACATTCAACCAGACGTGTCCCTTTCTTTGTCCAACATTCGAAGCTTTATATTTTACCGTTTCTCTCTAAAAACGATCGCGTTTCGTTTATTTCTCTATGCATTGTCAGTTTCCAGTAGAATTTTGTTGATCAGTTCGTTTACCGCATTCCTTCTTTACGCATGTTAATTGTCGGCGCGCTTTGACTTAAAAATCATTACAATAAGTGAAACTGGATTAGATAATAATTTGTAATCAGTGTCGATAACAATTGTTTTTTAAATGAAAACTTTGAAAATGTTTTGTTAAGTGACAATTGTTGATAGTGATAGGGTTTTTAAGTGGTAATTGTTGTAAAAACACTTGACAACTGTCTAAACAATACGACCGGCGATAGTGTTTTGTCACAGTCTTCGTTCGTTTGTTTTTTTGTTACTGCGAACATTAAGGTACTTTATTTAAGTTTACTCGGTTTTTGATACAACGTCCAGCTTTTGATCTAGATTTAAAAATGTCAACAAATTGGAGATTATTTACTTTTTAAAGCTAGATTTAAAGCTGAATTCGTATCAGAAATAGTATAATAGTTTACGTTAGCTAAGCTGTAATTTTTTTGGCACAATTAGGTATATATAAACAAAATCTAATCGATGGAGATGCACAAAAACAAATAATATTTACCTAAAATACTGACACACTAAGTATCAAACTTCGTCGCGGGTTTCGCTGGCAATGTTAGCATCGTCAGAGATCATGGTAAACTTTAAGACTTTTTTTGATACACATCGGCGTTTTGTTTCGCTGACAAAGTTATCTTCAGCAATAATGATGTCAACATTTTTAGCGAAACGTGTTGAAATTAGTGTGTTAATGTTTGCGATAAACGCAGTCAAAATTTTGTTGCTATAGTTTTTTGTATGATTGCACGGTGGTGTTCCAAAAATAATATTTTTGTGTTTACTTATTTCATGTTACTTTATAAAATAAAGTTTAGACGTGCATCAAACTGTTTTTTCAGTTCATTATTGTTTGTAGTACTGCACAGTGACGTAGCCAAAATTTTCATTCGGGGGACTCGAATTTTATCAGACGGATCTCAAGGCTAAAAATGATGCCAGAATGAGTGCATTTGTAGGTTTCGAGGGGGAGATTCTGCCTCACGAGATCCCGCTTTGGCTATATCACTGGGGTAGTATTTTTTGGATACATTTTACTGCCGGGAATAACCCTTAATTTTTACAAATAATTTATAAGTAATTAGCTTAAACTCTCATTAAAAGTAATAAGAATAAGAGAAATAAAAATGTGTATGTTTTTGGAAAGAAAACTTTTCTCAAAACTATTATAATAAAACACTCATTTCCCAGGTAAAAATATGCTTATTTGCATTAAATTTTTTAACTAATTCTACGCAATTCTTGAATATTAATCATAAATTTTTTTAGAGAACGATAGATATACAACTATTATTTTTAACATAGTATTTTGTACTTCAAAAAAAAGCAATCCGCGTAATTTTTAATCTCAATTTTCGTGCCAGCTGTAGGCAAATATTTACAGAAAAATGTATTTTAACTGTGCCGTCTATGTACGTCTATTTTACTTTATGCTTTATAAAACGACCGTTTCAGGCTATCCATGGATATGACACAAGGAATAATTGTAAGGTTATTTTGCCGAAGTCTACACTGATGTTGTTTAATAAGAGCGCCGAATATAACGCCTTGAAAATGTTCAATAAATTGCCAGACAGTTTCTAAAATTTAAAAATTTCTAAATTTAAAAGCGTATTGAAGACTGCTCTTTTTAAACAATGTCTGTATAAGGTAGACGATTTAATTGTTAATGAGTTGTAAACACGATTTATCTTTCTTTTGACGAATCCTATACATAATTGAATGTCTTTGGATAAATAAATTCTAATTATAATTAATTATAATTCATGTCTGTAGAAATTTTAAGTGAATTTGTTTTTTTTTTGACATTATATACAAGGATAATCCAAATATTGATTATTTTTTTGTTTATTAATTTGAAAACAGCCTGTGAAATAATACAGCTGCAAAGTTATTTCAAAAATGTCAGTTTTCGTTAACTGTCATCTATTCTTTACATTTTATATTTTTGTTTATGTCAGTACGTGCATTTTTTCGCACACAAATGCAAAATGATTGCCAACAACAACACTTTTATTTAAATAGACCCCAATACTTCGTTTGCCTTCTCTAGCCCCAACTGGCCATACACGTTGGTTCATACAATCAATGAACCCGCGAATTGCATCCTACGAAACATTCTCCGGATCTGAACCTTACAAAATAGAACAGGACGTATGGGGCATACTATAGAGAAACTTTTTTCCTTCCCGTATTTATGTAGCAGGCCTAACTGTCGGTCACGGGGCAGAGTCTATAATAATTATTAATTAACGACTTCAACATTAAAATTTGCAAAACAAAGTACACCTGACTTCTTTATACATCACAACATATTATAAAACAAAGTCCCCGCCGCGTCTTTCTGTCTGAACGCGATAAACTCAAAAACTGCTGAATGGATTTTCGTACCTTTTTCACCAATGGACGGAGTGATTCAAAAGAAAGGTTTATGGATTAGTATTAGCATTTATTTGCCAAAAACCAAAAAAATGGTATAAGCTCGTCAAACATAGTAAAAATAATAAAAGCAATATTCACAACAAATTTCTATAAAATAACAATATTCACAATAAATTTCTATTAATTTTTCTAAAGCTAAGAGTCATGTTATACAGTTTCAATATTCCTCTAGAGTCTAGACTGTAAAATGGTTCTGATATTAAAAATTCTTTAATAATTTTCTTAAAATAATTACAAGACAGTCCCTTGATTTTATCTGGTAAAAGTTTATAAAGCTTTTGGCCCATGAAGTGTGGACTTTGTTGGCAAATTTTAATTCTGTGATATGGCACAACTATTTCATTACTGTTTCTGGTATCATAACCATGAAAATCAGCACCAATTGATGAACTATGAATGTTAGCTTTAAAGTAACACAGTACATTGAAAATATATAGATTGAAGACGGTCATTATACGCGTAATTCAATGAATAGTGGTTTGCAGTGGGCGTCGTAATTGGCCCCAGCAACACATCTCATGGCCTTTTTCTAAAGCAAAAGAATTTTCTGAACATCTGAAGCACAGCCCCATAGCATTATTCCGTATGAGATATTAGAATGAAAGTATGCAAAATAGACGAATCTAAGAGTTTCTGTAGATATTAATTTTTTAAGTTTCCATAAAGAGTAAATAGCTTTAGCTACTTTTCCACCGACGCAATCAATATGCTGTTTCCAAGACAATTTTGAGTCTAGTGTAACACCTAGAAACTGAACTGTGTTCTTCAAGTTGTTGGCAGAACGAACGTAGGGTTTTAATGAAAATATTATAATTTGAGTTTTATCATTATTTAATTTGAGTTTATTCTTCTGAACTACATCGGTGACCTTTAGCTGTAGATCCTGGAAATCAGCACTCACTTGCATGTAGGTGTATAATTCATTAATGTTTAGTGTAAATTGGTTGAAATATGACGATGATTGTTGAGGATTCGAAAAAAATCATACCAACTGGGATTTTTATCGAAAACGCTGCCTAATCCCTGTGAGATAATAACAAAACAATGTATGGTGGAATTGTTCCTCTTTTATAAGTCTACAGAAAAGTTCGCGATGGCATATGACTATATCTTTTAAGGATAGCTTACTATACCCATTTTAATGTTATACGCTTTTCGTGGGTATCAATTTTGCAACGTAAGTCGACGAAAAAACGGTGGCAATATACAAATTCGAGCAAATCCAGACCGGGCTGCTAGTTTAATTAAAAAAATATATCAAAATCGGACAAGGGGATTCGCTCAAAGTTCTTAGACAAAAAAAAAAAACGCTTTGTGTGGTAGGTAATTACATAGTATAGATTGTCATTTTGTTATATTTAATTCTTATAAAAGCGTTTGATGCTATTAAATTTTTGTCTCTACTATATTCGGTTTTTCGTACCAAATTTACGCACAAACGATACGTGTTTAGTTTTGTTAAAGCTACCAGCGCCAGTAAAACGAAAAAATATGTGATAGGTGTTTCAATCTAAGCCACCTTTGACACGTTTATCTTGCATCGATTTATACAATATGGTTTGTAAAGTACCTACATAAATAAAGTGTAATATTTTTGAATTGTTGAAGTGGAACTTCTTATGTGGCACCTCATAGATTTGGAACGTAAAATGAATGAAATATTATATTATTATTATTATTATATTATATGAAATATTAGTGACGACGAAGCCATAGGAACGTAATATAAACATAATAATGCGTTTAACGTCCGTTTCTCGACTTTATGTCATAACAGACGCAATTCGCACCATTATTATTTGCCATTTACCACACATCCCGTTATTTTCTAAATTTTTAAACTTTAACTTAATTAATAGCAATTTACTTTTCCCAAAAAAAATTCGCAAAATTAGGTGTCTACACTATAAACCCCCCTTAAACCTTAACAACCGATTCTATAGGCTGTGTGCACGGAGCCTACTAGCGCCGCTAGTGGGTAATAGGGAATTATTGAACTCACTTTTTATCGAAATCGCGACATGTTTCTAAAGTGATAAGTCAAAAACTTTAGTTGGCCATGATGTGTTAAAAAAAAATGTAATAAGAAAAACTGATGTTAATTTGTTTACACTGACAGTGGAACGTCAAATTAGGGCGCCGATGGTCGTTATTTTACTTAAATCGCCATCAGCGCAACAGTCCGGAACACAACAAGCATTTCCAGATCGCTTAGTTTTCCTATGCTTTCTTTATAATTAAAAAACTTCATAAAATCATAACTATTTTCACTTTTAATGAACATTGCTCACTGACATACGGAAAATTTAAGCTTGAAGTTTCCCCTAGTGCTCATCACAAACGCTCACATCGAAAAATTTGTAACTCCGCCTCTCTGCACATATCCTATACAGGCGAGACTATCGACGGTTTTTTTTTTGCCGCGAAACATTAATTTTTGTTTACGCAATCGGCTTTGCGCGGTTATTTCTTGCGTGTTATTTTCAGTTAAAGCAGCAAGGGTAGTACGCAATTTGTTAAATTAATTTTTCTAGATGTTTTGGGTCCTAAATAATCAAAAACAAAAAAAAACTTCGCCGGTTGTAAAAGGTTAACGCGAGCGAAGCCGAATACAAAGCAGCCTATCCTTTAGATTGAATCGAAGTTCGGACAGGGTAGCAAATACGAGATATACAAGAAATCGTTTTAAGAATGTGTTTTACTCAGTATCCCCTCGGGAGATACGCACTCTGTATAAAATAAATAATAGTAGTTCCGCCTTGCACCGCTTAAGCCTTCTTTAACGAAGGTTGTTATTGCTCAAGCGAGTGATATTGCATCTCCGAACGGGGAATCCCAGGACCAACTTCTTCTCTGTGATGTTTTGCTCTCCACTGCTTTTCCCGAGGGACTGTCCTTTCTATTCCAGAACGTAACTTCTAACGCACTGAATATCCCGACAAGGACACGCGATTCTTCCTACTTTTTCTCTCTGACGGTGTGATAACTTATAAATATCGGCTTTCGACAGAAAATTGTTTTTTTGATTTCCGTATAAAAGATTTTCAAATCTTTTCTTTTTTGTTCAGTTTTTAACCGACTTCAAAAAAGGAGGAGGTTCTATGTTCGACTGTATTTTTTTTTATGTATGTTCACCGATTTCTCCGTCAATTATGGACCGATTTTCAAATTTTGTTTTCTATTCGAAAGAGTGCACTTCCGAGGTGGTCCCATCGGAACCAAGTCAGGATCTGATGGTGGAATCGAGAGAAATCAAACGCACGCATACTTAGCCTACCTATTGCAATACTTTATCTAACACTAAAAAGAGAAAAATAAAATATTTTTAACAAAAAAATTGAACCGACTTCAAAATATGGACTAAAAAGTAAAAAATAATAATTATTGTTATTTTTGGAGTCGGTGTCAGCCAAAATGAAATCTATTCCGAGAACTAGAGACATGTAAGATTTAAATTGCTACTTTCGAATTCCGATGTGACACCGACTCCAAAAATAACAATAATTATTATTTTTTACTTTTTAGTGCATATTTTGAAGTCGGTTCAATTTTTTTGTTAAAAATAATTTATACATATATGCCAGTTACAAACATTAGGTTTATTTTGTGTCTAGGCTGGCAGATTGCACATACATGTGTAGTCTCCGAGCGTGTAATATAATAAGTAAAACTTACTGTTAAGTTCAACGCTGCCAATATTCCCATGACTTAGCGTAATAATACTGTCCTTAGAAAACATTTTTGTAAAATATAAAAAAAATATTCATTTCTTTAGTACATGATGATAAAGATAATATATATGTTACGGTCAATGTCCGGAATCTGGGCAATGTCGACAATGCCCGAGCCACATCGGGCAATGTCTGAAATTGGACAAGGTTCAAAAAACAGATTTTTTATAAACATGAAACGCTGACATTTGATTGATGAAATAATTCACGGCAACTTGGTATTGTCTTTAGTTAGGTATCTATGCTGTTCCATCTGTTTACAGCGTGAGCAATAAATAAATAAAGTTAATAATTCGATTAGAAGGACGTAATATAAAATAATATTTAAGAATAATCTGTGAATTTGATCGCTTGCACAAAAATGCGATATTCAAATAGCCCGGTTGTCCACTTCACTTGGGATTTTATAGATTCAGCGCCTCTACCGTCAGAATAGAAACTATTATTTTCCTCACTTTTTGGACTAAGTCTCCTTTAGTGAGTTGATTTTCTATTTTAGAAAGATTGTAAAACCTTTTCATAGGACATTTTTTTTTTTTTTTAATGGTTACCCTTATATTATAGGATCATTTATAGCGAACGATATGTATACGTGCAGTTGTTAAGGTTGTTACACAATAGAAGCAACCAGACGTAGTGATAAAAAAAGCATATAGAAGATAATAAGGGAAAAAACCAGCCTCGAGGATAGTACAGTATAATGACGAGAATAACAAAAATAGCTCACAATCAATAACCGCATTCACTATTTTTTGCATGGTTCGCAAGGGTTGTGTTAAAAACGGGCGTTATTGACGTGATAACGTCTTATAAATTGATGAATCACCAATCTTATAAATTGATAAAACACTGGCTGCATGCACGAAAAAGTGTAACGTTCCTAAATCCTAACGTTCGTAACGCGTAACGTTCCGCCTGACCCTGTGCGTGCTTTTTGCTAATTTCTCGCTCAATTTAAATCAGATCGATTTGAAACCAGTCTTAAACGAAAGAGGAGAACATTTTACATAGATTTCGTATAACAGAATTTGCCTAAACAGTTTTTTTATACAAATTTATATAGAAAAATAGCTGTATAAATGCAATGTTGTTTAATGCATGACGCGACGCGGTCGGTCGTCTTTGTTTGCCGTACATGGAAATTAGAAGATAACGTATGTCTTGTCTAATGTTTAATTCAATTTTTTGACATTAGTATTTTGTGAAATGCAACTCCTTCTAAGTTAAGTATTGGAATAACTAATTATTATTAGAACATAATACTTTGACAGTTGCAAACGTCACTTTTGACATTTCTTATCATTCCGACACCAAGGATAAGCGGATTGAAACCAAATTTTGGGAGGTTTAGGTTATGTATTACGGAATACGTTATCACGTAAAACTATCGTCCGTAAACCGACTTTACAGACAACCAATTTTTTTGTATTCATCTTGTTTACATACGAGGCACCACAGAAGTGAAGTGAAAAAAATTAAATTCGATTTAGACATTGCATGCCGATAAAATAAAACGAGTTTTGGCAAAGGTAGTCATAGAGAGGTCCCCAAGTGTCAAAAAAAATGGAATTAAATTTATCATAAATTTTGTGTACGATTCCATTAAAAATGAGCTACACTTATAGCCCCTATAGTAAAAAGTTAAACCAATTGAGCGACGGTACCATTCCAAGTTCAAAAATATTGGCATTATAAAGAAACAAAGGCTTAAATCGTTTCGCAGTAAGATTCAGAATACTTTGGCAGGGCGATTTTGAACACTAACTAAAGCTCTATTTCTTTATTATTTCGATTTCTTATTTTAAACAAATATAAAAGTTACGCGCGAACGATGTCAGTGTAATCAATATTTAGACAGTAATTGTGTTAATTTTTAAAAGCTTTTATTAAGTTTCCTGTCCCGGTGTCTGTCTGTCTGAAATCAAATCTTGCAAATTAAATTTGTTCCACTTTCTGGTTTCCGATTGAGTTCAAATTTTACATACGTATGTAGTTCCGATGACAATAAAATATTATTATAACTAACTGACCGGCTTTCGTCTGGATGCAAATCACACTTTTAATAAAGCACACTAAAAAGTTAAAGATAAAATTAACAGTAAAAAAAAATTAAAAAACTTTTACTTAAATACTCTAAAAAGAAGAAAATAAACTTAAAATTAAATCAAACCCAACGATTTATTACATTATATACTTTATATGATATAAACGCTTGTTGCGAGATTTTCCTGTTTTATAAAATAGTAATTAGTTAAAGTTACAATTTGTATTCTTGTTTATTTACACAGGAAAACCTCACGACAAGATTTAATATAATACAAATTGTATAATGTAATGAATGGTTGGGTTTAATTCAATTTAAAGTTTATTTTTTTTAGAGCATTTAAATAAAATATTGTTTTTAAAAATGTTTTAATTTTATTTGTTTTTCTTGCATTATTTCTTATCTCTACTGCTAAATCGCCGCTGATCTGTATACGTAGATTGTGAAACGAACTTTACATGTTCTGCGGCAGGACAAAGCAATAACCGTAGATCTACAGCCCAGTGACACGCAAAACGAGGAATAAAATTAGTCAGTCGTTTTGTTGGTTTTGTGTGTGCCTCTCTGCCTAGGCTATATGAGAACTTGTCTGAAACTCATTCGAGGACTGCCACTGTCAGACATACAAACCTACCAAAGCAGCGCTAATTGCGTCCCATTTACGGCAGTAATTCAGTTTTTCTCTAGATTAAGTATACCACTTATGCTTTGTACGAACTAAACTTTATATAAGGACACCTGTCTCGAAGTGCCGTTTCTTCGTTTGCGTATAACCGATCAATACTCTATTTTTAGATACAATGGAAAGAAACATCACTACCACATTTTTCAAAAAAAAAGCCCAGAATTTCATTTAAGACAGAATGGTGAGAGCACTAGACTCGCATTCGGGAATTCGAATCCCGACGGGAGCAGATGTGACAGGAATTTTTTCCTGCTGCCTCTCACCGTGAAACGGTAATTCCTGTATCGACCATCTTGTTGAGGTTTTCTATGGTTTCGCTCAATAATTCCAGATAAATATTGAGATGGTTCCTTATTCGAGGCCAAGGCCGATTACCTTTCAAACTTCTATGCTCAAAATTTGCCTACATTATCCTAATGTCCTAAAATTCCTTCATTCGCTTATTGCTATTAATTAAGTGGAAGTTTAAAAATGTAGATATATGGAGAATAGTAATGGTGCAAGTTTTGTTGATTTGATAGCTATGGAACCCATTAATGCGTAACAGAAAATCGTTCCACATAAAATGCAGCATAGACCGGGCGTTCAAGGGAGATTCGTCTGCATTTTATTTGGAATGCATTAATGATTTTCATAGCTACCATATCAACAAAACTCATGTATCCATTGAATATCAGTTAATTTATTTGGTAGCTACAGAAATCATTTATGCATTACAGATAATCGTACCACTTAAAATGCAACATAATCAAAAAACGAATTATATTTTAAAAAAGAATTATATTATTATTATTTATGATCCTCAACCAAAACCTTCCTTCATCGTAACATTCTATTGGATGAACACTACTTTATGCTGAAGACATCAATTATTTTGGATATCCCACCTGATTAATGGTTATTATGGGTTTTTACAATTTTATTTGCTCATCTTACGGACAACAAGCATCGCACATGTGGAAATGTTTAGCAAGCCCTGAAGATGATAATAAATTTTTCGAAACGTTGGCCACTAGCATAACATTGGTAAAGCTTATTTATGATCCTCGACCAAAACCTTTCTTCATCGTATAACATTCTATTGTATCAACACTACTTTATGCAAAAAAAAATAAAATATAGTTTAAAAAAAACTAAAAAACACGCTTTATATCGGACTAAAAAGTAAAAAATAATTGTTTTAAAATAAGCTTAAAAAGCGTTGGGCGCTCGATGTACGAAAATGTGGAACAAAGCGCCCCACGCTTTTTAAGCTTATTTTAAAACAATTATTTTTTACTTTTTAGTCCGATATAAAGCGTGTTTTTTAGTTTTTTTTAAACTATATTTTATTTTTCACTTTTTAGTTTGAGGATCTATAAAAGAATTTATTAATCCTGGGGGTCCTAATAAGGATAATGGGAAACTGTTATCAAATTATTGCATTGTCATCGGTCCTTGATACGTATGCAAAGTTTCAAATTAATCAGACTTCGGGAAATTGGTGAAAATTATGCTCAAAGATTCCGTTACGGACATACATACTTAGTTACAACCCAAACTAATATAAAGCGTATAAAAAGAATATGCTTGATAAATAAATAAAATGCATCATTTCCATAGCTACCATAGCAACATGAAAAAAATCACGTAGATTACGTCGACTGCGATGCAAGTATGAAAAGCGGCTATTTTATAGATGGGGAGTGCAAAAATATTTTTTTAAATTGACAATAAGAAAAACTTACTGTAAGGATGTTTGTCACTTTGTGAGAAGTCCAGAAAAAATTACGTCCTGCGGTTACTTCAAAACCTGTAAAAAAAAAAAAAAAATAGTTATTTTTGGACAACTGGTCTGTCTTCCGCTATTACATCACAAATCAAATTCATCTACCAACATTTAAATTTGGAAACCGTCAACTACTTAGTACTAGTTCTTTGCGCCTAGTACGCCAATCCGTATTTTTAAAATATTTTAACATGTAACTTTTTCCATGTAATTGACTTTTCCTATTAAATTTCTTGTCTTTGGGGCAATAAAAAATTATTATTATTATTATTAAATTGAAACTTATCTATACACGTTTTTTAAGGAGGTTGAGGCGTTAAACGAAAATAAAGTTTTTTTTAATAGATTTTTTTATGACAAAATTTTCTGTAAAAATCCAAAATCAGTAGGAGATTTATAAAGTCAAAAATTAAAAAAAACTTTTACATGTAGTTTTATGGAAAATATGTCAACCCTAGCATGCAGACGGTGCATTTTATTTTTTTGCAAATAACCAAATAATGTCAGCAGTTCCGAAAACTAACTATGTAAAGCATCGATGTCTTACGCATATTCTAATATTTTTTTCCAATTTAATTAGGAGACTTTTAATAAAAAAAAAAAAAAATATTAAACCTTAGCACTTTTCGATTATGGACTTTTAATCTTAACAATTTTAATCCTTTTAACTTTTTAATGATTTAATTTTAATTTTTGTTGATTCTAATTTTTTTTAAATTATTTACTGCAAAAAATATGTAAAATACAGATATTTACATAAATTTATTTTTCTAACCTAACTTTGTACAAAAAATTCAAAAGCTAGTCCATTAAGTAAAATACTATAATAATTAATTAATATTAAAATAAATGATTTATTTGTGCCTTTATGACAATAATTTATTGGTATTATCGACTTATAACCTTTTGCAAAAATTTTTTATGATAAAGTTCCCATTTAGAATTCGACTTACTTTTGATTGGGACTGTAACGCATCAACCTCCTTAAATTGACGCTGATCTCAATTTTTTTTCTATTTTTAGTTGCTTTTTTGGGAGGAGAGTAATTTTTTTCATGAAAAGTTTTTAATTAGGTAAAGAAATTAATATTTTCCAATACTTGTTTTGCTATAAAAACAAATACCTATAGGTATATTTGTATGTGACCAGTTGTTGGGACAAAATAATATTGAAATTGTTGCGAGTAGCCAAATTGTTGTTTCAGTCGTCTATTAAACTTCGAGAAAATGGTGAAAACCTTTTAGTTCTGCAATGTGTATAATATGTACATGCGTTATAGCTCCATTACCCTCAAATGGAAGCACTATGTTTCCCAAATATGCCCAATAAATTCTGAATTTATTATATATTTACAACTATTTCGTTTCTTATACCCTTACAACACTTTTGCGATCATACAAACATAAAATATTAACCAGCCTCTCAGTAAAAAAAAGATAAGTATTTTTTATTCAACTCATGCGCGTTATTCATGTTTTATCATGCCTAAAAACCGAACCCTAAATAGCCATTTACCGACTGGTGACAATTACTTGTCATAACTCAATGAAGATTCCTACTAGCTCGGCCATTGTGGAGTAATGAAAATAAACGTAACTATTTTCTGAGTCGTAACGAAATAGTAGGTAACAACAACTCCGTTGTTACCCATTGAGGCTAAAATTGAGAGGCCGAATGTTTTCGACATGGAGTTTATTCATAACCGGCTAACCTCAACCAAAACATTGAATCGTGCTGTTTGGTGCTGTTAGTATTGACAGTTTTTTTATAAAGAAATAAATAGATATTTACAACATCTCATTATAATTAAAACATGAATAACGCGCAATTGTTGAATAAAATTATGGGCGCAACTTGTAGGCTAAGTCATGACCTGTCAGCGCGATGAATGACTTAGACTACTAGTTACGCCAATAACTATTATGGGATGTTACTTCAGGTGTAATATAAGTTAAAAAAAAAATGTGGAAACTGGTTGATCTCTGGACCAACCCTAAAACTTCCCGCTATGTGTTAAATATGTTACAACAAACTGATAAGACTATTATTATAATTTTTATAACCTACAATAATTAACCATATAAGCAAGTAGATTAAGAGTTAAGCCTGCTGCACACGAGATCGGTTTTGTCGCTAAATTCGTTGCTAGATTTGCCTCCTAGATTTCAAACGTGCTTTGGCGCTAGTTTTGGTAATGTGTTCACCTCACATGATGCGTGTATTGAAGCTTGTTTTGTAGATGGATTTGGTCCGCGCGCAATGACAGTTCGAATGCTAACAAAAGTGGACGTTTATTGTCTCTGCAAACAGAACATGCACCATGACGCCATGTTTGTTTGTGGGTGGTTATCCATGTAGTTCACGTGACAAGCAACTGTTTCCTGATTTGTTCTTGCTCAAAACAAGCAGACAAACAAGCACGAAAAAAGAGTCCCGGTTCAAATTATTTTTTAATCCATTTTGTGACTTCGCATACGAGCCTACAGTGACGTCATTTCCATCCTCGTAGCCAGCGCGCCAGCTAGTACAAATCCCAGGAGTGATTCTAGCGGCAAAACCAGTCGTGTGTGCAATGGCCTTTATACGACAAAATCAAAATGTATTTTCGTAATTATTAGAAAAAAAATTTAATAAATTATTTTTTGGAATCGTTGAATAGGCCAAATTTAAAATTATTAACCAACGAAAATTGTAACGAGTTCGTGTCGCAACTATTATAATATGACGTATGACGTCGCGAAACTGACGTCATAGTATAGTAAAAGCCCTATTGTTTGTTTTGTTTATTTCATTCGGATGTAAAACAGACTCGAAATTTAAAAACAATATTAAAAGTATTAATAAATTTCAACAAAAAGTAATTATTTTCAATATAAAAACACATAATACAGTTGAATCTCGATAACTCGAATTTCAAGAGAGATGCTAAAAAGTTCAAGTTAATGAGTTTTCGACTTGACAAGAATTTCAAGATATAAAGGATTCAATTTGGGATTTAGAAAGGCACAATTTACTAACTTCGACTAACGAAGTCTTCTTTTTGAAATTCGAGTTATAGAGTATCATTATCTATACTTCACAGGGAAACAACATTTTTTTCGAGTTGCAGAGTCTAAATAATTCTAGATACCGCGTATTTAGAGGTTCAGTGGAAAGGAATGGCAATTTTACTGAGGATTACGACTTAGCGAGGTTTGAGTAATTGAGATTGCACTGTATAATATATTACTGAAATAAAACATTTCAATGCCACTTGTGCCCACGAATCCAGGAAAAAAATTCGCGTGTAAACTTTTGGCTAATACAAAGTTATAAATCGAATTATGACAATTACTAATTTCCTATATAACGCAGTTAATTAGATAAACAAGTACAGAATAATTTAAATTTGACGGCCACTGAACAATGTTCGTGAACATGAAATAAACTAAACTATAAGCGTGCTCTGTACTTGTTTTATCAATTAAATTTTAATCACTTTATTAACCAGAATGTACATTGTACACCAATGTGAATTATTGTTACAACCTACACCACCGTAGGTACTATAATTTTGCTTGCAGCACTGGATAAATTATTATTCAATACTAGTGTGACCTGTGCGAATTATTCGCACTAAATAAGTACCTATAATAATTATCACTTTACAAAATTATTTTTTAAATATGATTGCAGGTATTCAATTCGTTTCTAATTTTGCACACTGCTTATAACGTTCTTCTTCTTGTTGTATTACAATATGAAGCTCAGATGACAGATCGAAGAAATATTTTACTAAAATTGTCATATAGAGGCGCAAGTAGCAAAAGCGTTGAGCTAAGCCGTCAGATGGCATCATGCAGCATTGCTGTGACGTTGTTCAGCGTTGCTCGCTGTTTCAAAATTAAAGCAGTATGCAGTATTGTGTCTGTTGTATTACAATATGAAAGTCAGATGACAGATCGAAGTGTTGACGTTGTTTCAAAATTAAAACCGTCAGATGGCAGACGTTGTTCAGCGTTGCTGTATTTTAATTAATTTTCAAAAACAAAAGCAATAATAAATTTTTTAGTTGTCGATGTCAGTAGAGCAAGCAATTATCTGTAAAATGATATATAATTTATGTGGAGAAATTGTGAGGTTTTTTCTAAAAAGAGAGGCAAACATCTTTAACCTTAGCGTATTAATATATATGATTATATATAAGCGAAATACCATTCACCGACTCACTGACTGACTCATCACGAGATATCCGCAACTATATGCCCGATTGACTTGAAATTTGGCATAGTTACACCTTTCTCGACGTAGACACCCACTGAGAACGGATTTTTTACCTACCATCACATATATTATATGGCTGTGAGTGGTTACGCGTGGGTGGGTGTGGATGGTTGCGTAGACGGGAAGGTCAATATAATATTTCTAGAGAAAGAGTAGGACGATAGATAAAGAGAGCGAGAGAGAGAAACAGAGGGGTGAGAGAGAGTAGGTGAAAAATTCGTTTTGAATGGGATTGCATAAAATCCGTTCTTGGTGGGTGTTCACGTTGAGAAAGCAGTAACTATGCCAAATAATAGATAGACAGATATATATTTTGTCAGTCGAGATATACAGAATTTGTTTGACACGTCAAAAAAATATTAAACATTATAAATTACACAATATAAAATATTACAGAATAAAATTATTGCTATAAAAGACTAGTTCTAATAAAAATGTTTTTACATTCCTTTTAAAAATTGAATATGTATTATTTTTACACCTTTCAGGTAGTCGATTGTATATATGGGCTGCGTAATTTTCCGGGCTATACTTAAAAACGTGTTTCGTCGCTAGGGGAATTTTAATTGATTTTTTTCCTCGAGTATTATGACCATGTCCATCCTCTGCCAAGCATAGTTTGCCATATTTTTGTGAGCGTAAAGCAGCAAGCAAAAGATATAAATGCAATAATGAGAAAGCATGCGTGTTTCGTCTCAATCGCGTGCGAAGCCGCGGGTAACGGCTAGTTCAATATATAGGCAACGTCGAGCCGAACTTAGTGATAAATATCATACATATCAAACAGTTAGGCGTCAGACTGACTTTTCTAAAGGACCATATTTTGTAAGATTTAGGGTGTGTTAGCGGACCAGACTCTATTAAAAACTAAAACACATATTAAATTAAAATCTTTATTTATTTAGTTTAAATCAATTTTCATATAAAGGTAATAAAAAGGGTATAAATAATCTTGAATTTAGGATCCAGACACCTGAGGTCTCTTGTTTTTGATAAGGTGTCTAAAATCCTCACTGGATAGATTCTGGTCGCGGGCCGTATTGAGATGGCTTGGGGGCCGGATGCGGCCCGCGGGCCGTTACTTTAACATCACTGCTCTATATAGGATCGTTTTACATCAAAGACAAGTTCTCTATTGACCCATTTTCGGTATCACCAAGCAACTGTGAAAATTGTATGAACATTATTGAAATGCCGTTCAAATATAACCCTTTTATCACTTCAAGCATGCGTATATCGAATCTTTAATAATTCATCAAACGCCATAAAACCAAACCAGCTATTTGATTATTATTTATTAGTAATGGCGACTGTCCATCTATGTGATTTAATTATAATAATGGTGGTATAGGTACGTTATACACATGTAGCGCAAAACCCGGGTATTAATGTATTCCTGGCAATGTGCCAGATTGGCCACCTCGCTCTACACCACGCTGGCCTTGAACGTTCCTGTTCCGTTCCTTCAGGACAGCTGATCGTCCTGTTCACTTTTGTTGTACGGAGGGTGTAAAAATCGCTGATAAAATGTTATTTTTTTTTGTTTATTTGAAACTGTGTTTTTAAAATTTTGTACATTTTTATTATAGGTACATTACGTTTTATTCAAACCCAATATTAACAATATTGATTTTAGTATTTTAAATATTATTTTGCCTGAGTTGGAAGTTCAGAATCTAGTAGCGTATTTAAAATATTGAATAGTTTTAAAAAGTTCTCAAAAACAAAAAATTGGAGAAAAAAATACTTAAATTTTCTCTAAACATGAGGCATTATACTGTTACGAGAGCTAAGCGTTATATGTTTTCACCGTTTATCCAAACAATTTTGTTTTAGCGATTTGAATTTTTTTTTTTTTAAACTAAAATTTCGTCAAATTTGACCCAATCATTCCCAAGTGATGCTTACACGTTTTCCGATCTGATGAGTTATAGGCTATGTGCAAGGAGAAGGAGTTACAAATTTTTCAATGCGAGCGTTTGTGGTGAGCACTAGGGGAAACTTCAACCTCAAATTTTCCGTATGTCAGTGAGCAATGTTTATTAAAAGTGAAAATAGTCATAATTTTATGAAGTTTTCTAATTACAAAGCAAACATAATTTCGTTTTCTTGTGGTTTTCAGATATTTGTAGCTTTTATATAAACTTAGGCCAGTGTTTCCCTCAAAATTGCGGACCCCCAGTATTCAATATAGTCATAGTATAATGTTTTCAAGTTCGAAACTTTACATTTTTATGTCAATATCCTAAAATAAAAGTCGCGCAAGCTCAGATCAAAATATAGTGTTTTCGTTCCTTGGGAAATTCTTGAAAGTAAGCGAAAGTGACGCCATCCTACGCGATGACTGTAAACTATATCTTATTGCAAAACGTGGCAAGTAAAATTGGCGATTACGATTCGAGTGATAGCTACGCTCTGGCACCCTCATTAAAAATAGTCATTCTTCTGCCATTGTAACACAATGTACTGTCGTTTAACTTTTGTTTAGTACGAACAAACATAAAATGGAAAAACAAAACAATAATGTAGGTATATAGAGAGTCGGCTATTAAAATAGTAAACTTTTAAACTCTATGATTATGCAAATTTGAATAATCTACCTATTTAAAAATAAAACAGGAAAATCCACTGAGTAATCAGTAAACCATTCATGAAAATGCAATTTACTGCATTATTTATGTTTGCGATGATTCAACAAAACTTTTTAAGTACCTCTTTAAAGGCGCTTAGTGTATTACACTTGTTTTCCCGTAAATAGAGTAAGTTTTCAGTAAGTAATTGGAAACTGACTCTAATACTTTTTTTTGTTTCATCAAAAGTCAAAACTGGACACACATAATTATTCCCTCTTCCCCTCGAATGCTTTCCAATTTTTGCCTAACCACAAAAAATGGAGTCCGTATCACTGGTCATTTTAGGAAAGAGAGTGGGGTGTAGATTAGAG
This sequence comes from Xanthostigma xanthostigma, assembly GCA_963575645.1. NCBI lineage: Eukaryota > Metazoa > Arthropoda > Insecta > Raphidioptera > Raphidiidae > Xanthostigma > Xanthostigma xanthostigma. The sequence continues at coordinate 44,251,508 of OY754470.1, forward strand.
ACGCCCGACAACTGAGGTCATTAGCGACTATGTTCGTTTTGAGGAATTTCAGGTGCAGAATTGAGGTAAAGGGGTTTTGTGGTAAACTACCAAATAAATTTATTATCCCTTGTAGTAACATGTCTGAATCAGAAGGATTTATCATAATCTATATTAATAATTTTGTCGTAGTGATGAGAGCACTAGACTCGCATTCGGGAGGTACCGCGGGTTCGAATCCCGACGGGGGCAGATGTCGAATCGACAACATATGGCGCCATGACAGCTTACATGTCAATAAAACAGTTGCTATTTTGACCAATAAATTCATAGACGTATGTACCTGTATTATTGCATTGAACTGTCAAAATAATATAAATTTTATATTCATATTAAAATGTGTTATTACGTCAAAGCGAGTGAATCACGAATTAATTAATTTGAATAACGAAAATATTTAGTCGATTTAAATTTAATAAAAAAAATAGGTTTAAAGGAAAACAGTATCTACTTGTCAAGCTAAGCAATAAAAACTAGAAATATTTAGTTACTTTTCCATCACAAATTGCCTTATGTTTCGAAAATAAAAGTTTAAAATTGTGTTTGAACGATTCCCCATGAATCATTTTTGGTATAGGAAATAGGTGCATGCTAACTTGGTGTACAAGACGCGGCGTGTTGACAACCAATCAAAATCAGGTGTGCTTTCACGTGAACTACGCGCTTCCAAAAAACAAGTTTGTCGCGTTTCTGACTATTGCAGTTTTCCGTATTTTCCGTAAATTTTGTTTACTATGTTATTGGCGCCGTTTCAGAAATATAAAACTAGACTATTTTTATTATTTATTTTATTATTATTATTTTTTAACGTCGTGTCGTTTGAAAAGTCGATTCATATACGATTGTAGTGCGTGATTCAGAGGTCGTGATGGATCTGTGCTTTTTTGTAAATGAACTCCCGGTTAATAAATAGATAGTTTACTGCCTTAATGTACTGCTAAACAATATTTATCGTAAGTGATCTTCTGTGTTTAGATGGTTATCGTTGCTCATGTATATTCACTTTTTTTTCTATTTCCAATAAAGTTATAAAACGCGATGCCTGCATATATATAATGTAGTATATGGCTTGATAGGTTATATAAAACATATTGTTTTTTATTTATTATAATATATTCGGTAAGTCCTCGCTGTGCACGGGCGAATATACAGAGAATATACAGAAGTGCCCACACAAGAGGGGGCTTAATAGAAACATTAAAGTTAGTGGAAGTTTTGTGTGCAATTGGGTTAGGATAAAGCATTATTCAAATCTTTGATTAACGTCTGATTAGAACTCTTCAATAAATAAATTTATTATTTTTTCAACATTTGATAATTAAAAACTTAAAGCGATTTTTTTTTTTCAAAAACCAATTAGAAACTAATTATTAATTAATTTTTATATTTTTTAGATCAGTTCTGAAGAAGATCCAAATCCGGATCGAAACGTTAATATATTAATTTTTATATTTTTTGTTAATATATTTGTCAGTCTGAAAAATTGGTCGATAATTTTATTTAATAAAGCATTATTATTTTGTGACCCTTTTTCTGATGTTTACAACACCGGATTTTTGGGTGAACGTCAAAATATTCAACAAAAAAGGCAAGGAGTATAGTGCAGTGTATATTTATTCTTTAACTAACTTTTCTACTTGATAATAATTTGCTTAGTGAATTGAAAGTAAATTTTATTTTAATGAATAAATTTGTACCACGATTAGTAATCGGTGAATATGAGCACTACGAACACAATAATAAGTTCTGCACACCACATACCATGCTTCCTCTTCGATTTTTAAACGACATGTATGACTTCCATAATTGTAAACAATACCGAGCGGGGGCATTCGGGATGTATCGGGTTCAAATCCCGGCGGGGGCAGATGTGGCTGGGAGTTTTTCCCACTGCGGAGAAACGGTAATTCCTGTACCGGCCATCTTGTTGATGTTTTCCATGGTTTCCCTCAACAATTCCAGATAAATATCGAGATGGTTCCTTATTCAAGGTCATCGCCGATTACCTGTCAAACTCCTATGCTCAAAATTTGCCCACCTTATCCTAATTTCCTGGAAATTCCTTCATTCGCCCATTGCTATTAATTAAGTTGAAGTTTAAAAATTGTAGAAAATAACGGAAAGTGTGGTAGAAAAAAAAACATAGTAATGGTGCGAATGGCGTCTGTTATGACAAAGTCGAGAAACGGACGTTAAACGCATCATTATTATTAATTGTAAACAAAACTTATTTACAAAAATACGTAGCGCGTAATGCTTTATCTTATAAGACGCTACGCATAGGATAGTTCACAGAAATGCTGAGTAGATGTCTCATGGTCAAAATAAAATCCGAATACTTGCATGGTATTGAAACTACATCGAACCATGAGCGGCCTCGCCGTGTGCCGGGAGTCGCCTATATTCTGCGTAGATTCGCGTGCTAAAGAACAAAAACATCGATCACGAGATTATAAATTATAATAAATATACATATTTGATGTTTATACACATTGTACGTTAGCGCAGTATAATTAGGTAGAACTATATTTAGTTTGAACAAAACACTAGTCACGCAAATACTTCCCAAATAGTAAAATACTTTAAATACCGTGATGATCTATGCATGTAACGTTCAGCCGTACAGTACACTGCTATTAAATCACCGTTTACGTGGCTGCTTAAAACAGTCACGAGAGTTGATTCGTTAAACATTTGAGGCTTTAGTGACGGTTCCTCTGCAGAGCTGCAGAACAACCAAAATCTTCATAATTATAAAATGAATTATATTCTCATGTTTAACCGATATTTAATGTTTGGAAATAGTGTAATAGTTACATAATCAACGTTAAGGGCGGATACGGTATAACGGGTGAAAAAAAAACACTGTTTACGATTTTTTTTAGAGATATCGTTGAAGTGGATATATTTTAATGTTTTGCATGTTAAAAAGCATCATTCGAACAACATTTTGTAATTTTTTTGTAGAAAAATATTGAGAAATAAGCCGGTGACAAAGCATTTTCGAGGACGCCTTTTAAAAAAGATGATTTGCGGTGTACACTATATACACTCAGCGTAGAATTATTTGAAATCAAAGAAACAAAACAATTTAGTTACAACAGATGTTTTTCGAGACCCCAACGTTCTTTTTTTATTATTTTTCCATTTTTAAACTTTAGGTGGTTGTTTCAAGTCAAAATTGCGATTTCTTACGAAAAAATTCGCATTTTATGTAATAAAAAAAAAATAATAAAAAAAAAATGTTGTGGTCTGGTATTTTATATGAATTGGGGTAAAGAGGTTTTGTGGTAAACTACCAAATATATTTATTATCCCTTGTAGTAACATGTCTGAATCAGAAGGATATTAATAATTTTGTTATGAGAGCACTAGACTCGCATTCGGGAGGTACCGGGTTCGAATCCCGACGGGGGCAGATGTGGCTGGGACTTTTTCCTGCTGCTTCACGCCGAAAACCGGTAATTCCAGTACCAGTCATCTTGTTGAGGTTTTCAATGGATTCCCTCAATAATTCCAGATAAATATCGAGATGATTCTTTATTCAAGCCCATGGCCGATTACCTGTCAAACTCATATGCTCAAAATTTGCCTACCTTATCCTAATGTCCTAAAATTCCTTCATTCGCCCATTGCTATTAATTAAGCGGAAGTTGAAAAATGTAGAAAATAACGGGAAGTGTGATAGATGAAAAATAGTAATTGTGCGTCTGTTATGACATAAAGTCAAGAAATGGACGTTAAACGCATTATTATTATTATTATTATTGGTGCGAATGGCGTCTGTTATGACATAAAGTCGAGAACAGGACGTTAAACGCATTATTATTATTATTTCATCCCATATCGTTCGACATCTACCGACCTAAGAAGTACGGATCCAATGTGAAGGTAACCTTGCGGCAACAACGTTGGTTAGAACATTTCTCAATCTTTTGTTTCAAATGTATACTCCTTTTTCCGTTATGTTTTTTTGGGGAGAGTGGACTGTATTTTTGTTTTTTTGTTACGTCACTAGTTCGTGGTCGACTTGTGTATCAGACGTCAGTTTGGACGTTAGGAAATGTTATGTAAGTCGCGAGACACTGAAAAAAAAATCAATATATCGTCCGTTCGCCGGTAGAATACAGTGCGTCACATTATGATCCCCACACAGTAGGGAGGGCTACGACGCGACGCCAGACGCGATGTGACTTCCATTCGCGGATTCGAACGCTTTTATTATCCTTTATCGGTCTATCCTTTGAACGTACATGTATACGTTTATGGCTTTGAATTATAACGTAAGCTCCTGAAAAGAAGGCTGCCTTTTTAACTTTTTACCGACCGCACGGCGATGTTAAAACTGGCCAAGTGCGAGTCGGACTCGCGCACCGAGAATTCCGCACAATCTTGTAGGTATGTAAATAGTTCGTCCATCACGGGAATCGAGTTTTGAGCCTTTTCCCGCTTCGACGTTGCAGAACTGTTGTCCTCATACATCGAAATATAGGTCAGTTTACCAACTATAAGTGTATAATTTACAATGAGTTCAGATGGAAGACCCGAATGTGCTGTATGCAAGAGTTCTCAAAATTGTATTTTAATAAACGCACCGTTATCGGCCGCTTGTTTTGTATTAGAATTGTCACTGTGTTGCGATTTGTGTATTTATAGTATACTAGCGGTCCCGCCGGTTTCACCCGGGAGCAAAAGAACGAATGGGGAAGGGGGGGACATGAGTACGCACATTCATCTTAGTTTACCGAGATAAATGTTGTGTCCAAACTTCATAATGATCGGCGTTACCGTTCAAAAGTTTTTGTCGTTAAAAAGCAGTATTTATACTTTTTTTAAGTAATAAATTTCTTTTTAATATAATAAATATTTAACTGAAAACACTGTAGGAAAATTATTTTTAATTAGGTGCCTATAGTTGTAACAGTTTTCAAATGAGCTACTAATTAGATTTATTTAATTTTAATTAGTCGTAATAAAATTTTAAAAAATTGACGTGTAAGCCTTAGAAGAAAACAAAGTAGAAAATAAAAAAATATAAAAATATATTCGCCGACGTGGGACTTGAACCCTAGACCCGGGCATTAAGATTCTTACGCTCTATCGACCGAGCTTTCCGGACTTGTAAACTTGGCGCGCTAATATTGCAATATTTAGTGAAGGCAATTCACCTGATAATATTTGTCGGACGGACTAATTTTGAGATACATCTTGCAACATTTTTCATTGATGTTCCGCTCCAATTGGTCGTAGCGTAATATTATATAGCCTATAGCCTTCCTCGATAAATGGGCTATCAAACAGCGCGTTCAACCAAACAAACGAACAAACTCTTCAGCTTTATATATTAATATAGATAATAAAAAATTGGGTTTTCATTGTTTATTGTTATAGCGGCAATAATAATATTCTCATGTTTTTCTCTACAAATTTATATAAAATTTTCACAAGGTTACATAAGAAAATATTCGAGAAAAACGTTATCAGTTTATTAAATAAATACACAGTAATAAGTGTTATTAATTATAAGTGTGAAATGCTACTATTACTGTGTAGGTACTGAATTAATAAATTCATAACGTTTTTCTCGAATATTTTCTTATGTAACCTCATAAAAATTATATGTAAATTTATAGAGAGAAAAATAGGGATTTCGAAATTGTAAAAAAATATGTTGCGATTTGAAAAAAATGCATGTACATTGTACACTTCCGGTTGAGTTTGAAGTACAAAAAAAATATACCTTAGCAGGTTTCGATAGTAAATCTCGAGTTGAACAAAAACTCTATTTAAACTTTTTTTTTGTATCTAGTAGGACACACGAATTATTCACTGTTACCACTTTCGGTGAACACACTGTATATATCTTATGAGAAAAACATTGCATAAGAGGCGACCTACTCGATTTCCACGATAGTATATAATTTCTGGAATATGTAAGCAAGACGGTCATTGTTTCACGAACACGCGGTATAAAACAATACACATGAGCGTTCATGCGGGACATACATAGTCTATTGTAGTCATTGAGCATGTGAAAAGTTGAAGATAAAGCTGTCGTAATTCACAAACATATAAAAGATTATTATCATTTGAAACAAGGTTCGGCAATAGAAGTAAATTCTTTTTGAATTGAAAGGTCAGTTTTAAAAACAAGGGGATATAATTATTTGATGCTGTCACATTACACATCTAATAATTAAAACACAAACCGTTTTTTTTTTATAATCTGCCAACAGTTCCTACTCAACCGATTTACATTAATTTTTATGATTGAATCTGTTTACCGCTGGTTTTCTTTTTTTTTTGTAATTATTATAAAGGAAACAATGTTATAGCATGTATCTCTCCTACGCATGCGCCGATTTTTCCTAAAAATAATAGGGATCTTTATATTTGCATACCAAACATCCTCACAAAATTTGGTTTCAATCCGCTCATCCGTTTGACCTGTATCGTGTATACAGACAAACAGACGCACAAACTTTTTTCTAAAAATACTTGTTTTAGATTCGGATGACCTCAAAGCGAAAAAATATTGTAAAATTTTGAAAAGTGAATTTTGATCTGAATTAGTGTACCGTTGTTGGAATGATAAAACAATTCTGAACGCTCCTTCTTAACATGCTTGTGTGTATGAATCGAGTTTCATGTAATCGCTCGGCGACGCCGAAAGAAATCGATCAAGTATGTTAAAAAAAGCGTTCTGAATAACGTTTCTTTATAATAATATAAAAAAAAAATCTAAATACAAAAAAATTTACAACTATTTCTTTGACATATTTCTAAGACAGATACCTACTCTCCCAATTAACTTCTCTCTAATAAAGACATCTTTTGGGGCAATAGGTCATAATATGCATGAGACTCCAAATTGGTTTAAATTTGTATTTCGAAATATATTTTAGTTCCTGATCATATCGTAATGGTTATTTTATGAATATAATCACTTGAAAAAAATGTAAATAATAAAAAAGAACTGTATAAAATACGCGCTATTTTCGAATTTTCAAAACGCAGCGTGACGTCAGAGTATATATCAACAACAGTTTCCATGACGACTGTGTCGTCTCAGTAAGATTATGTCAGTATTTAGAGAAAACAACAAATAAACTTCATTTAGAACATTGACAATTTGACATCAAGGTTGACATGCATCATATATCATGACGTCACATAAGCCCGCCAACATGGCCGATTGTTTAAACTGTCAATTTTTGAGTGTGAAATTTAATATTTCTTTTCTTATAATATATTACATTTTTAAATGATTATCAATTTTTTCCCGTATTATGGTTGACTAAATAATCTATTAAAAATATAAAAAAAATACATGCATATGACCTATCAGTAAGTTATTGTAGATTATGGACGCTCGACAATTTAAGTCATTGGCGCCTAATTTGGTGCAATTAATCATGAATCATTTATTATGTAAAACTTATTTTAATGCATATCCGCAAAAATGACCTTAACATGCATTATACCTATATTTTGTGAGTTGCTTTTTTAAAGAGAAATGCACCTTCTTATATAAGAGATTTGTAAGTTTTGCGAACAGTGTGTTAAGTGCTTCAGTTTGAGGGAACGTATTTGGAACTAAGCCGTCAATTGTGAACAAACCAGTGCTGCCATATCAGGGATTTTTTCCCTAATTCTAGGAATATTTTTTCGCTGTGCTCGTCTAACAAACGTCACACGCCTCAAAATCGACTCTTCTAAATATTTGAATGCTGTGAAAAAAATATAATATTTAAAAATCAAATTTTAGGGAACTCTACGGCATCTAATTCTGGTTATGACTTGCTATACAGTCGTACTCATGTATTTTCAACACTCTCTAGTTTCAATGGATTTTACTCGCGTATTTTCAAGCTCCTACTTCTTACACAAAATGTCTCCTTCTAAGCTGCTCGACAATGATACTGTACCTGTTCTTTGTCAGTGGTAAAATATTTATTTACAAAAATAAATGCTAATAAAAACAAACTAAAAAGTACTTCTCCAATAATAATAAAAAAAAATAAAATAAAAAACGAAACAGCAATAACACTAAACTACTATATACACAGATTTATCTCCCAGATACACACACAAAATTTATATAGAACGCTTATTTATCTCCATATTTATGTAACGTCTATTTATGTCGTTAACTGACTTCTGACTCACTGCCCTTTCTGACTCGCTATACGCGTTGTTTATATACCTCTTCGCTCGCGTTCTGAACCATTCCACGACATTCTAAAAGCTTCGACATGCTTCTGTGCAGTTCCGATAACAATGTACGCAACAATGCGCGTATTGTTGTCAATGCGGTTTCGACAACAATGCGAGTATTGTTGTGGCGCCTCGTTACAATACGTTAGACAACGTTTAAACTCAAATTAATAAGATTTTTTTCCGATTGATCTATGGCTGCAACGAAGTGAGGATGAAAAAGAAGTTGAAAATACACGCGTCCATTAGTCCCGACAGGATGAACCTACTGTGAAAAAATATTTAAAAGTTAGAATCTAGGGAATTTTGGTATTTGCACTAACCATCTGGCAACACTGATGCAAACAGCAGAACAGAATGTGTTTTCAAACGAGCTTTCAAGCTGCTAAAATTGATTTGCTGGCTTCCCGTCTATATCTTGGTTATCTTTCACTCTTGTCTTGGCTGCTTCCACCCGCTCTTTCTCGATTACTCGATTGTTTTCGTGACGTTGTTTTTGTTTTGCTTCTCTAAGGGTTTTTTTCCTTGACGGCGTCTTTCGAGGTGGCTGCTGTTATTACATCTGATGGCAGTTTTGACATTAAGAACACCGCTCTTTTTATATCTTGTGATTTATTTTAATGACACTGTGTTAACCCTCGTGAAGCTGTCTTCAACCCACGCTAATTTTAATCTTAAGCAATAGTCGCAGAGCCGACCGCCGAATTTCCTATGTATCGAATACACAGACAAATTTTCCAGAGTGAGTTAGCATTGGAGCAGACAAAGGGCCATAATAATTATTGTGAAAAATAACTCTAATAATATAGAGTGATGATGATTCTGTTTAAATGTTGGAAGATTAAAGGATGAATCCTAATGAATCCTAATGCCCCCATAATATGACGCAGTATCTCATAGCACTGTATGCATACATAAATAAAATTGGTTGTCTGTAAAGTCGGTTTATGGACGATAGTTTTACGTGATAACGTATTCCGTAATACATAACATAAATTTATATTTTAATTATAATAATTCGAATCTATGATATTGCATCTTTTGCTTCAAATTTAGGTTAATTTTATTTATTAAAATTACTCACCACCTATTTAATATAATTGTTTTTTTTAACTTTCTTTCTTTCGTATTTATTTTAAGTCTCAAAGATTAACTGTCATAATATTTTGAAAACAATTGTTTCATTGTTTATATAAAATTCCAAAACCTACTTACAATATTTAAGTATTTTCATACGTCAAAAAATTGATTTTTATAATGATAAAATTTGTATGAAAACGATTTTTTCGAGAGATGAGACCTAGCTAAAACGATTTTTTGCCCCCCAAAATCCCTTTTCAGTAAATTTCATCCAAATCGTTAGGGCCGTTTTCGAGAAAAGCACGCACAGGGTCAGGCGGAACGTTACACTTTTTCGTGCATGCAGCCGGTGTTTTATCAATTTATAAGATTGGTGATTCATCAATTTATAAGATGTTATCACGTCAAAAAGTTGTAATAATTAATTTGGCGCCAACCGCAAAACTATTATTTTAAGCTTTTTAGTAGATTTTTTTGAAGTAGGTTTATTTTTTTAAAAGTTGTTTTTCATAAAATAACTTATTATTAAAGTTAAGATAAAAGAACATGTCTGGAATAGAAATAGCTCGTCTCTCTTTTTAAATCTAATTTATTTTTTTATTTTTTGTTTCAGGTGAGTCGCAGGGCTGCCAGATTTCTCTCCTCAGAAATCCGTCGGTAAGGCGAAAAGTGGTGGGGGAAGTGGTCTGAAAAATCCGTTTCCATCCGTTCGCCCGGTTCACCCATTAATGCAATGAGTGTGAGAGAGATAGAAAGTAAAGTGAAGTATGCGGTACCATAAACGACACATCGACGTGTTTCCACCTTCATTATGGCTTTATTATTAACATTATTAAATGAATTTCGTATAAGACGTTGAATTTACTTTTACTTACAAACAGACTTTAAATTGAATAGAAATGATTCATTTTTTCACATCCAATGAATCGATTATTTCGTAGATTTTTCACATTTTTATGAAATAAAAATATTATATTGACTGTTAGAATGTAACGATAGTAACAAACGCGGCAGTACAATCAGTTAAATCCTCAATGTGTTCCGTAAATCCGTGTAACTCGAAACACTTGACTCCAGTTGTGTGAAAAAAACGCATCAGACAAAGATAGCGAGTCGATATTCATCGATATAGGTGTGTGTTTCGCGAACACATTGTTTCATACACTCTCTTATCTTTTTCTAACCAAATAGAGAGAGGAGTAGGACAGATGTAGTGAAAGAAACGTGCTCAGATATGCTCGAATGTGCTAAAAATACCCGAATGTCCCCAAATTATCGATTATCGAGTGAAGTTTGAATTTATATGTAGTAAAAAAGGGAAAAAATTCGGAAAAGTTAGAAAATCCGTTAAATCCGTTCAGATCATGAAATCCGTTCCATTATCCGTTCAAATTTATTTCTACTCGAAAAATCCGTTCGGAACGGAAAAATCCGTTCATCTGGCAGCCCTGGTGAGTCGTGCCGTGGTCAGATGATCAGATCTGATTGCTGTAAATCTTAAAGTTAGTTGGTAAGTTGTAATGTAGTTTTACTATACCTACTATCTGAACACTGGCATACGTGTGTGTTGTGTTCATGATTTCGAACACTATACCGGGTTTATCAAAGAGTTTTAAAGACGATATAACTATTTTTCAATTTTACGTCAAAAATTACACCTAGTTTAAAAAGACGATTCTTTAATGCGACTGTTTACACAGATTGTTAAAAATGTCCCCGCCAATTTTGAAATTATGCGGTCGCAATGTTTTTATTCTACTAATTATAGCCTACAAAAAAAAACTTCTGGATCCTGACAACAGCGCTACCTACCGGGTTCAACTATAGCTAAAAAGTATCCAGGTGACCCCTATAAGTACAAAAATTCATCAAAATCAATCAAGTCGTTTAGGAGAAGAATTACAAACACGCGACACCGGAATTTTATCTCTACAGATAAATATAATTGAAAGTATATACGGCACTTTTAACAAAAAAAAAAAACAATTTTTATAGTTTTTGTCTGTTTGTTCCGGCAAATCTCATAAACGACTGGACCGATTTTGACGGGAGTTTCACTGACAGATAGCTAATGTTATAAGGAGTAACTTAGGCTATTAAAAATTGTATTTCGTCAAAATACATTCGCATTTAAAACAAAAATGATGTCAATAATTAGATTTCACATTGCTACAGTTATATATAAGAAAGATTTACTTTCCAACAATGTCACTGTTGGGGCTTTAACCCGAAACTGCCACTCACCGCTTCCCCCTCGAACGACTTAATAACACAAAGGCTGCCTGTCGCGCGGGCCAAGAACGCGCTTGGCCCGCGCGACAAACGAGCTATTGCGGATGGTTTGGCCTCAACGCGCGTTTTAAAAAATTGTTTTCTAGCAGTTAGAATGTTAGATCATACTTTTTTGTTTGCATACGTATTTTTTATTTGTTCTTCTATACAGAAATCACGTGCGAAGCCGCGGGGACCAGCTATAGTACATACATATAAAGATTGAAAAATACAATCGGGAGTGTGTAATTAAGTTTTAGGAGAGAAAAAGTTACAACGACTCTATTTTATGTAATGCTATAGCTATAAAAACGCAGTCCTTTCCAAATAAATAATAATAACTATTTCAGTCTATTTGTTAGCGAGAAACAACCCAGCATTCTCAGCGGAACGCCACATGGCGCGGGAATATAAATTTTAATTCTGGCAGAATTCAGCTGACACTGATCTCATGGGTAAATATACTAAACTGAATGCAGTTTTCCAATGCAGTTAAACGGCACAGTAAACACGTAACAAATAACATTTCTCTGTTGTCTTGCAACTTTTCTGAAATAAAAGAAACAAATTATCGTCTCTTTCTACGAAAACCCAGTGCAGAAACGATCATGCACCGACATTATATACTAGGTACACTGTAATTTAAGTTCTACCTGAATTATTTCTAAGTAACTTTTCCAATTACTAGTGAACTACTTTTTAGTTATTTTTGTTTAAAAGTAAAAAAAGTATATCGTATCTTATAATTCTGTGTGATAAAGGCAAAGGAGGTTATGTCGAATTTAGGTAAAATAAATAAATTAATAATATTCTTGCTGAGTAGAAGATTACAACATTAAAGCGCGGGTCACACTAGGCTGATTGCCAGCCGCGAGTTGTGGAAGCCGCTACTGTCAGCCATCAATCAGCTTGGTGTGAGCATAAAGTTCTATTTTGGTAGCCAGGCAGCGGCAACTAGCAGGTCACGTGACTCACTCGCAACCGCTACCACCAGCGAGCCACCAGTGCATCATAGGCGAGTAAACCATCACGTACCACGTGGTTTATGTTCGATGATGTAGTGACCGGATTGGCAGCCACTACTCGCAGTAGACTAGCGAGTAGCAGTAGTGTGACCGAGCTGCCCGCCGTTGCTTGCTGGTGCTACTGTCCGCCAGCAGCGGCTGACAAGCTGCCTAGTGTGACCCGCGCTTAAAAGACGCGGTTCAGCCACTAGGTGTTTTTTAATCTATACTGATATTATAAAGAGAGAGAGAGAGAGCGAATTTTATGAGTTTGTGTGCAAGCGGAGAGTAATCTCCGAAACTACTCATCCGATTTCAAACTTTTTTTCACCAATATTTAGAATGGACCTTAAAGATGGACATGGGCTATATACTATCGCGTTAAAATAAAAGCACTTTTCGTGGAGACCAATGTTGCAACGCGAGTCGATGAAAAAACGGTGGCCGGGCCACTAGTTCGAAAATAAAACAACACATAAGAGCACACCCGCTGTAGCGGTTTGTGCAATATATACAAAATATAGCTTTAAAAAATAATGAATAATAAAGACAGGCGTCCGATATTTTTATCAACTCAAAAATAGGCGAAACTATAGGTATAATGCCCATCTGGGAATTAAACACCAATAAGATTTAGATAACTAACATAATCTTCTTCGTGCGGTGGTTGATTTCAACATGTGACCCTTAGGTCTCGTCATCCGACCGACGCCAATATTATTAATGTATGTGGCATTTGGCAAATACACTAATAATAATCATATAATTATAACAGCTAATTCTTCTAGATCTGTAATTTCTTCACGAGTACGATCTTTCAGGATGATTCTAGGATTACTTTCCTTCAAACTTTTTTTGTTACGAAAAAAGAGAACTGGACAAATACATTAATTGGATGGTTTAGTAGTCATTAATCTTTTTAGACATACGAGATTTATCCTCGCGGTTATAAAATTACATAATAGAAGACTTTTGTGAGTTGACTTGCATGAATGCAAAATTGTATATATTTCGTATGCGTGTTTTTAGTGTGGAAACCCCAAAGCTATGTGAGTTATTTAGGTTATTATTTGAATATATTTTTTTGTCGAATTACAATTTCCAGCATGTATAATGTACTCCATTATCCACAATATTTTGATGTCTGGCTTGGAAAGGCATACAATAAATGCTTTGCATTTGCTGAAACTATTTGTCGCTGTAACAACGTCAAATTGTCCCAAAACTTTTATTTCAGTACAATTTGTTAGACATGTAGATATACAATTTAGGGTGTGTTTTTTAATTTTTTTTTTCAGTCCCATTGGCGAGAATGTATTAGCATTTGACCTAAACAAGTTCTCCCAAAATTTCAGCTTCCTAGATCAAACCGAGTCTGCTTCCCATTTAATTAACATAGAAAAAACGACGTTTTTACTTAAACATGGATAGCTGATAGAAACATTTTTTTTTCAATTTTTGATAGCAGCATTTTGTAGAGGATTAAATTTCCCACAAAAAAGGCCCTTACTACTAAATCCGTGAATTCGTTATTTTCAAAGATATATTCGTTTAAACATTCTTATAAAAATCGAATTTCATTTAGTCAATTAATGTTTAAGCGAGCATATCTTTGAAAATAATGAATTCACGGATTTAGCACTAAGGACTTTTTTGTGGGCAATTTAATTCTTTACGAAAAGCTGCTATAAAAAATTTTAAAAAAATGTTTTCTACCAGCTATAACAGTAAAAACGTCGTTTTTTCCATGTTAATCAAATGGGAAACAAACTCGGTTTGCGCCGTTCACGCAGGTTTGATATAGGAATTTTGGAAGAATTTTTTTTAGGTCTAGTGCTAAAACATTATCCAATGGGACAAAAAAAAAACAACCTAGAGTACGTTTGAGTGAGTAACTAACATGGAAGATTTTCATTGGTAACAATAGATATGTGACTAATATATCAGAATGATTTTCAAGTTGATTCTTCTTTTTTAACAGCGTGTGGAAATCAAATAGACGAACAAATATTTTAAGTAACATTTTTATCAAAACTCAAAAATAAGAGAGAAACAGTCGTTTAAAGATTAATAAGACTTTTTTTAAGTTTTATTTAATTAATTCAAAAGTCCGGTTAACACGCGCGAGGAAATAATAGCACGAATCAGAAATGCTTCCCAAATAATTCGCGGAAGGCCCTGGTCGCTACTACAAGTATGGCTACGACGCACGCATCTTTGTGTCCAACAAAACGGGAACAACTTCGAACAATTTCTGTGAATACTTAATAATCACATAACATATTTCCATAGTGACACAACATAACGACAGCACCGACCTCAAAATTCGATAAAATTGAATAAAACTTTAAAAGCCCGTTTCATTCTTGAGTTTTGATAAAAAAATTACTTGAAATATTTGTTCGTCTAGGTATTTGATTTATATACGTTGTTAAAAAACATTTAAATCTAAAAATTTCGAAATTTTCTCTGTGGTCCATGATTTTTGGTGTTAAACTATGAATACGCGATTTTTCTATAAGTACTCGTGTTAATTTCATAACTATAAAATTTTTAAACGTGTTTGTGAACCGTTTTGAATTTTTCGGTATTTATTACAGACATTAAGAAATAATTATTTTCCATTTAAAGTCCGTAATATTTATTTTAAATAATTATGAATAATGGGAATGCGGACACATAGGTATAATTTTTTTCTTTTTATTGCTTACGTTTCATCAAAAATATTGACTTTGTCAAAGCTCAAAAAACAATTTTTAAATTAGAAAATAAATTTTAACATAAAAATTATAATTTATTTTCCACTTTAGAAAAAATCTTGTTAAATTTTTTATTGTCAAAATTAATTTTTACATAATAAAAAATTTAAGAGATTTTTTCTAAAGAAATAAGTTAACAAAATATCTCGATGATTTGAGATACCTCTCACACATCCTTAAGCCGTTCATTCCCATAACTAGGTATAAGGTAATATTCATAGAATGTATTGTAGTTTACTGCCTGCGGATGCACGGCGCAGCTTAACGTACTTAGTGAACGGCAAGCTTAATAAAGTTCCGAAACTAATGATTTAACATCTGTTTTAATTCCCGCATTGTGTCCAGTCACTTTAACGTCATATAAGATGCATTCCAAGAGATATTTGCATAGGAAATGTTGCAGCTTTTGGAGCACTAAGTATATAAGCGCCAGCACACTAGCCATACAGAATGTTTCAAAACAATAGGTAACAAAACGCTGCTAAAACGTGTAGGCAAGGAACTTGGCATATTTTCTGCATTCCAGTTAATTTTTTAAGACAACAAAACAGTTTTTACTAGAATTTGGACCCTTTTTCACATTTTATGTTTTTGATGAGATATACAGTAGTTAAAAACCTCTGTAACTTATAACATATTTGAATTCCCTTCCCCTCAAAGTCTAAAACCCCCATTACTTAAAGCACAAAACCTCGGTAACTTTAACAAATATTTTGATCGTTGTCCCTCGATAACTTAAAATAATATTTTGGTGACCTCCAGAACTTAAAGTACCTATTATCAGTAAGTCATCGTGAATAATTATACAAGCAAAAAGTTTTGCCAAGAAATTTATTAATTTTCACTTCAATCTTTCACTAAAACGATTTACGTATTGCTGTGCGCATCTAATATTAATTAACGAGTGATAAAATGAAGCGAAAATTGAACACACTAACATATTAGAAAATTTATTAGAAAAATCTCTCTCATTTAAAAGTAAAAAACTCGATAACTTAAATTTTTCAACGTTTCCCTTGAACTTTAACTACCTTACTTAGCTCGTGCTGACTCATGTGACTGTTATCATGCACTAGATACAAGACTTATTATGTACTCTTTTTTGAGATAGCCTGTATAATATACAATAGAGAGACATTTTCTGAAGACCGCTTTTGGATATTAACCGCTCTGACGTCATAGTATACAGGCAGCGCAGAATGTATTGTGTCGGGAAGCTCCATTATGGGTGACGCCGCCTTTCAGCAATGGGTGAAAGCCGAAAGGAACGTGGCCGGGGATACTTTGTACATGCCTTTTCGACTTGTCGACTAGCCAAATGCTTACTGTTAGCACGGGTTAACATTGTGTTATGTCTATAGACGCTGACCGGCGTGACGTCATTGTGTACAGTCGAGCGCGGAAATGTATACATATTGTATTTTCAAAATGTCATTTAAGCTCTTTTAAGGTTAAATTTACAGATCTTCGTTATTTTCTCAAGGACAAACATTATTCTCTGTCAACAGAGCTTACTGGTGTGACGTCATTATGTACACTCAAGCGCAGAAATGCGTACTTATATCATTTTCATAGTGTGATGCTGGCTTTAATAATCGATTAGGTGTATAACAGTTCGAGATGTTTTTTATGTATGTTCTTCGATGCCTCTGTCAGTTACGAACCGATTTTAATGATTCTTATTGTATATATTGGAGTGTACTTTGAGAGTGGTCCCACATAAATTATATTTAAATTGGTTCAGTAGTTTTTGTTTGCATATTAATTGAGTGCGGAAATATATGTAATATCATAATATGTATTGTTGGCTGGATTCACAGATTATTTCTCAAGAAATAACAAATACGTTAAATATGTTAAAAGAGGTGACCGATGTGACGTCATGACGTACATCTATTGCAGGAATGCATTATTATTTTTTTTATTATTAGATATTTATTTATTTCTCAAATACAATTACATTTTCTTCATACCTCAGTCGAAAGTACATACTTTCGGCATCAATTTTAAGGCAGAAAGTCTACCATTTATGCATTGGTGGGATTACACGCACGATGCCGAAAGTACGTACTTTCGACTGGCTCAAAAGAAAAATAGTTATCATGTACACCGCTCGATGAGACTGCCGCTATTGTCGCCACCCAATAGTCGCGAACAGCTGTCATTAGTGTTTTTACGTATAGTCTTAAAGCTGCTTGCTTGGAATTAATCTGTGTTTTTATGTAATTAATAAGTAATTAATTATTTAATGTACCGAAGGTATGAAAAAAATAGTATACACCACACGGGTAGAAGGTTTGAGCTGCGCGTCATGATGCCCTCGGCTCGTCTCGAGCATCATGACACGCAGTGCAAGAATCTCAAACTTTCTACCCTTGTGGTGTAACTATTATGCATTATTATAAGACAAAGGATTTTCTGCTCAACTTGGAAAACCAGTGCTAGGACATGAGATTATACTATAATGACATTACGAACGGGTTGCAATTTTGGTACTTACTTATTACATATTGCATTTTTACAATGTGATGCCGGCTTTTGTGGTTGAATTCACAGCTTCAGCTTGTTACATTGTAAACATTGTGATATAATATATTGTGTAGATCAGGGATGAGCAACACGCGGCCCGCGGGCCGCTTGCGGCCCGTTAAACATGTTTATGCGGCCCGCCAAGCATTTCTAAAATTGAATTTATTTTATCGACTTTCTCCCATCAATATATTGTTATAAAATTAATTATAATAAAATGGTAGTACATACTAAACCGAAACGGGTTACTCACTTATCGGCGTCTGTGTTTGTTTGCGAACAATTATTTTCAACCATGAAATTAATCAAAAATGACCACTGATCAAGACTGAGTGATGCACGATTAGAATTCCGGCTGATATTGATCAGCTTGTATCGAAAAAACAGTGCCAAACTCATTAAAAGTTTCAAGTAAATTCGCTACTCTGTTCTTTTCTTGTTTGTTTTTATTTTGCATTAAAATTTGTAGGTATATGAAATCTTTACTTTTTTTTAATTTTATATTTTTTATTCTAATGTTTATTATAAATAAAGTTTTGTGAATTATTAATAAGTGTTACTTTATGTATATGCGGCCCGCCAAAAAATTCTAAAATTTAAATTGACCCGTTGATTAAAAAGGTTGCTCACCCCTGGTGTAGATACTGCCCGGTATGACGTCATAGTCTATAGTCAAGCCCGGGAGTCAGAGCAGCGGGACGTCCCGATTTTTTTAATATTATTCACTCTTTTTCAAAAATATTTTCAACGCAATAAGTAACAAAAAAAACTAGCTTTAGATAATTTTTTAATATAACTATTTTCATAACTAAAAATGAAAATGTCGAAATACCTATTCAATTTGTTTTTGGTGTGAAACATCTATTGGCGCACCTTGGCAGTAAAACTACGCCGTGACGGCAAACGGCAAGACGCTCTCTTATACCGTCATGCTCCCTCTACTCCACGGCTCTCGACTCTTATGTGTGTGCGCGCGTATACACTTCGCTGCTTATTTATTTGTTTTACTTCTTATTTCTTTATTGGTTTTTATTAATTAATTAATAATAATAATAATGCGTTTAACGTCCATTTCTCGACTTTATGCAATAGCAGACGCCATTCGCACAATTACTATTTTCCATCTATCACACTTCCCGTTATTTTCTACATTTTTTAAACTTCCACTTAATTAATAGCAATGGGCGAATGAAGGAATTTTGGGACATTATGATAAGGTAGGCAAATTTTGGGCATAGGAGTTTGACAGGTAATCGGCCATGGCCTTGAATAAGGAACCGTCTCGATATTTATCTGGAATTATTGAGGGAAAGCATGGAAAACATCAACAAAATGGCTGGTACAGGAATTACCGTTTGTCGACAAGAGGCAGCATGAAAAATTCCGAAAGTTTTTATTAATTACTGGCGGTCGCGCCCGGTTTCACCGTGCAGAATGAGGAGAGAGACATGAGTACAAACGTTCATCTTAGTTTACTGAGATGAATGTTGTGTCTAAATTTCATGATGATCGGAGTTACCGTTCAAAAGTTTTTGTTGGACGGACACATTTTGAGCTATATTTTGCAATATTTTTCATTGATGCTCCGCTCCTTTTAGTTGTAGCGTGAGATTATATATAGCCTATAGCCTTCGTCGATAAACGGACTATCCAACAAAATATTTTTTTTTCAATTCGAACCAGTAGTTCCTGAGATTAGCGCGTTTAACCAAACAAACAAACTCTTCATCTTTATATTATATTAGTATATAGATAGTCTACTATCAATTTTGATGTTTCACATCTGCCAAGCGTCCCGCGACAGCTTGCATTTAACTTTTAGGGTCGATTTCGGGAATAGTTGTTTTTGAAAAAAAAATTGGTTGTCCGTAAAGTCGGTTTACGGACGATAGTTTTACGTGATAACGTATTCCGTAATACATAACCTAAATTTATATAATAATTATAATAATTCGAATCTATGATATTGCATCTTTCGCTTCAAATTTAGGTAAATTTTATTAAGTAGAATAATAAAACACTATTATTATATAAAAAACAACTATGGCATGTAGGTATCTCTTTTGCGCATGCGCCGATTTTCCCCAAAAAATTTACAAAAATTTCTAGTAAAAATAGATAGAGTAAAAACCGTTTTAAAAACTATATTATTATTATATAAAACATCATTATAAGAGATATATTCTTTTACGCATGTGCCGATGTTCCCCAAAAACAATAGGCCACTTCATATTTGCATATCAAACATCCTCCCAAAATTTGGTTTCAATCCGCTTATCCTTGGTGTCGGAATGATAAGAAATGTCAAAAGTGACGCTAGTTATATTCTGAGTTCAGAATATTTAGTTTTTAAAAAGAATTAAATTTTATATTGGTTTTACGTTTATTATATTTATTGTAAAGTTTTAATACATTATCTTAATTATAAGTTTAATACTAATTTCTAATGGGCAACCATATTCATTGGCTGTTCCTCTTAGAAGCTCTAATTAATAATTAATTATTCTAACTGATTCTTAGCTCATCCGAGTGCATCAAACCACCGGATGGCGTGGGCTTATCTTTATGATAAAGTCATAGCTATTCATATAACAACTCCCTCCTTAAGAAGAAGCTGTCTCAGCTTCTTGTGATGAAATGAGGTCGTTAAGTCTCAATTTCAACGTTTCTATAGAAATTGCTTTTGCCGTTCTTTTTTTATAATAATAATACAAACCAATTGGGATAGTCAAAATAATTATAATTAAATAAACTGGGATAAATGAATATTTATTGACTGTTTCAATAATCGGAACATGATGATTTATTTCTAATTGTTGCAAATTTTTGTAAACATCTACTAAATTGATTTTATTTAAATTGACTTGGTTTGTTATTGTTGAGTTTGGAAAAATTAAATTTGGCAGTATTATTTCGTTCTTTATTTTATTCGTATTAGAATTAATAAATGTTAATCCTTTTATTGTAAGGAAGCAATTCTTTGGTAGCTCCAGTAAAGATGGATATTTTATAAAATTATTATTTTTGCAATTACTATCGATTGGGAGTGTTTCAGAAGGAATGATTAAGTAATGCATTTGGTCAATTTGTTCAATTTTGCTTATAGCTAAATTATTATTATTCTTAACTAAATGGCAGGTGATCTTTTGTTTGTTGATCAGCTGACTGATGCAATCTTCTTTGATAGCTTCTTGTAATTTTCGGCTGCATATATAGGTTGGTCCAAAACGCTGGCATGCGTCGTCGCTGTACCATGTGTTTTGTCCATGAATTAGTACATAAGGTTTTGGGTAGTGGATCATGGTATTATTCTTACTAGGAATAGGGACCAGGTAATAATATTTATACGTATTCACTTTTACAATAGGTATATCCAAAATAAAATTGATTGTAGTATCTTGAATGTACACATGTACTTTGATTATTTCATAGTATCTTAATAAATCGTCACTCGAAAATGGTAACTGATCTGGACCGTATACTTTAATAAGATTTACCAAGAGATCGTATAATTGTTGTGGTTGAACGACAGAGGTATGTAGTGTACCTTGTCTTGAAAAGCTTAGTGCTGTTTCTATATCAGTTAACAAGTTGTGAATATACATTAATTGATTGTTAATAAATTCTAATAGCATTTGTTTCTTATGGGCATCTGCTCTTTGAATTAAGAGATTGATTTGTGTTTCCAACAGAATTTGGTTATGGGTTATGTTTTCTAAAGCATCTTTAAAATTATTCATTAACTTTGTGTTAAGCGAAGTTGCAGTGAGAGTTTGTGTTTTTAAATTGTTATGATTTTGTTCTAAGATATTTATTAGTTTGTCATATCGTTCTGCATCTGTATAATCTAAGTTTCCAGATATAAATTTTATTGCACTGCCCAACATATTAACTAAACCTCTTTTTGTTCTGTTTTTCTTATCGTAGATTAGTAAAACATTATTATATTTTTGGTAATTTTTTGACAATAGTAGATAACAGTAATCTAAATCGTGATTGAGATCGTGTTGGTATGATTCGTGAACTTGTGGGTTGTCTAGTAGAAATGTTTTAATGTCGGGTTGTATTGTGTTGTTCAATAAATTTTCGACAGTCAAAAGTACATCATAGATAGGTTTTATGTCTAGGTAATGGATTGTGTGGTGATTGGAATACTGTATCCTAGCGTTTCCTAACAGGAAAGGTAATAGTCCTGGATTGTCGCTTAAGTCAGTTATTTTTATTTCACTCACTTCACTCAGTTGTCCCGTCGTTAGGTGGGTCACGACTAGTAGAAGCCTGAAACCGAAGTGGTCTCTTAATTTGTTGTTTATGGTACCGTCCAGTTTCGGTTTGAACTTTATTGTTTTCATCACTGGTTATTACTTTAGGGGTTGTTGTTTTGGGATCGTGTTTGGATCTGGTTTGTAATTTTACATACGCATTTGTGTCAGGGTTAAATACTGGTGGATTTTTCCTATTGGTGTTGAGTTTATTTATTGTGTTTTCTTTTTGTTGTGTGAGTTGTTCGTGTACATGTTTATACAAATCTTTTATTGTCTGTCTGTGATTTTCTGTATAGTTGTTGTAGTATCTACGGGAAAAATCTATTTCTAATGAGTCTTTCCTGTCAATATGACCAAAAACTAGTTCTTTAGGTGTGAATTTAGTTGCTGAATGAATTGAATTGTTGTAAGCAAGGATAGCATAAGCCATTTGGTTTTCTGTGGTTAAAATTTTCTTTTCCAAATTAATTATTCTGAGATGTTCGACAAGTGTCGAATGTAGGCGTTCAATTAAACCATTACTTTGTGGGTGTAGAGCAGTAGTATGGTGTATGTTAATACTGTGTGTTCTACAATATTCTTTAAATAATGAGTTCGTAAACGTAGCTTCATTATCGGAAATTATTGTATTTGGAATTGGAAATAAAGAAAAATGTTGAGTTAGTTTATCTATTATCGAAACTGTAGTAGTGCTAGATACAAAATAGGCTGAGGCGAATTTTGAGAAAGCATCTACAATTGTTAAAAATTTATCCTTACGATATGAAAATAAATCTATGTGTATAATTTCAAATGGTCTCGTTGTTGTAGGTGTTATTTCTAAAGGGGGATTTATGGGTTTTCTGTCATATTTGCATCTTTGGCATATTACGCAATTATTTATAAATCTAGTGATATGGTCTAGCATTTTTGTCCAATAATAAATTTTGCAAAGACGTAAACGCGTTTCGGTTATTCCACGATGGTTAGTTTTGGATATATGATATATCGATATTAGACTTTCTTGTTCATCGGTATCATAGACATCCTGTAAAAAGGTGTTGGTTTGTTTTAAACGATAAGAAGTATTTTTAAAAGTGTTCTGTATTAATGTCATGAAACGTGAGTATTGTGCTTGTGGTGCAGAATTGAAATAGATTCCATACGTGCTGTTCGGGTCTATGTATTCTTTGAATAGCGTTATCAAATCGTTTTCAAAGTCTTCATCTGATATGTCAGCTGTTATTCTAATCTTTTTATTATTAAAGAGATGTTCTACTTTAGGTTTATTCAATTTGGGGTTAACAAAATTTATAATAATTTGTTTTGCAAAATAATTTAATGCTCTTTCGCCTATAGGTATTTCTAAAATTAAATCTTCATTAGCGTTTGAATGAACTGTTTCGTTGGGATCAGGATTATTATTTTCAGAATCTGGATTGGGAATAATTTCTGTTTGTTTGGCAATTATATCATCTAAATCGTTTAGAATTTCACTAAGTTCTTCTTGTGACAAATTCGAATCTCCAGGGTTTGGTATTAGAGAAAGTGTATCAATAACTAAGTCGTCTGTTTCTTTAGTGTGTATTTCTATTCGTGAGAGTGCGTCTGCATTGCAATTCATTTTGCCTTTCTTATAAACAATTTCATAATCATATTCCAACAATTTAAGTCTCCATCGGATTAATTTAGAATTCGGATCTTTTAAATTAAACAAGTACTGTAAAGGTTTGTGATCTGTTACTAGCGTAAACTTTCGTCCAAAGACGTAAGGTCTAAATTTGTTAACTGACCACACGATTGCAAGCAATTCTTTTTCTACAGTGGAATAATTTTGTTCGTGAGAATTTAAAGTACGTGAAATATATGAAATTGGTTTATCGGATCCTATGGGTCCTTGTGACAGAACTGCGCCTATAGCAAAGTTCGAGGCGTCCGTAGTAATGAGAAAGGGTTTTGAGAAATCAGGATATTGTAAAAGCGGTTCATTCGTTAACAATGTTTTACAGTTTTCAAAGCAATTTACAAATTCAGTTGTATGTATAATTTTTGAATCTTTTTTAAGACATGAAGTTAAAGGTTTTGTAATTTTAGCAAAATCTTTGATGAATTTCCTGTAGTAACCTATTAATCCTAGGAAAGATTTTATTTCCTTTTGACATCTAGGGATGGGAAATTTTAAGATCGCTTCGATTTTATCCGGATTTGGTTTTATTCCAGCAGGTGTTATAATGTGTCCTAAAAATGCGACTTCTTTTGTGAGAAATTCTGATTTATCTAGTTGGATTTTAAGGTTTGCTTCGTTTAAGCGTTGGAATACTTTTTGTAAATCTGACAAATGTTCGTCTAGTGAAGCAGAAAAGATAATTATGTCGTCCATATAAACTAGGCAACAAGAATTTTGAAGTCCTCGTAAGACGTTGTCCATTACACGCTGAAATGAACTCGGACCATTTTTAAGTCCAAAAGGGAGTCTAGTGTATTCATAATGACCATGCTCTGTTGAAAAAGCTGTTTTCGGAATGTCGGTTTCTGAGACTTCGATTTGATGGAAACCTTGTGTTAAGTCTAAAGTCGTAAAGTATGTACAGCGTCCTAGTCGATCTAATATATCGTCTATGTTTGGAAGCGGATACTTATCGTCAATAGTCTTATCATTTAATTTTCTAAAATCGATAACCATTCGCCATTTTGGACGGCCTGAAGCATCAAGCTTCTTTGGAACAATCCAAATTGGTGATGACCATGGGGAATAAGACGGTCGTATAATACCTTGGTCAAGTAAATTTTGAATTTGTTTTTGTACTTCAGCTTTGTGCACGTAAGGATAACGATACGATTTCGTGAAAATGGGAATTTCATCTTTTGTTTTTATTTCGTGTTTTATCTGATTGGTAAAAGTAAGGTCTTGGCCTTCTTTATGAAAAATATTAAAATATTTAGTACAAAGATCTATGATTTTATCTTTTTCTTCAGGATTCAAATGATTTGTTCTGAGTAAATTTTGTGTTTCTAATCTTTTGTTTTTATAAGACATATGATTTATGTGATAGGTTTCGAAAAGTTCGTTTGAAAATGGATGTGCTGAAATGGGTTTTAATAATTTTAAAATTCTAGGTTTATCTGTGTTATTCGTAAGTTCTACTGTAGCGAATCCGTTTTCTGATCTAGTTATGGAATTGGGTAGATTAATAACGGGGTATTTTTGTTCATCTATCAAAATATCGCCATTTTGTATGTTGACGGGTATTTTCACTTTCTTGCTTGTAAAAGCAGGGATCGTGGTTTGAAAGTTTATGTCATGTCCTGTCTTTAAATAGCAAAGTGGAATTTCGTTAGTGCCATTAATCAATAGGTTATTTTTCAAATCAATTATTAAATTTAGAAGTCTAATGTTATCTAAACCAAGCAGAGCGTCATATATAGGGTGGAAATCCAATATATGAAAATCAAGTTTTAGGTTTGATTTGAACTCTGAAAATGCAGGTATTGTTATTTTACCTTGTGTTGTAGTAGTTCCATTTATACCGGTTACTAATGTTGTATGCGGTGTGATAAGATTTTTAAAATAATTTTGTGTTACTTTATTTTTTATAAATGAACGAGTTGAACCTGTGTCTATAAGAATTTTCATTTTCGGATTTGCAATTTGTATATATCCTAGTTCGTTGTCATGTGTTAGGAATGTATTTATTGGTGTATTTATGTGTCGTTGTTTTTGTTCAGGATTTCGTCTAAAAAATCACTGTCGTTTGACTCGTTAAAATCCGGGTTGGTATCATCATAACACAAATTTTCATTATAGGTTCCGTTATATAGTGTAGGTGTATCATTGATAGGTAAGTTGGGATACGGTTCTTCGTTTGTTGGTGTTAGATCGCATGTTTCAGCATTGAACAATTCTTGTGATACAAATTTTGGTGGTTCATTTGATCTGGTCTGATAAGGTTGATTATAGCGGAAGTTTTGATTTGGAATAAAATTCTTTCTTTGAGGGATTGTTGATGTAGTACTCATAGGTGTTGGTTTTTCTAGCACTCTGTTTTGTTGTGGTCTAAAGACATTTTGATTTTGAGTACCGAAAACTTGTCTATTAGTGGGATATTTTTGGTTTATTGGTCTCTGATTGATATTTGTTATTGGTTGAGACGGAAATGTTTGTCTTTGTGTTGGATTATGAGATGCGGAGTGTGTTGGTGTGTTCGAATCGTTATAATTCGTTCTAGGTGAATAATTAGTGTTTTGTTGTTTACGTTGTTGAATGTTTTGTTGTGTTGGATAATGTCCAATGTTTTGACTTTGTGTAAATATAATGTTTTTAGCTTCTGCAAGAGTAGTTGGCTTTTGATTACGCAGATAATTCGCCATTGGTTCTTGGATATATTTTAATAAGGTAGCTAAAGCTAAATTTGTATATTCAGCAATAAGAAGTTCTCTTTCAGTTTTTACATTGTGGTGTAAAGTAATGTATTGAGTTAGGATTTCTAAATGCGATTCTATTTGTTCAAGGAATTGTAAATATGTTTGTCCTTGTCTATGTCTAATATTAAGAAGTTGAAATACTAGATCGGTTTTGTCTCTTTTATCTCCAAAATTTAGAATTAGTGTTTCTTTAAGGTCTACCCAGTTGGATACAGGGTTTATATTTAGGCATCTGGCTGCTTTACCAGTCACACGTGATATTATTCCATGAAATATAATTTAATTTTGAAAATTTAAGACGTTTGTGGTATCGCCATAAGTTGCTAATAATTTTTCTGATAAATTTAGAAATCGGTGTAATTGAATGACGTTGTCGCCAGTGAATTCAGGAATTATTTTTAGTAAATTTAAATCAAAATTTGGAGGTGCCATTGTATTTTGAATTCTAGTTGGATTCTCTAAGCTATCTAAATTTCCTAGTACTTCGATGAGATCACTTAAATTTATATTGCTGTTGTTTGACATTCGCTTATTAGGCTACAATCAATTTGATTTTTTACAAATTTTTGTTACAACAAAAAAAAATTAAATTGGGATTCAAATATTTCACAATATTGTTAGTAAGAGAAAATATTAGTATAAGACGGAATAAATGACTTACATTGTTCGTAGTAGCATTGTTGATGTTGAATTTTGTTGTATGGGATTCTTCTTTACTTGGCTACGTTGTGAAGGGCTTACCGGCCTTCGGAGCAAAGGGCTCAAAATTGTGTATAGTTGATTTCACTTAATTTTAGTTAGATAATTATTCACTTGTTAATTATTTATTTTACTTTTAATTTCTTAAAATAGGGTGTTGATTTTCACTCACTCTTCCCTTTTTAAGTTACGACGTTAGTTTTATTTTATTAATTTTCTTATTATATTTTATTTGTTTCACTTCACTGAACGTTGGTTCGTATTTTAATATAGAGTTAAATGATTTTCGCTCACTCTCCCCTTTTTTTAAAAAAATGCCGACTGCGCCAGTTATATTCTGAGTTCAGAATATTTAGTTTTTAAAAAGAATTAAATTTTATATTGGTTTTACGTTTATTATATTTATTGTAAAGTTTTAATACATTATCTTAATTATAAGTTTAATACTAATTTCTAATGGGCAACCATATTCATTGGCTGTTCCTCTTAGAAGCTCTAATTAATAATTAATTATTCTAACTGATTCTTAGCTCATCCGAGTGCATCAAACCACCGGATGGCGTGGGCTTATCTTTATGATAAAGTCATAGCTATTCATATAACACGCTTGCAACTGCCAAAGTATTATGTTCTAATAATAATTAGTTATTCCAATAGTTAACTTAGAAGGCGTTGCATTTCACAAAATACTAATGTCAAAAAATTGAATTAAACATTAGAAATGCAGCCGTTTTCATGTTAAGACAAGACATACGTTATTTTCTAATTTCCATGTACGGCAAACAAAGACGACCGACCGCGTCGCGTCATGCATTAGACAACATTGCATTTATACAGCTATTTTTCCATATAAATTTGTATAAAAAAACTGTTTAGGCAAATTCTGTTATACGAAATCTATGTAAAATGTTCTCCTCTTTCGTTTAAGACTGGTTTCAAACCGATCTGATTTAAATTGAACGAGAAATTAGCAAAAAGCACGCACAGGGTCAGGCGGAACGTTACGCGTTACGAACGTTAGGAACGTTACGTTACACTTTTTCGTGCATGCAGTCGGTGTTTTATCAATTTATAAGATTGGTGATTCATCAATTTATAAGACGTTATCACGTCAAAAACTTAGTGTGAAAGGTACTTTAGTTGAAGCGAAATGTGACACGGTATAAGGACATACGACTGTAAAAACTTGGCTTGTATACAATATACATATATATTTCGTAATTGGAACTCCCTGTGAAAATGAGAGGATTTTACAACGTATCCAGAATTCAAACGGGAACGAGGGGATTATGCACAGGGATGTTTGAGAGAATTGTGTTTGTAGGTCAGATTTGTCTGTCTGTCTTTAATGGCCGGTTTCGCCAATTACTCGTAACCGATTACATCGTAACCAAAAAGAGGTTCTGTTTATTAATACGGCTTTTATAATATACCAGCGGCCCGGTTCGGCTTCGCTCGAATTTGTAAATTGCCACCGTTTTTTCGTCGACTTGCGTTGCTAAATTGATATCAAGAAAAGCGTTTAACATTAAAATTGACATAGTGAGCGATCCTTAAAAGATGGACATATGCCATCGCGGACTTTTCTGTAGACCTATAAAAGAGGAACAATTCCATCATACGACATTTTTTTATATCTCAAAGGGATTAGGCAGCGTTTTTGATGAAATCTCCCAGTAGGTTGATTTTTTCCGACATCTTCAACAATCGTCATGTTACAACCAATTTACACAAAACATTCATGAATTAACCTTAAAATAAATAAAATTATCGACCAATTTTTCAGACAAATATATTAACAAAAAAATATTATTTTTTCAATATTTCAATATTAAAAAATCTTTCACGAATTTCATTTAAAATAAATAGAAACTAAATATTTATTACTTTTTTTGGCGCGATTAGCGTAAGCTAAAGCGCCTTATATGTACTCGCTTTGTCTGTGAATCTGTGAGTCACGATTTTTGTATCCAGCGTACAGCCCAAACGCCTTAACCGATTTTAAAAAACTTTTTTTTGTTCGATTCGTCTCCGGGTAACTTAAATCCTAACGTCGCCCGATTTTTGAATTTTGACCCCAGAGAGGAGCAATAAAGAAAAAACGAAGTTTTTTGCTTATAACTCACTCAATTTAAATCAGATCGGTTCGAAACCTGTCTTAAACGAAAGAGGAGAAAATTTTACATAAATTTCGTACAACAGAATTTGCCAAAACAGGTTTTTTATACAAATTTATTTAGAAATAAATTCAATTTGATATAATCGATGGCAAGCATCTTTCGGTTATCTCTCTCTGTTGCACGGTTTAATATGGTAATATAAAGATTACGTTTGTTCTGTCTTAAAATAAAACGATTGCATTTGTTCAAAAACGGATGGCATTTCAAATATTTGTGAAATGCAACGCCTTCTGAGTTAACAATTTGAATAACTAATTATTAGAACATAATACTTTGACAGATGCAAACGTCATTTTTGACATTTCTTACCATTCCGACACCACGGATGAGCGGATTGAAACCAAATTTTGGGAGGATGTTTGATATGCAAATATGAAGTGGCCTATTGTTTTTTGGGAACATCGGCGCATGCGTAAAAAAGTATATCTTTTATAATGTTGTTTTATATAATAATAATATAGTTTTTAAAAAGACTTATTATTTTATCTATTTTTACATGAAAGTTTTGTAAATTTTTTGGGGAAAATCGGCGCATGCGCAAAAGAGTTATGGACTATGACGTTGTTTCTTATATAATAATGCTTTACATTTCATAACGGTTGATTATTCTATCTGTTTTACAAGAAATTTTTGTATTTTATTTCAGGAAAAATCGGCGCATGCGCATCAGAGATATATGTTATTACAAGAAAAATAAAATAATAAAAAGAAAGTTTTTATTGAAATGTACCAAAATGGAAATATAATTATTTTAATAATTTAGGGTAATAATTATAAAAAAGTTGGTTGTGACTAATTATTAATAAATTATTAAAATGATTTTTTCCTTTCTGTGTTTCAATATTTTCAACTGTAATTTTTTTCGTAGATTAAGTTAATTAAATTATATTATTAAGCTCAAAGTGTCGTTAAAAATATACAACAATTTTCAAACATAACGCCGGGGTATATTTTATAGAATTTCGCGCCTTGTAATTCTTGAATTACTTGTGTCTTCAGACAATATTTTATATTTTTAGATCCAAATCCGGATCGAAACATTGTATTATTTATATTTTTTTGTCAATATATTTGTCTGAAAAATCGGTCGATAATTTTATTTATTCAAGAGATCTAATCAGACGTTAATCAAAGATTGATTAACCTTAAAATGTTTTCTGTGCAATCGAAAACAGCATTTCAGCACGAACCATCAATAAAACGTCAAAAGATTATGCAAGCTTTGCTTACCTAGCCTTCCATTACAGCAGCTAATTCCAACTCAAAAACAGAGAGAGAGAGAAATTGTAGAATATCCATGTTCGACAGTTTATATTAACGTCAAAAAATAAAAACGACACTTCAACACACACCAATCACAAGTCACACAATGAAATGTAATTAGTTATTTATAGACGCTCGATAACTAAGATCATTAGTATCTAAATTAAAGTTAAACATACACAATTTAACACTATTAATAAATTAGTTTTAACAAGACAAAATTGCATATTCAAGAGACGCGAAGCCGAAAACTGACAACTGTTCACTATTTTACGTACAAGATATGCGCATACGAAGGACTATCGTGTATAGAATAAGCCTAGGAGATGTACAGGATTTATTTCTTATTTATACCGCACTGGTACACGAAAATCTACTGTCGGGTTTAAGAACAAACTGTGACAGAACCAATCATTTGATTATTTTGACCTTATTGAATGTCAAATGACTTTTCTTATGTAACAATTCTAATTATTACACGTAAAACTGTATTCTTTCTCTCTGTATGCTCTGTTTTAAATAATTTTGTGTAGGTAATAAACTTTGATAGGTATTTCTTTTTCTTCTATAGTACTAATATTATAAAGAAGTAAAGTTTGGATGTAAGACGTAATCGTTAAAACTACTTTTCCGATTTCAAAAATGTTTTGACCAATATTTAGAATGAACCTTCAGGATGAACATAGGCTATATATTATCACGTTTTTCGTGGAGACCAATTTTGCAACGCAAGTCGACGAAAAAACGAAGGCAATCTACAAATTCGGGCGAAGCCGGACCGGGCCGCTAGTATATTATAAATTGCTAAACAACATTGAAATGAAAACAAAATAGTTGGCAAAACCAAAAGTGCACATCCCGCAAGTTTTCCACTGTATGATAAAAAAATAACAATTAAAAAATATTTTTAATAAATTTAAAAAGATTTAAAAATTTAAAGAAATAAATAATTAAAAATTGAAAAAATGTTTTTTTTTAAGTTTGCAAAAATAAAAAAAATTAAGAACTATACATAATATAATATATAATTAATATCAAGTGGAATAAAATAAAACAAAATAAAAAGAAAAAAAAAAGAAAAAAGTCAATGATACCGTAAGGAATCGAACCCAGGACCTTGCCCTTGGGAATCCAACGGCATAACCATTACGCCACGGCTGCCTAATACGTGTAGTGGTGTTATCACGGTATACAAGTGTAGCACTTGTTTTATGGATTACACTATATTTTCACAGCAATTATTATATTGTTTTTAAACTATATTAGCTGTCAAAAATAATAAAAAATAAAACTGTTTATAAAAATTAAACTACTGAACACATTTTAGTGAATTTAAATAGGGTTCTGGTCTGATAGTAAACAAAGTGAATAAAATATAACCCAAGGCAATCCGACCAAAATTGCGATCTGTAGAGTCGTGACGTACGTACGTACATACGTACGTACATACGTACAGACCAACCGACAACTGCTGTTTGTGATTTTCAATTACAATTTTAATAGTATTTATGAACTCAAATTGATTTATAAATGGTTCTATTTTTAGATTAGAATCTCCTCTTTTCAAAAAGCTTCAATTTAAATGGATTTCGTGTGAAATTAACTTAAATATAACTTCTTATATGAACGAAAGTCAGCTCTGACGCACAAAGCGATAATAAAGCACATACCGCTAGTTTAGCGGTATGTGCAATTCAAATAAAATTAAAATGTGGCTAATAGATATCGTACCATAATGAACGTTTAACATTTGTTTTATTTTAGTAATTGATTTGTTGTACCGTAACTAGGTTAAACAATTAATTATATTTCTAGTCTATATTTGACATATCTAATTATTAACGAGTGAACGATCACGGCTATAAGTTGTATTTGGATGGCGACAGGTATACAAAATGCACCCCTCCACATGTATAATAAGTCTGAACTATTTGCGCTATAGGATCTTTTCCTTGTCTAAGATATGATCTGAGTTACCTTTGTTTCGTAACGTTTAATAGATTTTTCCCAGTTCACTGCCACTGAGGCAAAAAATAGTTTTGATAAGGTACAAAAAATTATCAAAAATAATAATAATAATGCGTTTAACGTCCATTTCTCGACTTTATGTCATAACAGACGCCACTCGCACCATTACTATTTTCCATCTATCACACTTCCCGTTATTTTCTACATTTTTTAAACTTCCACTTAATTAATAGCAATGGACGAATGAAGGAATTTTAGGACATAAAATAAGGTAGGCAATTTTTGAGCAAGGAGACTGACAGGTAATCGGACAAGGCCTTGAATAAGGAACCATCACTCTTATATATATATTTATATCTGGAATTATTGAGGGAAACCATGGAAAACCTCAACAAGATGACCGGTACAGGAATTACCGTTTCTCGGCGAGAGGCAATAGAAAAAAGTCCCAGCCACATCTGCCCCCGCCGGGATTCGAGCCCGCTACCTCTCGAATGCGAGTCTACTGCTCTCGCGACTACGCTACAACGCTCGGTGAAATTATCAACCACCGTCATTTCGCTTTGTGGCCACACATGTATGTATCTATAGGTGTAGCTACTACCTATCAGATTCCGTGACGACAGTTCAGACCACGTAGAAAACTTTATACGCAGTCAGTCTTCTCTCCGACTGTCCTACCAAACCTTCTTCGACCCAGTGACGTTCGTGAAGTTGAATCTAGACCAGAAGGGTCTCAACTAGATTTGGGTAGTTTCGGACATGTATACTTCCAGGAACTGTGTCCTCTGTCGGATTCTTTAGAACACATAATAATAATAATTTATTTAGAGAAAAGCCGCAAAGCATTAAACTCTCTCTAGGATTAATTAAAAATAAAATTATACCTGTAAAGACGATAAAAATAATATATAAAATTGGCCTTAGTTGCTGATTCGCTTATTTTGTTTTTTAAAATTAAAAAAAAAAAATATATAAAATACCTACAAATACCTACAAAACATTTACTATTACGATACATTTTAAAATTTACTAATAAAAATATGTTTTAAAATTTCGTTACAAAAATATATTTTAAAGTTTTCTAATAAAAAATAAATATATGGGTATCTACTAAAAATATTTCTCTAAGAGAATATTCTTCACCTTTGTATTAAATGTAGATGAATTATAATCTTAATATGTCTATACTCCGGTACAGCGGGTTGGCACTCAAAGCTTTTAGATAGGACCCTTATTCGACACCCCATTATGAAGTATCACCATCTGAATTGAGTTGGATAAAAATAATAATATTAACGTCCGTTTCTCGGCTTTATGTCATAACAGACGTCATTCGCACCATTACTATTTTCCATCTATCACACTTCCCGTTATTTTCTACATTTTTTAAACTTCCATTTAATTAACAGAAAGGGGCGAATGAAGGAATTTTAGGACATACTGCCCTTTGAAAAAAATTCTGACATACATCAGCATAATACTAGAGGTAAGGACAGCATACACAGTGAAAAGCACAAACTTAGTCTATTTAAAAAAAGTCCGAAGTATGTTTGCGGTATTATTTATAATAAAATACCTATTTTAATTAATTAAAAATAAATTAAATGTTTTTTATTATTAAAATGTTTTTATAGTGTTTATGAATTTTTATCCTCTAAATTTTAATGTGTATCTGATTGTATTTTAAATGTTTTATTTTGTGTTTAGTGACAATATCAAATAGATTTTTTTTTGTAAATTCTCGACTGACTAAATAAATATCAATATCAATCAATTAAGATAAGGTAGGTACATTTTGAGCATAGAAGTTTGACAGGTAATCGGCTTTGAATAAGGAATCATCTCGATATTTGTCTGGAATTATTGAGGGAAACCATGGATGGCCGGTACAGGAATTGCCGGTTTTCGACGAGAGGCAGCAGGAAAAAGTCCCAGCCACATCTGCCTCCGCCGGTATTCGAGCCCGCTACCTCTCGAATGCGAGTCTAGTGCTCGGTGCAAAATAAAAATGAAACAAAAGAAAAACCTTTTATTTTATTTCATTTGCACTCGTGAGACATACATTTCCATTCCCACCTAATGTACTGCACTGTATTGGTGTCAAGTTTTCAGCAAGCGTATATAAAGTCGGGGGGGGGGGGGTGTAGTGCCCGCAGTGTTCCCTATACGCACAAGCACATAGTGCTAGCCCGAGCGCCGCCTGGTAGGGCTGGAAGCGGGAGTCGGAGGCGCTCCGCCACGTTCCTGCGGTGTGCGCATCGATAATAGAGGCATTGTGCAACTACGACCATGCGACACTGATACCGTTGACAATAGGCGCCGAAATAAACACGGGAAATTGAAAACAGTACACCTGAAACATTCCAATAAACACACAAAACACCCACTTAGATATGTAGGTACTATCTACTTTAACGCTATTGAAACCGTCACGAAATTTTCTTTCATAACTGCATTGCGGGTGCTGGAAATGTTGAAGTAAAACTTCTTTTTGTACGCTGGGGTAAAGTCGATTCATGCACGTATAACGTATACTATAAAAATCGGCCGTGCAGCATTGTGAAATACCTCGTAATTGGTTCGGTTTAGGGTTCCATACCTCAAAAGGAAAAAAAGGAACCCTTATAGGATCACTTCGTTGTCCGTCTGTCTGTCAAAACCTCTTTTCTCAGGAACGCGTGGAGGTATCAAGTTGAAATTAATATCAAATACTCAGGTATGCAATCCCTTGAAGATGTGAAAAAATCAAACTTCTAAGTCAACACAATCAAAAGATACGGCCGTTTATGTCGCATATTTTTACACTCGCAAGGGAATCAAAACCTATAGGGTACTTCGCGTTGACGCAGAATCGTGAAATTTGGCACGAAGCAATGTCTTACAGCACAAATGAAGGGAAAAATCCGAAAACCTTAAATTTGCAGTTGCATTACAAAAAAAATTATGTTTTTTAAACCGCAACAACATGCTACCGGTGCGTTTATACAGCACAATATGAGAACTCTCGCATACAACACGGTACGACAACGTGGCTTTCAGATATAGCCACGAAATACAATATAGGTACACTTCAGTTAGTCCAATTGAACTCATTGCACGTACATAGTAACAGTTCTAATACAAAACAAGCGCCCGCTACCAATGCGTTTACACAGCACTACCTATATGAGAACTCTCGCATACAACACTGTACGACATTTAGGCTATCAGATATAGCCGCGAAGTACAATACACTTCAGTTAGTCCATCTGAACTCATTGCAATTACACGCTTACTTGGTAAACTGACCGCGACATTTGTCGATGTACGGGGACAACAGTTTTCCAACGGCTAAAAAATCTTCAAGACTCGATTCCCGTGATGGACGAACTATTTACATACCTACAAGTTTGTAGGGCACCCTCGGTGCGCGAGTCCTACTCGCGTTTGGCCTGTTTGTTTTTCTTCCAGATTTATTTTGTGGTAGGTACAGGTGTGCTAATATGTATTATTAATGCCTTAGTTAATATTATTTTATTATCTCAGTTAATTAACAGCATCAAGTTGCAAATGCTACAGGTGCGTTGTTTATCTTCGCCATATGTATGTAAATTATGATGAATGATGATACGGGTACAGTATGTACACGTGCTGTATTTATATATATGTTTTGTTTATACTTTATGTGTATTATTCGAGCTGAAACTTTTACTAATTATGCAGTAATTAATTTGTCTTTGCTTCAGTACTTTAAGCTCCGTACTGCTAAGTGCTAGATCAGACCCGTCTTTAATTATTCTAGACCAGGGGTGGCGAACATATGGCACGCGTGCACCAGGTGGCACGCGACAGATTATTATGAGCACGGCATGAATTGAGGAGCAAAATCGAAATAATTAAAAATGTGCTAAATGACTATCATCTAAAAAGTTTCATGGCGCTCAGTGTATTACCGAAATTATTCTTTTCATCTATGTTTCATTCATTTTTTTTGACAACTAAATTTCTTTGGCTGCTTGTCGGCACGTCATGGCTACATTCAAAAAATTTTGAAAAAAATTGACACGCAAATATACAAAGGTTCGCCACTCCTGTTCTAGACGAAACAAAAGCACTGTTCTCCTAAGATTAATTATTAAGCCAATGGATGAAAGTTGAAATTCAGTTAAAGTATAATTTTACTAGTCAGTGTGATGTCATAAGAAAAAACTGAAGAATCTTTACACAGTTAACGTGAATTTTTGACGAAATCTCTTCAAACTAAGAGTTTGCCAAAAATAAAAAAAAATGGTCGTGTCCAATAATTCACAAGAGATACAGGCGTTTGCTTATGCAATGCGACGGCTCAGCCTATACGAGGCAGAAACAGGAAACGTGGGATGAATTGAAAACCAAACTTTTCTTGGTTCTTAAATGTTCAATAAAAAAAATCTGATTTTCATCATTATGAAACGAGAAATAAAAATTCGTTAACATTACCACTACATAAATTAGCCACCGTAAAAAAAAATTTACATATGTTTATTAAATAAATACCTTATTTCAAAATTTTAAATATCAAAAATAAAAAAAAAGTTGAAATCATTTTTAACTGCAAACTGTTTTTATAACATTGATGAATTTTTTAAATAACAATTTTTAAAAAATATTCTAAAATACTTGGAATGGTTATATTTTTTATGTTTTGACGTCACATGTACAAACTATACTATTATGTGCTAAATAAAATCTATCTAACTATGTCTATTTTGATATGTGGGACGACCCTAGTCTGTATCAGCTTTAATATACCAACATATTTTGTTTTTCCATAATTTATTTTGACAGTAAACAAGTTATCTTATTTTTTTGCGGTCGTTGGAAAAAAAATGTATTGGAAGAAAGATGTGATACGGAGAAAATAATAATACGTATAATTTAACAAACTAGATGGAAAATTTTTAATCCCGCATGTATAGTAAGGACTAACGTAAAAACTTTTTTGATTAAGAGTGCTGTGAGGCACGTAAAACAGAAATAAAACTGTCGTTTTACAAAGGACATTACATCCCACTTTTCATTTTATATTTTGTGTTGGTACAGGTGTTGTTCAGGGATTTCCAAAATGTCTAAATTGCTTATTTACATTGGAAAACAATCAAAAGGCGAACGGTTAGTTAATTTAACCAGTTTGTTGAGTCAACGCCCATCACTACTAACATATTAAATTAAAACTAGAGTGACCTGTGCGAATTATTCGCACTAAATAAGTATAATAATTATCACTTTACAAAATTATTTTTTAAATATGATTGCAGGTATTCAATTCGTTTCTAATTTTGCACACTGCTTATAACGTTCTTCTTTTTGTTGTAAAAGAAATATTTTACTAAAATTGTCATATAGAGGCGCAAGTAGCAAAAGCGTTGTTCAGCGTTGCCCGTCAGATGGCAGTATGCCGTATTTACAATATGAAGGTCAGATGACAGATCGAAGTGTTAACGTTGCGCCGTCAGATAGCAATAGTAAATTTTTTAGTTGTCGATGTCAGTAGAGCAAGCAATTATCTGTAAAATGATATATAATTTATGTGGAGAAATTGTGTGGTTTTTTCTAAAAAGGGAGGCAAACATCTTAAACCTTTGCGTATTAATATATATGATAAAGCTTTCAGAAACACGGATATTCTAACATTTCATGAAGCGAACATACTGATGTTCGGGAAGTCATACATGAAATAATTATTCACATGGGTCTATTAGTATGGATTATGTTTAAATATTAATTCGTGTTTATATTCGGACGTACTTCCTGATTTTAATCTCTTATACCACTTGTTATAGGCCCCACTCACGATCACACTTCATGCAACAGTTCAGTGTTCAAACTTATAGTTCAGTGAAGCATGATAGTGTGTGGGACAAATAAACACTGAAACCAACACTGAAGTCAAGCATGAACTCATCAAATGCATCTTGATTTTTGAACGACTTCAGTGTTCAGTGTTCAAGTAAACTGTTGTGTGTGTGGGTGTTTTTCAGTTCAGTTTTTGGAGTTCTGTGTTTTGTACAACCAGAAGCCAAAAATCTCAATGTTGCTGCCTTTCTTGTGCAGAAATAGATTTTCACATATTTGTGTCCTGGTTCTTAATAAATAGGGTAACTAATTCCAGTAAATAATTGTAAGTTAATTCATTCATTCGTAAATAATTATTGCAATCAAGCGGCTCAAGATGTAATTCATTAATCAAATAAACATGACTTCTTGAATCACGCATTTCTAACCAATTTTTCACCCATATTCTTCTTTTTTTTTCTTATTTCTCTGTTTTAAATACAATCCCATAGCTCTGAACAGCCAATCCTCACCATTTAAATTACTCATTTAGTTCTTATTAATGAACTATACTCTATAGTATAATATTATAGTGTGTATATAATATAATATATCTTATGTATCTATACTCGACGAGTGTATGCCAACAACTGAACCAAACTGAACACAAAAAATTTAAAAAACTGAGCAGTTTGCATGAACTGTGTGTGGTGCCAGTCAGTCTTTCGATTAATCTGTCCAACTTCACTGAACACTGAACTGTGGCATGAAGTTTGATCGTGAGTGGGGCCTATTAGAGCGCATTCGCATTGCTTATAAATGCTCCAGCTGTGAAAGATGTTAATCCGGATTATTATCTTTTCTGCGAACGTATGTTGCGCTTCGCATGATGCTATTATGATTCATAATTCTCCTATTATGTTTTTATTTATTGTAAAAATAAGGTTATTAAATCTAAATGCCGAGTGAAATTTGGTTGGGTTCGAATCTCGGCAGGGCTAGGACGTATCTCGCCGGGAAATGCTAATTACTATACCGGCCATCTTGAGATGATCCATAGTTTCCCTTAATAATTGGGCAATGTCCCATTTTTCACAAATTGTTGAAATAGATCAATGGGGAAAAATAATGTATCTGTATTATTTCGTTTTTAAAAATATCAATATATAAGAAACTTATGGTTACGGTCAAACCTGAGTGAGTGAGAACTGGATAAACGAGAAAACTCTCTAAGTGAGATCCACGAAATTTAAGAATGAGTCGTAAATAGCTTAACTAAAATTGTTTTTGTATAGTTTTTATACACTTCTATAAGTGAGCAAGACCATTACTGTACCTCTATAAGCTAGAAACTCGGGTTAGTGAAAAACCTCCATCTGCGTCTGCGTACAACCAGCAAGTAGATACATATCAAAGTGAATTCGTTACGAACCCACTGAATTTTGATATCATGGTTATAATCATCGGTATTCATAAGTTTCGGGCACTTTTTGACGCGAAGGCTGACCCAGTAACGTTTTTCAATATTAATTTAGATGAAAATATAATTGACGATGCTAAATTAGTGCACAAAATAGTAGTAGAACACACTTGGGCTCAATTGAGATGTGGTTGAAAGGTTTGTTCTACCTGTCATAAATCGTTGATTGTCAAAAAATTTGTCTTCAAAAGTAGGGAAATATTTTTCTACTTGACTAACTTGACGATCTCTAAACGCTTCAATCGCGATACAAAAAGACACATGTATCGCACGCATGCGTCAGAATATGGAATTCGATTGTCTTTGCAATTACAAAATTTCTAACGTGAAAAACGATTATTCGACATACGCGGTTTTCGTCTTGAGGGCCACAGATATGCATCTTTGTATCAAAGAACTATGAATGTAATATTACAAAAACTATTTCTTTAGCCATAAACGTTCCAGCTAATTGGATTAAAAGAATAATATGTAGTTTATATATAATATATATTTTAATTGGCTATATTACTTAAACTTTGCAATTAAACAGTTGAATGTTTACGATATTAAATTGTTTTAATTAAATTACAATCCCAAGACACGGCCGAGCGAGAAAGACACAATATAGCGTTCAGGTAGCTGAGTGACAAAGATAGACGTTGGGAATTCTGAATACCTACGATGTTTGAGGGTGGTATGATATCATTGTATACAGTTGTACAACTTACCCGGTTCTTGCTGCATCTATATTCACATATTTTCCATTACTTGGTATTTCGTGGAACAAATTTCACTTACGATTTATTTGGTTACATCAGTTCTATTGTTTAATTAATAGGGCAACCAACAGCTAGTATTATATGGGTCTATTATTTTCAATTTATTGACGTAAAACTTCTTTTGGCACGGTATAGTCTATAGAGTAAAATTGGTTCATGATATAGAAAATGTAACGTATATGTCGTAATGTACGTATACCATATACAGTAGAACCTCTGTAAGTCGAACTTCAAGGAAGACGCCAAAAAATTCAAATTAGTAGCTATATAGTTTTCGACTTATGTAGGATTTCGACTTACGCGGATTTTGTTAGGAAATATTCGAATTGTAGAGGTTAAGATTCATTATAACTAATTTTGAGTTGCTATGTTCGAGATACAGAGGTCCAATTTATTTTTTCGAGTTATGGAAGGAAAATATGCACCGATTTAACTTGTAGGAACTCACTGATTATTTCGACTTATAGAGGGTTAGATTTCGAGTAATGGAGGTTTTGGGGCTTGAAGGGAAGGGAGCAAAACATTTTTTCGAGTTTTGGAGGTTTTCGACTTATCGAGGTTTTACTGTACTAATAATAAACACTAAATACTCCGAACTTACGCGATGGGTGGGACCGAGCGCTAACCGTGTAAATCGAATTCGCGTAATTCGGGGTACAATTTTACATATAAACACATAGAGACTAAAGAAAACAATAATTTAGGAGAGAAATGTGTAATAAAATCTTAGATAATACGACTAATTATAATATTACGAATTGTAAAAACGCAAACCGAAGTTCACGTGAACATCAATAATGAAAATTTAGTATAAATCAACCTGAACCGGTAAATTGTCTACTTTACCACTTTAACTAAAAAATTTGCAATTTACGAATTTCACGCAAGAAGGAAATTTTGTACAAAAAAAAATCGTTTTGTTATTTTGGTCTTGGAATTTTTATTTTCAGGCATCTACTTTAACATTTCCCTCTTGAATAACGTACAATGTGTTCTAGAAACTATGCAATCTATAAGTAGTATTTTCTATTAGTACAGAAAGCAGTTGATGTAAGCAAAAAAAAGATATATGCGTAGACATCGCTTCCCCGGCCGTAGTTTGGAGGCTTATATCGGAATTCCGATATTTCGTAATTTCGAGAAAGAAACGTTTGAGCATATTTCAGAACTGAAAAAATTACTATTGTAATTCTAAAATTAACGAAAAATGGGTACATAACAAGTATCTAATTAAATTGGAGTCGACCTCAAAAATGTGTTATTTTACGCTTTTTGGCGGCTTTTTTTAAGGAGGTGCATTTTTTTAAAGTTTTAATAGGCTTTTATATTATACTAGCGGTCCCGTCCGGTTTCACCCGAGTGTAAAAGAACGAATGATGAAGAGAGGAACATGAGTACACACATTCATCTTAGTTTACCGAGATGAATGTTGTGTCCAAATTTCATGATGATCGGAGTTACCGTTCAAAAGCTTTTGTCGATAAAACGCAGTATTCATACTTTTTTAAACTAATAATTTTTTTTAATTAATTAAATAAAATTTAAATAAATTTAAATGTAAGCCTTAGAAGAAAGCAATGTATAAAATTAAAAAAAAAAATAAAAATA
This sequence comes from Xanthostigma xanthostigma, assembly GCA_963575645.1. NCBI lineage: Eukaryota > Metazoa > Arthropoda > Insecta > Raphidioptera > Raphidiidae > Xanthostigma > Xanthostigma xanthostigma. The sequence goes on from OY754470.1 coordinate 44,293,828, forward strand.
TATTCGCCCAACGTGGGGCTCGAACCCACGACCCTGATGTTGACAGTCGCATGCTCTACCGATTGATCCACCTGAGGTTGTGTTCTCATAACGCTAATATGAGTATGTCTAGTTAGTGCATTTCACATGAATAGAAGCTTATTTTTGAGATACATTTTGCAAAATTTTTCATTAATGCTCCGCTCCTAATGATCGTAGCCTGATTTTATATAGCCTATTGCCTCCCTCGATAAATGGGCTATCCAACAAAAAAAATATTTCAATTTGAACCAGTAGCTCCTGAGATTAGCGCGTTCAAACAAACAAACTCTTCAGCTTTATATATTAGTATAGATTAAAGATAAAGCGTATATGGGCTGCGTTGAGATGTGCTCTCTCTCTCACAATTCAACATATCCGTAGCGTCTTACTCGCAATTTTAAAATGCCTGAAGGACTTGTTTTGCAAATAAAATTTCACAAAGTTAGAAATTCACGGCTCGACTAGACCCTTCTACTCTTCAGCCAGGTCTTCGATTTTGTGTTCAGACATTACAAAAGAAGTGCTACACAAATTTTCACGCAACCTCAAATACCCAGCCAAAAACGTTTGATTTGGACTATCACTACTGTATACGGGAACACAGTGTATATTCACGTGTACCTATTTTCTAACTTGAGTGTTAGGATTGAAACTGGCAGAACACGGAAGATAGACGCGTGTATCACTTCATTGGTTGAGATGGCATCGGCTCGTCTTACCGTTTGCGCATCAGCTTCAATTTATCATCGTGGAGATTCGAGTGTCTCATCTTCCATAGTCTCTCTAATTTTACGTGTCCTAATACATTTATTTGAAACAAACACGGCTTCTATAGATGTGCAGGTGCGTGTTTCAGATAATAGAATCATTTCATCACTTTTTAAATCAAATACAATTTTTATTTCTGTCTGAAAGTATCGTTTCACCAAAAATGTTAAGCTGCACCCACACTAGATCCTTATTTTTCCTGATCCGATTCGTTCCAATGTCGTCCGTCGTTAGTGTCTACACCTACACTGGATGTGCATTTCTCCTGATCCGATCCGTTCCGAAGTCGTCCGTTGTAAGTGTCTACACCTACACTAGATTCGTATTTCTCTCGATCCGATCCGTTCCGATGTCGTCCGTTGTAAGTGTCTACACCTACACTAGATTCGTATTTCTCTCGATCCGATCCGTTCCGGATTCTTGTTCCGATGTCGTCCATCGTAAGTGCCTACACCTAGGAACTGTGAAAACCTAAGCGTGGCATCTTTGGTTTTAAAGTTAAAAACAAGTCTTAAAGTTGTCAGAAATCATGAGATTTTCTTGAAGAAAACCCAACCCAACTGAAACTGAATGAAACGCTTGTTTTGTTTTGAAGATGGAAAATCTGAGGAGTGACAAGTAGCAAGAAATTAAATCTCTCAATTAAAAAGAGTGTCTTAATTTTTCTGTTATGTATTCCGCATTCTTAGTTAATGAATTAAAATATTTTCCTTGTATATTTTCTTAATCCGATGTGATGAACGTCAACACTAAAAAGACTTTCATATATACAGTATGATTGGTAAAATACGTAACTATACCTAGGTACAGTAGATTTTCTTCTTCGAGGCCATGAAATTTTAAGTGAAATAAACCTTGACCCGCTGCGCCCTTTTAAGGCTACCAAGATAAATCTAATAAATAAAATTCTCATATATTTTTTTTAATAAATATATATTAACCTCTCCCTTTTTTGTAGTCGTTAAAAATTAATATCAGACATTTTCTAACTAAAAATTAATGTAACGATTATTTATATCGAGTTACATAAAAAATAGCTTCGAGCGTACTAATCTGCAAGTTAAAAAATGCCCTTTTTTATTTTGTATGTTGGAGTTTGACACAGGACGCAAACATGGGCGCCGCGCCGGCAGGTATGTGCCAGGAGGGGAGGTGTTAACACAATTCTTCCCGTGGGACTCATTACTATCATAGTACTGTGAAACTGGGAATTTTCGTTTTAGTGTTCCATGCAAACGAAACGTCCGCCATTCTATCCGTCTACCACAGACGATTTTCTCTGGAACTATTTCATGTAAAAATTTGAAATGTGGCACAGAGCTAGAGTGTGGTTGTCTAAATCCAGACGTGTAGTATAAAATGCCGAATTTTGACTATGAGGGTTATTTAAATTCATTTTAAAACATTGAATATTGACTGAAAAAATTTAGTAAACTTTGCGCTTGACTTACATAACTGTTTGCTCAGAGCTGAGTGTGTGTATTGTGCTGTGCAATGCTACGTGACTCCTGAGCATGCATGATGACAGTTCACACCTCTACAGCCCGCACTTTTGTGTAGTGCGTACTGTCTAGTATCGCTCCTTTGAACGACTCCCTCTGAAGGACTCTTTAGTGAGCGGAGCGCACGGAGCCAGCTCCCAATAACGAGTCATGTGGACACATCACTACTTCCCAGGCCCCACCACCAGAATCGTGGAGTGGGGGGATACTCGGTATGTTACAAATGGTGTATTAAAGGATCATTTTTTATATCTTGTCCAACCGTTTTGGAACTACGACCCGAATTCAGCGATGAAGTTATATTTCTTTTGTAAAATACACATTTTGTACTGCGGCCAGTGTTTTTTTTTTTTTTAATAACTGTTACCGAACTTACACGATTTATTGTTTTGTTTATTGCGGGGGCGGCCCCTAAGGGTACGCCACTGTATTTTAATCTGCTGTCGTTGATATGATATTAACTGTTTGAAAGCAGTTAATTGAATTATTTGTACACGCATGTTTGTGCAAATGTTCGGGCATGCTTTTGTAAGCAACAATTTAATCCTAATTGAATGACAAGTTACCGTTCTGTCCTGTCAAATATTGGAATTTAGTATTAATTAATACCTTCAGTTGCGGTATTAAAAATTTTAATTATTTTAAATTGATACGATTAATACGCCAATTTTTTACAAACACAGCCAGTTAATTAAAATTATAGGTAGGAGAGAGCTAGTGACGATTTTACTTATAGTATTTCATCAAACCCGAGTCTGGCAGCTGAGACCAGGGAAAATGCATGGATGAACCCGGTCAAAGATGTCAAACTGGAGGTGTCATTTAATATATTTTAACATGTTTGAAATTTCCTGAGCGATAAATTCAGGTCCCCTTGAGCAGAAAAACTTAAGCATTTCGTACCCGAGACAAACCCCGTCTGGCAAAGGGTTGAACATGTCAAAATTCGTAGCTCCTTCAAAATATTTCATCAAGACTGATTCGAATTGATAGTTTCACCAGTTATCAAGCCTTGGATCAGTATTGAAATACAGTAGAACCTCCATAAGTCGAACTTCAAGGAAGACGTCAAAAAATTCGAGCTATAGAGTTTTACTTATGAAGGATTTCAACTTAGGCGGATTTTGTAAGGAAATATTCGACTTGTAGAGGTTAAGATTGATTCTAAGTAAGTTCGAGATACAGAGGTGCAATTTATTTTTTCGAGTTATGGAAGGAAAATGTGTACCGAAATGGCTTGTATAGACTCACTGATTATTTCGACCTATAGAATAATACGCGCCACGAATCTAAAAGGCTCGGAAGTTAGATGCGAATGCGGGCTTGCGCTTGTACAGTCTGTTAAAAAACTACAAACTCGCAACTAAACAAAACTAAAATAGCAATAACAACTTGACAATAGCGTACTCGACTGTACTTTAAAGCAGGAAAGCGACAAGTGACAAAGGCAACGAGCGATCACGGCCAATCACCGACGAGCGCACGTTCCGTGCAGGTAGCTGGACGGTGGTGGGAGTATCAACGGCTTTAAAATGTGCCTTTGCGACGCTGTTTGTGACTAACTTCCGAATCGTTTAGATCCGTGGCGCGTATTATAATTGAGGTTTTTGGGCTTGAAGGGGAGGGAACAAAACATTTCTTCGAGTTTTGAAGGTTTTCGATTTATCAAGGCTCGACTGTAGTACCGTATTTTGAAAATTGGCCACTTCAGGTCATCCTGTAGTTAAGACGACTGCTTTAATATAAACTTTGTTTTTTCATTAACAATAAAAATAAAGCTTTTCATCTTTTTGCGCTTTTATAATGTTACACGTACTTTTCTAAAGGCATGTAAATTTCTCCCACACTTTTATATAAAGTGTAAAACATTTCCTCTTAACTCTTTCTTTATGTAAGCAAAAGCGTCATCATTTTAAAAACTTTCAAAGAAAACATGTGAGCATTTGTGGTTTATATATTTTGTGGATATAAAACAAAGTGGTTTATGTTTTTTTTATAAAGTAAGCTTAACGATCATTTAACCTGACAAAGAAAAAATCTATTTTTAACCGACTTAAGAAAAGAAGTTTCTTATTTAATGTATACAGGTTGATTTTTAAGTTGATTCTTCTTTTTTAACAGCGTGCAGTAGAAAGCAAATATTTCAAGTAACTTTTTTATCAAAACACAAAAGAGAGAAACAGTCTTTTAAAGTTCAATTAAATTATTTTAAATTTTATTTAATTAATTTAAAAGCGCGGTTAACACACGCGAAGAAACAATAGCACGAATCGGAAATGCTTGCCAAATAATTCGCGAAAGGCCCTTATCGGTACTACAAGCATGGCTACGACGCACTTGATCTTTGTGTCCAACAAAACGGGGACAACTTCGAACAATTTCTGTGAATACTTGATAATGACATAACATAGTTCCATAGTGACATAACATAACGCCAGCACCGACCTTAAAATTTAATAAAACTCGAAAGCTCGTTCCTCTTTCATTTTTGAGTTTTGATAAAAAAGTTATTTAAAATATTTGTTTGTCTATTTGATTTTTACACGCTGTTAATAAAGAATAATCAACTTAAAAATTATTCTATGTATATACGTAACTAACTAGTGGCCCGGTCTGGCTTCGCCCGAATTTATAATCTTGTTGCAAAATTGGTCTCTACAAAAGGTGCTTTTATTTTGGTAATTATTTACTTTCACGGTCACCTGGTTTTTTGGCTCTATAAAATCGAAAAATAGATGGATTTCAATGATCTCGGTCTCAAAAAGTTCCATTTTACGGCGGATTTATGAAAAAAATTAGTTCACCCCGGAATTACAATTCGCATACCCGTTTATCGTTCACCCCGGAATTGTTTTTTTAAAAACTCCACATTTGCCCCTTCCCGTTTCACTGCGAGACAATTCGCATACCCCTTTATCGTTCACCCCGGAATTACAATTCGCATACCCCTTTATCGTTCACCCCGGAATTACAATTCGCATACCCCTTTATCGTTCACCCCGGAATTACAATTCGCATACCCCTTTATCGTTCACCCCGGAATTACAATTCGCATACCCCTTTATCGTTTAAAAAAAAAAATTAACTTTTTTGAAAATTTTTTTTTTCAAAATATTTATTTTTTTATGTAGATTGCGAAAAAAATATACGAACTTGATTCCACGACGTCAGAAACAGTTATAAAGGATTATATGTAGAAAGTCAATTTTTTTTGCATTTAAAGTCATGAAACTGTGAGAAATATTGATTTTTTCAATTTTCGTATTTTTTTCCATAAATCCGCCATAAAAACGAAGATTTTAAAAAAAAATTCATCGAAATCGGATGATTTTTCGATTTTCTAGAGCCAAAAAACCAGGTGACCGCGAAACTAAATAATTACCTTTATTTTAGCCTATGTCCATCCTGAAGGCTCATTCTAGATAGTGGTAAAAAAAAATTTCAAATAGGTTCAGTGGTTCGGAAAGTTACCCTCTACATACTCACAAACTCACAAGATTCGCACTCTCTTTTTATAATATATGAATAGATGCGCGTACAAACAATAGAGAACACACAGCGAAAGCTTTCGAAATTTGCCACGCTGGAGCTATAACAGTCATTCTGCACGGATTCTATAATAATAAAATTTATTAGCACGTTAATTGTGGACTGCCGAGTGTGAAATCTGGAATTAATGATTGAAATACTTTTGCTTTTAACATTTTGTCAGTTTTGAATTTCATTATGAAAAAGATAAATTGTTTTAGGGTTCATTGTTTATAATATTATTATTGTCTGTAATAGCTGTTTATCCTTGTTAGTTCAGACGCCTTGTTGTTCATTGTTTGAACGTTATATAAATGACCTCATTTCATTCCATTTTCTTTCTGAACTGTTTGTTACTTGTTACGGACATATAAGGCAGTTACAGTGATACACGGATATCTGTACATTTTAAATGCCGCTAGAGTATTGAAAGCTCAGCAATAGTACATAGGGCCATAAAAAACGTATTTTAATCGTAATCATATTATGCTCAAATTAATATTTTTTTTTGCAAAATGTAAAAAATAGGGGATATAGGCTGTGTGCACGAAGCCTACTAGCGCCGCTAGTGGGTAATAGAGAATTTTTTAACTCACTTTTTATGGAAATCGAAGCGTGTTTCTATATGGTGATAAGTCAAAAACTTTATAGTTGACCATGATGTGTCAAAAAAAATGTAATATGGAAAACTGCTGTTAGTTTTATATACAATAAAATTCAGATTGTAAACCATTATATAAATAGCATAACATAAAAGGTACGTGAGAATTATTTATTTTTCAATTATGACCTACAATATATAAATATAATTAATTTGTTTACACTGATAGCGTAACGTCAAATTACTTAAATCACCATCAGCCCAACAGCCCAGAACATAACAAGCATTTCCAGATTACTTAGTTTTGCCCATGTTTTCTTTGTAATTAAAAAACTTCATGAAATTATAACTATTTCCACTTTTAATAAACATTGCTCACTGACATACGGAAAATTTGAGTTTAAAGTGTTCCCTAGTGCTCCCAACAAACGCTCGCATCGATAAATTTGCAACTCTGCCTCCTTGCACATAGCCCATATGGAAATTCCTGCAACATAGCTAAAAAAAACTCTTTTAAACTAAAACTACTTACCAAAAGAACAAGTTCTGCATTTTGAGGAGAACTGACGTCATAAATGTTAAGTTGGTTAAACTATAAACAAAAGAAAATATATTATAAGCAAACTGATATTAATTTTGGTAAATAGAATTGCTATCAGAACCTGGATCGTTTATAAACTAGTTTTAGAATTACACAGTTAAATGTAGATCACTGTACTGCTGATGTTTACTCAGAAAGCTGAAAGGGTGTCGAGGACTTTTGCTATGTCTTTTATCCACTAACCCTTTAATTCTGAAATATTTTTAAGTGCTTTAAAATGTACTTTGTAAAGTTTCGTATCATCGTAACTATTCTGCGGAGCCGAGTTAAAGAATTTAAGCTAAAAAATGCATTAAAAAAATCTCGTACGTCTAAATATATACTTTTGGCCAATCATAAGTCATATTTACAATAACATTGATTTTTTACAAACTTCAAAAAAAAGGTTATAAATTCCTTATGTTTATATTTTTTTTCAGTCATAACTTTTTGAGGGATTATCCGATTTGAATATATTTTACACCATTTTGTTTAGAATGTTCCCGGATTGGTATCGTATATTTTTTTTTAAATCGGCCTTGTCGTTTTTAACTAACTTTAAAAAGTGACGATGAAGGAAGGTTTTGGTTGAGGATCATAAATAAATAAGCTTTAGCAATGTTTCGCTAGTGGCCAACGTTTCGAAAAATTTATTTTCATCTTCTAATTTAGATCATAATATTATATCTAACAGTTACAATAAGTTTTTTTTTTTTATATATAAAAAAAAACTTATTGTAACTGTTAGATATAATATTATGATCTAAATTATAAACATATTATATACATGTTCATAGGCCCTGAAGATGAATTTTTCGAAACGTTGGCCACTAACGAAACATTGGTAAAGCTTATTTATTTATGACCCTCAACCAAAACCTTCCTTCATCGTAACATTCTATTGGATCAACACTACTTTATGTTTAAAAAGTGAGTTTTAGCTTGTGAACAAAGGGGAATAATACTAATTTAGGTCAAAATCCATTTTCCAAAATTTTACAATATTTATTCCTTTGAGGTCCCTCGACTCTACAAAACATATTTTTGACTATTTTTCTATTTCTAAAAAGTAAATGGTTGTCTGTAAAGTCGGTTTACGGACGATAGTTTTACGTGATAACCTCCCAAAATTTGGTTTCAATCCGCTTATCCTTGGTGTCGGAATGATAAGAAATGTCAAAAGTGACGTTTGCAACTGTCAAAGTATTATGTTCTAATAATAATTAGTTATTCCAATAGTTAACTTAGAAGGCGTTGCATTTCACAAAATACTAATGTCAAAAAATTGAATTAAACATTAGAAATGCAGCCGTTTTCATGTTAAGACAAGACATACGTTATTTTCTAATTTCCATGTACGGCAAACAAAGACGACCGACCGCGTCGCGCCATGCATTAGACAACATTGCATTTATACAGCTATTTTTCTATATAAATTTGTATAAAAAAACTGTTTAGGCAAATTCTGTTATACGAAATCTATGTAAAATGTTCTCCTCTTTCGTTTAAGACTGGTTTCAAACCGATCTGATTTAAATTGAGCGAGAAATTAGCAAAAAGCACGCACAGGGTCAGGCGGAACGTTACGCGTTACGAACGTTAGGATTTTAGGAACGTTACACTTTTTCGTGCATGCAGCCGGTTTATAAGATTGGTGATTCATCAATTTATAAGACGTTATCACGTCAAAAACCACAACAGTTGAACATGGAACATGTTTGTAAATTCAATGGATATCCCTAATATCAAAAATCTCGCTAAACATATCTCTAGCTAAAAATCTATTTGTTTTTAGGCTGTGCGTCCAAAGACACTTTTTCTTAGTGACCTTTAAAAAATAAAATAAAACCATTTTCGATCAATTTAACCGAGAACCAAATCCCATAAGGTTTGTGCGGGGTCCTTTATCAATAGAATAGTTTCAGATTATTCTTTTCCATTATTCCTTTAAACCATGTACTAAATTTAACACAACAATACTAAAAAGAAAATCACTAAATTCCTGTCGAACTTCAGTATATACGCGGCACGCTTTTTGCACTCCGGGAGCTTGCATAATCTAGCGCAGCTTGTGTTCTTATGTATTGATCAGTTGGAATTATTATTATCTGAACAAAACATGCTTCAAGTAATCCAGCTTTTTGGCGAATCACACAGGATGCTTATGGTAGTTGGCATTGTAATATTTAACCCATTTGTGGCTAAAGTTCTCGGCCACGCGTAGGATGATATTTCAGAGCCGTTAATCCGTTAAGCAGCTGATAAAGTTACTATTTTTTTTATTAGTACGACCTTTCCTTTTTAGAACTACTATATTGTCCAACAACAATGTGTAAATAACAGATAACAGTTTTGTAAGTAAAACGTCTTTATAGGCGAGTTTTGTGAAGCAAACAAAAAAGACGGGTTGCACTCTGGGAATGCCGGCGGAAGTGAAAACTTGAATATTAACGTCTTACGAATTTACGATCAAAATGGTTTGTATCATAGATTGCATTTTTATGTACGATATTTCAACGCTAGATGTCTAACGTTCTATAAATACAACTTTTCGTCTTACGCATATCTGACGATCTGACGCGAGTTTAACATTTTTTACCCATTACAAAAAAGTGTACAACGCCGCTAAAGAAGTTTTCACTTCAAAAAAACTGTTTTAGTACCAAGTAACGACATCTGATAGAATTCGCTCAAAGCTATTAGTTCAGAAGCAAATCTGGCAGAATGTGATCAAAGCTATTAGCTGAGTAGCTCAGATGCCGGACCGCAAACGAAATACGTTTTGCAGAATTATATCTATCGCACTCGGGTGAAACCGGCTAGTCTAAATATATAAAAGGAAACCGTGACTGACTGACTGACTTACAGATATATCAACGCACCTCAAACCACTGAGCGGATTGGGCTGAAACTTGGCACACAGATAGTTATTATGACGTAGGCATCCGCTAAGAACGGATTTTTGAAAATTCAATCCCGAAAAACGTGCAACAAGGGTTCAAAATTTTCATGAAGAATCAACGCACAGCTCGAATCACTGGACGAATTGGGCTGAAATTTGACACACAGATAGTTATTATGACGTAGGCATCCACTAAGAACGGATTTCTCTAGTCCCTTAAAAGGGTGTAACGGGGGTTCAAAATTGACATGGAGAAATCATATAAGATAGATGTATCGATTCGAAAATGCGCAGGTTTATTCCTGTCAACAAATAAACACGTGTTTCATGCTTTTTCAAAAACAACCCCTTCAGAGAGCGAAAAGTGGTAAATAGTCTAAAAATCAACATGTTTGTACTTTGAATGTAAAAATATTATTGGAATAAATTATTTCTAATTCTAATTCTAATGTCATTTTCAAGGTTTGTCAGGACGTTGATCACGTGAATGTCATCAATTTTGAAATTTATTTGTGGGGTCTACGTCGAGAAAGACGTAGCTATGCCAAATAATGAGAATGCATCCGTGTTTCGTTTGAATCGCATGCGAAGGCACGGGTTACGGCTAGTAAGTTTAGGGTAGAACGGGGGAATGGCGTTCACTTAAGGAAAACACGGTGTATTTTTTAAATTATTTATTATGATTCAAAATTAACAAGAGTAACAAAGTCTTTAATTAAATAAAATTATCGACCAATTTTTCAGACAATATATTAACAAACAATATAAAAAAATTAATACATTAACGTTTCGATCCGGATTTGGATCTTCTTCAGAACGGATCTAAGAATATAAAAAAAAAAAATAATTAATAATTAGTTTCTATTTACTTTGAATGGAATTCGTGATAGATATTTTTAAAATATAAATATTGAAAAAATAATAACAAACAATGTTTTATTATGTAGTCATGGAAATAATTTGAGCACCTATAAAGAAAGAAAAATTATTAAAAACAAATTATTTCAAAATAATATTATATATATTACTTAAATTTTCCGTATCTAATTGAGCATTGAGAGAATTTTTATTTGATTTTATATGTAACATTTCCGAAATATTTCTTTTAAAAAAATTAGTTTCATTATCTAAAATTTTTATATCATCCCAATTAATTTTGTGGTCAAGTTCTAATTTGTGTTTAGTTATTAAAGTCTTTAATTATCGAGTAATCAACAATTTAACAACAAAAGCATATATCTTTCACCTACTAGTTGTAGGAAAACATTATTAAAAAAACATGTTTGAGCGGCATTGCCCCTGACTTTGGGTAATGCCGCTCAGGGTCTCATAAAGAAGTGTACCCAATCCAATCTGGCTGTTTTGCTGCTTTGATCAAAATTGTTTATGATATTGTTGCGCTCAGCAAATTTATAAACAAGTTTACGCAAATCTGCAACATTGAGTCTATAATATAGCGAGTCCAGCAACTTAACTTGCTCAGCAATTTCAATTTCTTGCTGTTGGGTGGAAAACGGGCTTTTTCGGTCCAAGCCGCTTTAGCGGTGGTCCTTTGACGATTTCTTGGCATATCTATCTAAAACAATAAAAAAATAAGTCACTAAGGGGTAATGGCGCTCAGATGAGCGGTATAACCCCAACCGGTCGTTTTGTAATTAATTTGAAATTTTAAAAAAATCATACACGATTGTTGAAAATTGACTGCAATATCACAAAATAGAATAGTTTATTGGCAGAAAAGTAAAATTAGTAATTAAATAAGCATTAAAGTTTGGACTTACCGACAAAAAACACCTAATTAAAAATTAGATCAGTGCGGCCGCAAACGAAGAAACGCTCTTCACGGTCACATGACGCGAGCTGACTGTCCGTTTGCAACGCTTTCTATTAGAGGCTCCCTCCCCTGCACTTCACGCGAGATGACGTGTCGCTACGTTTCTTTTTGACAGAGTTACAGAGGTGAGCGCCATTACCCAGTGAGCGCCATTCCCCCTCCCTCCCCTATATATTATTATTAGTACAGATTTCGTAGTCTGGTAGCACCGTCTGTGTATGTACTTTGTTGAGGAAAGGGTTGAATTCAAAGTTGCATATCGCGCGTAGCCTCAATTCATATTCCATAACTAGGCATATGCTACGATTATGTATGTAAATAAAGTCTGATACTCGGCCAAGGTTGGCACACATAAAACGTTAATATGCCAATATAAGTGAGACAGAGCACGCTATAGAGCGGCGATAACGTCGTGAGTACGCGCCACTGGTACGGGGCAGGGCCACACTGAAGATATTCGGCACGGCAACAGGCCGGCACAGAACCTGGACAAATCAGGGAATTTTTGATAGGTCACGGAAATCAAGGAATTTGTCACTCAAGAGTCGTAGAAAATTCATATAAAAGATTATAATATGAATTTTAAATTTTGCCGTTTTTAAGTGCCCCAGCGTCGTATCATAACGCGCTAGACCCCTACTCCACTAAACGGATTTGTAGAGGGGGACTCAGACTACACGAAAGAGAGCAAGATGTATCTCAATATTAGTCCATCCGACAAATATTATCAGGCAAAATGCCTTAACTAAACATTGCAATGTTAGCGCCTCACATTCACAAGCCCGGATAACAAATTTATTACTTAAAAAAAGTATAAATACTGCTTTTTAACGACAAAAATTTGTGAACGGTAACTCCGATTATTATGAAATTTGGACACAACATTCATCTCGGTAAACTAAGATGAATGTGCGTACTCATGTCCCTCCCTTCCCCATTCGTTCTTTTGCAACTGGGTGAAACCGGGCGGGACCGCTAGTAAAAAAATATTTCCCGAGGAATAAAATGTTTTTCATAAATTTTATTCTCATAATTTGTTTGTCTTACAATTAAAAAATACGACCAAAATTGTCGCATGTAGCGTCGGTTAGGTTAGGTTATATATGTTGGTAGCAGCGTTGCCAGACGTCCCGATTTTGGCGGGATGTCCCGATTTTTAAATCAAAATTAAATGTCCCGCGCGGGACAAGCTCAGTCTCGCGTTTCGGGGATAACTCCTGTGAAGAGTTCTTCATCTTTATAAAAGAGAAAAAGGAAACTTTAAAAGAAGTTAAATCTTCACAGAAATATCATGAATAAGTAATTCTTATAAATAATTAGGCCTAGTTTATATGAGAGGCGTTCAACGCGCGTTGGCCCAACGCGCGTTTACAGCTTCTATACAATTGTATAGGACTGTTTATATGATAACGCGCGTTGATGGCGCGTTGAACGCGCGTTATCATATAAACAGTCCTATACAATTGTATAGAAGCTGTAAACGCGCGTTGGGCCAACGCGCGTTGAACGCCTCTCATATAAACTAGGCCTTACTCTCTTATTGTAAATTGCAGTTTGTAACACTCACTCCACAGACTAAGGCCTAGTTTATATGAGAGGCGTTCAACGCGCGTTGGCTCAACGCGCGTTTACAGTTTCTATACAATTGTATAGAACTGTTTATATGATAACGCGCGTTGGTGGCGCGTTGAACGCGCGTTATCATATAAACAGTTCTATACAATTGTATATAACTGTTTACATGATAACGCGCGTTGGTGGCGCGTTGAACGCGCGTTATCATATAAACAGTTATATACAATTGTATAGAACTGTTTATATGATAACGCGCGTTCAACGCGCCACCAACGCGCGTTATCATATAAACAGTTCTATACAATTGTATAGAAACTGTAAACGCGCGTTGGGCCAACGCGCGTTGAACGCCTCTCATATAAACTAGACCTTAGTGTTTGAAACGCCATATTTTTCTAATGAATAAAACTTTTTTGATTTTGATTTCTGTTTTTTTTTATTCTGAAGACGAATAAGACTCAACTATTTAACGATAGGATAAATCTGATTTAAAAAATATTATATTTTTATTAAAATACATTTTCTATGGCTATTTTTGCAATCTATTGTCACGTAAACGTAATTTTAATTCAAATAAAAAGATAAATATTTGAAAACTTATGATTATATACGTTTTTTTACTATGTCCCGCTTTCGACGAAAGAATCCCGCTGTTTTCACTCAAAGAGTTCCAAAATCCCGACTTGGCAAAAAAACTGGCAACGCTGGTTGGTAGTGCACACAATTTGTGTGCGGTCTTGTCCTTTAATGATCGAACAAGGAGAAGGAGGAGGAGGGCTTGAATAGTGCAGGTGTTCAAATATTTGAACAGGCCGCCGCGCCGTGGGCATCGCCACCGTCAAGTTTACAGCGTGTTTAGAGCACGTTCTGTAACTTCATCTCGCGCGCTGGATCAGCTACACACAACTACCCGTAGTTAAAGATATATGTCACTTTATCACCACCGCGCCGGGACAGTTTAAGCTAAAGGCCGCTCCACACGAGGCCGGTTTTGCTGCGACGTCTGCCGACCGGCTAGACTGGCTACGAGGCTGGAAATTACGTCACTTCGGGCTCGCGTGCTTGGTCACAAGATTGATTTCAAAATTAGAACCGGACCTATTTTTCGTGTTTGTTCGTCTGCTTGTTTTGAGCAAGGACCAATCAGGAAACAGTATATTGTCACGTGGGTGACATGGACAAACGCCCGCAGACAAACACGGCGTCGTAGCGTGTGTTCTGTTCAGAGACAATAAACGTCCACTTTTGTTAACATTCAAACCCATCTACAAAGCAAGCTTCAACACATGCGTCGTCTGAAGCGATAACATAAAAACCAACACCAAAACAATCGCAAACAGCGCGCTTGAAATGTAGCAGCCAAATCTAGCAAGGAATCTAGCGGCAGAACCAGCTTCGTGTGCAGCGACCTTAACTCAGGAAGCGACATTCACTATAGCTGATAGAATTCCCGTACGCCCTATTTTTTTCGGGAATATCTGGAATCTAATGAAACGCTGTTAACACCATAAAAATGATTAATTATGTGAATACTATAATTTATCGAATAAGAAATCAGATATAATCAGTTTGTATTCACTAAAACACGAAGCTAAGCATTTTATTTTTTCAATTTTAAAATTGCAATTTTTTGCATGTCAATAAACGCTTCCCGCCATAATAGTTTTGAAGCGTGACGTCAGACTTGTAGTAAGCACACGTACACCTATATAAATACGTAAAAGCGAATCTAGTTCAGTGGATGCGAGTTTTACTAATGAGAAATGATGATTTAAAATGTTTATAAAAAACTATTTTCATTTGAATTTTCTACTGTTTTTGCTCTATCAAATAAACAGGCTATCTGCTGGGTTGCAGAAAGCATTGTCAAAAAATGTGATTTGACAATGCCATTAGATTGTGATCATATATATATTTATTATTAATTTTTGTAGAAGTAGTCTATTATCGTGTAAAGCTTTAGATTGTACTCACACAAACACAAATCCTATAAGAATTTTGGCACCATTTTGGAAATGTCTGTTTATATAATATGTATATTATATACCTATATACTTATAGGTATATGCACGGGCTATAACTTTCGAAGGAGTTAATTGATTTTAACGAAGTTTGGGCCACATATTGAAATCCATCACCGCACGAAGCCTATTTAAAATGGGCCCAATCATACCGAAAAAAATTTCCGAATCGTTTCAAAATTGAAATTTAACCTATTAGTAAAGATAAAAATGTGCTGCCAAAATTTTATTAAAATCGGCCCGACAGGACCGGACTTAAAAATTTTATGAAAACGTTAGTTTGTAGATATGGAATTACTTAGTGAAGGGTGAATTGAATATTGAAATTAAGAAAAAAAATATTATTTTAAGGGATGTATTAAGGGATTAATTTTTTTTACATAATAAAGCCACACTGCCTGTATTAACAAATACACTATATTGTCGGCGTGGTTTCGCACTGCGACGCGAGATTTTTTTTTTGTTAGCATTGTTCATAAAAAACCCGCCGCGTTATTTATTCTTTTCATAAATTTTCAGTTTTAAATTAGGAAACCTATTATAATATATATTTATATCCATTCACGTATTATCTTGTCAACGCTGCTTGTGTATCCCCCGGTATTTGATTAAGTTTGATATCAGATTTCATAAGCAGTAAAAAAGAATAGTCCATAAAAATACATACACGTAATATATTGTGTTTAACACTTTCCATGCAAGAACGGTTGCGTGAATTTTTTGTAAACGCGTAAGGTGCACATAGGGAAATTAGCATTGGGAAAAAATACTTGTATCAGAGTTAGCCATGACGATCAATAATTAGCGATATCGATGGTAAAAAATCAAAGGTTACTTTTTAGTTCATCGTCTATATCTCAGCGAAAAACAGTCACATAGCAAACAAAAAAATACCAAATTGAAGCTTGAATACCACGCTCAAAGACTGGGTATTCATAAAGCTTGGAAAAACTTCTTTTCGAGTCTGAAGGCAGTTTTAAAACAACAAGAAATTTTCAAAACTAGAAATTTTAACTCCAAAATACAATTTGTCCCTGATACTTTGTAAAATTCCTTGATATTTCCAGGTTGCATTAAATTCCCTGATAATTACAGGTTTTCCAGGTCTATGGCCACCCAGATATTTTTTATATGTAGGCAGAAACAGTCTAATGTTTAACTAATAAACCGAGAGAAAAATCTAATGTTGTTAATAATCTCTTTGTCCTGAAGTACGTACAAAGAAAAAGTAAACGCTGGGTTGCACAAAACTAGTGATGAGCAAAGCAAGACCAAGACTGAGACAGTTTTGGTCTTGGTCTTGCTTGTTATATTGTCAAATCAAAATTTTTTACTGTTTTGTGACAAAACAGTAAAAAATTTTGATTTGACAATGAACTTGGACTGTGGTAACATAATTGTAGTTTTCATACATGTAGGAGCAATCTAATGTATCCAAACTCCCTGTCATCTTGAAACATTATAGACCAAGATCCCAGACCCGCCAGACCTACGTCATTTCAGTACTGCATGTGTTTTATGTACCTTTAGAAGCTGTAAAAAAGCCCCGCTTTCAAGCTACAAAATTAGCATACGTTTTAAACTAAATATTGTACATTTACTGATAAAATCTTAGCAGTACTGAAATGACGCAGGTCTGTCGGGTCTGGGACCATGGTTTATTAGATGTACTCACATGAAAACAAATATACTTGATCTACATAGATAACGCATTTACAAGAAATATAGAATTCTTACTGTTATAATAATTCGTATCACTACGCTCCTGGATCGATTTATGGCAAATCTAATATTATTTTCTTAAAGGACCTCCAATAATATAAAGTGTAATAGGTCCTTAAGGAAAATACATAAACGATATACGATGATTATAACTTGCGAAATTGTTAGTTATCTTACAGGTCAAATAATATAGAGTCATTAAATTGAGCGACCCTTTAAATCTGAGAGTAGGCCATGAAATAGCCTTTTTATAGTCCTTTTAAGTTCTTCGTATAATATTATACTCTTAAGATGTTTCTTATATAGGAAATAGCGAGAGGATTGCAGAACATAACCTATAAATATGAATTTCGAAAATTAATTGGTTGCAATAAGCATGTTAAAAATTAATAAAAAATGAGCATATGTATATTCTATAATGTCTGCCAAAAAATATTATTTTCTACAGCTGTCCATTTTTTTAATTTTACCTTTTATTACGGTTTGTTCAAAAAGTAATTTATTAATTATGTCTTAAAAATTACAAAAAGCAATTTTTTTCAATTTGCACCTGTTTTAGTTTAGTAGCTAAGGTATGTTGAAATTTCTAGAAAATTTAATCACCCATAGATTGCACACTTAATAAGATACAGAGATATTCACTTAGTAAAATTAGCGTGTTTTTGACAAATAGCGGCGCATGGGCCACAAAAAATCGCTAAAAAAACTACATTTTTTCCTTTTAACATTACTAATTGTTATAAGAAACAAAATAACAGCTGCTTATTAAAAAAAACGACTTTACGATCAGCTGATATAACTCAACCTTATAAAACAATTCTTCATACACGGGTGAAGAAATGTATTTTTTTGTTCGTGAGTAAAAAAAGTATATGTATATGCTTGAATTTATTTCTCTCGAATGCGACACTCGTGAAGTGCAAATGGTGCCGGGTAATGTTTCTAAACGAGGTATTGCTATTACTGAAATTTATATGTATTTTTATGACAGTGTGCAGGATGTCATAAAAACGAAAGAAAAATAAAGAGTCCTTGATTTTGATAGCCGAGCCCTGTTAAGACATCGTTATATTATTTAGTGAACAGATAAAGCTGCGATCTATCGAATTATTGCTTTTGTTGTTGATTGCGAAAATATCTATTGGTTGATATCGGATATAACGACATCGGGTATAACGACAAGTCGGCTGTAACAACCTAACATAAGACTCTAGTCTGATCCGTAAGAAATATAAACATAACAATGTATTGGTTATTACAACAAATCGGTTACAACAAATGATTTTTAGTCATATACGAAAGGACCATACACTTCAATATCTGGCACACTGAATATCGTGCAGTGTTAGACCTAGTATTCAAAATTACACACTAGTATTTTAAGGGATTTGTATTTGGTTATTTTTAAGAGAGAGATTTATTTTTTTCAGAAGTAGTATGTACGTTTTACAACACATTTTAAATGATAGTGTAGCAAGTTTTGTTACATGAACTCTCCTTCTCTCTTTTTGTAATATTGTCAAAATTAGTTTTCCTTAGCTACGCTGGGAAAATGAATGTTGTTATTATGTTGGGAAAATTTAATTGATTAATTTATTCTCTGGAGAAAACATCATTTTACGAATTATTTATAATTCATTAAAGCGTTTTATTTTTTTTTTTAAGTAAGAACTTTATAGTGCTTACAATAGTATGTAAGTAAAAATATATGTTTGTAGTAATAATGTATACAGTCAAACCTAAGTGAGTGAGAATTAGGTAATCGAGAAAACTTCAGTAATTGCCAGGTACCATCTTTGTAATCCTCTAAAAACTCTATAAGTGAGAGATAGAAACTTCTGTAAGAGAAATGCCTTTTTCACTCATGGACCTCTATAACTGAGACTACTACTTGCCTTAACCTCTATAATCGATAAGAATGAGTCATAAATAGCTGAACTGACTAACATTGTTTTTGTATAGTTTTTATATAGACCTCTATAAGTGAGAAAGGCCACACCTGCTCCTCTATAAGCTAGAAATTCGGGTTGTAAAAAACCTCCATAAACGAAAAAGAAATCACAGTTCCGTGAACTCTTGCTTATCCAGGTTCGACTGTATATAATATAATATATGCATGGTCTATAGTCTATACTAATATTATAAAGAGGTAAAGTTTGTAATTTTGGGTGTAGGTTATCCCCGATTTCAAAAATTTTTCACCAATATTTAGAATTAACCTTCAGGATGGATATATTATCGCGTTAAAATAAAAGCGCTTTTCGTGAAGACAAATCTTGCTACGTAACTCAACGAAAAAACGATGGCAATCTACAAATTCGGGCAAAGCCCTACCGGGTCGCTGATGTTATATAATATATAGACATATTACATTATCAATTAGTAACAATGTAAATTAAATCTGGACCTAATAAATAAAATTAAAAATCGCTTTCTTCTAAAAAAATACTACGAAATTTTTAAATATGAACGCATATTTATATCAATTGAAGCATTTCTTCGTAAAACTCGGTGACTCTCGTTTTTTACATAATGTCACATTCGCCATAGTATTACGCGCTAGAAACATAACATACTATTCTCTATTTATAAAAATTCTCGGTTCTCTGCTTTTGAATATTGAATTTCAGTGGTGACAATATTAATTGGATTTTCAATTCACAATTAAAAATAATTACAAATTTTAAATAAATAGATTTTGCCGACGGGCAGCGTTTTAATATCCGATTTATAAAACTGAAATAAAAAAAAATATTCAATCATATTAATGAATTTATGTCTGTGTTGCTGTAAGCTTTATTTATTGGCATGTCAAAAAATATATTAATTTGAAATGACGAACTATTTTTACTATATTTGATCATTCTTCACTACAAAAAAATAAATAATTTTGATCAGTGCATCAGTTTTTAATCACTAGCTTTTTTCACATTTTTTAAAGCCAGGGCCTTATTTAATCTATAGATGCCGCCCTAGGGCATTGTGAAAGTTACCTAAATCCTACATAAAATGGAGTAAAGGTTCGGTAAACAATTTTCAAATAGATAAAATGATTCATTTATGTCAAAAATCTTTTTTTTACTAATGGGATAATTTGACAAAAAACATTATTTTTCGTATTAAAAATTGCGAGATAGGTATTTTCAGAGGCAAACACGTCTGACTGAAAAAAAATTATTTATCGATGTTTTCAACACGATCACACTTTTCGAAAAATTATCTGTAACACGAAATTTTTTTTTCCCACGTTCCAAATTTCGCCACCCTGGGGATTTACACTAGGGGCAGTAGGGGTCCCTAGCATAAATCCAGCGCTAATTAAAGCGCCCCGTCGCCAGGTGTTCCAACCACTGACTAATTGCTGACCGTAGAATATTTATTTACACCTTAAATACTAGATATTCTAAAAACATTAGCCTTTACAGATATCCTTGCAATTTTTGACCACGAGCTCGTGACTAAGGCAACTGATGAGCTGAGTTGTCCTTGTTTTATTAATTTTTTTTTTTGTTTCATTGACAACGCAAACGGAATTCGTTATGTCCTTAGGACATTTTTGTTTGCACTTTCTAGTGTATAACTTTTTTTTGATGTTTGCGCCGCTTTCCACATCAAGCAAAGATAATTTAATTGGACCAAATGTCAAACAAGTTCTTTGTCAATAGAAGACGTTTCTTACTTTCTTATTATCCCTGTATGACAGTCTTCCTCATATTATTATTACACAGAGTGAAAAAACGACGTTTGTATATGAATAAAATATTGCGGAAAAAAAACACAGTGCATTTAAGGGGGTTTGGCTGACACGTTTGCGGGGTACGTGGTGCGGGGAAAACTATGTCTAATTTTATGTATGGTGTCTACAATGATATACCCATATATTTAATACCCTCTATATTGCTAGCAAAGATCGTGAGAAAGACTTAAACACTACAGTTCACATTTATACGTCTGTCTCACTTATTATACTCTGAGTCTCATGCGCATGTCCGTTAATGGATGCGCGCCAGTTGCAGCGTCAGTTTGCACATGGAACTAAGCTGTGAAAGGGAGGAGGCTTGCTCTATTCCACTTACTAATTGCCCCACTACAGACGCGACACTTGCGCACAACGGGTCAAGTAAAAAGAAAGAGATAGAAACCAGTCATTTGCCGTCTCACTTCATGGGCCACGCTTACACTTACGGCCACTAGCAATATAGAAGTTATTAAATGTATGAATATACCTACATTCATAAAATTTATTCAGGTATGATACATCTCAACTTGGACAAAGGTATTGCCGACATTTTTCTTTTCACTTACGCATAGAAAACGACGTACCTACCCGGTTCAAACTTAAATTTTTAAACGTGAAAGACAATAATGTAGCAACATTAAAACGCCAGCTACTTTCGTAATTTAAAACTTTCAAAGAGAAAATAATGATTTGAGTAAGTCAGGCAATTATATGAACATTTCTAAAAATAGTGCCAAGTTGTTCAGGAGACTATTAAACGTTGAGAAATGGTCCAACCCCTAGATCACGGCATCCGACCGACGCCAATATTGTATGTGCAATACACTAAAAAGGAAAAGGTTGCTTTGTCCGCCATTTAATGTCAGTAAATAATAATACGGCAATCACCATTACACACATAATAATAATAATGTAATACTATGTAAGTACAACTTATGTGTAATAAGTTAATAACTAATATGTAGGTAATTACACGTAATGTCTGACTTCACCACACATTTTACTGTGCTCTTTGAAGGTCAAGGCCGCTGAAGCCTTGCCCATAATTTTTATACATACTTATTATTTTTCTGTTAAGACTTTCGAGTAGCCGAGAAGATTAAATTTCGCTATATCGGTTATCTTAATATTTAAAAATTATCCCTGCAAAAATTACGCAAAACAAAAATTGAAATAGATATTCGCTCATTAAAATTAAAGTATATTTTGAATATTTGATGAAATCACTTCTTTAATAAATGGTTGCTCAACAATTCCTTCTAATTTTTGTCAAAATTTCGCTTTAAAAAAACATATGAACCTCACTTGCATAAGCTAATGAGGGAAGTGAAACTTCTTTAGAGTTATGAGCTTCTCTTATATTTCTCCGTCGTTGAATTATTTCCCCTTTAACGTAACACAAAATTACAAACAGACACGTCACTTCAAAAATGCTCTTTTTAGGGTTCCGTACATCAAAAGAAAAATCAAATTATCCCAACTTGTTTTTCTGCCCTCTCGTTTGTCTGTCACAATCAAATTTCTCTGGATTAAATAAAGATATTAAGCTGAAATTTGGCACAGTTAAAAAGCTTACTAACCTCAATATATTATTTCAATAGTCAGAATCCAAAAAATATTTCCCCGTAAAAATAGTCCCAAAGTTACGTATGTTACGTATTTCACGAGTTTTGTAAAGTATAAGCAAAAATCCATAAAAGATGAATAAATAATTTATGAAAAACGGTATCATTTGTAGAGGCGGCCGTACTGCATTGGTTTTGGGTAAGCAAATCGAATAAGAAGAAGATTTCGTCTCTTGATTGTCTCTTAAAGAGTAGTAGAAGTCCAAGAGCCGATCATCGGATTTCATATATTTGTATCCAAAACATTGACATTGGAACAAATAAATAAGGAATCACAATTATTATTATTTTTATCGTGCCAAAGAACTCAGAGAACTTACAAACTTTATCTCTTAACAATATTTATAGTATGACGTCAGGGGCGGATCTATATATTGGCTTTTTAGGCTGCCCCGTGGATATAAAGGGCCCCCAGCCCTTATTGAAGACAATGATCACTATTGAGAATTAAAAAAAAAAATTATTAGACATAACCTGCTAATTTCTTTTGCAATAATGTCTTATAGTTGCTGTTTAAGAGTCATATTAAATAAATCAAATATTTCATTTTACTACTTAATTTTTTCCTATACAGTATATAGTAGGGTGTTCTTTTGATTGTTTGTTTTCGGTCCCATTGGCTTATGTTTTAGTATTGGACATTGGCGTAGCAAGAGGGGGGCTAGCAGGGCCTACGAATCTGAAATTTTGGGAGAATTTTTTTAGGTTCAATGCTAAAACATACCTATGAGACCGAAAAATAAAAATAAACACCCTATATTAGTAGGTATAGGTACATCATTATAGAAAACACTTTTTTTGACAGGTAGGCCCCCAAATAGGGTTAGCCCACAAATTCACGGTCCGCCCCTGGACGCCGTACAAAACAAGTCACACTTCTTTGTAGGAAGGATATATAATAATTTTCAACCGTGCACATGATTCCTCATTCCTCAAGCATTAATAAATAATGTAAACCAACTTTTTAGTTCGTGTATCCTTCCAAAAAACTTGGTTTACATTATTTCTTTATGTATATGAAATTTTGAGGAATAATATGAATTGTTGAACTATCAAATTTTGTTCCGTGGGACGACCCTATAGTGACTTCCTATTTGATTTCCCCCGATTTTGGCTCCCAGAAACAAATTAATTTGTGTATTTCGAAACATAGGAAATCTGACGGTGAGCTCTCCGCCTATTAGTGGGAGTTCTTCGGTTATGTAAAAAGTAAGCTTCAGTGACCTGTGCCGCAAAGACACCGCCTCAGTGGCAGTCCTTCTGGTTTTACTTACGTTATGTTTTATACATATATTATATTTTTTATGTTTCGTAAGAGAGAGTACTCACTCAGTCGTTCCGACCGCAACGGCAGAATCGGCGGTACGGCGTACGTCTTTTAATATTATACGCTTCAGCAGTCCTCAAAAGAATTTCCGAGTTCGTGGTCAACAATTCTAACAAGCTTGCATGAGCTCTCAAATACAGTAGACTCTCTTAAGTACGCGACTGCAGGGCTGTACAGTAAGTTAACGCTCACGTCCTGTCATTTCAAATTGTCTTTTAGATTACTGCTTAGTGTTGGAACTAATCGAATGATTTTGATTGTTGAAAGATTGTTCTTAGAATGATTCATTCGAAATGATTTCTTCGCACGATAATAATAGGTGTGAATGAATAAATGAATATTTCAACTATAGAATTGTTGCGCATTTCCCCCACAGTGATGCGCCTATGGGAGTTTCTAGAAAAGTCTGCACAATACTCGAAGGTCAACTAACAACAATGAAAGCAGGTAACGGACATCCGACCGTTAGAGACTCCCACGCATGTAAAGGCAAGCAACAACGGATGCAGGTAGCCAGCACCCGACCTTGGAGACCCGCACGCGTGGAGAGGAGAGGAAATCTCGATTCGAACTTTCTCGAAGCATAGACCGAAAACTATAAAAAGCGAACAGAGGGAGGAAGTGAGGTCATTCAGTTATTGAAGCTGTTCGTGTGTTGACACAGTGCTCTGGCATTACGACATAAATTCCGTTAATCTGTGGAAATAAATATAACTCTAGTGAATGGTTTTAAATAAATGACTTATAGTGAATAGACTCTTTATTCTCTGTTACTTAGTCTTACATTGTATAATCTAGAACTATTAGTTTTATTTCTGTTAACGTTATACGCTTTCGTTTGTGTGTTTTTACTGTTTGTTAAACTGTTAATATTGTAAATAAATAATTTCCGCCACGGACAACAGCAGTTTTGTTACAGAATGGTCAGTCTTGAGAGAATCGCCTGCATACAGTGCTGATCCATTGAATAGACGCAATGCATTATTATTATCGCAAATTGCTAGGTACCATGCAAGTGACTAACACAATTCATTCGATCAGTCATTGCATTCGATATGATTATTATAACCAAAGAATTTAGCTTTAGTTTTCGATTATGAGATTTGAGGGAGTGACCTGCATGCAGTGCTTCATAGAACAGACGCAAATAAAGCATTTAAGTAATCGTAATCAATACCGTGCAATGCATTAATATTATCTCGAGTGGTTAGGTAGCACAATTCATTCTATCTGTCTATGCATTCGATATGATTATTATAACGAATGAATTTAGCTGTATTTTTCGATTATGGCATGCACTGTTTATAGCACAGATAAAAAATTAAGTGAATTCAATTACTGATTATTTTATTAGTTTTATAACATGGCGTATAATTTTGAAGCATAAACCCGCCGGCCGCTTGTTAAGAGACACTGAAATACGGCTCCAGTAACCAATACTAGAGTCTTGTGTTGCATCAGGTATCGCGAAACGTGGCCACTCTACGCTCCGCAGTTAAAAGTTGGCGCTACTGAAGCACTTTTGCGTATTATTTGGCTATGCTGTATATTTTAAGAAAATTGTTATTTTTGAAATTAAAAGTCGTACATTATTTATGTAAAACCAAGTCCAAATTTATTAATATTTTTAAATGTACATTTCTTGAAATGGGGCCAATATGTTAAGCTATTTTTGATCGCAGATAAAACTAATCTGACACATTTTGACGTGATAACGTCTTATAAATTGATTAAATAAATTGATGAAACACCGGCTGCATGCACGAAAAAGTGTCACGTTCCGAAATGTGTCACGTTCCGCGCACGATCGGCCCAAGTTTGACAGCTATTAATATTTAGGTTATGTATTATTCTAGCGGAATACGTTATCACGTAAAACTATCGTCCGTAAACCGACTTTACAGACAACCAATTTTTTTACAAGCTTTTATTTAGTTTTACCTGTCCCGGTGTCTGTCTGAAATCAAATATTGCAAGTTAAATTTGACCCACTTTCCGTTACCCGATTGAGCAGAAATTCTGCATACGTATATTTTTTTTACATTCAAAGGTACTTTGAACTAATAATTACGAACTGTAGTTAAAAAGAATTCATAGGTATGTCATTCTTATTTGAAAATTGTTGAAAGTACCAATTGAATTACCAATTTATTGATTAAAAGGTGAAATGTGAATTGGTTTAAACAACATACAAATATTATAAAGAGGTAAAGTGTGTGGATATAGGATGTAAAGCCCGAAACTATTCATTCGATGAAATAGTTTATCTTTAGATTTTATTGCATAGAAATGTGCCCTTCTGTTTGTCATGCTCTAATATTTATAATACTATTTACCTTCTGCGATAGTAACAGTATGTTTACATGACAATCCGGTTTCAAAAATTGTTTCCACCAATATTTAGAATGGATCTTTAGGATGGACACAGGCTATATATTATCGCGTTAAAATAAAAGCGATTTTCGTGGAGACTGATTTTGCAACAAATTCGGGCGAAGCCGAACCGGACCGCTAGTAGCCATAAAACACTAGGACAAAACTGACAGCATTTCAGAAGCACCGATTTTAATTTTAAGACAGTACCAGCTTAAGTCATACAGTCGACGGAGAAAAAAATAGTTTTGTTTTACCTGCTGGTTATAACTACCTACTGTTGAAATATTTTCTATGAATCATACACACATAACTAAGTACTATTTTTCTTTGTAAACGTGACTATTATCAACTATTTATATGTAAATACATTAATTGAAAAATATTTGTTTAATAGAAATATTCCATTCAACAATGAAAATTTCTTATACAAAAAAAAAATAAGTTGTAAATGTAACAGAAATTTTTTG
Organism: Xanthostigma xanthostigma; assembly: GCA_963575645.1. Classification (NCBI taxonomy): domain Eukaryota; kingdom Metazoa; phylum Arthropoda; class Insecta; order Raphidioptera; family Raphidiidae; genus Xanthostigma; species Xanthostigma xanthostigma. Next base: position 44,320,416 of record OY754470.1, read on the forward strand.
ACGCAATTCTTTTCCAATTTATCCAGTAATTGTTTTTGCCAAGAAGGAAAGATTTTCTCAATAATCTGTCAAAATTGCAAAAGAATGATGGCAGTATTAATTTGTGAAATATAAAAAACTTTATATTATTGTAAAAAAAATGTTTCCAAAATTTGTTAGAACTTTTTTTCTTTTTATTGATATAAAAAATAGTTACCAGACCAAATTACGAACTGGTAACATGTGTTTTTATAATAATCAGTGAGATCTCCAGAACTGTTTTCAGCAAAATATTGAAGTTTTGGGATAAAGCATAAAATTTAGACGATCTCAAATAATTTGATTCTTAGTTATATTATACTTTTCAATCTTCATGAACATACCTACATTTCCTACAAAAAAGTCCCATCTCCCGGAACTCTACCACCAATATTTCTAATTGTAATTTAGAGGTTAAAATAGAGTTAAATATTTTTTTTCTATTTTTTATATAGGTACTACCTACTTTTCAATATTTTTTTAGTTTGTCGTATATAAAATTAAAAAAAAAATTAAACCTATTTTCACCTCTAAATTCAAATTAGAAATATTGGTGGTAGAGTTCCGGGAGATGGGACTTTTTTGTAGGAAATTTCCTGGTCTTTCAGAATATTTTGTGTGATTTGAGATATCTGCAATAGTTTTTGAGATATTTGAAAAAAAAACAAACTTCTCTTTTCTCTTTTACGGAACTGTTTATAACTTTTGCAATTTTTTCGTCCCCCATTTCAATTTTTCAAAAAGTTTCTAGATGTCATTCCAAATCGAATAATTCCATAATCATAATTTTCGGTGAAGGAGGACTGGAATTCATCCAAAAAGGACATGTGAACTAGACTATGTACTATGATAGTTTTGATAAGAATAATTTTGTGCGAGTGGAACATTTTTTCACGCTAGATGTACCTCACTCACCTCGCCGTTCAGGGCACAGAACGCAAGTAAGCGATGTTGCTCAGCCAGTCTAACAAGTGACATTCTATCGATGAAACATATATTTTGTTCGCGTTGCGTTTTTTTTTTTTTTTGAACAATGTTACTTAAAGACGTATTTATCATATATGATTATTGCGCTTAAATGAGTTTAATATTTTTTACAAATAATTTAATAACACAGTGAATTCGCCTACAAAAATACAGTGAAAAAGTCAAAAGGTGGCGTGTTTTAGTGTGTCAACTGTAAAATAGTTATTTTGTGTAATTTTTGTGATTTGTGTGTTTTGTGAACCAATTATAAATATTTGTTACATTGTTTTGGATTACGCTCTGGGCCTGGATTTACAAATTACAATTGTTTTTATCATAAATGTACATACCTGAAGATTTCTGTATAGTTGGTAATTTGTTTTGGTTTACTTCAGTAAAGAATAGACACACACAATTGGCAGTTTCTAAACCAGAAATTTATAATGATTCTCTTAATATCACGGATATTAATTTACTTTTGAGAGTGTAAATAAAAGGATAGATATATTGATTTGTTAAATTCTTTAAATACTAATTGCGTCTGAAAAAGATGCAATTAGTGTGTTCTAACGTCGGTCAAAGAAGAATTAAGCAAATAACTGTTGTTATTTTTTTGCCTTGTAGTCAATTCTAAAATAAATAAATTATTTACAAGGTGTTTTATTGAAAAATAGTACAGAAATTACAGGGCTACTGGAGCAAGCGTGTATCGAGCAGTGCGAGGAGGAAACTGTATATGTACCCATAGGCAGGACCGTAACTAGCCTTTTTGAGGACCCGGGCAAGACTGTATCACTGGGCCCCAACACTAAATTTTATTATAATTAATAGTGTCACCTCGTATCTTCAAATGAATCCAAACACAGGATTTGAGGCCAAATGGAAAACAATTTTTATTTGTTCACTTTATTGGTAAACGTTTCGGCAACAATTTACGACTTCCTCAGGATCTTAAAATAGCAAATATAATACACTTGCTATTTTAAGATCCTGAGGAAGGCGCAAATTGATGCCGTAACGTTGATCAATAAACTAACAACATTTTATTTATTAAATAAAGCTACTAATTTCCCCAAAATAATAGTTTTAACGTGTATTTTTCTTGTTCTTTTTTTGACTACTATGCTGTTAGGGCAGTAGCAGGGACGGGGGAGCTGGACTACTGTTTCGGACTTTCGGACAGGTTTTATATCTATCTTTCTGGGGCTCCCGTTCTCTCTGGGTCCTGGGCACTAATCGAAAATCACAGTTTTCATTGCTTTTGTCAGAAACCTTCAATCTATAACCATCCCTAAAGTATTTTGCTATAAATGGACTTGGATGTAACAATGTTTAAAATTATTTGAAAAAGATTTTTTTTAAATGAAAGACAGAAAAAGCTTCTAAAATGGCAAAAATTCAACAAATATGCGAAGTTTGATGGCCTTTTTATGTCACCTGCCATATTTTTTCTTACCATTTTAAAATAAATGTAAAGGTCAATTATCTAAACTCCATATAAATATAATCAAATGACTTTAATAAGAACTTTGAATTTTCTTGACTATGATGGGAGAAAAAATTTTACCCACCTCATTTAACATTTTGAACCTAACATAGTTTTATTCTGGACTTAAGCGAACTAAAGTTGTTAATGAATGAGGATAAAGAGGAAGACCATTATCATCTGTTGCTCTGGGTCTCCCGATGCGTCTAGTTACGGTACTGCACAATTAATAAGAGAAAAAATATAGTTTTCTGGTTTATAAAACAATGTATTTATTTTATTTAATAAACTAGTTGCACAACCACAGTAATTATAAATTCCACAGTGAATTAAAATTATTTAAAAGTCAGTTTTGATTAATATACACTTTGATTTAAGACAGAAAAAATAGCAGTTTAGGCATAGAATTCACAATCTAAGAATTGTTTCCATTTCGTAAATTGAAGCGATTATAACGGTGGTTTGCACTTAGCACACGCTTTGGTTTTGACAAAAAAATAGTAGTCTGCTTAATTATTATTTTATAAAATAGAATAAATTATTGCACTCGTTTAACCCAATCAAAAGCAGACATGAACTGATAAAAATAATATCGTGAAGTAAAAGGTTGTGTTTACCTTATAGATACTACAGCATTGCCTATAAAACTTATATAACAGGCAGAGCCGCTGTATCTAGTTAAACTACAGCAATCGGTCAAGGATTTTTTATAAAATCGTAAATATATAAAAGCAAATCGTGACTGACTGATCTATCAACGCACAGCTCAAACCACTGGACGAATTGGGCTGTTTGACACACAGATAGTTATTATGACGTAGGCATTCGCTAAGAACAGATTTTTGAAAACCCAACCACTAAAAGGGTGTAACGGAGGTTCAAAATTTACATGGAGAAATCATATAAGATAGATGTACAATTCGAAAATGCGCAGGATTACTCCTGTCAACAAATAAATAAACAAGTGTTTCGTGCTTTTTCAAAAATAACCCCTTCAGAGGGTGAAAAAGGGTAGATAGTCTAAAAATCAATATGGATGTCATTTTCAAGTTTTGTCGGGACGTTCATCACGTGAATGTCATCAATTTTGAAATTTATTACACTTGAACAACAAACAAATTCTAAAAAGTCACAATAGGGAACCGTGACTAACTTACTGACTGATCTTTCAACATCAAACTTAGCGCAAGTGAAGCCGCGTGCAAAAGTTAGTAGTAAAGAATTTGCTGTAAGAACAGGTTATATTTTCGGACGAAATACACCATATCGACGTTTAATGTCCAAAAAGGCTTACTAAGCAACATTTTGTAAATTTTACAGGAGAACAAAAAAACATTTCGATATTTACTTGTATTTATGTTTAATATTATGATGTTTAGTACCCATAATATTATAATGGAAGCTTCGTGGTTAGAGCATTCTGGTGTAAAATTGTCTTTCAGCAATTTGTCGCTTAGGCAGTCTTTCAAAATAGACATGGGAAAAGTCGTTACTATGAGATCACAGTGACTGTTATTCCGGTTACACAAAAATCACAGTGAAAAATCATCGTGACTTTGTCACGTCGATCACTCACATCACAATAAATGTTTCCTAGTTTTTAGGATTTTTTAGTTGATTATCGGTACAGTTGTCACTCCGTTCACGAATACTCCATTTAGTAATAGGTTGTCATCTGATACGGCGTTACTTGTCTGTTATGATGTTTAGATGCAAAGATATAGTTAATTCAAAATAACCTTCACACTTGTACAAGCTTAGGACTGTCGCATTTGATAACATAACGTAAATATTCTTTTTTTCATGGGGAAACGGCAATCAATGCAAGGTTTTTTGCGATGCGTGAGCTGTTTTCTCTAAACATTAAGCGGCATTATATTTTTTGTGCCAAATTTAAAATTTTACCTAAATGGTTAGAAAAAGCCGTTTACAAGCCGCAGCTTTGTGTTGATTGTTGAATTCTATTGAATAAAAGAGTTATACTTAACTAAATCACTTATATTTTATACAATAGACAATGCGGCGTGTTTATTGTTATGTCACTGCGGTGACATGGAACGACATACGTTACTTTGAAACATAGATCTATTGGAACTTGGAGCGAGCGTCGTGACTGCGGTGACATGAAACGACATACGTTACTTTGGAACGTAGATCTATTGGAACTTGGAGCGACCGTCGTGACTGCGGTGACATGAAACGACATACGTTACTTTGGAACGTAGATATCTCGTCAGATCATAGTGTCATGTTTGAGCGACAGTGACTGCGGTGACATGGAACGACATACGTTACTTTGGAACGTAGATATCTCTTGTCAGATCACAGTGATTATTTTAGACGGCTTGTCACAGTGATTTTTTCATCGTGAAGTTATTTTTTCCCCAACTCGATTTCAAAAGCTATATAGAGCTATTTACTGCGTCATCCGACGCATATACACCGTTTTACCAAATTAGTATATATGATGAAGATAATAAGTCAGGCAAATAAACATAATTAAACCCTCGATATTGTTTAAAAACGTCACCAGCAAACCACGTATGGGCACTTCTAATACTTGATTTAAAAGTGCCTATATGGTTCGAGAACGCTTTGTTACGGAGTTGAAACCCTAAAAAAATAGGGTTTTTCATGTTATCTCCGCCGTAGTGGTACAAGTGAATCTAAATCGACTTGAAATACTAAAATGTTTTTATTTATGTAACGATTTAATTTAATTATGCTTGACAATTTTTTTGATATGACACGCCTTGTCGAGCATATTTGCGTAACAAATCGGCATAGAAATAAAAATGCATAAATGTTTTAGCGATCTACCATTTACCAAGATTAATAGGGTAAAGGTTGTTAGTGGGGGGATGACGTCATTCGGAGGACGTGTCAAATGATGAGAGAACGGCTGTTTATTAGAAATAGAATAGAAATAGAAATAATTTTTATTTGTGTTGACCATTAGGTATACAAAAATGTCGGAAAAAAAAGAAATCAGAAAAATCATATGGGACAATACATTCAAATGTTTTTTTAATTCGTTTCTAAACTTATTTTCATTTTTTATATTTTTTAGATAATTTGGCAACTTTTTATAAATCTTAAATCCTGTGTAAACTGGACTTTTTTCAAAGAACGTGGTCTTATGTTATATAGAAAAGTCTTCATTCCTCGTATTATACGGCTTTTCCTGTTTTTGATCAAAACAGCCTAAACTGTGCATATGCTTCAATAATTCATAGGCATATATTGCAAAAAATGTTAGTAAATGTTTTTCAAAAAAAAAATTTCTACATGATTCTCTATATTTGAGGTTAAATATCAGACGGATAATTCTTTTTTGTAATACAAATATTCTATTATTATCAGTGGAGCGACCCCAATTTATAATTCCATATTTTATTTGTGAATACACGAAAGCATAATATATACAAATTAGGCTGTCTTGATCAAAATAATTTTTTAATAGTTTTAATTGAAAGTATGACCTATTTAATAGCAGTTTTTAACAAATGTCAAAGAAATCAAAACACAGAATATTGGTATTATTTGCAATAAATAAGTACTTTTGAATCACTTTCCGATCAAAAACATGTGAAACAAAAGACAATGTAAACATTTTTTTAAAACAACGCATACGATTATTTGATTTTTTTGTTTCTTACCTAAATTTTGTAATAATAATAGGTAAATATTTTCCTATTTTTTAACGTCTATTCTTCTATCTACCTTTGTACACTATTTGAACGGTTCGCTAGCTGTCATTCGTGTGCTTATGCTGATTGGTCAGATGAAACGAGGCAACCTCTACTCTACAAAACTTGACTTTATTACAAAAGGTGCCGCACACTGAATACTCCAAATTTTCAAAGGGCAACTCCATAACAAAGCGTTCTTAAAATCAATTGAAGACAGCTGCGCAAGAGGCTAAAAACACTGCTTGGAGTTCTGCTGGCCGGTAGGCTGGGTACGAAGCTGGAAATGACGTCACTGCGGGCTCGCCTGCTAGCTTACAAGATAGGTCTTAAAATTAGAACAGGGACTATTTCCCTTGCTATTTCCGCTGCTAGGTATGAGCAAGAACCAATCAGAAAGCAGTATCTTGTCACGTGGGCGACTTAAACAAACGCCCACAAACCAACATGGCGCCATTTTGCTCACAGTCATCAGACAACAGACACGTTTTGCCCTGTGTTTATATTTGAACTGTCACTGCGTGCGCACCAGATTTAGTCACAAAACTAACTTGAAAAGACGTCTCGTGTGAAGCGAGCACATAACAGCAATCAACAAAACCAGCGCTAGAAAACTATAATAGGCAAATCTGCTAGCGTTTCCAGCCTCGTGTGCAACGGTCTTAAGGGATCACCGTCCAAAGTTTGTCATCTTTAAACATCCTGTAAAACTTTAAAGATACAAGAATGTGAAAATCTTCAATAATAAACATAGATAATATTTGTATAATCTGAGATAACTTCCTTGTAGCTTTACTTCGTTTTGCTCGTGTCGTAGAGTGTAGCTCCATAATTTCAATCCTTCTGCCAGAGTTTTTGTTGGGACCGAATATAGGTCACGCGTTCATTTGACTCTATAGTCTCATTACGTATACCATCTAGTAGAGATGCTTGCTTTTTTTTGGAGTACGTCATTATCGTCTATATAAAAAGTTCAAAAGGAATAAGACTTGCATTAACTGGAAATTACTGATGTAGATTATGTCTTTTAATTCCTTCAAACAAACAAAAAATGTAAAAATGTAATTCGTTCTAATTTTGTTATTAGAAAATGAAAGGAAATATTTTCGCATGAAATGTTTTACAAGCAATTATTTTCTCGTTATAAAACGAGGGTTATAAATAAATTAAACATTAGTTGAAGAAATTCAGTCTAAAATTTTCGTAACTAAGGAAAAAATAATAAGTTCAAAAATAAATATCGATGACAGATAATAATTTTTATATTCAAAAACACATCAATTATCTAAATTATCTATCTTTTATCTTGCTTGGTCCAACTTTCGCTATAGGATAGTTTTTATTAAATATTTTATATCAAATTACGGTGTTTTGTAAAAATAAACTATTTTAGTAACCTGTAGTGACGTCTCATAGAATTTACTCAAATCTATTCGCTCAGAAGCAAACAAAGAAACTATTTTAGTAGGTACCAAGTAGCGGCCTCTGGTAGAATTCTCTCAAAGCAAATCTAGTAGAATTTGCTCAAAGATATTAGTTCAGACGCCGGGCCACAAACGAAATACATTGTGCAGAATTATATCTATCGCACCCGGGTGAAACCGGGACGGACCGCTAATACTAATTTAAAGTTGTGTAAACGTTATTGTAATGGTGTTGTGATTTTTTGAATTGCAACCTTAAATCAATGCTACCGGGAACATGCAAGACAAAATTATTTTCTGTCAGTCAGCCATCTTGGGTCGATTTCATTGTTCTCTCTCTCTCTCTCTCTCTCTGTAGCACATGAGTACAATTAATTGCGGCACTTAGACGAGTATAAATATTTAGTATTGTAAGATGACATTCCAGTCATAAGCTTTTTTTTTGACTATGCCAGTTTTGAAGCCGAATTTTCAAAGTTTGATTGATCTTAACGAATAAATTCTCTGGAGCAAATGTTACTTTGAAACTTTCGCAACGTCCAATCTGTAAAAGTTATAATTATATAACGAAAAAGCATTCGCGTTTTCGGATCTGACAGCCACATCAATTCCGAATACAAGTTTAACTTTTTGACACCACTACATAAGATAATGGTACTCAGCCGGTTATTCTTTTTATTAAATTACAGTTTTATAAAGTACTAGCGGCCCGGTCCGACTTCCATCGAATTTGTTGATTGCCACCGTTTTTTTCCGTCGATTTACGTTGCAAAATTGGTCTCCATGAAAAACGCTTTTATTTTAACGCGATAATATAATAGAGCCTATATGTCCTTCCTGAAGGTCCATTTTAAATATTAGTGAAAGAAATTTTGAAATCGGATGAGTAGTTTCAGAGGTTACCTCCTACATCCAAACTTACAAATTTTATCTCTTTATAATATTAGTATTGATATCACTCAAGTTTCAATTTTGCAATACGTGCGTTGTGCCTCACAAACTCATCGTTATATACTTGTTTCCGGGGAAGAAAGTTGGCTTTTGTATGCCAATGATTTAAAATAAAAGTCGCACATGAGCAGATTTTATTAAAGTGTGTTTCTTATCTATTTATATTCTATAAATATATAAAAGGAAACCGTGACTGACTGGCTGATCTATCAACGCACAGCTCTAACCACTGGACGGATTGGGCTAAAATTTGACACATAGATAGTTATTATGACGTAGGCATCCGCTAAGAACGGATTTTTTTAAATTCAACCCCTAAAAGGGTGTAACGAGGATTAAAAATTTGCATGGAAAAATCATATCTAAAATTTCAAATGCTTCTAGCTCAGTTTGGATAGCATTCCGGGTATATGTTTATTAAACATTTTTTACTAAAAATCACCCCAGCAACCCAGTTCCAGGCTATGGCAGTCATATCGTGGCACATCCTGTATTTATCAAAAGTTACTTTTTTTTATTCCTCAAAAATAAAATCAACAAATTTACAGTCTAATTTTAGTGCATTTGAATGCACTATGCATGAAATACTGTTTGATTTATGGACATACTTATGAAGAAAGTTTTAAATGTTTTTTTTTATCTACAGTCTATGTTTTATTATTTTTCTTCTAGTTTTCACTGAAGAGAGAAATTTTAAAGTTTTTATAGTTAGATAATATATTTCTCTTGTTATTTTCTTGTTTTACATGTCTGCGTTTTTTTACAGTTGATTTATTTGTTCTGTATTCACCAGCCCTTTTTTGTTTTTAACGTTCTAATAATTTTGAACTTCAGCAGCTTTTAATATTTTATTTTGGCAGGGTGGCTTTCAGACAGACTTGAAAAACCTGAAAAAATTTGTGAAAACAGGCAAATGTCCGGAAATTTTACCTTTTGCGACAGTGGCGGTCACCTAATTTAACGCTTTTTGACGGATACTTTTTCGTACAAAGAGATGGTTCTCCTTAACCTCTACCCTCCATAACTGGAATATACGTGGTTAAACTGAAAAACAAAAACGTTATCAATAAGTATCTTTTTTGTTCTTTTAATTCATGTTTTCTTTGCGGCAAATTCTCGGAATAACGAGGGAATACTTTATTATATAATATAGGTTAGAATTTACGAGCTTGCAACTTGTTTAAAAGGGTGAACTAAGTGGAAAAAATTATTGCAGAAGTTTGTTGATAATAAACAAAATATATTCAACTTTCTATACAGTCGACACGAGATCCAAGTAAAATATGCTATTCGTGCTTTTTGGTTTTGATGTACAACCATTCCTTTTTAACTTATTTACTCCTTCGCTGGGAGCATGTTTATTTTTCTTTGCAATGGAAAGAGGCAGTACCTCATTTAAAATACCTTTTCACTAAATCTTACGAGATGCATCTCTCGAAAGAGCGCACTTACATCGATTTTTCTGGTTTACTTCAGAATATTTTGTGGCACTGCAAGTACCAATAGCGGCACGTAGATTTAAGGCAAAGACTCATGATTCGTTCTTGCTCTAAATTATCACAAATAGGCGGCTTTGTAGAGAAAGATAAAAAAATGACAAATGAAATTTGGATGGTTACCACGGAGGAAATATGGTGATTTATTTTTAGGTAATTCCTTTAATTTTTTAATTATTTCATCACCGTAATGACCCCGGATTTGTCCTCATTTTAAGGGTGTCCGGGTAGCGTCCGAGCGGGGTTTGTTTCCAGTCCGTATTTTAAAATGACTAGATAAATAATTTTTTATCAATCTGTACCAATTTGTGATGAAGTAACTACTTTAATTATAATAACAAATATAACAAGATATTATTTAATTTCATTATTAAAATAAGTTTTTTTTTGGCAATTATGTCCGGGTTTTGAGCTCAAAAATCGGTGATTTTTTATCTTCTTGTATTAGTTTATTGACTTTGCAGATGGCAACCCTACCTAAATGCCATGTTTTTACCCTTCTCTACTTAGCCGAGACTAAACTTGTTATTGGAGTAGTGAATCTTCAATTTTTTTTTTCCTAGTATTTATCCAACGAGATTTTGGTCTCGCATTTCAGAATTACAATATAAGGAATTGCTAATATTATTTTGTCTGAGTAGACACAGGAAATCCATTGCCGCCTCTTAGACTAAAATTGTGCATTCTAAACGCTCAACAATTAAGGCCATAACCGGTTTGATTGAGATTGTACGAATACATCCATTTTTTATTCAGAGACGGTCAGAAACACAGCTTGAATAGCGTATAAAGAACGTTTTATTTACACTCGAAGATTAATTTTGTACAAGCGTGTAAGCAAATATAATACATATATATAAATATATAATATAATATAAATATATCTAAAATAAGATCATAAAAACTCCGCTTTAACACAATGGTTAACAGGAAGTAAGCAACCGCCATTGGGTCGGATCTTATTAAAGAATCCAACCAGCTGTGTTCGTTCTTAAAACACTTCGGTCACGGTCTTTCTAACATCTTCATTTTAATTTGTATTGTCTTTTTTACTTGCATTGTATTTAAGTTGTGTGTGTGTGCACATCTACGGTCAAAAATCAACGTCGCTTATGTCCAATTTTTTCTCATTTTTACTTTCATTCCCAAGAGTCTTGACAGACAGCCAGGACAAACAGACGGACAACAAAGTGATCCTGTAAGAATTCCTTTTTTCCTTTTGAGGTACGGAACCCTAAAAACAAGAAACACGGCCAAAAAGAGGCAAACAAGTCGGAAAATGTCAACATAGAGTGGATGGGGACCCATTCAAAAACAAAAAAAAAAAATAAATAGGTCTCTACGTACGGCGTGTTGAGCTTTTCCAATTTGTTTTTCTCTTTTTAGTTATTAATTTAATTTTTTTGCAGTCGAGTTTCTTATTTTTTTTTAAATTAATATTAATTGTATTTCATAGTATAATATAACGTCATAAGTACCTACCTTGGGTCGTAAAAAGAAAATACTAAATCGAAAATCGCAAACCAGCAAAAATGTTACTGTTAAACTCGACATTAAAAGAAATACATTGAACTGTAAAGAATTTAGAACGTGGAATTTTTTCTTTTATAAAATGAATAATATGAACTATTCGAAATATTTTGAAATAATGTTTTACACAACGTAATAAATCACAATCCTTCACTTATTTGGGAAAGGTGCTTTTGAACAAAGCGTTCTCTAGACTCAAAGATATAATATGATTCACTGACCCGAGGTTGCCGCAATTATTGTTTTCAATTTATTAATTACAGTAGACTTTCGTTAAATCAGCTAACGAGAAAATAAATCTAAACGGTAGTTTGCTTCTTCTTCTTTTGTATTCCTTCTCGTAACCTCGGTTATCCCGAAATGGCCAGCACTGTACCATCTCGAGTGTTTTATCTGGGTACTTGTTTCATTTCGTTTTAAAATTGTGCTTGCTATATTAAACTAAAACATATTTTTTTAAACTAAACCGTAAATATACTAATTATTTAATGCGCCTATGGAAAACTAACGTTTTACTTGGAGCCAAGCTCACAAATCTGTCAGAGTCACATAAAAGCACCGTATCGGAGTTATGCTTCTAGTTATTCTTGTGGCAGCAGTACGATTTTGTCAAATTCATTCCAGTACACAAGTTACGGCCAAACGGTACTAAACATGTTTGACGAAAAAATATACTTTAGTGACTGGCGTTTTGTAAATTAATTATTTATAATTATTTTTTGTGTTTTTCAGTATCAAAACCACACGATCGAATCGAAAATCTCTATACACAATCAAAAAAACTTTATGAACAGTGACATATTCACCGAACACTATTAAAGATGGAATTTACTAATCTTGAGAACAAATTTATTCGTTAGAATAAAATTTACTTTGAATTTACCAAGCAAATTATCAGATAGAAAAGTTAGTTAAAGAATAAATATATACACTGCACTATACTCCTTGCTCTTGTTGAATATTTTGACATTCACCCAAAAATCAAACTGATGATGTTAGTGTAAACGTGAAAAAACAGTTTCGCAAAATAATACTGTTTTATCGTAACCAAATTGCACACAAAACTTCCATTAACTTAATGCTTTCCAATTCACGAAAGGTTAATAAACAACACATAAATAAATTTACAAGATCAAACTCCACGTTTATAGGTTAGGTATTTATGATCTATGTGGCGGCCATTATTATTTTATCGGGCGAATAAATATTTATACTCTGGAAGTAAAACAGAATATACCTGCCATAAACTTATTATGGTTAGTGCATTGAATTATCGCTATTTATTCGGAGCAATAGTTACCTGAAGAACAAATGAACCGAATAAATAACTACTTACGTTCGGTGAATATGGCCATTGGCCATTAAAGAGAGGCTACTGTATTTGCTTGTCCCTACATTCATGTGTATCCTTTGAAGTAGAAATTAACGTAGCTTCAAGTAAGGTTATGTTTCTGTCACAATCCGCTCTCCTCTTCTCACTGCGCAATCGTATCGACACGACCCCGTAATTGTTTTTTAAAGAACTCTCCCCAAACGAATTCTCCTTTTCAATTCGCAAAAAAAACCGCCTTTGCATCGACACGACCCCGTAATTGTTTTTTTAAAGAACTCCGCCCAAACGCCTTCTCCTTTTCAATGCGCAAAAAAAACGCCATTGCATCGACACGGCCCCGTAATTGTTTTTTAAAGAACTCCGCCCAAAAGCCTTCTTGTTGCGCAAAAAAATTGTTTAAAAATCAATTATTAACGTCTAATTATTTATTGGACACTGTTATATGTCATTTAAAATAATAATTGTGTATTTACAATGGATATTTTGCTCATAGAGTTATCGTACTCTAACCAATTAATCAGTAAATAATGAGAAAAGCATTCACTTGTAAAGGTAATTTCATGATTTTTTTCTTATGGATAACTTCCATGCGTCAGTGCATTTCTCATTATAATTTTGGTTTATCTATATTAGATAATTTATAGATAGATATGCTTTATTTTACGGTGTCTATATCTATTTTTAGGTAGATAATGTATTAATAGAAAGGTTTCAACATTCCATCATATGTGACTCACAGTTTTGAAGTGTTGTTCATTATATCAGAATGCGATGAAATTTGAGTCAGACAGGTGAGGCAGACATTATTGAATGGCCGGTTTCTGTAGATAAATAGTCACAATGACCTTGCTATTATAGTTCTACAATGGCAGGTACTAATTTATGTCAAAAATAACTTTTGCAATCAACGTCTGTTCGACTAAATACATAGTCAAGTGACTGAGCGGATTGAAACCACATTTGGTATAGGATGTCCGACATATAATAGGAAGACTATAGAAACTGTCCCGTTGCGCAGGAGCATAGCTTTTGTTTGTTTCAATTACGACAGTATACATTAAATAAATAATAAATTGAAAATAAATTCGTAGACAATGATTGAATAAATAAGTAAATAATAATAATTGAATAACTAAATTATAATTATACTAATGGACTGAAAAAATAAATAAATCATAGCGCCAAGATTTCGCAAAGCACTGCTATAATTTACACGATCAATTTCGAGGCCTTTTCGACCCCCCTCTATTTCCCAGACTAGTTACGCTATAAAAATTATTTTTTCCAGGGAAGCTAAGGTGATTGTGAAGAAGCTGTATTTCGAATTTCATACGTCTAGGTGGAATAGTTTTCTAGATACGAGTGTCCAAAAACAACGATTTCGATTATTCATTCATATAGATCATCAAAAACAAATGTGAAAAAATGGGACTAAGTTCTCGTCAAAACTGCGTTTTATCTTAAAAAAATAAGTGAAATGTAGAAAATATGCCAAGTTCCTTGCCTACAGTTTATAAATTTATATACGCCAAACTTGGCAAGTTTTCATTAAAGAAGTGATCATTATTGAAACCCTTGAAAACTTGCCAAGTTTGCCGTATAAATTTATAACCGTGTAGGCAAGGAACTTGGCATATTTTCTACATTTAAGTTATTTTTTTAAGATAACAAAACACAGTTTTGATGAGAACTTGGTCCATTTTTTCAAATTTATGTATATTATAGTATATTACCCCACTTGGGTAGAAAGCTTGAGATTCTTGCACTGCGCGAACTAACTGATTGGAAATTTTTCAACGTCTTGTGATCCAATATAAAAAATTTTCAAGACTTGGCGTCTATTTTTCGTTTAGCAAGTAAAAACGGAATTATACTATAGATAGCAGTGGCAACAATACCTTCAGAAACCGGATGAAATAAAGTAATTCCTCATAGGAAAACCTCCAGCTACTCTGTATATAGTGTAGTTTTTAATCAATGAATGAGTCACGTTATGACTGACCCTGGCACTTTAATTTCGCACATGTTTTGTAAACAATATGAGTTGAAAACCTTCATGTGTTATTTATTATTTTACAATTTTCATACAACGCTGGCTTGATAATCTTTTCAAGACAAACACGAAATCTTACTCGTATTGTCTCCTTAATCACTTCAGTGGAACGTTAAAAATCTGTTGCGTTCTTTCTGCCTCAAAAGTTTGTTAGGCCTTTTATTTTAACTTTGAGTATATAAAGAAGAAAATTAATATATTTAAATTGGGGAAGTAATACACAGTGGCAATACAGGCCAAACAATAAATAATTTTAAAGGTTTCATTTAATCATTATTACAGTTATTTGAAAAATGCTCATTTTGACACAATTATATAAGAGCATGAAAAATTACGGACGGCAGGCGGTGCTGCCGTCACGCACTCGGCGAATTAAAAAAATATAATAAAATCTAAATACTGGCCAATGCGACATAAATAATTTTGTAATAAATATCCGAAGTCATGTTAATGTAAACCATATATCTATTAATTTACTATATGAATCATTGTCTATCTTCTCAATGTGCGGTGAGTGAATGCAACAAAGCGTATCGAAAATATATCTGCGTCTCTTTCTTCGATGTAATTCCCTGATTTCTCCGATGATAGGATTGGTTTATGTACTTGTATTCAATCTGAATAAGTATCTCTGTTTCAAAAACTTTGTCTTTATCTATAACGTTAACGACCATAGACGTATCCAGATTTTAGCCCAGGAGGGGACAAATAAAAAATTTCTTAAGTCGGCTTCTCCGTGCTTGTTTTGCCCCCTGGGTACGCCAATGCTTACGGCTTAAGAAAAGGCAGAAATATATCTTTGCACCTTAATGATTCGATTGCGATTTTATTCCTATGCTCGGTATTGAATAAAAGTATATGATGTAAACATTTGAAACTCATTGAGCAGAAATGGATTAGCAAAACCGCAGTGTACTTGTACACATTATATTGGCATATCCAATTATGAGTCTGTCGGAATGTTTTAATTCGACGTTATTGTGTTCGCAAAATACAAAGAGATCATAAATTATATTAATTAAAAATTTGTTTTCTATTGACCATTTTGTTTTCTGATTTCGGTTTTTCGGAACTTTTTTATTTCAAAAAGAAAGTTTAGTTCACATGTATTGATTTTTATAAAAGCTTTATTTGCAACTAAAATAAATAGAATTAACAGACAGACATACAAAAATTCAGAAAAATGGCTGATTTGATGCAGGTGTCATACAAACGGTGTCTCTAGTTCATTTTATTTATTACCTTACAATATGTATTCTGTGGTAATAATTCAATTAAATTTTTGTTTCATTTAGTTTTTTCGGAACACTATACTTTGGGGCGTCGCGACGCAGAGTTTAGGCACAACTGTTTATTAGAGTAGGGAATTATCGAAGGTTTGCTATTCGAATGATTATGATGATCAAATGATTCGTTCGAAATGATTCCTTCGCTTGATGTATGATAAATAAATGCGTGGTGTGAATGTTTCAACTCTCGAACGAATTTGCTATCTATTTCGATTATCAGTCTTGAGAGAATCACCTACTTACAAATGGTTAATAAACAACACATAAACAAATTCACAAGAGCAACTGTAGATATATAATACTCCAGGTTTATGGGTTAGGTATTATGATCTATTTGGCGTCCGTTATTATTTCATCAGGCGAATAAATATTTTTGCCAGAATAGACTTATACCTACGGTAAACATAATTATGTTTGGTGAATTGAATTATCGCTGTTTATTCGGAGGAATAGCTACCTGAACTGAATAAATTGAATATGGCCATTAATCTAATACTAGTTGTACATCAATTAAGAGTCGACTAGTTAATTGTTTTTTTTTTATCAATGAAAGTCGTGCAGCGCACTAATTTAAATAATAAAACAATACTAAAGTGAAAAGAGCCTAGATTCCACTATGTTCTCTTACATATTAATGAATGGCAATTTTTCAAGTAAGCATTTCTATTCATTGCAAAAACATCGGCAAATTGTTACGATAATTTATATGGAAATGTGTAACAAATACATCTCAACGTACGGGTAATTTAAATAAAACAATACGCTTAACAAGTGTGTGTACTCCATTCGCTGCGAGGAGAGAATAACAAAGGAGGCGTAATCGAAATTATAACTCGAACCCCACCGACGCTTAGAACTCGACCACATTCGGTCAAAAATCGAACCTTCGATAAAGCGTTCAGCTTCGGCTCAACCGAATGATAACCGAATGATAAATTTACTGAATAATCGAGCGGATGTTATTTTATGGTGGCTGAAAAATATATTCTTCAATAGTTGATATCAGTGATAAAAATTCCATAAAGCGTTAATGATAACTTATCATGATAAAGATACAATCAAATGTTAGCGTTTCATGTTTATAAAAAATCTATTTTTTGAACCTTAATGTCCGATTTTGAACACTGCCCGATGTGGCTCGGGCATTATCGACATTGACCGGTCAATGTCGACACTGCTCGGGCATTGTCGAGATTGTCTAGATTCCGGACATTGACCATAACACATATATAAATTTCTAATATCAATGAAAAACTGTACTCAATCTTTGAAGAGAATAGGTATGTTCCAAGCAGCCAAAAAACGGACACAGAACCGGGACCCTCTTGCGCAGTAGCAAAAAACGAAACTGCTTGTATCAGTTTTTGAGCTACTGCGCAAGAAGGTGACGGTTCTGTATCCGTTCTCTGACTACTTGGAACATACCTAAAGCTCTCAAAATAAACTAGAAGTAGGCGTTATATTCTACTCATATGACTATGTGCTAGATTATTATATATTACTAGCCGTTACCTACTACTTTCTTGACGTAGACACCCCAAATAAATTTCAAAATTGATGACTTTAACGTGATCAACGTCCCGACAAACCTTGAAAATGACACACATGTTGATTTTTAGACTCCTCTGAAGGGGTTGTTTTTGAAAAAGCATGAAACATGTATTTATTTATTTGTTGACAGGAGTAATCCCGCGCATTTTGAATTGATGCATCTAGCTTATATGATTTCTTCATGCAAATTTTGAACCTCCGTTACACCCTTTTAGAGATTGAATTTTCAAAAATTCGTTCTTAGCGGATGCCTACGTCATAATGATTATCTGTGTGCCAAATTTCAGCCGAATCCGTCCAGTGGTTTGGGTTGTGCATTGATAGAGCAGTCAGTCACGGTTTCCTTTTATATATTTAGAAGAAGAAGACTGCCGCTGTTTTTTCCGTCGACTTACGTTGCAAAATTGGTCCATTCATTGCTGAAAAAAATTTTAAAATCGGATGAGTAGTTTCGGAGCACAAAAAGTAGCCGGGAAAAATGAATCAATCGGGACCCCTTTATACGACTTTTGAGTATTATTATCTTTTTTTGAATGGCCTAGAAAGAAGGGGGGCCACCCTAGAATGTTAATTGTTCACGTAGAAATAACAAGATAAATCTACAATAATCTACATATTTTCTTTGTCGTGAAATTTCTCCAGAAAGTCATGTTGATCGATTTTGCTTCTATGAACAGTTTTCAAATTATGTGTAAATGGCAGCTTGTAATGGCAGGATAAAATCGTTGCTACTCTTACATATTCTCCCCAAACTTTGTATATGGCTTCATTAGGCCTAGTCTGACACTTATTTTCTCTATGACTTTTCTTGATTTTGGGGCGTTTTCCCTCTAAACTTTCTGAAAGATGTCGTTTTGACGACATGTATAAAAATGTATAGATACTATTTGTTTTTTTTAATAACATGAACCATTTAAAATGTCTGACACCTCGAATATGTCGACCATATTCGAGGTGTCAGACATTTTAAATGGTTCATGTTATTTGTCATCATACCAAAAAATACGGTTTGCCTAATTGTAGGTATCTAGTTAATTCCCTGTTTGTAGGTTATTAGCTCGATGATTTGAGCAAAAATATAACATGCGAACTGAACTAGATTCTACAGTGAATAGAATGAATTAACGTAATGCAGCTACGGTGTAAGGTAATTTATTATTATTTTGTCTTTTAAAACGCGTTGCTTCTCTCTCGCGTTCATACTCCGCGAACAGTAAAACATCGCGTTTCAGCCATTTTAATGGGTATCAAGGTATTCCTCACAGTTTTCGTATACATTTTCAGTTTGTTGAATAATTTTCTGCAAATTTTGAAGAATCATCTAAAGGAATTGAGGTCACTTGGAGCCACGAAAATGTTTTCACTTATTCCGTCAATTGTTTCAACTTCAAATTCAATTTTTTTTGACGTCTTTTTTTCTCTGCAGGGAGTAAATTGGCAGAAAATATTTTTCCCCTAGATGCCGTTCAGTCATTTAATAGCGGAATTTTGAATTAAGGTAGTACGAGCACCAAGGCAATTTTAAATAAAAGGCTTGATTTTTTTTTATATGAAGTTGGACTAAGTCTAAACCAATTCTGAAAATTTTAGGGGGTTTGCCCGATTATTTAAATAAATAAATGACTTCAAAAGTAGGAATATTTAACATTGGCTTTATGGTAAAACGGTAGATGGATGATATGTTTTCATTGATTTCTCCAAAACTAGTCGGTGGAAATTAAAAAAAAAACTATATTTAAATTAAAGTTAAAACCTTAAAAAAACCCGTTGTGCCCGAAATAATTAAAAAGATATTTAATTAAAAAGATTTTAAAGATTTTAATTAGTCGGGCACAACGGGTTTTTGGAGAAATCAATGAAAACATATCATCCATCTACCGAAATATAAAAAAAATCAAGTCTTTTGTTTAAAGTTGCCTTGGTGCTCGTACTACCTTAAATTGGCGCCTACTTCAGAATTTTATTTATGCTTTTTTGTGACTTTTTTTAAGTAGATTCAATTTTTTTTAATCGTTTTAATTTTGCATTATTATTGAATTGAAAAGTCACCAGAAAATAAAAAGCAAATATTTTTTATATTATTGGGAAAAAATCAGGACACATATTTTTATATTTAAAACTTTTCTTAAAGAGTTTAAGAAACCTTAGGAGCAAACAGTTGCAAATATTTTCTATGGTCGATAATCGGCTATATATCGGTATTGGCACAAACATCATATTGGCCGATCCTTAGTTTGAGTGGAACCCTCTTTTTCTGGTCTCTTTAATTATTCAATTAATTTTCAACAAATTTTAAGTTTAATCCAAAAAAGAAAAAACCAAATTAAATAGAGTAAATAGTTAAAATAGAAATTGATATAATTATATTTTTTAAATTACAGTGAAAGGTCATTATTAATTATTAAGTGCAGATTTTAATTAGTGTGATTGTTTTGTGCTATTCTCATCGATGAATATAATTGAAGCTTGTGAATTTAAGTGCTGTGATGTTAGTAATTACCATCGTCAGATAATTACCTTGTTTATAGTTCAGTATAACTGAAAACTATACTATCTACGATCTGCATACTCTAAGAGTATGTTTAAAGACTGGTGCAAACGACGTTCCGGGACACGGTGCGAAGCAGTTTCTGTACACAATTGTGTTACCGGACCTTTTGTTGTGTGACACCTGCAACAATGTTACACACAATCATGCAACATACTGATTTGAGTAAGTTACTACAATACTTAATTTTTAAATACAGTGTAAACTCTATATAGCGAACTTCTATTTAACGAAAAACTACTTAAAACGTAGAAATTGCTAAGGTTTGTTTGGTTTACATTGTTACCGATATATTGAAACACTCTATATAGCGTAACAACCACTCTCGATAGCGAAACAACACGTCATTATTTAGACCCCAATAAACATCAATTTCACTGAATAAGCTCTGCATACCTCAAAATTATTTTTTTGACGTGATAACGTCTTATAAATTGATGAATCACCAATCTTATAAATTGATAAAACACCGGCTGCATGCACGAAAAAGTGTAACGTTCCTAACGTTTCGCCTGACCCTGTGCGTGCTTTTCTCGAAAAGAGATTTTGGGGGGCAAAAAATCGTTTTAGCTAGGTCTCATTTCTCGAAAAAATCGTTTTCATACAAATTTTATCATTATAAAAATCAATTTTTTGACGTATGAAAATATTTAAATATTGTAAGTAGGTTTTGGAATTTAATATAAACAATGAAACAATTGTTTTCAAAATATTATGACAGTTAATCTTTGAGACTTAAAATAAATACGAAAGAAAGAAAGTTAAAAAAAACAATTATATTATAGGTGGTGAGTAATTTTAATAAATAAAATTAACCTAAATTTGAAGCAAAAGATGCAATATCATAGATTCGAATTATTATAATTATTATATAAATTTAGGTTATGTATCACTTAAAACTATCGTCCGTAAACCGACTTTACAGACAACCAATTTTTTAATAGGAATAACGTAAAGCGCGTTTAACCCCGTTCAGGAGTGGTTTTTGGCCGTTTCAGGAAGTCGCGCAACCCCAAAGAGAAATTTTAATATCTTCAATAGAGTTCTATTCAGACGTTAATCAAAGATTTAAATTTTAATATCACCACCGTGTTCAGCATCCTCGAAAACGGGAGAGGGAGGTAATATCGCCCTGGCTCAAAATATTTACATTTATTGAGGTTTTTGCCGACTCACACACGCTACTACTATATCCCAACTTCCCAAGATATGAATAAAAATTCAACGAAAGATACAATTAAAATACTGGCATAGCAAAAAACGACAAACAAAGTTATGAGATTATGATTTTGTTATGTAATTTTTTTGACGTGATAACGTCTTATAAATTGATGAATCACGTCAAAATAAAAAGATGAAACACCGGCTGCATGCACGAAAAAGTGTAACGTTACTAAGTGAGCGACTAGAATGCCTTCGGTAATTTTGAAGCAGATATCATCAACCGATTGAGACGAAAATTTGTATACACGTTTAGTTTGAATGACAATGCATGGTTAGCTGTGTGACGTCACTCTAAATCCAATATGGTGGACTTCTAAAGATGGCGGACTAAGTTTTTGACGTGATAACGTCTTATAAATTGATGAAACACCAGCTGCACGCACGAAAAGTGTAACGTTCCGCCTGACCCTGTGCGTGCAAGCGAGAGCGCAGTAATGTATTATTAAATATGATATTCGAGCGGAATACGTTCTCACGTAAAACTATCGTCCGTAAACCGACTTTACAGACAATCAATTTTTTTTCACTTGATTTAGTCAAAATTAAAACCGCTTATTCGTAAAATTAATCGTATTGTTTTCTTTTATTCTCGGTTTAACGAAACGTTCAACGTTCGCTACATACAGATTTAATTTCTACATTTCAGTATTTTTTTTTAAGATAACGAAACACAGTTTTGACGAAAACTTGGCCCCGTTTTTCACATTGGAATAACACTTTAAGGTCGTTAAAACTTGTTGAACTTCCGTATATTTGCGAAAATGTTATTTGAGAAACTAAAAATTGTTGTTAACATTAGATTAATATCTAAACGTTAAAATAACAATATAACGCAATTATGTAATGCCGGTTCAACGGTACTTTTGAAGTTTAATTATTTTTATTATACATTTAGATTATTAGTGTATTTGCCATAAGGCACTTACACTATTGGCGTCGGTCGGATGGCGGGACCTAGGGGTCGGACCAAAATTTCTCGACGTTTCATAACTTTCTAAGAAGTTTGGCACCATTTTTGGAAAAGTCTGTTTATATATATATGTATATATATATATATATATATATATATATATATATATATATATATATATATATATATATATATATATATTTATATATATATGTGTACGGGCTATAACTTTCGAAGGAGTTAATTGATTTTAACGAAATTTGGACCACATATTGAAATCCATCACCGCACGAAGCCTATTTAAAATGGGCCCAATCGGGCCACATTAAGGGTGGGTTTTAGGGGTTAAAAAATATTTTTGGGCCCAAAAATACCGAAAAATTTCTCCGAATCGCTTTAAAATTGTAATTTAATCCTTTAGTAACGATTAAAATGTGCTACCAAAATTTTACTAAAATCGGCCCGGCAGGACCGGATTTAAAAATTTTATGTAAACGGTCGTTTGTAGATATGGATTTATATAGTGAAGGCTGAATTTAATTTGTTGTATTGATAGTAATATTAAAATTAAGAAAAAAATATTATTTTAGGGGGGGTATTAAGGGGTTAAATTTTGTATTTTGTTCAAAAATAAAGTTAAGTTCATACAATAGAGCCACACTGCCTATAATAGCAAATACACTATATTGTCGGCAGGGTTTCGCACTGCGACCCGAGTTTTTTTTAAAATGTTGCTATAATTATTAAACTACATTTTATGTAAATGGAAATACATACGTTAAATCCTAATTAATATTATAAATGCGAATGTGAGTTTGTTTGTTTGTTACGCTTTCACGCGTAAACCGCTAAACAGATTTCAATCAAATTTGGCAAGCAGATAGATTGCATTCCGAGGAAGGACATAGGGTACCTTTTGTCTCAAAAAAATAACTTTGAAGGGGCGAAATAGGGGATGAAAGTTTGTATGGGAACCCATCATTTCTCAAGTTAGGGATATGATAATTTGTAGTGTAGTAGTCATTGCAATTTATTACACGCTTAGTTAGCAAAATGACCACGACCTTTTTCGATGTATGGGGACAACATTTTGCCAACGGCTAAGCGGTAAAATTCTTCGAAACTCGATTCCCGTGATGGACGATCTATTTAAATACCTACAAGTTTGTACGGAACCCTCGGTGCGCGAGTGCGACTCGCACTTGGCCGTTTCCCGTTAAATGCCCATCATGAGCTTAAGTTTGCCGTCTGCGTCCATAGCCTGCGTTTAGAAGTAGCTTCAGAATAAAGCAGTCATTTGATACAGTTAAGGACACAGTGGCATTTTCTTATTGTTATGACTTTCTGTTGTACCCTGTATGATGACGAAATGAAGTAACAAAGCAATTTATAACGTGGGCTATAGCTTTTAATAATAATAACAAGGCGGCGAGGTTTATTATTGATTATCTTTAATTAATTGTTTTTAATTGAGTTTCATAACGTTTGAGAAGAGTTTGTATGGTGTTTATATTTAATTTAGACTAATTAAATTGTTTTTCTTTCATAGCATTTGTTTGAAAGTTATGTTTTATATTCCTCGTTCAGATTATCTTTGAGCACAATAAAAAAAAGTTAAAGAAACTGAAACCCGAATAAGTGAAAGAAGAACGCAAACTTTTAATATAAAAAAATAATTGGTTGTCTGTAAAGTCGGTTTACGGACGATAGTTTTACGTGATAACGTATTCCGTAATACATAACCTAAACCTCCCAAAATTTGGTTTCAATCCGCTTATCCTTGGTGTCGGAATGATAAGAAATGTCAAAAGTGACGTTTGCAACTGTCAAAGTATTATGTTCTAATAATAATTAGTTATTCCAATACTTAACTTAGAAGGCGTTGCATTTCACAAAATACTAATGTCAAAAAATTGAATTTAACATTAGAAATGCAGCCGTTTTCATGTTAAGACAAGACATACGTTATTTTCTAATTTCCATGTACGGCAAACATAGACGATCGACCGCGTCGCGCCATGCATTAGACAACATTGCATTTATACAGCTATTTTTCTATATAAATTTGTATAAAAAAACTGTTTAGGCAAATTCTGTTATACGAAATCTATGTAAAATGTTCTCTTTCGTTTAAGACTGGTTTCAAACCGATCTGATTTAAATTGAGCGAGAAATTAGCATAGAGCACGCACAGGGTCAGGCGGAACGTTACGCGTTACGAACGTTAGGAACGTTACACTTTTTCGTGCATGCAGCCGGTGTTTTATCAATTTATAAGATTGGTGATTCATCAATTTATAAGACGTTATCACGTCAAAAAGTAGTCGGATAAATCATATAGGTTATGTTTCCAGTGCGTGATGACATAACATAATGACATAACATGAGATACATACATATAGTGTTTTTCACGTATCATATATAAAATTCCGGTAGAAACGTTTCGTGAAGAACCAAACCAGGCGCACCCGACATTTTATTCTCTTTATAATATTATATCAAATGTCAATATTTTTGAAGTTGGGATGGTTCCGTTGCTGGATTTTTTTTTTCAAAAACACGCCACTGAGTCCAGTATACCACTGTCGTTTTTTTCTGTATTTTGAATATTAATACATTCATGCATGAACGAAAATCATTTCTGAACCGTGGAAAACCTTGATATTAAAAATTAAAATCAGTTTGCTCATCTTTCAATAATAATTTTACCTTGAAAAGATTGTTGTTTTTTTCTTCCCATATTACTTTTAATGAGTGAATTAGCTTTTTTTCATTCATTATTATTGTTGTGTTTTATAGCTACTTGATGTGTTTGAGAGAAAATAGCTTGTTACATGCAACATCCAATGAGCTCTATATGAGTTTTTTTCATCTATATATACTTATAATATAATAGCGGTTCGTCCCGGTTTCACCCGGGTGCGATAGATATAATTCTGCAAAATGTATTTCGTTTGTGGCCCGGCTTCTGAACTAATATAGTTTTGAGCAAATTCTACCTTTGCTTCTGAAGTAATAGCTTTGAGCGTATTCTAACAGATGTCGCTACTTGGTACTAAAACAGTGTTTTTTGTTTGTTTCTGAACTAATAGCTTTGACTAAACTCTATCAGACGTCGTTACGTGTTACTAAAATAGTTTTTTTGAGAAAATACTGTAATTTTGTACAAAATATTTAATAAAAACTATCTTACAGCGTAAGTTGCACCAAGTAAGACACATTTACAAAATTTCATTCAATTCGGTTCGGTGGTGTCGAATATTAACGCGGCCAAAATTGTGACACTAGAATTTTATATATACAGGGTGTGACCTCAATCTTCTTATTTTATTTTTAATGGAATAAAACACTTTAGTAAAAGTTGTAAGAGATGAAAGTGATAATCACTTTCATCTAATTAATTTATATTCTAATATTGAATCATTTGATTTGATGCTAATTTATAGGAAAGTACATAAAAAAACTTTTTAACAAAAAAATTAAAAAATAATAAATCTTTTTATTTAACTAAGTTCTATCTAAGTAGTTGAACGTATGTGACAGTCTAGTATATCTAAGTAATTTTGAGTCGGCGTCAACAATCCTTAGCCGGAAATCTCTGAGCGTTCACGAAGTTAATATCAGCGACAGAGCAACCCTAACGGGCACACTGAGGGCACACGTCTTTGCGAGTGGTTGTGTGGAGAGCGCATGTTTAGAATGTTAATGTTTATCGCTGGAGATTTCACGTATCATTGTTAATTTGATTTGGTTATTTCTTTTAGTGATCTTTGTTCATTGATGGTTTGACGCCGACTCAAAATTACTTAGATATACTAGACTGTCACATACGTTCAACTACTTAGATAGAACTTAGTTAAATAAAAAGATTTATTATTTTTTGCTTTTCAGTTTTTCGGCGGTTTAATTTTTTTGTTAAAAAGTTTTTATTTAATAATTTTTTGTGGCTATATAATTTATAATTGTAATATACACAACTCAGCATGAAAATCTGTGAGTGAACAATAAATCACCCCTATTTTCCCACCCTTAGGGTAGGAATTTTTTTTCCAAATTTATATGAGATGAACCTCGAGGTATACCCTATCCAATAAAAAAATAATTATCAAAATTGGACCACTCTGTAAAAAGTTATGTGTGGTCATACATTACAATCAGTGAGTGAACAATCAATCATCCCCTGTTTTCCTACCCTTAGGGTTGGAATTTTTCTACCAAATTTATATGGGACCAACTTCGGGGTATACCCTTTCAAACAAAAAAATAATTATCAAAATCGGACTACTCTGTAAAAAGTTATGCGTGGTCATACATAAATAAAAAAAAAAAAAAATAATAAAAAAAAAAATATACGCGTCGAATTGAGAACCTCCTTCGTTTTTGTTTTTCGTCGGTTAAAAAATACCATACATTATATTACCAAACTGCTATTAAAGCAATCTTCCCTATTAAAAATTAAAAAAGTGAACTAAGAACATCCTGTACAATAAAAATGTAGTTCTGTCAGCCAATTAACAGAATTAGTGCAAAAACTACTGATGCGATTTTAATGAAACTTGTATAGTTTTGAAGTAAAAACTATTAGACATGACATATACTTTGTTTTCTTCTGTTACTCTTTTCGCTTCTAATGGAATAATTTTACAAAAATCCACTGAACTACTAAAATTTAATAGATATGATGGAAACACATCAAATTGGTGGCAGACCAATTCAATTTTTTTATAATCTTTTTGTTAGTGTCTCAAAATAATATACAGATTACAGAGAAGTATCCATTGTTTACAATTATCATCGACTGACGACTACCTTATCTTTGCATACCTGGCTAAGAAAAAAAGTATAATCATCTTACAATCGTTATTCGATTGAGCTGATAGCTCAATCGAATAAAATAGTAGTGGAAAAAGCTGTCATTTGAAACAAAGTTAGTTAAAAACAAATATATGGAGTCAAGCTAAATAAAACCGTTTAAAAATATTATACAATAATATATTAAGTCTCTATTTTTTTTTTTATTTTGTAAAAAATAAAATCAAATATAATTTTAAGTTTCGCCTCAACCAAATATAACAACTGAATGTTAAATATACTTCTTTGTTACTTTTTTTTCAATTTTTAACAATATAAACGCCGGAAGTGAGTTATTCAATTGTCTGTATTATTGACCAATGACAGGCCGGTGTCGCGCAGATTTTATTTATTTTACACGTTACAATAGACGTATATATGCTTGAAACAGTTGAATATTCATTAATAAGTACATTTCCGTTGTTTTTCAAATTGTTTTGCGCTTTTTGTGTGCCAGGATGTTACACTTGTCCACAACGATTACTGTGTTATTTTAATTTGTCAACGTTACTAATTTGTTTAGAAAATTGTAACAATGCCAAATAGAAATTAGAATAATACGCCCACTACACAATAGCGTACACGGAATCTCGTTATGGAAAGGATAAACATTTTATAAACACCATGTATAATTATCTTTATTGACAAATGTTTTACCAATAAGTTTTTAAAATAATTATTTTTTAAGCATATGATTTATATTCATGCATTTTTCTGAATGAAGTTAAATAATACGCGAGAAGAGGGGTAAGCTATAATAATAATAATAATGAGTTTAACGTCCGTTTCTCGACTTTATGTCATAACAGACGCCATTCGCTCTAATTGCTCTAATGTGACACCCCCAATTTAATTCTATGTAAAATACTTGTTAGCAATATTATTGTGTTTTGCGTATTGCCAGTTGCTTATTGCTTGTTGCCTAAGTGTGAGAGCCGCCTTACAATGGAAGTGCTCTAGTATCTAGAGCTGTAAAAGTAACGAGAAATTGTGTACCCGTATGTATTCGTTACTTAAAGAACCAGTACCCGTTACTTTCGTATCGTTACGTTACTCGTTACTTTTCGTACGACATACAATCGTGTACTAACTGCATCAAGCATGTACCATCGCATCGAGGCGCGTCGCATACGTGATACGGTATGACTTCGTTCGTATAACGTATAAACCGCATCAAACGAGTCGAACTGACATGGATACGACAGATGCGAGTAACGAAATGAATTTGTAAATAACGATTCGTTACTTCGAGTCAGACGATGTACCCGTTACTCAGTAACGAATACATACGGTTTGTTACAGCTCTATTATTGATATATATATAATTGCCGTACTGCATTTTCATTTTTACGGCTATAGCAGCTACCGTGCGAGAACGTGTTTAAGAGATATTTGACTGTAGTATACTGTTGGTGTTATATTATGGTATTATAATGTGTGTGTCGGCACATAAATATTTTCACAGAGGCCTATGAACTTCCCGTTCGAAACGAAGAGAATGTACTGGACTTAGACTAATAATAGCACTTTGTGCACTTAACCCATGCTAACATCAAGTAGGAGAACTCCGAGCTGAGTTACCCGTTTCACCCTTCTAGGTCCGCACAGTCTCCGGCCACTCAACATACTCCTTGTGTGCTATATGTTAAGCGTCATGCACATTACGTACTCTGCATAAATATGTGCCGTGAGCCAAAACGGTTCATGTCATGTTTAGGGTAAAATCAGATTATTGAAGCCAATCGTCATCAT
The DNA here is from genome assembly GCA_963575645.1 of Xanthostigma xanthostigma. Lineage (NCBI taxonomy): Eukaryota > Metazoa > Arthropoda > Insecta > Raphidioptera > Raphidiidae > Xanthostigma > Xanthostigma xanthostigma. The sequence goes on from OY754470.1 coordinate 44,349,487, forward strand.
CGTTCATGAAACCGTTATAGTATCTATACTAATATATAAAACTGAAGAGTTTGTTTGTTTGTTTGAACGCGCTACTCTCAGGAACTACTGGTTTAAATTGAGAAAAAAAATATTTGTTGGATAGCCCATTTATCGAGGAAGGCTATATAGGCTATATAAAACCAGGCTACGACCATTAGGAACGAAGCATTAATGAAAAATGTTGCAAAATGTATCTCAAAAATAAGCTTCTATTCAGGTGAAATGCACTAACTAAATATACTCATAATAGCGTTGTAAGAATACAGCGCCGGCTAGCTCAATCGGTAGAGCACACGACTGTCAATGTCAGGGTCGTGGATTCGAGCCCTACGTTGGGCGAATACATTTTTATTTTGTTTTTTTTATTTTCTACGTTGCTTTCTTCTAAGGCTTACATTTAAATTTATTTTAATTTTATTTAATTAATTAAAAAAAATATTAATTAAAAAAGTATATAAATACTGCTTTTTATCGACAAAAACGTTTGAACGGTAACTCCGATCATCATGAAATTTGGACACAACATTCATCTCGGTAAACTAAGATGAATGTGTGTACTCATGTTCCTCCCTTCCTCATTCGTTCTTTTACACCCGGGTGAAACCGGGCGGGACCGCTAGTAAACTATAAAGATCCAATTGATCTTTATATGTAAAACTAGCGGTCCGTCCCGGTTTCCCCCGGGTGCAAAAGAACGGATGTGGGGGTGCGAACACAAGGTTGTCCTGCCCAAAGACAACGAATAGTGCTTCAACAAATAAGATTTTTTTTCATCTGGCGCTTTTTTGAAATATCAACATCAACGGAGATACAGGGTGTCAAAGTTTTATTTAAAAAATTAAAATAACTGCCAAACCACTTGAGATAATTAAGAAAAATTTTGTAGGTGTCAATAGCTACGTGGGAGGGAAATTCTTCAATAAATAAAATATTTTTGGGTTGACCAGTGGCGCGCGTAGAAAAAAGTTGTTTAATGTTTTTAAGAAGAAAAATGGTACGCCACTAATTTTTCTAAAAATAAAAATCGTTATTGAATTCCTTGTTCAATTCTAAAAAGAAAAGCTCTTTTATTATTTTTTGGTACGCAGCACCGTTTTTTGAGTAAACAAATAAAAACTGTATCTCCGTTGATGTTGATACTTCGAAAAAGCGCCAAAGGAAAAAAAATCTTATTTGTTGAAGCCCTATTCGCTGGTGAAAGGATAACCTCAACTTTGGAATCACTCTGTATATTCCGAGTGGGTAAATTAACCACTCGGAATTTTCCGAGTGGGTAGTACTACCCACTGTACCCACATTATCCACCGACCCTTAGAACATCCTACTGCAGTTAATAACTTCTAAAGGAATTGTGTAAACGAAACCGATTTTCTCCATTGTTTTTTCTTTTAAATTAAAAATTTAAAGCTGAGAGACGCAATTGCATTGCATCTCTATAGACAGAATTTTATTGTCAAGGAAAATTTCCATATGTCTGTATTTTTTTTATTTGACTGTATCTGAATGAAAGGGGGAAAAAAACGAAACACGGATGAAAAATATTCATTTTACGCTTCATTTAATATTATCCACCGATTCTGGCTTCGCTTTGCGCTGACTACTGATGCGATCACCAAGCTACTTTATTATTTCAAAGGCGTGTTATGCAACGGCGCGAAGTTAGTTTTAAAGAATTGAAAATACCTTCGTTTTCACCCTTTCACAAGTTTGCTGAATCTCATTGTTCCACCGAAGCTTAGGGGTGTGCGGCGATTTTTAAAAGTCGCTATGCCATAACCCTTTAGAACTCGCCTCGGATATATAAAATACTGTAACAAAACTGCTGTAGTCCGTGGCAGAAATTATTTATTTACAAGAATAAATGTTTAACAAAAATAGTAAAACACAAACGAAAGTGTATAACGTTAACAGAAACAAAACTAGTAATTCTAAATTATAAAATAAAAGACTAAGTAACAGAGAATAAAGAGTCACTAAATTATACACAAAATATTCCCAACACACAGGAACACAACACAAAGTTTAACAGCACACTTGTCTATTCACTATAAGTCATTTATTTAAAACCACTCACTAGAGTTATATTTATTTCCACAGATTAACTGAATTTATGTCGTAACGCCAGAGCCCTGTGTCAACACAACGAACAGCTCCAATAACTGACTGACCAATTTACTCACTCTGCTTCGTCTTATAGTTTCTCGGTCCATCTTCTAGAATATTCGGGACGAATCGAGTTCCTCTCCTCCACACGCGTGCGGGTCTCCAAGGTCGGGTGCTCTTTACCTGCATCCATTGTTGTTGGCTGACCTTCGAGTATTGTATTCTAGAACTCCCATAGGCGCATCACTGGGGGGGGGGGGAATGCGCAACAATACAAAAGCCGGACTCGGCAATGCATTAGGCCGGACATTTTGCCCTAAAAGCCGGACATCACATTTATAATAAAAAAAACTGTCTTAGGTTCGTAATAAAGTTGTTTATTAATTAATTATTGTTTAACAGTGAATCACAGTTTTGTTACAAAATTAACAACATTTAATCCACGCTTTTGAATAAAATCAAAAACATCTTTAGAAATAACAATTTCAAACTCTTTAAAAATATCAAAAAGTCTATAATTAACAGTACACAGACCAAAAGCACACAAAAGCCGAACACGTGGCAACCCTACACAGGTATCATGACCCGCTGTTCAAGGCTCTCAAACCTTCTATCCGTGTGGTGTATACTATTTTTCTACACATACCTCGGTCGAAAGTACGCTTATTAAATACATTAATTACTTATTAATTACATTAAAACACAGAGTCTCATAGAGCGTTGTACATGATAACTATTTTTCTTTACAGTCAGTCGAAAGTACTTATTTCCGGCATTAGTGCGTGTAATTCCACCAATGCATAAATACTAGACTTTCTGCCTTAAAATTGATTCCGGAAGTACGTACTTTCGAGCGATATATAAAGAAAAATTAATTAAAAAATGTATACCTACTCTTACTTAACTGTGCGAAGCCGCTTGCGTTCACAAAAATTATTCTTCGTGGCAAAAAAAATTGTTGATCATTTAGAATCGGGTGTAAATGGTTTATTAGTCATAATCTTTTAGGCCACCGACAGATGAGGATGTAAGCGTAAGTATTCTCTCTCTTTCTCTTTCTCAGACTTACACATCCCTTCTAAAGTTATATCAATATTATGAGACGGGAAATTTTAAAATATTGCAATTGTTCTTTATGATTAGAAGTTTTGAAAAATTTAAAATATAAAGGCTCTTATTTTTATATTTAAATAAAAAGTGAAAACTTTTTGAAAAGTTTTGCGAATAGACTGATTAATTATTAATAGCAAAGGGAATATTTCAAAAACCTCTGGAATTTTTTCACAGTCATAATATGTAGATTTGAATTATGTGAGTTTTAAGATCAGTAAATAGATTTCCATAAATTTAAATCGCATTTATTCCGTTTTCAGAAATAAGTTTTCATCTTCAAAGTCAATTGCAATATTTTTTCAAACGTTATTTGATTTCAATTTATGTAAATACAAGTACTGAACATAAAATCAATATTATTCAAATCTCTACGTCAATCTATTTTTTATTACTTTTACAAGCTGTGTACTTAATATAAAGCAAAACTTTTATTTTTGGCACGCCTGTTTTTTTCAGGACAATTATTTGCAGAAATCCGATCTCCTACAAAAGAAAGTTTTCTATTTAAAGCGCCCCACGATTTTATTTTAATCTGATCAAAGCCCCAGCTTACTGACCCATAATAATTGTGCTCTATAATTGTATAATAAAATTGTTTAACTTAAAATATTTTTTTACTTATTTAATCTTGAAATGTTTAGTGTGCTTTATTTGCTTCGTTCGATTTTAACACTTTTATTCGATCGACTTAAACACACCACTTCAACTCGACCTTTGGCCTCGCAGTTGTAATTAATAATCGCGCTATTTAAAAAAAATATATTTTGATTTCATTGTTAAAAAGGACACAACTTGTCATCATTTTATTGCAACTAAATCAGTTAGCGGGAAGTGGGTGAAAAATCAAAAAGTGCGATTCGCACCCGAACGAAGCCGGGCCAGTCAGCTAATTACCATAATATTGTATTGTTATCGGCACTACACATGTGTGCAAAATTTCAACTCAATCGGCTAACAGAAAGTGGGTGAAAAATCAAATGTGTGATTCGCAACCGGACGAAACCGGGCCGATCAGTTAGTTACCATAATATTGTATTGTCATCGGCACTACACATGTGTGCGAAATTTCAAGTCAATCGGACAATGGATAGTGGGTGAAAAATCGGTCGCGAGATTTGAAAAAAATAAATATACGAAACGGAGAGTTGAATAAAACCGTTTAAAATTTGCGGAATTAAGTTGAATAAAACCGTTTAGAAACAGACCTGCGGTTGGGCAACGATTCATTTACGCTGTTTCAAAACGAATATACTGCAGTGTCAGAGAAGCGCATTTTTAGTTGCATATCCATTAAAAGTAACTTACTGCTGCCATTTCCCGATGATACGAGAGCGTAGAATATTATACGTATGTGTAACTGTTAGAGAGAGAAAAAGAAAGATGTTTTATTTCATTTTGTAAACAGCACTTTGCAGGCGAAAACTGCTATGTATGAAACTTTATATCAAACGTAGAATATGAGTTGGGAATAATCGTTGATTTTAATAATCAAAAGACTATTCGAATGATTCATTCGAAATGATTCCTTAACATAATAATATTATAATAATAATAAATCCCTTTAACTCCTAAGTGGAGCATAGGGCCTCTACGAAAATTTTGAATCTAGTCCTATCTTTCGCCATATTTTTGACTTGAAGCCAGGTAGTTCTTTATTCCATAACTTCTTCACGAACAGTTCATCTCCAGAATATTTTTGGTCTTCATCTTTTTCGGTAGCCCTGTGGGTTCCAATCCAAGACTCTCTTCGCTATGTCGTCATCTGTCTTTCGTAGCGTGTGTCCTATCCAATTCCATTTCCTATATTTTATAGTTCTACAGATTTGTTCAAGACATGCACGTTTCCAAAGTTCGTTGTTCGAGACGTGTTCGTACCATTTCACCTTGAGGATTGTTCTGAGACATTTGTTTATGAAGATTTGCAGTTTAGTTCTTATGGCTTTCGTCACTTCCATGCAGTGTTCACTCTCAGTAGAAGGGGTAAACCGTATGTTAGTTGAGTACTAGTGATATCGTGACGCTGCAATCGTTGAGATAACGCTATGATAAAGTGAGAAAGAAATAACTAATCCGAATCGTTGAACACATGTTTCATGACGCGCACGTTGTCCGTTTGGATTTTGAATCATTGTTAATTTGTACCTTACCTATGGTTAATTTTGAATTCAACTTGTACACGTGTTTGAAAAAATATAAATAATGGTGTTTTGCTGTTGTGTTCCTGGGTGTTCAAACAAAGTTAAAACCAAAAGGTCTTTCCCTGTGAAACATCCAGCGGTAAGTCATTATTTTTTACAAGCATTTATGGCGTAGGTACCTCAATTTGGTCTTTAATTTAAAAATAAAGGTTAGTTAGAAAGATTGGTGAGTTTTTTCACAACCTTTAATAAAGTTTTACTTAATTTATCCTGTATAAATTATACAACATAGTTTTATTAATTTGTTTTGTACACATTGTTTATAGGGTATATATTGTTTTGGTATCTTTTACAGATCTTCAGCATATGGTTAAAACGAATAGAAAATATTAAATTAATGGATATGGACCGTAAAATTGTGCATAAAAATTACAGAGTATGTGATAAACATTTTAGTAATTTTTGTAGAATTCCCGGAGACGAGAAGAAACTAAAACATGGTAGTTTGCCAACTTTGTTTTTGCCAGGTATGAACCTTTTATAATAATAATAATCTTTATTAAATTAAAATCTTAATAATGTATTTTTTATTAATTATTGTATTATTACTTGTTTTTTTAGTAATAAGCCTTGTCATTTTGTAAAAAATGTATATCATTGTATTATTATTATTAATAGACAATGTGCTTTTAACGCTTCTGTTTTATTTAATAACAATATTTTCACAACTACTATATTCTATGTTACTGTTATTTATCTACTATTTGCTACCAATTATTTTACAGCACTTAAAAGACATTAGTTTTTGCCTTAAGTAAAAAATAACGTAATTGTATGTAAAAAATATTCAGATCAATAGGAACACATGTAACTTTTCGTATATGCACATGTATAGCTGTAAAATCAGTTTTATATTAGTAGCAGTAAGTAGATAAATAATAATAAATAATAATACCAAAAAAAAAGAAAATAAAAGGGGTTTAAAATGCCCGCCAGTCATTTTAGTTGAGGACTAGTGATAGATTGGCGCTGGTGTTAATGGCCGATCACAGTCCTACCCCCACCATTAGAGTCGGCCATCTATATTCGTACCTTACCTATGGTCACTTCTAGGTTTCAGATCCATATAGAAGGACCGATTTTACATTCGACTTAAAAATACGTAACTTCGTTTTTTTATAAAATCATGTTTGAATGCCAAGTACGATTTAAACTTTCGAACGCTTGGGATGCTTTTTTGATTCTACTGTCTATATCCACTTCTGCTCCTCTATCATTGTTAATTATACTGCCTACATGGTGTATAACAGCTTTTTAGCTACATATGAAATAAATAAATATCTTATCTTATCTTAATAATAGGAGGTGTGAATGAATGAATGCTTTAACTCTGGAATGAATTTCCTCTCGATTTCATTGAGAGAGTCACCTTCATAGTGCAGTTAAAAGACGTAAATAATCGTATTCAATGGTGTGCAATGCGTTAATATTATCTCGAGTGGTTAAGTACTATACAATTCATTCTATCTGTCTATGCATTCGATATGATTATTATAATAAATGAATTAAGCTCTAAATTTCGATTATGAGACTTGAGTGTAACTTCAGGTAGGTACAAGGCTAAATGCTCAGTTGCGGAAAGCGTTGCCAAAATATCTTATTTGACATTGAACTTAGATTGTGATCACACATATTTCTCCATATGAAAAGCATAGTCGAGTTTCAAATTGACCCTGCTCGGAAAATAATTGATCGATTTAAGCGATGTGTATACAACATACATGTATTTATCCACGTTTTTTGTACAGTTTCCACTTTTTCTACACATTTTGATCAAAATTGTGTTTCAAAAGCAATCTTTTTCTATGTAGAACAATCACTTCTTTTTGTGTGAGTACCTACAATCTAATGTTTTAAATGACAGGGAGTTTGAATACGACATTAGATTGCTCCTGATGTATGGAAACTTTAATTATATGATCACAATTTAAGGTCATTGTCCAATCAACTTTTTTTGACAACCCTTTCAGCAATCCAGCATAAGTAATAAAGTATTAAATACGGTGAAATGCAATCTGAGATAGAATATTACATACAATGTTTTAAGGAGTAAAGAAAGAATTTATTACTGGAGATTGTAAGTCGTAACTCGTATATAGAAAAATCATTCATTTTGTATAACCTCTCGAGACATCTCGAGATATTTTAATAATCGAATAGTTCGATAATTTTCAGTCGAAATATCTCATCTCTAGTCGAATATGTTTCAACTCTTCATCTACATGGCATTGTGGCTAAGTAATTGTAATATTATACCCACTTTTAATTATATACTCTTTTATTTTTTACGACCCGTGTTCTATCTGCGAAACGATAAAAAAAACATGTGTTTAAAGCTTTTTAGTTATTTGCGTTGGTACTTCGGAGTGTGTTGACAGAATTAAAAACGGATAATGTATGAAAAATGAATTTTAAAAGTACCTGCCTCTCTGAATTCGCTGTTTGCGTTTCAAAATTGGATCTTGGGTTACTCTTTGTTCGTTTATTCATATTTTTTCCATTTTTTTTAATCATATTATAATTTTCAATCTAGAATGACGGTATATTATATAACATTCAGAAATGGACAGAACTAGTTTTGTCCAACTGAAAATGCGCAAAACTAGTTTTATAACACTCAATACCCGTTTAAGGACGTAGTCCTATGTTCAGGCTCGTTTTCAACATTTTTTAAAAAATTTGTTTTAATAAGAAAATAATGTACAATCATTTCAATTTTGTTACATGTTTTTACTGACATTGTAAACGAAGAAAAAAAAATTTTTTTGCTTAATTTTAAGCCATTTTATAATTGTTTTTTTTAACCTAAAGTAGACAACTTTAAATGGAGGTAGGTGGGTAGCGCGGGTGATAACGTCACTTGGAGTCATCTGAATTATAAAAATTAAATTTGTTATTGTTTTGTAGGATTGTGGCTCTATCCCGTACTAGAAATAAACATTTTTATTGATAAATAACAAAATGGCGGGTTTAAAAAAAAACAACGATCAAATCGTAATTTTGTCGTTGAAAATCGGTTAAAAAAATAGAAATAATTTTTATAATTAAATAATTTTTATAATTTAGTAATTCGGAGCTATTGTTGTGTAGAATACCCTGTGCAAAAGTGACAGCAATCGGTTGCATACAATTGTTTCAATCACCCGCGCCACTTACAAAAACGTAGTTTTGAGAAAAACGCGTTTAAAGTTTTGATTTCAGATTTCTTACAAAAAAATAAAAATGAATAATTACACTAATCAGCTATGCCTGGTGTAGGTATAGAAAAAACCTTTCGTTTCTTCAAAGACATTGTTTTCTGCTAATTTTTTTGCTATACTTTGCGAGAGTATAAGGGTTACGTGATAACAATTGAGAGGTAAGACCAGGTAAGAGTCTTACCGGAAGACCGTTGCTGCTCTCGACTATATGCTATAGCTATGTAAATATTTAATATTTTGATCTAAAATTTTTACAGTATTTTCTCAATATATTATACTTACTAAAAATGTAAAAAAAATAATTTCAATTTTCCGAAACCCGAACACCAGACTACGTCCTTAAATGTAAGATTTCGGGTTTGGGCAATATTCGTTGGTCAAAACTAGTTTTGCGCATTTATTTCGATCATTGACCGAATTTGGGTTTAGACCGTAACATATACATATAGTAAAGATGTGAAGTAAAAATGTTGAGAGACGAGTATCACAGCAGTCTCTTAAAGGTCCCTTAGGAAAGTCCTTTGTGAGTAGGGTGTTATAATTTGCGCATTATAATATCGCCAACACGGTGTAAAATGATATCCTTGAGGCGTGAAATGTCTCATTGAGCTTTTGCAAGTTTACTGTTTGTGTTTACGAAGCTCGATGGGATTTGTTTGCATTATAATTGTCGAAGCTTTACCGAGCAAACCGTTTAACTTGTATTTTTATAAGGCGAAACAAATTAATTAATCTTTGATTAAAAGTTATGTACTTTAAAAACATCGATAGATTCTGATAGAAAAATCAAAAGATTGTTTAATGAAAGGAAATTTAACTTATGGCCATGTTCACGGAACACTATTAAAAATAGAAGACTCTAACCTTGAAACAAATTTATTCCTTCGAATAAAATTTACTTTCAATTCACCAACCAAAATATCAGGTAGAAAAACTAGTTAAAGAATAAACTGCACTATACTCCTTGCTTTTTTTGACGTTCCCCCAAAAATCCGACCGATGGCGTTAGTGTACCTAAACGACAAGAAAGTTTCACAAAATAATGTTTTTGTATACTTAAGAAAACTGAAGTAGATTTTCTCGAAAACGACGCATTTCTGATCCCCAAGTGATAAAGGTTAAATCATTCCAAATTAGTCACAGTCTTTTCTCCCGAGAGGAATACGAGCAATTACCCTGTAAATAAAAATAATAATTTTTTGGTGTCAGTTAAGAACGATTAAACCGATTAAGAAAATATTTTGTAAGTATTGTAAGTGTCCATCGAGATAATAATTAATAGAAAAAATCGCAGGATGGTGGACAAAAAGTTAGATTTATTAATGTACGACGATTTAGACTTTTTCAAGTACAATATGAGAATTCAAAATAATTATAGTTAGTAATTAATAACTTTAAAGAATAGCTTCTGTTGCTACATTGTTAAAATGTTTATTTTCATAATTATTGCTTTGCATTTTCATATTGTACTTGAAAAAGTCTAAATCTATAATAGACGAAACGTCGTACATTAATAAATCTAACTTTTTGTCCACCATCCTGCGATTTTTCTTAATACTATTTTGTAAGGACCCGTTAGCAATTGTTTTTTTTTTTCAGAAAAAATCGGAATGCTGTATTACAATATTATAGACTGATTTTTAGAATTATTAACAGATTTGTAAATATTTTCCAATATACAGGAATTTATGATGAAATTTGTTTTTCGAGGAATATAATATCGGTATTATTAAAAGTTCAATATTTGCATTTTTCGTCTCGCAATTTTCCTGTTCACAGCATTAAAATATAAGGACGATATTCCGGACAATACATCGTTATGGATACCACTTAAAACTTTTTTTTTTTTCAATTTTAATATGTACGTTCAACATCCCGAATCAACTGTCGTATTATAAACATGTCAGTAAACCAGAGTTTCATAACTTGTTCGTTTTAACTTTTAACGAACGAGCGAATGGAAAAGCTTTTTTATCCGACTGCGAAAAAGAAAGGGTATAGTACGCACCACGAATCTAAAAGGCTCGAAAGTTAGATGCGAATGCAGCCTTGCGCTTGTACAGTCTGTTAAAAAACTACAAACTCGCACCTCAACAAAACTTACATAGCAATCACAACTTGACAATACCGTACTCGACTGTACTTTAAAGCAGGAAAGCGACAAGTGAGAAAGGCAACGAGCGATCACGGCCAATCACCGACGAGCGCACGTTCCGTGCAGGTAGCTGGGAGGTGGTGGGAGTATCAACGGTTCTAAACTGTGCCTTTGTGACGCTGTTTGTGACTAACTTCACAACCTTTTAGATCCGCGGCGCGTACTATAATGAGTTTAAAATAGTTTATGCCAGCACTGTTCAACTTTTTTCTTCGGTGTCCCTAAATGATCATTGAAAAAAATTCGCGGCCCTGCTTACATAAAAAAAATAAGAAGATTCTTATTGGATTATTATTATTAATCAAATAAGAATCTTATAAAAAGATAAATGTATTAGGTACTTAATCAGTGAGATTGCATTTCGTTGACAAGTTTGTCTACTGTGCGATCGGCGAAAGAAGACTGGTGGGGAAAGGGCAAGAAGTCGCTGATGTGTTCCCAAATTATCGGAATTCATAGGCGGCGCATAGCAAGGCATGCAAACAATGTATAGCTTTAAATTTTAAGGCATTATTTTGAGCTTCTAACTCGCACATTTTAATTACATTCGCTATGACCTCCCTAGCGCCACTTCTAACTGTTTTTTCCTTTTTACTTTCCATTTTGATGATATTCAGACAACACCTTTCAACTTAGTCCGTGGACGCACGCCTATGTACTGTCTGGTGTATGATTTTTTTGTACTGTTAGCAAGTGTCGCTGTATAGTCGTACGGCTATAGCAATAGTACAATTATCGCGATAACACAATTGTTATACGTTTGATCGACTGGACTCCCTTATTGCATAGAAGCGGTTCGAGGATCAGTACCTTTTACTAATATAAAATACATGTGCGCTCTTCTGCAATAAGGTCATAGGACTACATTCCATAGACCGGTCTTCTTTTAAAAATCCAACAGTATGTATAGGTTTAATCTGAAACAATTTTAGCCACAGTTCTAGTGTCCGACCGAAACTAGTTTTTACGACCGAAACCGAAACTGTACTTCATGTTTTCGTGGGAAAAATAAAGTAAACATTATCATATCAGGCTTTATTTTATTTTTATTATTATTGCCACATCCGCATGTGCAGATGTGGACGTCAAAAAATCCGCATCCGTAACCGCAGATGTCAGTAAAAGCCATATCTATAACATGCCTGGAGAGGAACTGTTTTAACCGGTTCTTAGCAGTACGTGAACCCGCGTTCATCTCGCATAGAAACACATAGAAAAGCTTTTTCATGCACCTTGCCGGGGTAGCACATTATAATACGTGGTGTATATATAAAGACGTTACAGTAAGGTTTAGGGGTAGGTCTTACACACACACTACAATCCCGACGCTTGTGAACCGGCTTTACGCTTGCATTCTGTTGTCATTGCAATTGGATAAGAAATAACCGACCAGACACATGCGTTGGGAACACAGCCAATAAGGATTTCGTAGCCTTTGTCTTTTGAACATTTTTTTTGTGAACTGTTTTTGCAACAGCCAGGGCCGTAATCAGTAGAGCTGTAACAAACCGTATGTATTCGTTACTGAGTAACGGGTACGTCGTCTGACTTGAAGTAACGAATCGTTACTTACAAATTCATTTCGTTACTCGTATTTGTCGTATCCATGTCAGTTCGACTCGTTTGATGCGGTTATACGTTATACGAACGAAGTCATATCGTATCACGTATGCGACGCGCCTCGATGCGATGGTACATGCTTGATGCTGTTAGTACACGATTGTATGTCGTATGAAAAGTAACGAGCAACGTAACGATACGAAAGTAACGGGTACTGGTTCTTTAAGTAACGAATACATACGGGTACACAATTTCTCGTTACTTTTACAGCTCTAGTAATCAGGCAGGAGCAACAGCGGCACGTGCCCAGGGGGGTCCCAGGAAGATCCGAGAGAGATCGAAAAAAATCACATTAGGTATATTAAAAATATTGTCCGTCTTTCAACAACCTTTTGGGAAATGAAGGCAAGAAGAGTACAGTTAGATAAATTTTAAATTTAAGAACAATTAAATATTATAAATTATTAGGACCGAGCGGAGTGGCGTAGCGGTGAGAGCACTAGACTCGCATTCGGGAGGTACCGGGCTCGAATCCCGGCGGGGGCAGATGTGGCGTAAAGTTTTTCCTGCTACCTCTCGCTGAGAAACGATAATTCCTGTACCGGCCATCTTGTTGTGGTTTTCAATCCCTCAATACTTCCAGATAAATATCGAGATGATTCCTTATTCAAGGTCATGGCCGATTACCTGTCAAACTCCTATGCTCAAAATTTGCCTACCTTATCCTAATGTCCTGAAATTCCTTTATTGCAAAAAAAACTGCATTGTGAATAATAGTTTATGCAACAAAAAATGCTTTTCTTACGGTTTTCTAAATTAGTGATTTTAAGACATAGATATCACTTTCAGTCTTCAATTTTGAAACTAGTGAGTCAGTGCAGTGAGTCGAAATCTCTTATTTAGCATGCCGTGGTATTCGTGCATGCATCATGCGTTAAGACGTGTATATATTGTTATTAGTTTGCGGGGCGAAGTACCCCAGGGCTGCGCACGTGGAGGCACTCAGACAAGACAGCAGAGCGTTGTTTGTGTTCACCAAGACAAGAGATCTGTATCAAATCGTGTCGTCTCTCTATATACGGGGTGCGAAAACAACAACTAAACTCATTAAATTAAATGGTTTACGTGAGGGAAAGTATAATATTTTCGAAACGTTGCCACCGAATTTTCGCGTCGATGTTTTAACTATATAAAAACGAATCATATATTTATATTTTTAGCATATAGTACGCGCCACGGATCTAAAAGGTTCGGAAATTAGTCACAAACAGCGTCGCAAAGGCACATTTTAGAGCCGTTGATACTCCCACCACCTCCCAGCTACAAGCACGGAACGTGCGCTCGTCGGTGATTGGCCGTGATCGCTCGTTGTCTTTGTCACTTGTCGCTTTCCTGCTTTAAAGTACAGTCGAGTACGCTATTGTCAAGTTGTTGATGGTATTTTAGTTTTGTTGCATTCGCAACTAACTTCCGAGCCTTTTAGATTCGTGGCGCGTATTATATCTGCCTATTGCATAGTAGGGATGTGACACATGTACTGTTGACAGCGGTTGAATGGCAATACCTAGGGGTGGGACACATACAGGGCCTCCAATATCGAATCATTCCCAGTTTCAGAATTTCGTAACTAGTTTCGATGTCGAGACAGGTCTACAAAGAGACTGCATGTAGTAGAAGCATATCGTTTTGAAGTAAAACTTCTTTCGGCACGGTAGAGTAAATTTGATTCTTGAGGTCGTAGGTTCGATCCAGGTGCCGTTATAATTTTTTTTACAATTATACTATAGTTTTACTTCTGTAGTGTGTAGTGCATACACAGTCTCTTTTTTTATAATAATAAAATAAGCGATCCAAAATTGGTTATTGATTGTTATGTCAGTGGCAAAGGATAAAAAAACACAATTACTAATACGAGATTTGCATTTATTTGCTAACGTTTCGAAGGATCTTCATCTTCAGAGCACAATTAATGCCGTCAATATTACACAACTGACGGCATTTGTGCCCTGACGATGAGGGTATAGGTATATCCTTTGCCACTGAAGACTTTGCCTGCATAACAATCAATATCTCTTTTTTTATAATCTGAACATATTTATTGACATCGAAAAAGTTTAATAAAACTTCGAGTCGAAAATTGGCAAACAATAAAAAATGAACACTTCGAATATTAAACTTGAAGAAACTTACAAACCTTTATATTACTCCAAACTCGTAAGAAATATTCAAACGCTTGTAAAAATATCTAAGGCCTAGTTTCTGATCGACAAATTAAGCAAAAATGTCTCTAATTATAGAATTTCGATATTAATTTGTTAACTTCCAGAATTTTATAAACACTTTATATAACTCGAAACTTGTTAGAAATATTCAAACGCTTGTAAAAAATCTAAGGCCTAGTTTCTGATCGGCAAATTAAGCAAAAATGTCTTTAATTAAGGAATTCCGATATTAGTTTGTAAACTTTCAGAATTAAATAGGTAAGCGAAGCCTTAGGCAAAAATTGTTTTTTCGCTCACTGCCCATTCCCCAACGAAATCGTGATGCGGCGTTCGAATCGTGAGTGTGGCAGGCTTTATTTAAGAATCTCTCGTTTTATAGTTACGTAATGTGTACAGAGCACTTATGACGTCCATATTATGTGTCTTGTTTGTTTGTTTATATTCCTAGTTAGGTACTACGCTAACCTTGTGAACGTGTGTTGTTTAATAATACATTACTCTTAGTATTTACATAGAGTGGGTGAGATTGTTAGTCGTACTGGAAAGTTGAAGTATTTATGTTAGCTACATTATGCAGGCAGTACCTAGTAGTGGGTCGTTGACGATTTTAGCGTCAACGAAACCTTAACCTGTGCCACGTCTGCTGGTTGAAAACTCACCTTATTTCACCAATAGTCCAGCCAAAATAAACATTTCAAATTATACTATATTTCGCATATAGAACTGAAAATTGGTACAGGTCTTAAGTACACCATTACAAATAAAATATCAAAAGTCCCAACCGATCCTACATCTGTTTCAAAATTTATTCAAAATCAAAGATTAAAAGTATCGGTTTTTGCACTGTTTTCGTAAATGGTAAATGTTATCTAAAAATAGGTCAGACAAAAGTTGTAAAGCAAGCAATTGTCTACAAAAACTGTTCTTATATTTTTTTCCTACTATTCCTGAGATATGGGACCAAATCTCTATGTAGGTACTTATTGAACGTATTTATTACAAATAGCGTTAAATCTATATCTATCTATACTAATATATAAAGCTGAAGAGTTTGTTTATAATATATTTTATTCAACTCATGCGCGTTATTCATGTTTTATCATGCCTAAAAACCGAACCCTAAATAGCCATTTACCGACTGGTGACAATTACTTGTCATAACTCAATGAAGATTCCTACTAGCTCGGCCATTGTGGAGTAATGAAAATAAACGTAACTATTTTCTGAGTCGTAACGAAATAGTCGGTAACAACAACTTCGTTGTTACCCATTGAGGCTAAAATTGAGAGGCCGAATGTTTTCGACATGGAGTTTATTCATAACCGGCTAACCTCAAACCAAAACATTGAATCGTGCTGTTAGTATTGACAGTTTTTTTTATAAAGAAATAAATAGATATTTAAAACATCTCATTAATAACAATAAATAAAACATGAATAACGCGCAATTGTTGAATAAAATTATGGGCGTAACTTGTAGGCTAAGTCATGACCTGTCAGCGCGATGAATGACTTAGACTACTAGTTACGCCAATAACTATTACATAATTATAATATGGTCTGGTTGTCCGGTGTCTGTATATGTAGTAACGGATTACAAAATCTACATACTGTGAGAGTTGTTTTTTTAATGAATTATTAGCTCAATTAATTCAAATAAATAAAATCGTAACTTAGTCTGTAATCGAACAGTTTTAAAGATTCCTAGGCCGAATTTTCAGTTTTCAACACTTTTTTTTGTTTATATTTTTTGTACCTATCTTCTATCTATATTTACAGGTATATAAATCTGAAGAGTTCGTTTGTTTGTTTGCTTGAACGCGCTAATCTCAGGAACTACTGGTTCGAATTGAAAACTATTTTTTTTGTTGGATAGTCTATTTATCGAGGAAGGCGATATGCTATATAATATCAGGCTACGACGAATAGGAGCGTAGCATCAATGAAAAATGTAACTCAAAATTGTTCGTCCGACCAAAACTTTTGAACGGTAACTCCGATCATCATGAAATTTGGACACAACATTCATTTCGGTATAAACTAAGATGAATGTACGTACTTAAGTCCCTCCTCCCCATTCGTTCTTTTGCACCCGGATGAAACCGGGCGGGACCGCTAGTATTAATATATGCATATTAGTATTTTCGGTATGTATAGAAGCACAATTTCAAAAGAATGGTGATTCGTAGGGACAAAAAGCAAAAGAACAATTCTTGTAGACAATTGCGTGGTCTACAACTTTTGTCTGAAGTAAATGAATTATGTAAATTTAATTGATTAAAGCAGAATAGTACGTTGTACTACACACGCTAAGCTGAACATATATATATCATAGTATCAGCTAACAGTTGTACAGCTCCCCTGTGACAAGCCCAGAGCCTCCATAATCTCATAGGTTCGCAGTATTGTTTCCATTCGCAGTGTCACGCGGGCGTGCGTTCGTTGAAACCGAGACAGAACTTCCTGTCACAGTAGAAGGAATTTTTGACAGATCCGTTAGATTGATGAAGCATTTTTAGTGACTGACAGGTTAAAGTTATCAGAATACACACAATCTAGTCTAGTGGAACACAGTATACATCTTCATATTGTCAGTAACCTCTACTAATATTATAACAATAGAGTGGCAGGACAGGCAAAATGACGCGGGCCCCCGGCCGGAGAGAACCCCCGACTCGAGAAGGCCGTGAGCGCAGAAGGATCTTAACATTTAGTAAAATTTGCCACGGGTCTAGGGTTGCCAGGCCTATAAACAGAAAAGCCCGATTCAGCATTATATTAAGCTGGACATTTTTCCCAAAAAGCCGGACCCAAGTAGTTATCTTCTCATTCTTCTGGTAGGAGAAACTAAAGGATCTTCAATAATCTTAAAAAATTAAAATAATATAGCTACATGCTATTATTTGGCTTTGGCATTTCAATTAAGGGGTTAGGTGGGTTTCAAAATTTCAAAAAATCGATTTTTTTTTTGCTTATCTTATAATTCAATATGTTTAGAATATTCTCTTAAAGTTTTAAAACGATCTGAGTAATATTCTAAGAGATATAGCCTTCGGATGTTCTACCCTTCAGGCTATGTTATTTGAATGTAAATCTTTAATCGCGTTTTTCTCGAAACTACGTTTTTGAAATCGGTGGTCACGATTTCTCGAAAAATTATGAACCGATCTCTTTGAAATTTTGCACACTTCTTCAAAATAACATTATCTCGTGCTTGAACGAAGGATTTTTTTTCTCTATTTTAAGTGATTTTTCGAGGCCATGAAGGGTGCAAATTTTACTCAAAAAAAGGGTTTTTTTGTTCTCAACGCCGCCAAAAATGCAATTTTATTTATTTATTTTTTTCCTTCGTCCAAGCACAAGCTTTAAGCATCTACTAACAGAAAATTTTTGGTTTTTGCATTTCCGATGAATCTGTCATGAGTTATCCTGACCACGCCGATAGAACTTTTTTTTGAGGGGTCACAGAAAACGACGTGCCCACGCCTTAATTTTCAATATTTTTTAATGAAAATTTCACAAACTACTTATGAAATATATACCTTTTATATGGTAAATTGATGGAATGAAATATTTTGTTGGTTAAATAAAAAAAAATTCGTAAAAATGTACCTGTTTTGAGCCTTTGAAACCCACCTAACCCCTTAAGGAAATTAAAGAATCTTTAAACATTTAAAAAACTAACAAAATTTCGTAAGTCGGTCTCCTTAGGAAATTTTGTTATTTTTTAATAGTGTTAAAAGATTTTTTAATTTTCCTAATTGAAATTTCAAAATGAATATTGAGAATTCTTTACCACAAATGTCTTTTTCCCCGTCTTTTCATTGACGAAAAGGTTCACAAAAGCCGGACTTGTAAATACGGATACGACCGTAAAAAGTCGAACATGTCCGGCTAAAGCCGGACGCCTGGCAACTCTACACGGGCTACAAATGGTATAGTTACGCTACTGTAAAGAGGTAAAGTCTGTAATTTTGAATGTACGAGGTAATCTCCGAAACTAGTCATCCGATTTCAAATTTTTTTCACCAATATTTAGAATGGACCTTCATGATGGACATAGGCTACACAGGTGATTTTTAAGTTCATTCTTTGTTAACAGCGTGTAGAAATCAAATAGACGAACAAATATTTTAAGTAACTTTCTTATCAAAACACAAAAATAAGAGATATACAGCCGTTCAAAGTTGAATTAATTTTTTTTTTTAATTTTATTTAATTAATTCAAAAGCCTGGTTAATACACGCGATAAAATGATAGCACGAATCGGAAATGCATCCCAAATAATTCGCGGAAGGACCTTATCGCTACTACAAGCATGTACAGAAGCATGACTACGAAGCATGCAGCTTTGTGTCCAACAAAACGTGGGCAACTTCGAACAATTTCTGTGAATACTTGATAACGACATAACATTTCTATAGTGACATAACATAACTCCAGGATCAACCTAAAAATTTGATAAAATTAAATTTAACTTTGAAAGCCCGTTTCTCTTTAATTTTTGAGTTTTAATAAAAAAGTTTTTTGAAATATTTGTTCGTCTATTTGATTTCTACACACTTAATCAACTTAAAAATCATTCTGTATATCAGTGTTTTTCAAAATTTTTCATGCCGCTACCCCCGTAGTATGAAAAAATATATTGGGATCCTCTACCCTCCGTTGTTTCTAACCGGTATAGTGTATTTTATTATATTACAAATATAAAAGCCGTACAACATTTTTATTTAAGTATTTTCATAGTTAGGTATCGATTAAGTACATAATTAAGTACCTAAAACAGATATTATCGTGTTAAGAGCGCTTTTCGTGGAGCCTGATTTTGCAATGTAAGTCGACGAAAAAACGGTGGCAATCCACAAATTCGCGCGAATTCGGACCGAGTGTGTAAAAAGTGTGATTTATAATGGACATAAATTGATATTGAAATACCCTAAACAATTGAATCTATTAATAATATCTCAATCGCGCGCGAATCCGCGTTTAGCGACCAATGTGTATATACGTTTATCAATAATTGCTTCATTTATTTGCATGTAATTACAAAGAATTTCCCGTTGTTTTCAGGTGATCGGGTATTGGAGATCGACAGACAGCCAGTAGCCGGCGTCGAAGACGCAACTCGAACGTTACAAAACGCACCGGACGCTATCCTCCTGCGTCTGGTGCGTAGTCTTGCGTCGGTCAACCATGACGGCGTCGTCCCGGCGCCTGTCGCGAACGCACCACTCTCGACGACACGCTGCAGCAGTGGACCGTCACGACCTTGTGACCTAAACGCATCGCGGCTTTGCCAAGTTGAAGCTGAGATGGGAGCCAATGTTAGTCGGCATTCTGGTAAAGGTCTTTCAGGTGCGTGTCTGCACTAAATTAGACACCATAATATTCTATTCACTTCATTTGCTAAATTGCTTTCGGAAAATTACATATTTGCAGCAAGGATAATTAAATTGGAGCGAGTAACTTGTTTCAACTTAATAACACATCTCCCTCATTGACGTTACTAGAATTTTAAGCTGGGGTGGGCCGGATGCATTTTGGGAAGACAGCGAATTTCTGATGAAAATGACAAAGAAATCCTTTCCAAAAATGTTTATAAAAATAAACATTTTTGGAAAGGATTTCTTTGTCATTTTCATCTAAAATTTTTCCAAATTTATGTGCGTATTTAATAATTAGCGAATTTCTGTTTGGCATTCGTAAGAGTGTCGCTGGTAATTTTTTAGGGACTTGGGGGCCACCCCTTTGGTAATCCACAGTGTCCCGGAAATACACAAGTGATGTATCACTAGAAATTTTAAGTAGTTGAGTAATCATCAAGTCCGGATGTAGTATCCTAGGCCGCACGTTTTCGAAGAAGTAACACATGTGCTTTGACCCTAAAATAAATTATGGGTGGTCATACATAAATAAAAAAAAATATACGCGTCGACTTGAGAACCTCCTCCGTTTTTGTTTTTCGTCGGTTAAAAATAGTTGATCTGTTCATCTGAATGTTCACCTCTTTCAGAACACCGTGCATTCAAAAATTTTTAAAAATAGTGTTTCAGTGAAAATATTTTTTGTGGATTATTATGGCTAAAGACTTATGCCAAATTCAATATGAAGTTTGTGAAGCTCAATTAAATTTTTTAAGAAAAGCAGAGCTGCATTTTAGGCAAATTAAACTCCCATAGGTGATAGGTTCAATCGTTAGTTGAACATTTTTAATGATATACTTCCTGTTCTAAAAATTTGCAATTTAATATTCACACATTGCTTCCAAAAGTAAAAAAGTATATTTACCATTTTACTAAGGAATTTTGTCCAATGCTGTCCAATCACAAGTGAATTCTATTTCAATATGAATACTAGTATTGTTCAATTCATTGTTAAAACAGACAATATAGATTCCTATGAAGCATCTTAAAGAAGAAAATAATTAAATTCATTATCTCTAACTTGGATTTAAAAGCTTCATTTACTGTACTATTATTTGGTTTCACTTAATTACATGAATGTTGATGAAGCGCTATTTTTATCCCTCTAGGATAAATAATAATAATGCGTTTAACGTCCGTTTCTAGACTTTAACAGACGTCATTCGTACCATTACTATTTTCCATCTATCACACTTCCCGTTATTTTCTACATTTTTAAACTTCCACTTAATAGCAATGTGCGAATGAAGGAATTTTAGGACATTAGGATAATTAGGCAAATTTGGAGCATAGGAGTTTGACAGGAGTTTGCCATGGCCTTGAACGAGGAACCATCTCCTAATGGAAAACCTCAACAAAATGGCCGGTACAGAAATTACCGTTTCTCGACAAGAGGCAGCAGGAAAAAGTCCCGGGCACATCTGCCCCCGCCGAGATTCGAGCCCGGTACCTCCCGAATGCGAGTCTAGTGCTCTCACTACTACGCCACCCCGCTCGGTCTCTATGCAATACGAAAAATTGTCATTTACTACCTATTTTAATGTATTTTATTCTTTGACGAATCCACATGCACGCGTGCATCACGGATCTAAATAAATTTGAATTTGAATATACAAGACCTTTCTGTTACTACTGATGTTTACTCAAGATTTGAACCCAATTCGGACCTTTAACAGGTTCTTTTTTTTCAGGTCGACGTACCCAATCCAGCGGCAACATCTGCAATGGCAAAACAACCAACGTTGCCAAATTGCTCGGTCCATGTGCGGCCAGATCCAATAGCGGCGTCAAAGAACGCAAAAGATTCTGTGGCTCCCTTCCGAATCATTTGGACGGCGGCGACGACGACAGCTACGACTACGACACGGAGTCAGTGTGCTATAGCAAAGAAAACAACAACCACGTAGAAGTTGTCCAGCAGGCTGTGAAAGCACCACCTCAGGTCGGTCATTAATAGACTTTGCATTGTGTGATGTTCTCTTGTTTTATGTTGGGTAACATTAGGCGCATACCAGAAACTAAAGGGTTAGTCAAACTCGATTAGTCAGTTGGTAGCACGTATGGCCATATTCACCGAACGTAAATAGTTACTTATTCGGTTCATTTGTTCTTTAGGTAACTATTCCTCCGAATAAATAGTTAAATGTGATAATAATATAATTTTTAATGATCTCGTGCTCCCTTCATTATGTAATAATTTCCTAACGACTTTTCTATAATTGCCAACTTTAATAACAATAACAATAATTCAATTCACCAACCATAGTTATGTTTACTGCAGGTATAAATCTATTCTGTCTTACTTCCAGGGTATAGATATTTATTCGCCTGATGAAATAATAATGGCCGCCACATAGATCATAATACCTAACCTATAAACGTGGAGTATCATATCTACAGTATGCTCTTGTGCATTTATTTGTGTTGTTTATTAACCTTTTGTGAAGTGTATAGTTATTAAACATTAAACTTAGTGGAAGTTATGTGTGCAACTGAGAATAAAACATTATTATTTTGTGAAACTTTTTTTTGACGTTTACACCACCGCCATCGTTCGGATTTTGGGGTGAACATCAAAATATTCAACAAAAAGAGCAAGGAGTATAGTGCAGTGTATATTTACTCTTTAACTTTTCTACCTGGTGAATGGAAAGTAAATTTTATTCTAACGAATAAATTTGTTCCAAGATTAGTAGCTTCTATCTTTAATAGTGTTCGGTGAATATGGGCATTACAGATACAGTTATATATTTCTTTAATGTTGTGTAGACGCTATACACCCTCAGTTAATCTACAATCTCTTCCTTTAATGTTGTTTTCTTAGTTGGAGAAATCCATTAGGAAAATCAATATTATTATACAAAGAAGAAAAGTTTTTGTTTGTTTAATAATAATAATAATAAATATTTATTTCCCAACAGATATAACTCCAATAACAGGGAAATTACAAATTACAGAAATGAATACATGTTAACAAAAAAAAGAAAAACACGTTATAAAAATATTTTTACGGTGGTTAATCTCAGGAAATATTAAACCGATTTCACTATTCAAAAATCTACTTCTTCCCGAGCAACAAGGGTTATATATACGTTACGGTTAAAGTAGGATGAGCTTTAAGAGATAATTAATGTAACAGTTGGGGATCCAATACGCAATTTTAGACTTAAAATGGTTCACGCTACCGAATCTATAACATGATAAATGTATTGTTGTTGATCATTTTTCTGCAAAGCTTAAATCTACCCGGGCAGATCTGGGGGAAAACAAAAACAAAATAAAATAATTGTTTTTATAAGTTAAAAGGTCCTTCACATCATTATAGGCCCCACTCACGATCAAACTTCATGCCACAGTTCAGTGTTCAGTGAAGTTGGACCGATTAATCGAAAGACTGACTGGTACCACACACAGTTCATGCAAACTGCTCATTTTTTAAATTTTTTTGTGTCCAATTTGGTTCAGTTGTTGGCATACACTCGTCGAGTATAGATATATAAAATATAATATATTATATAGGTACATACTATAATATTATACTATAGATAATTAATAAGAACTAAATGAGTTATTTAAATAGTGAGGATTGACTGTTCATAGCTATGGAATTGTATTTAAAACAGGGAAATAAGAAAAAAGAAGAATATGGGTGAAAATTTGTTAGAAATGCGTGATTCAAGAAGTCATGTTTATTTGATTAATGAATTACATCTTGAACCGCTTGATTGGAATAATTATTTACGGATGGATGAATTAATTTACAATTATTTACTGGAATTAGTTACCCTATTTATTAAGAACCAGGACACAAATATGCGAAAATCTATTTCTGCACAAGAAAGACTTGCAGCAATATTGAGATTTTTGGCTTCTGGTTGTACAAAACACAGAACTCCAAAAACTGAACTGAAAAAAACCCACACAGACAGCAGTTTACTTGAACACTAAACTAAAAGTCGTTCAAAAATCAAGATGCATTTGATGAGTTCATGCCTGACTTCAGTGTTGGTTTCAGTGTTTATTTGTCCCACACATTATCATGCTTCACTGAACTATAAGTTTGAACACTGAACTGTGGCATAAAGTTTGATCGTGAGTGGGGCCTATTAAAAGGACATTTTAAAAGTGATTAAATAGCTACCGGTTAAATTGAACAAAAATCTTCATATTTGGTTCTGTTTTTTGTTTTAAAGAAAATATCAAAGATATAAAGTTTATAATAATAACATTTTTTTTTATTTGGTTTAATTTGGATAACAGCTAAAAACGCTTGAAGGCATATTAAGGCCCATCAAGAATAACCCACAAATCATTTTTTTTTTCGTCACTTCAATAGTAAAGCAAAAGTCATGTATTGATTACTTCACTGTAGGCACGTATTTAGTGGGTAATAATAATAAATTAATTTTAAAGGTACCGCCAAAACCGGCGTCCCGTTTCCCTTCATCAGCCGGACATTACAAGAAGGTCGAACCGGACTTAGTGGATGTTGAGTTAAAGCTTCAGCCGTTCGGCGTCGGCCCGGTGGGAGGACATCCTACGTCGGATGCCGCATTACTCTGTGATCAAGGCTACGGATCGGAACGTTCGCCCGAAGACGAAAATCCACCACCTCTGCCGATGATGCCGGCGCCCAGCAGCGAATCCGGTGCAGACGATGATTCTGATCCCAGCTCTAAATATTCCTTCATTACACCTGGTGAGTCGATAATAATTACTGTTTTAATTATTTATCATGTTTGTGTTGTATATTGTGTTCAGAGGCGTCTGTGCCTCTTTTAACAACTCACTAATGTTTTGTTCAATAATGATCAATTAAACGACCAATTTTATTGAAAATTTTGACCTCAAGATCGAGATTTAGGAGCCATTCAAATATTACGAACAATTTTATTGAAAATTTTGACCTCAAGATCGAGATTTAGGAGCCATTCAAATATTACGAACAATTTTTAAATTTACGTGCATTTTTCTCATTTTTTGAGCAAATATGTTGTTAGGACAGGATTAGGGAGGCAGGAGGTGGGTTACTGTTTTCGGACAAGTTTCTAAAAAGTTGTGGAAAGACGTAAAGTTTTCTTATTATAACGCGATTTTTTCGATTTTTCTGGGGCTCCTCTTTCCTGTGGGCTCTGGACACATGCCCCCGTTGCCCCTGCCTAGTTACGTAGTCTAAGAAAAGACAGGAAACTTCTCCTACAAGATCGTAGCTCCTGAAAGTACTACTGAACTACTCGACTCTTAATTTCCTTTTTTTAATCGGATACTTATTCTCGTCTGCTGTTTTCCGTGTGTGTGTATATTCGCGCCTGCCGATTGTAACGCTCATCGCTCTCAACAACATTGTGACAATCTATACTAATATATAAAGCTGAAGAGTTTGTTTGTTTGTTTGGTTAAACGCGCTAATCTCAAAAACTAATGGTTCGAATTGAAAAAAAAAATGTATTGGATAGCCCATTTATCGAGGAAAGCTATAGGCTATATAATATTACGCTACGGCCAATTAGAGCGGAACATCAATGAAAAATGTTGCAAATGTATCTCAAAATTAGTCCGTCCGACAAATATTATCAGGTGAAATGCCTTAACTAAATATTGCAATATTAGCACGCCAAGTTTGCAAGCCCGGACAGTAGTCGATAGAGCGTAAGACTCTTAATGCCAGGGTCTAGGGTTCAAGCCCCACGTCGGCGAATATATTTTTATTTATTTTTTTTTATTTTCTACATTGCTTTCTTCTAAGGCTTTCATTTCATTTTTTTTAAATTTTATTACGACTAATTAAAATTAAATAAATCTAATTAATAACTTATTTGAAAACTATTACAACTATAGGCACCTATATATAAAAATAATTTTCCTACAGTGTTTTCAATTAAATATTAATTATATTAAAAGAAATTTATTACTTAAAGAAACTATAAATACTGCTTTTTAACGACAAAAACTTTTGAACGGTAACACCGATCATTATGAAGTATCAATTCGAAAATGCGCAAGATTACTCCTGTCAACAAATAAATAAACACGTGTTTCGTGCTTTCTCAAAAACAACCCCTTCAGAGGGGAAAAGAAATAAATTTCGAGGTTTGTCAGGACGTTGATCACGTGAATGTCATCAATTTTGAAATTTATTTGTGGGGTCTACGTCGAGAAAGGAGTAACTATGCCAAATAATGGGAATGCGTTTCGTCTCAATCGCGTGCGAAGCCGCTGGTAACGGCTAGTATTGAATAAAATTCTATTCTACAGTGTAGTAAATAACCGGCGCGGCGCAGCGGTGAGCGATTGCAGCTATAATTCACATAGCAAATCAGCCACCATTAACTTGCTATACATAATAGCCATATAGCAATTAAATATAGAGATACGGCAATTTGCATTGAGCTGCTGTGTCCCTGGTTGGCTTAATCCACCGTCACCAGTGCATAATGTCTCAGTTGAACGTTCACGCAAGGGCGGACGAACATCAATTTCACTACGGGGTGTTTCTTAAATAGTGTACAAGAGCTACTCCAAGTTACAGACATGAACTCAATTAGCCGTATTCTACTAATTGTGTTCTAATCACTGTTATTACGTAACCACAGTGATTACAAGATTGTTAACCACTGTTTGTAATCACTAATAGTACTAACAGACGGTCGTACTTGGTTCGAAGCGGACAGCGGATCTGGTCCGCTCCGTACCAAATCTGTTCGTCTGTAGAGTAGTCTGCGTGTCCGCCCGGTTCGATGGGATGCACGTCGTACTTGGTCCGGTCCGGTACAATATCCGAGCGTGTGTATAGCAGTACGACGGACTTGATACATATAAAAGTATAACGACGTCATTGTAATTCAAAACGTTGCGCACAATGCCGGATTTAGAGGTCTGGAGGCCTCGGGGCAACAAAGGAGTGAAGGCCCCCTGGCCCCAAATTATTTTCCAAATAAAATGGACAATTTTTTTCCGTCGATTTTTCCAATAAATAATTTATTGTGAAACCAAGTATAGATTCTTTTATTATTTAACAAACATATAAATATAATCAGAAACAAGAATTATCTAAAAATTAAATTTATGCATTAACGAACAGAACTTTCCGAGCTGAAATCCAGTTCCCGAAGTAAATCACTTTCAATGCTCAGGAAATTTTATTTTTTTTTCCAAAGTCTCTATTGTGGGGGTCCCTCTTTTGTGGTGGCCCCGGGGCTGTAGCCCCAGTTGCCCTCCCCTAAATACGGCCCTGGTTGTGCAACATGACAGAAATTTTGACAGAACGCGAAGTTCTTGGTGGAGTATTGGTATTATAAAAAGATTTCTCATGTTTGTGGGATCTATCAGATAAGTTATATTGTAACAGAGAAGCGCGTAACAACGCTCTAGAAATTCTTCAGGAGTGTTATTTAAAATATGATCTTCGCTATCAAGCGATTTTATTAACTTCATATGACTAAATTCATCGCGATCTTTCAAATAGAATTTTGCCCACTCCTTTCTTTACTTCCTTGTTTGTGGGGGCATTAACGTTGCCGCTAGAACTATCGCAATTTTCGTGCGCTTAATCATAGGCATGATTACGTATCTGTGTACACAACGAGACTGACAGATCCGGTCGTCTGTTGCAAGCAGCGGACTTGATCCGCCGTACCATGTCCGTTGTCGGACCGGACCAAGTTCGAGCGTCTGTTAGTACTATAATGTTTAACCTGCATAGCAGAATAAAAAAAACCGGTTCTACTCACTGTTATTACGTAACCACAGTGATTACAAGATTGTTATAACCACTGTTTATAATCACTAATGTTTAACCTGCTTAGCAGAATAAAAAAAAATAACGAGCAAGACTCGGACTTGCGCACCGAGGATTCCGTACAAACTTGTAGGTATGTAAATAGTTCGTCCATCGCGGGAATTGAGCCTTGAAGATTTTTCCCGCTTTGTCGTAGGAAAGATGTTGTCCCCATATATCGACAAACGTCGCGGTCAATTTGCCAACTAAGCGTGTAATTGCAGTGAGTTCAGATGGACTACTGAACTCATTGTACCTCGTGGCTATATCTGATAGCCTAGTTGTCGTACCGTGTTGTATGAGTGAGTTCTCATATTGTGCTGTATTAGAACTGTTACTGTCTACGTGCGTAGCATGTTGTTGGAGTTTAAAAACATTATTTTTTTGTGATGTAACTACAAATTGGCGGTTTTCGGATTTTTCCCTTTACTTGTGCTATAAGACATTTCTTCTTGCAAAATTTCATGATTCTAGCTCAACGGGAAGTACCCTACAGGTTTTGATTCCCAAGAGTCTTGACAGACAGTCGGACGGACAGCAAAGTGATCCTATAAGGGTTCCTTTTTACGTACGGAACCCTAATCTATTTTATCTTGTGGCCATTGATATTATCTGCGGGAAAGCGAGCCGACACGACCGCGGCACGTATGTAATGTGTGTCCTAGTATGTCGTGCCGACACAGCGACCAGCCCAGCACGTCCTACTTTCCACATGTAGCCATGTGTCAAACCAACGTATTTAAAAGAAAATTTACGCGAAAACCCTCATCTATTCGAATACATAACTTATGGCTGGTATTTTCAAACGATTCGATTCTTCGTGAATCGAAATTTTAACGAAAACTTGAAACAGTCGGATTTATTTCATCCTATTTTCTTTACGTCTATGGCGAGGGTAAGTTCATGAGGCAATGAAACAAAAAGCCGACATTTATTTATTCATTATTATAATAATTAACAGGTATAAAAACCCAATAACAGATTACACCATAACAAATATGAAGAAATATAAAGAAAGCCTTAAATAAGCTTATATAAAAAAGAGATAAAAAATAAAAAAGCATTCAAGGCAATTACAAATTATACTTAAAAGATAATTCAACTATATAATGTGACAATATGCGGTTGAATTCAATAATAGTACATAATATAAAACTGATATCGTATGATAGACATAGATTGAAAGATAGATAAGAAATGGACGCACTATTTATGAACAACGCATTTGAAAGTTATTATTCTACCCTCAATATAGAAGAAATAGATAATCCGCCATCTTGGGACGCCCGCCATGTTGGATTTAAAACGATATTAGATATACTATGTTATATTGTCACCGGATATTACACGTGTGGAGAATTTCAAAACTGTAGTTTATTTAGAACTAGTCGAAATTTTAATTGCAAAGTTTGGCTCAAACTAACAAACATGTGAGATTGAATAAACGTTTGTAATAATGTAATCATTTCAATTCGCCTTATATATGATGACTTAGCAAGCACTCAATTTCCGTGTATAGATAAGGAAAAGAGATGTATTATCTCTGTTTAGAAATCACACTCACCAACAATAAACACATCAGCTGATTGTCTTTATCATAAACTAGCGGTCCTGTCCCGCTCCGCCCGAGTTCGTAGAATGTAGATTGCCACTGTTTTTTCGTCGACTTACACTGCAAAATTAGTCTCCACGAAAAGCGCTTTTATTTTAACGCGATAATATATAACCTATTCCCATCTTGAAGGTCAATTCTAAATATTGGTGAATTTTCTTTTTAAATCGGGTGAGTAGTTTCGGAGATTATCTCCTACATTGAAACTTACAAACTTTACCACTTTATAATATTAGATAACTTAGTAACAGTTCAATGGGTGTGAATAGTAGGTTCAACAACTAGCCAATCACGGGGCTAGCCCCCTGTGATGTCATTTTTGACGCGGGTATAATTCTAAGTTAAAAATTACATCGAAAAACACACACTTTTCCGTTTTTTATGGTAAAAAACCTTCAAAAATCTTTTTATTATCTATTTCTAAAGCATATTCCAACCCTAAAAAAATGTAGAACGACTCCCCATTGACAAAAATGAACACTGATTCGAAATAGTTGTAAAGAATCGTTCGTTTATATTTTTGCAATAGTGTTGAGGACGTGCTTTTTATTCTCATTGAATATTTTATAAGCCTTAGTGCGAATACTCGCGTTACACGGTAGTTTGTTTTTTCTTTCTTTTTTAAAAAAGAATTTATGTTTTTTCCAGTGTTTTGTTTATTTGCCAAATTTCACATTTCTATTATATTTATGAATTTACGACGTGCTGTGCTGTTTTTATGAGTTATAGGCAAATATTGTTGGATTTATTTGATACCTTTTAAAGATATTTTGAAAGTTGTTATTTATAAAACGGTCGAGTAATTTGGATCACAATAAAAATCAACAAAAAAAATTGGTTGTCTGTAAAGTCGGTTTACGGACGATAGTTTTATGTGATAACGTATTCCGCTCGAATATCATATTTAATAATACATAACCTAAATTTTAGTAGCTGTTAAAAACTTGGGCCGATCGTGCTTCTCTATCGCTTATACTGCGCTCTCGCTTGCACGCACAGGGTCAGGCGGAACGTTACGGCGTTACACTTTTTCGTGCGTGCAGCTGGTGTTTCATCAATTTATAAGACGTCATCACGTCAAAAAAATGTGTGTAGACGCCATATTATAACCTTGTATGTATCTCTAAAGTAACTTACTTAATGGATTAAGTTATTAAAAAACCAGTCATGTGCGAGTCGGGCTCACGCACCGAGGGTTACGTACAAACTTGTAGGTATGTAAATAGTTCGTCTATCACGGGAATCGAGTCTCGAAGATTTTTCCCGCTTAGCCATTGGAAAACTGTTATCCCCACACATCGACAAACGTCGCGGTCAGTTTGCCAAATAAGCGTGTAATTGCAATGAGTTCAGATTGACTACTGCACTGTATCCCACCTCGTGGCTATATCTGATAGCCTAGTTGTCGTACCGTGTTGTATGCGAGAGTTCTCATATTGTGCTGTATAAACTCACTGGTAGCGGACGCTTGTTTTGTATTAGAACTGGTACTGTGTACATGCTTAGCATGTTGATTTTTTTTGTGATGTAACTACAATTTTTCGGTTTTCGGATTGTTCCCTTTACTTGTGCTATAAGACATTGCTTCTTGCCAAATTTCATGATTCTAGGACAACGGGAAGTATCCTATAGGTTTTGATTCCCAAGAGTCTTGACAGACAGACGGAAAACAAAGTGATCCTATAAGGGCTCGTTTTTCTTTTTGAGGTACAAAATCCTAAGAACATAAAAAAATGAGTGATATTAAAAAAAATAAACATTTGCAATGTTTGGGTGAGCGATAAAAATAACTGATATCGAGAATGTAATATATTACTAATAAAAATAAAATTAATAAAACTAACTCATCTATGGACGACTCACAATAATAAATACTTGCGAAACATTGGTTTTATTTTTCGTCAACGATTTCGTTTTATTAATTTTATTCCTACTACACTCACGAAACTTGTTATCAATTATCTTTGTCGCACTCACGAACTTCAAGTTTACATAGCAAATGTTTTTTGAGGATGTAGCAAAATAATATTATTTTTATAACAAGGAAAGAAGTTGTTCCTTTCTGTATATAAACATTTCCAGGCCTCGATTTTTGCGCTAAAATTGAGAACTACTTCAAACGTAGACTGTTAATTAACTTTAAATAGTAATTGGAATTTTGTTATCTTGAAAGAAACATATATATAAAACGATTCACACAAGCAGACCACATTTTTAATGTCAGCTTTTGTTTTCGATTTAATGGTTCTTATGTAATTAGTTAATTACCATAAGATACGTTAGAGTACGAAGACTACGATGCAGTGAAACCACGAATAGACGCTAATTACCTTAGTTGTCGGGCGTTCATAATATACAATATTTCATATATAGATGATCACGATATCATAGTCAAAATGTTAGTACCTACAATAGGCTCTTTTTGTGGAAGAGTAGACGGTGCCTTCGTTCTCATTCAAAATATGACATACAACTAGTGTTGGGCATAATCGAATGAATCGAAATAATCGGTTTTTATAATTATTCGAATTATCGATTATGAATGATGCGCAAGCTTGGCAATTATTAATTTCGTTTTATTTACTTTTACAGTAGGTATAAGCGAATGATCATTCAAAATATCGATTATGAATTATGTTCTAACTTTGCAATTTCGATTTGTTAATATTACTTAACACAATATTAATAATGGAATCATTGGTATGATCGAATAGAAATAGAAATATATTGGTAATGCCCTAGATGGATACATCGTCAATTTAGGTACATAATGAGTTAAACATTAAAATTGAAGTTTAAAAAATACTTAATGTCATAAAACATTTTTTTAGGAAGAGTGATTTAATTAAGTTTGAACTTAAATTCTTTACCACACTGAATTTCAGTTAAGCTATTTGGTAGTTTATTAAATAAAACACTGCCAAAGTAGGATTGATTTTTCTGAGACATTTTCAATCTGCGTTTCTTTAGTCTAATATCTTGATTGTTTCTTATGTCATGATTATGAATATCATTTAAATTAATACAAGGACCGCGTCACTTCATCAAAGTATACAATCGAAAACACCCCCACTCTCCAGTGCTAGCAAAGACTTCCCAGTGCATGTAGATGCAGAAACCGAATGATGTATCAATTATATCATATTATCTATCAACATAGAAAAATTAGTTTTTTTTTTTATTCAAACAATGTCACCGTCGGGATACGTGACATTGTTTGAATAAAAAAAAAAAAACTAATTTTTCTATGTTGATAGCATTGTAACAATGGGTGTTTCTTAACAATTGTAGCAAACAGTAGCTACTCTATAAACAATATATTATAATAATTACTAACTGTAACTAAACTTTAAAAAAAAAAAAAAAAACTACATACAACCCTTTCGAAATTCCTAGTTCCTGAACCAATACTGAATAGATAGATCTTTTTGATGCGAAGCATCTAATAGCGCGTTTGTTTGGGACTAAAACCGTGCAATTGACGCGACACATTTGTGGCACGCCGTTTTACGGGAGAACGTTACGTTTTTATGTGCGTTGAATTAAACATTATAGTTTTAGTCGAATGCGACATCTAGATGACAGGGCGAAATTTAGTTAGGTACAAATTTTGTTTTGACGTGAAACACTTGATGGCGCGGTTGGTTGGCAGTAAAACCGTGCAATTGGCGCGACACTTTTATGGGGGACGTTACGTTTTTCAGTTACTAGTAGACCGTCAGATGGCAGCATGCATTGTAGCATGGTTTTTGTTGACGAGGACTTCTAGGTGGGGATTATTAGTTACTAGAATAGTCGCAGTGACGCTTCTAGTAACTAATGTGTCCGTCGGGCTTTAGGAAGTGCTCGTAGAGTGTCCATAGGGCTTTAGTAAGTGTTCGTAGGGCTTTGTAACTAGTGATGTGGGGAGGAAAATTTGTCCACTACTTTTTTCCGGAAAAATTTTCAATGTCAAAAAGGCAATTTTTTAGTAATTTTTTACAGGACATATTTGAACTTTCCATATTTTCTTTTATTAGTTAATTTCTGTACCATTTAAATAAAACCTACAGGTTATAATTCTAACTTAGTAATCCGCATGAATAAAGTTAAGTTTGATTCTGTTTTACTAAAGATTTGTCATATTGTTTTATTTGGAACTCATAACAAATCAATTCATCCTATTTCATAATAAAAGTGCAGTTTCTCTTGTTATTTCATAAACAAAGTAATGAGTTAGTGGCAGAGGCCAGAAGATGGCACCACTCAGTACTGACTACTGCAAGTAAAAAAGGAATTATCCTCATGCAAACAGCACTAGATTGGAGTAGAAAAAGTTCATTCTGCTCTCTTTCAGGAATAATAATTATTTTTTGTTGGAAGAGGGAAACTCAAAAGGACATCACATCCAGAGTTGATGAAGATACTCCAGTTTTGTTTAACTGTAGCCTCTACTGAACGAGAGTTTAATTTTACAGTACCTTTTTAATTTAGTGGCTTGAACAATTTTCCAGAAAATTTTCTGTTTCAAAATTTTTCGGTAAACCAACAACTCTGTTTATAACTTAAAGTTGCATTTGGCAAGCTTAAATAATAATAATAATAAGCCTCTTTAATAAATAAAATTATCGACCAATTTTTCAGACAATATATAATTAATACATTAACGTTTCGATCTGAAAAATGTCTGAAAAATTGGTCGATAATTTTATTTATTGAAGAGTTCTAATCAGACGTGAATCAAAGATTTGAATAAGCCTCTTTATTACAGGCGGAGTTCAGCTACGGCTGTTCTTCCACTCAATCTTTAAATATCTACAATTTTAAAATAATACATTCAAAAATACATGTTAAAAAAATACACGACATTTCTACAGTGCAGATAAATTATGTACTTTCCATAAGATAACGTCCAACTTTCTTTCGAAACGCCGCTTTTTTAGATCTTTGAATGCTTGAGGAATGCTATTGTATATGGAAGCGGAAATATATGTATGTTTCGAATCTGCCAGGAGTTTCACGACGGCTCCTAATTTTTTTGTTCACTTTGATTCAACCGTTGGTATGCATTAGGCTTTATACTGCCACCCTCCACTGAGACGACTCTTAAATCTAGCGTCGTTAATTCCGTGCGTCGATTCTTCATGATTGCAGTTAGCGCATTTGATCAAAGAAAACCACAGGACTCTAATCGTATAATGTAGAAGTAGTTCTATCATTGCGTGATATCTGCCATAAATTTTATATCCAATTTTCTTGACTAGCGCTGCTGTAATACAATTTCCAATTTAACAAAATTATTTCCATCGAGATAGCGATTTCTTCATTTCTTTCCTCGTTTTTGTATCCACCGTGTTTCTAATGTTACCGGTTAGTAATGAAAAAAAAAAAACGTAGAAATAATTTTTATGAAAATGTTTACACTTCACTGTGATGCATGATGCCCTCGGCTTCGCCTCAGACATTATGGCGCGCATATCACACTTTCGGCCTTTGTGGCGTAACATACTATTACCATTCCAACCCACAAGTGGGGAATGGTACTAGTTTAGGTCAAAACTCACTTTTCAAAAAATTTACAATATCTTTCCGTTTTGAGGTCCCCCGATCCAAAAAACATATTTTTGGAAAAACTCTGTGCGTCTGTCAGTCTGTGAACACGATACAGGTCAAACGGATGAGCGGATTGAAACCAAATTTTGGGAGGATGTTTGCTATGAAAATTTGAAGAGCCCTATTGTTTCTGGGGAAAATCGGCGTATGCGCCGAAGAGATATATGCTATAACGGTGTTTTTTATATAATTATGGTATACTTTTCATAACGGCTTATTATTCTATTTATTTTTTCAAGAAACTCTTTTAAATTTTTTTTTTCTAAACTTTATAGTTTCGAAAATATTTTTTAAATAAAAAAAAAATCAGCCGCTCTTGTTTTATGGATCTGTCAGAAATAAACTAGTTAGGCATGCTTTGATTAATTTTTACATGACGGGAAACATGTTATGTAGGTTACCAACAAATATTGAATACTAGCCACTACCCGCGTCACCTCACGCGATATCAGAAATTTTATTTTCTTTATTATAATCAAATGTCAACATTTTTGATGTTGGAATGGTCCCGTCACTCAATTGGCTGGAATTTTTTTTACCTATTTTATTTCAAACAAGTTTAGTTATGAATCGACCTATACATTTGTAATATCCGACCCAATTAACTTCATTGCTTTTAGTATTATATTGAAGACTCTTTGCGCCCCATCATGAATGGAAGGAGTTAAATTACAGCAAACAAATCTATGTAATGGTCTGTCTTCATTTCTTTTTCGCGTCGCGTATAATTTCCTGTCATAAAAAAGTTTTCGATAATCTTCGCATCCCGGTGAACACTTAATGTCGGTTGAGTTTGCACTTTGTGTTTTAATGAAGTACGGCTCAACTGTTGAACGGACGCTTTACAGCTTAACCGAAAACTGATAAATCATTCTTAACTTCGTTTTAACGAGTCAATAGCTCGGACGTGTGAATTGCCGACATAAACTCACTGTACACACTGAATGTTTATTTAAAAGAACTTTGGCTAATGTATTGTAACAAAACTGTTCTAGTTCGTGATGGAAATTATTTATTTACAATAATAAACGTTTAACAAAGTCGTTAAACACACAAACGAAAGTACTTCTTTAACGTAACAGAAACAAAACAACAAATTCGGGCTAATAAAATAAAAGAATAATTAACGAAGAATACAAATTCACGAAAACACATACAACTTTTACAAGAAGTCATTTATGTTCAACCAGATTTATGTAACTTCAGTCAATAGTTTATTAACCACACTGTACTATCATTTATTTACACAGTTCATTTATTTATTTAACTCAGCAGTTACCTCAGCACTGTTCACTGACTGATTGTTAATTTATGTCGATTCTTCACTCCATGAAACACAATGTATCACTGTCGTATGATGACTGTCCTCGTATAGTGAGCTATCTCGTGGTTTATATAGGCGCTGGATCGTTCTTTCCTTTGTTGCTTTCATTGTTGTCTGGAATTTGGCAACAAAGCCCTTTTTACCTACGCATAATTTTAGAACAACAATCAAGTTGATTGTTCTCCCACAACAATATGTGTCTCTTTGTTAGATTGCCTAGCTGTTTGTCGTCTCACAAAATTCTTTGTTGTCTCAACGGGGAGATTGTAACAGTATTACATAGTTGAACACTTTCTTTGATTTTCAAAGTGTTTGACGTCTTAGAATGAAGCGACTTTAACAAAAGTACCCATAGCTGTTTTAGTATTCGAAGTATATATAATCAAACACTCTTTTAACAACACAGTAAATTCACGTTGTGAGAGTCACAAATTCTTAAGCGCTTTATAACTGCGTAAAAAAACTATGCATTTAAAAGCACTTACTGAATCTATGTCGGAGTACGTACATAGCGAAATTTATAACACTATTACTTAATCGTAATTATTCATTCGGAATAAAATTAAACATACATTTCTATTGAAATGTGTTGTGATGCAGACGAACACGTACTTATTAAAACTAGTAATATTGATTTTTAAATATTGTAAGCGCTTCATTACTGCGCTAAAAGTAAAGCTATTTAGAGACATAAATATCGAATTTATATCAAATTACACACACACATGTGACACTCGCATTAAACAAACGCATTTTAACAGGATTTAATACTTACTAGAAATTTAATATCCACGAATTTCAAGCGCTTCATTTCTGCGCAAAAAAAGACTATACATATAAAAAGCGCTTAAAGAATTTGTATTAAACTATGCGCTTTGTTAGTAGATCGAGTGCCTGGGTATTCTTTTACTGAAATCAAAATGAGTTACGGAGAAAATTTTAGCTTTATCAAATTTTCGAGACCTGAAAAGTAGGCACTAATGTATTAATGTTGAATAAATATTTTTTGGATAATAAAACTGCTAAAAATAATATATTGTGCGACTAGTGAGAGAAGGAGAAGATTATGATCGTGAGAGAGTTCAAACTAAGCATTAATTTTATACTAACTTGTAATAATTTTGTAAATAATATTCGTGTTTTATTTAAAAAAAAGTGGCTTATTAAAAATTAAAAAAATTATCCGAGACTTCAACTATCCGATGTATAAATCCAGTCTTTCCAGAAAAAAACTTCAAATGCCTCTAAACCCGAATAATATAAAAAAAAGAAGTTTTCGATCTACGACATATTAAACTGTCTTCTATTAGAAATTCGAAAATAGGAAATATGAGTAATTTAAATATTATGATCACAAATTGCGGTAACACGCGAGTGGAATATTCTCCTTCGATCAATGGTCGCACATAATACTTTATTCAACTAGCACGAGTAATATGTAATCGGGGCCCTGATAAAAGAGATACAAATAATAAATCACTTCATTGATTGTCGTACCCACCGCCCTCGATGCACACAAGATGGCCCTGACTTTCGCTGAATTGCGATGCTGTTTTCATATATACAAATCGCTACCGCGTGTCTATTGGTCCAGAAACTATGCAGTAATAATTCATTACCGTACAGTTTCGGCTCGCTACGGCGTTCCTCTTGGTTCAGAAACTATGCAGTAATATACATTATCGTACAGTTTCGGCTCATTATTAGCACTCTACGCGTCAACATGAAGTAATTTATTATTTCTCCCTAGTTTAGCAGGGCCCCGAAATTATATATTACTCACGCGTGTTGAATAAATATTATTAAACTTGATACTGCAGTATAATTTTTCTGTATTACACGTGGGAAGCGCTAATGCTAGAAGTAGCATTTATAAACGCGCATAAAGCATTTTTTTTTTGTGCAAATATTTCTTATCTGTAAAATTTGCACGTAAGATTGACACGTCAGTTTATCTTCATAACATAACATGAATTTAAAAAGCGGCGGGTTTTGAATTTTAACCGGTTTAAGTCAGCAACATTGTTGATAGAAGAACAGGCAACTCTATTGGTATTTGTCTAACGTTCGCTTTAATGTAATTCTGTCGGCATATTTCACGTTTGTTGCACTGTAGGTAGAGCATGGATTCGTAAATAAAGTTTTTTTTTTCGTCGTAAAGTTGGCAGGCTTAACGCTTCGTCTCCGTGACTCGTATTCTGTGTACACCGAGAACTCGGTATGGCTTCGTTCACATCTAAGCTCAGTCATAAACAAATTTTATACAAGCTGTACATAAAAACAACTTTATATAAAATAGAAAAATTAAAAAAAAAAATTGGTTGTCTGTAAAGTCGGTTTACGGAGGATAGTTTTACAAGATAACGTATTCCGTAATACATAACCTAAATTCTACATATAATAATTATAATAATTCGAATCTATGATATTGCATCTTTCGCTTCAAATTTAGGTTAATTTTATGTATTAAAATACTCACCACCTATAGTAATAATAATTGTTTTTTTTAACTTTCTTTCTTTCGTATTTATTTTAAGTCTCAAAGATTACATGTCATAATATTTTGAAAACAATTGTTTGACTGTTTATATAAAATTCCAAAACCTACTTACAATATTTAAGTATTCATACGTCAAAAAATTGATTTTTATAATGATAAAATTTGTATGAAAACGATTTTTTCGAGAGATGAGACCTAGCTAAAACGATTTTTTGCCCCCCAAAATCCCTTTTCAGTAAATTTCATCCAAATCGTTAGGGCCGTTTTCGAGAAAAGCAGGCACAGGGTCAGGCGGAACGTTAGGAACGTTACACTTTTTCGTGCATGCAGCCGGTGTTTCATCAATTTATAAGATTGGTGATTCATCAATTTATAAGACGTTATCACGTCAAAAATGAACCTCCTTCAAAAAAAATTGGTTGTCTGTAAAGTCGGTTTACGGACGATAGTTTTACGTGATAACGTCATAAAGAAACATTGATGAACTCTCTGACGTCACGCGAGAAGAGAGAGAAATGCGTACAAGCCGACGCTTGGGCCGATCGTGCCTCTCTATCGCTTATATCGCGCTCTCGCTTGCACGCTCAGGCTCAGGCGGAACGTGACACTTTTTCGTGCGTGCAGCCGGTGTTTCATCAATTTATAAGACGTTATCACGTCAAAAAGTCAATTCAAATTTGCTTTTAATTCACCAAGCATATTATCAGATAAAAAATTTAGTTAAAGAATAAATATACTCCTTGCTCTTTTTGTTGAATATTTTGTCGGTCACCCAAAAATACGACCGAAGGCGTTAATGTAAACGACAATAATAATGTTTTATTCTAATTCAATTGCATACAAAACTTCTACTAACATGAATGTTTTTACACTATACACTTCACAAAAGGTTAATAAACAAATCATAAATAAATTCACAAGAGAAAACTGTAGATATAATACTCCACGTTTATAGGTTAGGTATTATATAATCTATGTGGCATTGTGGCGGCCATTATTATTTTATCAAGCGAATAAATTTACTTTTCAAAATTTTACAATAATTTTTCGGTTTGAGGTCCCTCGAATCAAAAACAAATATTTTTGAAAAAACGATACAGGTCAACCAGATGGGTGAATTGAAACCAAACTTTAGGAGGATGTTTGATATGCATGTAGTAGATGTACATTCAATGAATTACAGAGATCGAGTGTCTTTATTAAATTTTAAAATAATCTTATTACACAGTATTACATAAACGATAATAATACAATGTCAGTTACATAACACAATATACTACATCTCCCTGCAATACATAAATCAAAAATAAATTTATATTCTATGA
This sequence comes from Xanthostigma xanthostigma, assembly GCA_963575645.1. Lineage (NCBI taxonomy): Eukaryota > Metazoa > Arthropoda > Insecta > Raphidioptera > Raphidiidae > Xanthostigma > Xanthostigma xanthostigma. The sequence goes on from OY754470.1 coordinate 44,389,611, forward strand.
AATGATTTTTTTTTTTTTTTTTAAATAAATTATATATAATTCAATCTATCAGGAAGTCGTATTTGTCTTCCATATTTTGTAACAATGATTTCATCATCCGAGTCACTGGTATCACTATTACCATGATTTGACATTGTGGGTGTAAGACTATCTTCTTCAGCAATCGTTTCATCATTTGTTACGATTGTTGATGTCGAACTGTCAACTTCAGTGTTATCACTTTTAATAGAATCTAATTCAGAATCATAGTCATCCTCGCTTTCATAATAATAATTACAAGAATTAAAATTATTGGTAGTTTGAGAATTTTCAATACTTTTCAAATGAAATCTGTTACGTCTAAGAAGAACATTATTTTTATTTTTAATTAAATAGGAACGTGGTGAATGTATTTTTACCACTTTTCCGTCTTCCCATTTTTTGTTATCAAAATTGAAATATTTTATTTTATCATTTTCTTTTAAGTCACTTAAAGGTTTTGAATGTCGATTATAATAATAAGTTTGCAGATTTTGGTTTTTTATTAGATTTTCCTTTATAATTTTATCCGTTATTGTTTTTGGCTTTAACAATGATTTTGAAATAGGAACAATGCCTCTCAACATTCTACTGTTAAGTAATTGCGAGGGCGAACCAATATTTTGAACTGATGTGTTACGGAATTCTAGCATGCATAAATATGGATCTCTTTTATCTTCCAGAGCTTTCTGCAATATTTTTTTAACTGTTTGAATGTGTCTCTCAACCATTCCGTTAGAGCGAGGATATCGCGGACTCGAAGTAACATGTTTAAAATTCCATTCTTTAGCGAAATTTGCGAAAAGCTCTGAAGAAAATTGTGGACCATTATCCGAGACAACTTGTTCCGGTATACCTTGACGCGAAAAAATGCTTTTTAAATGAGTAATAATTGAACTACTAGTTGTACTAGACAATAAAGCGAGCTCTACAAACTTAGAAAAATAATCTACCAGTATTATGTAATTCTTATTATTTAGTGTGAATAAATCTACGCCAACTTTCATCCAAGGGTATTCCGGTATAGGATGTGACATAAGGGGCTCTTTTGCATTTGAATTAGAATATTTTATACAAACTGAACAATTTTTAATTAATGTTTCTATTTCATTGTTCATATTGGGCCAATAAACTAGCTCTCTAGCCTTAGTTTTAGTCTTTTCAATACCCATGTGATTATAATGAAGGTTATTTAATGTTTCAGATCTAAATTTTTTCGGAATTACTAACCGTTGTAATCTATAAACTATACCGTCTTTTTCAGAAAGTTCGTTTTGTATGTTCCAATAGGGTAATATTATTTTTGGTATTTTTGTTTTATTTTCAGGCCAGCCGTGGTGAATATGATTAATCAATACTTTTATTTCATCATCTAAAAACGATTCGTTAGAAATTTCTTTTAATCTTGTATCAGTTACGGGTAATATTTTAGAAACTAAACAAATTTGTGCCTCTATCTCGTTTTCGCTTAAAAAGTCATCATTATAATTATGTATAGGGGCTCTAGATAACGTATCGGCAATAATCATGTCTTTCCCAGGCTTATGGATTAAGTTTATTTTAAATGGTTGCAATTTAATTAGCATTCGCTGTAAACGAGGTGGAGTATCAACTAATGCTTTTTTAAAGATAGCTATTAAAGGCTTATGATCAGATTCAACTGTTATGTCTTTAGCAAATACATACTGATAAAATTTGTAGCAACCAAAAACAATCGCGTACAATTCTTTTTCGATCTGGCTCCAATTCTTTTGGGTGTCAGTAAACGCTTTAGAAGCATAAGCTACCGGGGACTCGTTCTGAAGGAGACAAGCCCCGACGCCATTTTGACTTGCATCTACTGTTACAGTAACGGGTTTATTAACGTCGTAGAATTTTAAAATAGTTTTCTTAGCAATATTATCTTTTAATTCATCAAAACTTTTTTGATAACAGTCATTCCATTGCCATAAAACATCTTGTTTTAACAACGAACGTAACTGCGCCGTCTTTTCAGAAAGATTAGGAATGAATTTTCCAACAAAATTTACCATTCCAAGAAAACGAGATAGTGACTTTTTATCTGTTGGTATAGGCATTTTAACAATAGCATCTACTTTATCATCGTCCGGTAAGAGACCTTTTTCAGTTATATAATGCCCTAGGTATTTCAGTTTTGTAATGCCAAAGTGGCACTTGTCTTTATTAAATTTTAAATTTATTTTCTTGGATCTTTCAAATAATTTCTTTAATCTGTTATTATGCTCTTCAAATGTCGAGCCGTAAACAATTATATCATCTATATAAGTTTCAATTCCATCAAGACCTTCAAAATATTCTCTAATTCGTTTATGAAAAACTTCGGGAGCGGAACTAATTCCATAAGGCAACCTTAAAAATTTATATCTCCCGTATGGAGAATTAAAAGTACAAAGATCTGAGCTTTGTTTATTTAATTTTATTTGCCAAAAGGCACTACTTACATCAAGAGTCGAAAAAAATTTCGCGTTAGCTAATTTACTTGTAATTTCATCTATTGTGGGAATCTGAAAATGCTCGCGTTTTATTACTTTATTCAGATCTCGCGGATCAATACATAGCCTTAATTGATTATTAGATTTTCTGACAATTACTAAAGAATTAACGTAGTCGGTTGGACCTTGAACTCTCTCAATAATTTGATTTTTCTCTAATCGATCTAATTCACTCTTCAATTGAGGTTGCAAAGCTATTGGAACTTTTCTCGGTGGGTGGACAATTGGACTAGCATTTTCTTTTAATATAATTTTATATTCGTCAGGCAAACACCCTATACCTTCAAAAAGATCCGGATAGTTATGCAACCAATAATCTTTATCAATGACATTAATTCTTTTAACAAATTCAAATTTTTCACAGGCATTTAAACCTAAAATGGGCTTAACATTTTTTGAATTTACAACATAAAAATCCAAATCATAACTGCAATTCAAATATTTGCAATTTAAAATACATTTACCTAGTGTAGGTATTAAATCATTCGTATATGTGACCAATTTAGTCTCGTTAGGCTTTATTTTTTTACTATCATAATTAAGCAACTTTAGATCATTTTTTGAAATTAAATTGGCTTGAGAGCCTGTATCAAGTTTAAAATCTAATTGTACATTATTAATTAATATTTTAGCATTCCAATCATTTGAATTATTATTCGTATTATTAGTACCTATACTGCCTATAAATACAGAATCTACATTTTCGTCATTTGCTTCATTTTCGACTGAATTAACATTGGCTGTTTTGCAACATTTTGCAAAATGTCCTAATTTATTACATTTTAAACACTGCTTTTTAAATGCCGGACATTTGTTACGCTTGTGAGTATAACCGCATCTATTACATAAATTTTCACCAGAGCTAGTCTCTTCCATTTTCTTTCTGATACGGTTTACCTGATTTTCGTCTTGGTTTGACGTCCCTTGACCGCTGATATGTGCCAACTGAACACGAGATTGTTCTGCTGCTCTGCAGACGTTGATGGCTCTATCCAGTGTCAGGTCCTGTGTTCGCAGAAGTCTTTCTTTAATAGCAGCGTCTGATATGCCGCATACCAAACGATCTCTGATGAGGCTCTCTTGAATTGTCCCGAATCCACAATCTTTTGCTTTATGCTTCAGTTTGGTGACGTATTGATCAATGCTTTCTTCTGGTTCTTGTGAGCACGTAAAAAATTTGTACCTTTCGTAAGTTTCGTTCTTCTTCGGGAGGAAGTGATTATCAAATTTTTCAATTAGAATTTTATAATCGGTTTTGTTTTCGCTTTCTCCGAATGAAAATGTCTCGTAAATTTCGAGTGCTTGATCACCTATAGCTGACAACAACAATGCGCCTTTCACGTTTTCTGATTTTGAGTCATATTCTATCGCAGCCAAATAAATATCAAATTTCTTCTTGAATTTGATCCACTTTTCATAAGGATCTCCATTTGGATCCAACTGTGGGACATTTATTATTTGTGACATTTTTTTTTTTAATTACGAACAATTCCGCAGCGCCATGTAGTAGATGTACATTCAATGAATTACAGAGATCGAGTGTCTTTATTAAATTTTAAAATAATCTTATTACACAGTATTACATAAACGATAATAATACAATGTCAGTTACATAACACAATATACTACAATGCAAACATTGGTTTTGGGAAAAATCGGCGCATGCACGGTACATACTTTTATTTCATTATTCTATTTGTTTCTCTAAAAAGGTTTTGTAAAAAAAAAAATTTGCCTGCAAATAATTTCACAGGCTGTTTTGATAATAGGCTAAATTCAACCACATTTTGATTATCCTTGTATATATATCAAAAACCAATTTAACTTTAAAACTGATAGTTATAGTCCTCTAAAAAACTACTAAAATCGGACTAAAAATAAAATGACGCATAAAACAATAAAAAATTTACGGTGAACATTTTTTTTTTGGATCTGAGTGTATAAAAATCGATATCAATCTGATTTGTTTCTTGACTTCTAATTTATAAATAAAAAAACTTTTAATTTCTTTCCATCCCTTTGAACTTTGTAAGTCTTTTTTGTTCTGTAAAGTATACAGCTCTTTTTTTGAGTATATCCAAGTTGGTATGATTAAATTTTCAATATCGTGCCGAGAAATAAATTCAATTTCTATATTTAAAGTAATATTTCTCTTCGGCGTTGGTATATTGTATTTTCTTAAGCTGTGTATTTTGCTTGATTGAAGAAATACAGCCTGAAGAAGAAAAATATTCTGTTCAAGTTTTTGTGTTAATATTTTTATTTAATACTAGCGGTCCGTCCAGGTTTCACCCGGGTGCGATAAGTGTAATTAATTCTAGAAAATGTATTTCGTTTGCAGCCCATAGCGTCCGAACTCATAGCTTTGAGCAAATTCTACCAGATTTGCTTGTGAACTAATAGCTTTGGGCGAATTCTAACAGAAGTCGCTACTTGGTACTAAAACATTTTTTTTGTTTGCTTCTGAACTAATAGCTTTAAGCAAATTCTACCAGATTTGCTTGTGAACTAATAGCTTTGGGCGAATTCTAACAGAAATCGCTACTTGGTACCAAAACATTTTTTTTTTGTTTGCTTCTGAACTAATAGCTTTGAGTCAATTCTAGCAGATGTCGTTACGCGTTACTAAAACAGTTCATTTTTTCAGAAAATACCGTAGTTTTGTGCAAACTATTTAATAAAAACTATCCTATAGCTTAAGTTGCACCGAGTAAGACACATTTACAAAATTCCATTAAAATCGGTTCAGTGGTTTCGAAGAATTGTGAGACGGGAATTTTATATAAGTATATAGATTTGTCTATTGCTGTCAGTTAGCACAATTTACAGAATGGCTCCTACTTTACACACAATATTTTTATTCTTTTTTAGTATCCCTGTTCACTGGTAGAGCTGATCAAAGACGTGATAAAAGTAATAAACATAATTTTCAATTTATTATAGAAAATAATAATAAATTAATGAATTTAATTGGTACTAGGTCCAAACGTCCTAGTAATTGGGTTTCTTTTTCAAATACTTTAAAATTAAGGTGACTGTTCATCATCTGTTCAATATGGCCCCACTTCCATATGGCTAAGCCAAATATTTATAGATTGGTCTTTACCCGCGACTTCGTTTGCGTGGAATCAGTGTATAAAATTGATTAAAAAATACAAAAATTCAAGCAACCCTCCAATTTAAATAATATTTTTTTGCAAAAACACAGATTTTGTGGATTCGATATATGTGAGCAAGCCACATACATCTGGCCGTGCGAAAAACACGGTTATTGTCAAATCACATTTGTTGACAAGCCTTTCTGCAACCCAGCATTGAAGATGTATAATTTTTAATGACCTTCGGTTGACATTTGCATTGTAACTGCATTTTGCAAGCTTGCAGGATGCAACACGAGCATACATGGGTAACTGAAGGGGAATGCCCCGCTTGCGGCGCCACTGTCGGATGTACATTTGTTTGATTAGAAATGTGAAGTCAGGATATTCACGACCTGCGTACGTGTCTTGTTAATTCTTACGTGACTATAATAAAATATCTGGCCACTCAGTTCAACCTCAATTCGTAACAGCGCTTCATTGTCGCTGGACGCAAGTCAACCTAAGTTTGCACATTGAACGTGACCAATTTTGCATTCAGATTAACAGTTGCAACGGACACTTATTCAACACCAAGTGGAATAGTCGACAAGGTCACATGCCGAATAGCTAAATATTCGGCTAATGTTAGTAAACTTGCCCAAAACGTTTCCTTTGTTACGGAGCGTATTTTAAGCATATGCTTTTATTTCTGTACTGTCTATATACAATTCTGCCCATCATTGCTAATTATACTGCCCAGATAACAAAGTTCTTCCACTTCTTTAACAGGTATATCTTTTATTAGCAGCTGTTGTCGACTCACCTTACCGACTTTCATAGCGACTGTCTTATCTATATTGATACGAAGACTTGCGACTTCTGCCTGTTCCCAGGAGATCTATTTTTGCTTGCATATCCGCTCATTATTTGCCAAATGACAGACATCATCTGCATAGTCTAGGTCTTCCAGTCTTCTAGTTAATATCCACCTAATTCATCTTGGTGTACTAATAACCTTTTCCATTATATAATTAATTACCAACGTAAATAGCATTGGCGAAAGTATGCAGCCTTGTTTTACTCCAGAATTGATGCCAAAATGTTCTGATAATTTCCCTTTACGAGCTACTCTGTATCGTGCATCTCTATACAATTCCATAATAAGGTTTCGAAGTTTGACTGGTATATTTAACTCTTTCAGTACCTTCCACACGAACTCCCGCTTTAAACTGCCGAACGCTTTTTCAAAATCTATAAATACTAATACAAGTGAGGATCCATACTCCACGGTTTGCTCCACAATAATCCTAAGTGTGTTGATATGGTCTACTCAAGATCTACCTCTTTGGAAGCCTGCCTGTTCATTCCTTGTCGAAAGTGTCATATTATTTTTTAGGCGGTTTTAAATTATAGATGTTAATATTTTGCTAGGAATTGATTGTAAACAATTAAAGTTACTTGTAATTAAAAAATAAACAACCATTATATGTATATTCTTAAAGAATTTTGCAAAAAGGTCATTTGCATTTAAAATCTGGATTATTAAAAAAAGATCGTTCATTTTTGCAAAAACGCCATTCGCATTTAAAATTCGGGTTAAAAAAAGGTCATTCATTTTTGTGCAAGTCTTTCCTCAGACAAACGATTTGTGTCCCTCTGTCCCGTACTGTGTTACGACAAAAATGGTCACCCTATGCTAGACGGATTTTCAACCCTAGGTATAATATCAAGTCAATGTTGCAAACTTACAGTTGTGGCAAGAACGCGTCGTTTTAAACCGAACTTTTCCACACGTCCACTGAAAACTAGACTTGCATTATGTAATATGTAGTTGATATGGATTATGTACCTACATTATAGTAGTGTGAGTACAGAGATATACAAGATGAAACATAAGAATACGGACAGAATGAGCCGTTTTCCTGAAGTAATAAAAAATCCTACGGTAGAGACAAACGTTTCCCAATTGAACGTTGCACATATTTATCCAAGTGTGTAGACTGTAAGCCTTCATGGCGTTGTATTCTTGGTTTCCGGGCTTGTAAGTCGCAGTCCATTAGCATTTGTACCGGATGCTCCGTCTACAGCTGCGGTAGATCGAAAAGGTGAAAGCCTAAATCTAAGAAAAATTAGGACATCAGCAATGAGTCATACAAAACTACTTAGCAGACTGACCGAGCAGAAAACACTACCACGCTGAGCATAAAAGAAGATGAGGATATCAACCGCCAAGAAAGGCATTTCGTCCGCTGCCATACTGCCTTTGATAATGTCTACCGCACTTGTAGACAAAAAAAATGACCTAAGTCTAAGTAAAACCAGGACACTAGCACTGACGCATTGGAAACCACCAAGCGGAACGACTGACCATAGTAGAACGAGCTACGACCCAGCAGAAAGCACGCTTAGCATAAAAGATGGAAGAATATTAATGATGGGAATAATCGAGACATTATTAATCGAATGATTGCCACAATCGAAATATTTTACTAATTTAATAGTTTGCGCATTAGACGACAACACCAATTCAAAATAATTGAATTATTGCTCTCTTTCCGCTACTGCAGGAAACCAAGTGAGATAGATACTACTAAATTAGTATTATTATCTATCTCACAAGTCACAACACACGTTAGTAGTATCTAGCTCGCTCGGTTCCCTGCAGCACAACTTTTGTGTAGTGTAGGTGCTAGCTGTTGATCGGCTACTCTGTTCTCTCTCGATTATTAGTAGTGTTTCGTAGTGTTCCGTTCCGACACATGCATTCATTCGATTAATTTTAGTAGTAATTCGATTCGGTAGTTAAGTTTTTAGTAAAATGATTCACAATAGAATGAATTACTAATTGTATAGTATAATCGAGATATGTTAATAATCGAATACAATATGTCGATTTATTCCCATCACTACAGAATATCAGTCGTCGAGTCGCCATACCGCATTTGATGTCTTCCGCAGTTGTAGACGAAATACCAATTGGACCACGGCTCACAAGACCGGAAACCAAGAAGCTTTGGATTGTACATATTTTCCAAGAACGAAAACGGACGTCTGTCTGTGTGTATTATGTACGTTTATCATTTGTACCTGTACGGCCGCGTATTATGACTGAAGGATAATGCTGAAACTGATATCTGTGTGAAATACCACATGTTAGCGGTCACGTCATGCTCCATCACGTTTTCATATTAGTATCAGTCGCTATATCATCTGCTGCCAGAATATAGCACATATGGTCAACATTATTATTAGTGTTGGGCATAATCGATATATTTCAATAATCGAATGAATCAAAATAATCGGTTTTTATAATTATTCGAATTATCGATTATGAATGATGCGCAAACTTGGCAATTATTAATTTCGCTTTATTTACTTTTACAGTATGAGCGAATGATCATTCAAAATATCGATTATGAATTATATTCTAACTTTGCAATTTCGATTTGTTAATATTACTTAACACAATGTGACAATAATAATAATGGAATCTCTGGTATGATCGAATAGAAATAGAAATATATTTGTTATGCCCTAGATGGATACATCGTCAATTTACATAATGAGTTAAGCATTAAAATTGAAATTTAAAAAATCCTTAATGTCAGAAAAACAATTTTTTAGAAATTTGATTTAAGTTTGAACTTAAATTCTTTACCACACTGAATTTCAGTTAAGCTATTTGGTAGTTTATTAAATAAAACACTGCCAGCAAAGACTTCCCATCTCAGTGCAGAAACGAATGATATATCGATATATCACATTAATATCGACAGTGGACATAGCAATAGTACTGTGTCAGGATTTAATATTCATTTCATATTTCATAATCGATTCAAACGAATTCAAACGAATCACAGCCATCAGAACAGGTCTGATCTAAATATCTCTCTAAAGACTAATAATAAGGATATATCTAGAGTTCAATATACTAAGTTTTTAGGTTTGCATATTGATGCAAACCTAAATTGGAAGTTTCATTGTGAAACTTTGACTGGTAGATTGAATTCTATATATTATCTGTTTAGGAATCTGAGAGATATCTTGGATCAGCAACAATTGATTTGCCTGTATTATGCGCAGGTACATTCGAGGCTGAACTACGGAGTCTGTTTCTGGGGCTCTTCGACTTTAGCTTCCAATGTTTTTATTTCACAGAAGAGGATTATTAGATGTATTGGCGGGGTGACACAGTCTAGCTCCTGTAGGGAACTTTTCAAAAAATTCAAAATATTTACCTTAACATCATCTTACATTTTTGAATTAGCTTTATATACTTTTACAAATAAAGATAAATATGAACTAGGTTCTGATATTCACAACATCAATACACGCCAAAAAAGTACTCTAAGAGTTCCTTATAGTAGCTTAAATTTGAGCAAAAGATCCCCAGCCCATCTAGGGGTAACTATTTTTAATAAACTGCCTGTACATATAAAATTAGCTACAGATGTAAAACATTTCAAAAGTTCTCTGAAAATTTATTTGCTGGAAAACGCTTTTTATAATTTAAATGAATATTTACTGTAATGTTCATTCACTTGACATTTTTAACACTGTACTTTACAGTTTCTTAAAATAAAAGCTTATTATTATTATTATTATTATCTCGGTTGCCATAATCGAATGATCCAACAAACTACAAAGTATGTACAATCGAAACACCCCCACTCTCCAGTGCTAGCAAAGACTTCCCATCCCAGTGCATGTAGATGCAGATACCGAATGATATATCGATATATCACATTAATATCGACAGTGGACATAGAAATAGTACTGTGTCGGTATTTAATATTCATTTCATATTTCATAATCGATTCAAGCGAATGATATCTCGGTTGCAATAATCGAATGATCGATTATTCGGCCATAATCGAAATATTTCGATTATATCATTCATAATCGCCCAACACTAATTATTATATGTGTGGTCACACTATAAAGTGGCTTATGTGCCGGACATAATTTTTACAACGCTCTTATTGACTTACCGTCGGGCTCATGTATTTTCAACACCAGCTATTTTCAAAGAATTTTATGAACGTATGTTCAAATTTTTAGTTCCTACTTTTCACGCAAAGTGCCGCCTCTTACGCTGCACAGCGGGTGGGGCGGTGGGCAGTATTACAAATTTAAATGGAACCCCTATTTTTTATTGCAGATTCGGATTTTACTACAAAAAATACCTTCGGCCAGTGTGGTGTATGCTATTTTTCTTCATACCTCGGTCGTAAGCACACTATTACATTAATATATTAATTAATAACGTATTAATTACATACAAACACAGATAAAGCAAGCTTTGAATTTATCCGTAAATATACAAATGACAGTTTTTCGCGATTATTAGCTAAAATGTCATAGGGGGGTCATTACTGATATCATTGAATGGGTTTAAAAAAGTATTAGATACGTGCTTTTTCGTGTTCCTCTTTGATGCCAATTCTTATTTGATCTTTTTCGAGAAATAATTGACTTTTTTTATTTTTCGCGATTACCGCGACATGTGTCGCGGATAAACAAAAAAGAGTTCAAGTAAAATTTACGTATTTTTTGTAGTAAAATCCGAATCTGCAATAAAAAATTGGGGTTTCTATTTAAAATTGCAAAGTTGCCCACCACCCCACCAGCTGGATGGGGGGTGGGGGGTTATGTGTGGTGTCATTAAATAGCTCTCAAAAAAATATTTTTTACGTGTTTTCACGTTTGTTGATTCCATGCAGCGTCTGCGAGATTTTTCGGGGTTCCGGGACTTTTCTAACCCTGTATAAAAACTAGCCGTTACCATTTCTCTCTCTCTCTTAGAAAATATTATAATAACCTTCCTATTTACGCAGCCATTCACACCCACCCACGTAAACACTCACACCCATAGTATATGACGTGATGGTAGGTGAAAAATCTGTTTTGGATAGGATTTTTATAAAATCCGTTTTTAGTGGGTATCTGCGACATAACCAGTTTATGTATTGTGGCCCCGCTGATCTGACAAACAAAACATTGATACATGCTAACAATGTTATTTATTAATTATGTTGCTAACTTCAGTTCTGTTAAATTTCACTATAGTAATTGTAATTATCGTTACCAATAATAATTAGTTATTCTGTTATCTATACGTAAAATCGACAATGTTAATTACATTTTGTAAACTGCATATATCCATTGTGCAAATGTTGATGTTGATTATTATAATTGATTCTTAGTTACAACATTTTGAACTATTTAGGCCATACAACGAGTAATTTAAATAAATTCATGATAAATTCAATACTCGAACAGTTATTTTAAATTTGTTTTTTTGTTTAAAAAAATACTCATTGAAACGATTTAAGCGAAGAAGGTGGGTATATAAAGGGGAAACCATTTTTCTGAGAAATGGCTAGAGGTATCAAGTGGAAATGAATATCAAATACTAAATATTTTCTTATGTAACCTTATGAAAATTTTATATGAATTTATAGAGAAAAAAGAGTCAAACGTAAAAAAAATATATGTTGACATTTGAAAAAAAATATGCATGTACACTTCCGGTTTGAAGTACAAAAAAATATACCTCAGCAATATTAATAAATCTCGAGTTGAATAAAAAATTATTTAAACTTTTTTTTGTATCTACAGTAAAATACACGAATTATTCACTGTTTACCACTTTCGGGGTACGCACTATATTTCGTATTTAAATTAATTTTTTCGTGCGTAAAGTTGGTATTGACATGATCACATTTCAACATTAACGTCTCTTACAAAGTGAAAAAATTCCATATCCTACGAATGTATTTATTTCGAGTCGTATATATATTCGCCAAAGAGTCTGACATTTTTTATGTGTAATGCTTCATTGGCACCTCCGCCCCCAAAGTTTCTGCCAGAGCGACTCAGTGAAATATCACGGAAAGCTGCACTGTCATGTTACAATACTCCTTGGTCACCTATAAAAATGTTTTTAAATTACATATATGTAACTGGCATTTGTATTCGTTTCTGAATGCTTGCACATCCCTTGGAAATAACGGGGGCTCACTTTTTTATGTGAAACTGGGAATGTTGTGTATGGATGAGAGTAAAAACGTGCAATTTACGTGACGCTGTGATGGCGCGACACTGTGATGTGTCGTTACGTTTTTTTAGTGACTGGTAAAAATCTGAATTAGTACTAGGCGCTCGTGGCTTTCAGATGGTGTATGGATATCCGTACACCATCTGAAAGTAGACATTTTAACGAAGAAAATCCCATACTACGATTTTTGAAAATCTCAAATTTTTACATTACTTTTTTTTAATTCGAAAAAATTACAGCTTATTTAGGACATAGAAAGGTGAGTCTCCTGAAAAATTCATGAAAAAAAAAATCATTTTTGCAGGAGAAAAAAATTAAAAAAGAAAAACACGGTTTTTTCGATATTTCTCTGAATATTTGAGGTTATGTGAAAAAATTATATTCATAAAAGTTGTAGATCCTTTTAATACCTAGTACAACATTGCCATACAACATTTTTCGATTGGATGTCAACTTTCGCCGGAAATAACAAAAAACCGCCCCTTCTTATCATTCGTTTTCTGTTATTAATTTTATCCCTTTTCACTTGATTTTGGGCTAACTGCACTGGTCTAATAGGTATTGTAAAATTTTAAAAGTGATTTTTGACCTAAACTAGTACCATTCCCTACTTGTTAGATCTGTAAAAGTAACGACAAATTGTGTACCCGTTTCGTTACTTAAAGAACCAGTACCTACCCGTTACTTTCGTATCGTTACGTTACTCATTACTTTTCATACGACATACAATCGTGTACTAACAGCATCAAGCATGTACCATCGCATCGAGGCGCGTCGCATACGTGATACGATATGACTTCGTTCGTATAACGTATAATCGCATCAAACGAGTCGAACTGACATGGATACGACAAATGCGAGTAACGAAATGAATTTGTAAGTAACGATTCGTTACTTCGAGTCAGACGATGTACCCGTTACTCAGTAACGAATACATACGGTTTGTTACAGTTCTACTACTTGTGGGTAGGAATGGTAAAAATCTATTGTCGAAAATTATGACAAAACTACAGGGAACAGCCTGTATATAATAAAAAGGGTTGATAGGTACACATGTACAGTGAGTGTTTGATGACTCGTGTGTCCAGTGTTTTGCAGAGGTCGTCCATCACCCGTGTGATGTGATCACTATTTATGTGTAGAGAAAAGTGTAATAAAAAGCGACCGACGTCTGTGTGCTCTCGACTCTGTCGTCCGCGCAGTCCCTCGCCGCGACGTACTTTGGTCACCGGGACATACCGGCCGTATTACTATTCACTAGTACGTGAGCTCTACCGTCAGATGACAGTGGCGTCCATATACTTTTATTCTGTACTGAGCATAGGAATAAAATCGCAATCGAACCATAAGGGTGCAAACATATACTTCTGTCTTTTTGACGTAATAACGTCTTATAAATTGATGAAACACCAGCTGCACGCACGAAAAAGTGTAACGCCGTAACGTTCCGCCTAACCCTGTGCGTGCAAGCGAGAGCGCAGTATAAGCGATAGAGAAGCACGATCGGCCCAAGTTTGACAGCTACTAAAATTTAGGTTATGTATTATTAAATATGATATTCGAGCGGAATACGTTATCACGTAAAACTATCGTCCGTAAACCGACTTTACAGACAACCAATTTTTTTACGACGTAAGCACTGGCGTATGAGGGCAAAACAAGCATGGGGGAGTCGGCTTAAGAAATTTCTAATTTTCCCCTTCCTCGGCCAAAAGCTGGGTACGCCCATGTTAACGTCATAGAAAAAGACAGAGTTTTTGAAACAGAGATACTTTAGTCAGATTGAATGCAAGTACATCAACCAATCGTATCATCAGAGAAATCATGGAATTACATCGAAGAAAGAGACGCAGATATATTTTCGATACGCTTTGTTGCGTTCACTCACCGCACATTGAGTAGATAGGCAATGATTCATATAGTTAATTAACAGATATATGGTGGCGTCACAACGAGTTCGAACGATCTAGGGATCAAAACGCGAGGAGCCCCGAAGATGCGCGAATGCTCCAACACAATCCGCGTAAGATTTTTAAAGAAACTCCTCCTCTTTTCACCGTGAGAAACGTCATCGCATCGCGAGAACCCTCCCCCAGCGAGAAAGTCTGCTCCTGCGAGAAATATATGAAATTACCGGCCATAAAATTAAGATTGTAAAGTATTATATAAATAGCATAACATAAAAGGTATGTGAGAATTATTTATTTATCAATTATGACGTCAATATATAAATAATTAATTTGTTCACACTGACAGCGGAACGTCAAATTATGGCGCCAATGGTCTTTATTTTACTTAATTCGCTATCAGCGCAACAGCCCGGAACACATTAAGCATTTCCAGATCGATTAGTTTTCCTATGCTTTCTTTGTAATTAAAAAACTTAATAAAATTATAACTATTTTCACTTTTAATAAACATTGCTCACTGACATACGGAAAATTTGGGGTTGAAGTTTCCCCTAGTGCTCACCACAAACGCTCGCATAAAAAAATGTGTAACTCCGCCTCCTTGCACATGCCCATATCTTATGATATGCTGATTTTAAGGAAAACGTTGTTCTGCCCCCGGTAGAAAAGAGTCGACACTGCAGTATGGTGAAGTTGGAGCAAAGTAGCCGTTGTGCTGTATTTACATGGTCCGATGAGCGCCCCACAACGGGGCCCGGTGATGATGGTTGACATTTACTGGACGTTTACAACATCTCTGTCGGAAAACCTTCCTGCTTTTGTGATCTCCTGATCTCTTATTACACCGGTTGGGTTTTAGTTCTTTAATAAGTGCTCGTTGTCAACTCGAAACATTTAATTAGTTAACGCGCTTTTTTGTTCTATATGCGGTCACATTTTTTTATTTTACAATAAAAAAGAAGCGAAAAAAAGAAAATGAAAAAATGTGATTGGTCATCGATAAGGTCACGTGAACATGTATTTGTTTTACCTGGAAATTTGAAACAAGCTTCGCTTCAGACTGGAAGAACCCCATTCTATAAATAATAAGTGATTTAATATTTTTATAAATCTCGTCTGATTAGAACTCTTCAATAAATAAAATTATCGACCAATTTTTCAGACAATTACCTATATTAACAAAAAATTGGTTGTTTACGGACGATAGTTTTACGTGATAACGTATTCCGCTCAAATATAATAAGTTCGTTCCAAGCAGCCGCGAACGGTAATAAAACCGTACACAGTCTTGTCACTGCGCAAGACTGTCTTGCGCAGTATCGATTTTTGAGCTAGTGCGCAAATTAGTCTTGCGCAGTGACAAGACTGTGTACGGTTTTATTACCGTTCACGGCTGCTTGGAACGAACCTAATATTTAATAATACATAACCTAAATTTTAGTAGCTGTCAAACTTGGGCCGAAGCATACTGCGCTCTCGCTTGCACGCACAGGGTCAAGCGGAACGTTAGGAACGTTACACTTTTTCGTGCGTGCAGCTGGTGTTTCATCAATTTATAAGACGTTATCACGTCAAAAATATAAAAATTAATACACTAACGTTTCAGTCCGGATTTGTACCTTCTTCAAAACTGATCTAAAAAATATAAAAATTAATAAATAATTAGTTTCTAATTGGTTTTTGAAAAAAATTCGCTTTAAGTTTTTAATTATCAAATATTGAAGAAGATCCAAATCGGGACCGAAACGTTAATGTATTAATTTTTATATTTTTTGTTAATTTTATTGTCTGAAAAATTGGTCAATAATTTTATTTATTTAATATTTTTTATTTATTGGTTCCACGTTAGTTTATGAAATTAATGTCCATTTTGTTTTGTATTTTGCCATCGTCTTCCATATATTTTTAGGTGCCTAAAACTGTTCCGTATTTCGACATAACTTGAAAAATTATTGAACTAATCTAATTTAAAAAAATTACATTTAAATATTTTTGAAAAATCGTACTTACAGAAAATGATACACTAATTCCAGCACACGAAAAACAGCTTCTGTATATTGACAGAAAAAGAGATTGTAGATTTTAAATTTTTGTGTCAACTTTACATTTTTTTTTATTTGTGGTAAAATTTAAACATTTATAGCTTGGAAATCAAAAACGATAATACTGTTCATATACACTAATAAATAAAACATTATTATTTTGAAAAAATTAATAAACAAAATTATTTTTGAAATTTTCCGGGATAATAGACCCGTGGTTCAAAGTGTTATCCTTGGCGGCTCTCCGTTTTTAAAAATATCTAGCGCAGGTGTAGACGGAACATCAGCTAAATAAATTCCTACAAGCCCAGAAACCATGAAGATTTGGATCAACAAACTTGGAAAAATAATAATATGTCAAAAAATGAAAAAAAAAGTAAAAATTGCAGCAAATTTACCACATCTGCTTACCGTAGAGTGCACGCTCATTTCATCAAATTGATTTTAAAAAAATAAAAGAAATCATTTTTTTTTAAAATAGCAAAACCAATAAAAAACTTAATAAAATTTACCGTATTTATAGAAACTGCACGTTGATTCCAAAAAGCGAATTCCCTACATACTCAAAAATATTAACAATTGTGAATTGCGATACACCTGTTTTATTTTGCACCTCTCCAAAAAAAGCATACTCCACAGGTTGAGAGCCGCTGGATTAGCGGAATATCATTGTCCGGTTCGGTTTATAGCAAATACAAATTTGTAGAAGGTACGATTTGATACAATATGAAAATGACTGTACACTGTTTTGGTATGACACTGTCGCACAGTGGTCAAAATAAAAAAAAATGTCGATCGAAAATCAAAATTTAAACTTTTTTATATGATGTTAAACATAACACAGAATCGTTCTTCTAGCATCTGGTCAACTTTTGAAATACATAATTGCAAAATTAAATTACGCAGAAAGATACTATTAGCCCCAAAAGTGTCGACTGGAGAATTATCCGAAGAAGCAAAAAATAAAGATTTATGACGATACAGGGAACACCGTACCAGGAAAATTATCCTGAAGATAACTGAAGATCTTTTTCATCGATTAATTTTGAGTTCAGATCCCCAATTAATTTATTTTTCGTATACGAAAAACAAGATCACTGATGTCGATGTCCTTCAATTGATTATTTCCGAAGAAGGCAAAAATGATTCTGGGAAAGACTAACTTGAAAAAGCTGATTTCTAAAAGCATTTGGCACGTTATTAGGTGTTACATATTGCAATTTTGTTTTCTAATTATTATTATCAATGCATATCTTGCTTACACCGCACAATTTTAATTGAATAACGCCATTTGTTTGAATTTCGATCGACTTTTTTTTGATTCTCGACCACTGTGCGCCGCGACAAGCGAACATCGAACCGGAAACCATTGGAGCGAACTTCCCTACTTCCGACGCAGTGGCCAGTAACTACACGTTGCCTACCGCTATTCCACACCTATATTATTCCGTATAATCTAGAAACCTTGGATTCACCTCTTACTTTCAATATCGAAATATCGGTTAACCATTAAATGCATTGCAACAGTCAAGTAAAAATTTACTAGTGTTCTAGCCCGGCTACACCCGATTAGACTTTAGCATCGAAATAATCAAGAATAAAAAAGGACCCAGCACAAACCTTATGGGATTTGGTTCTCGGTTAAACTGATCAAAAATGGTTTTATTTTATAGTTTAAAGGTCACTAAGAAAAAGTGTCCATGGGCGCAAAGCTTTATAATTTACTATATGAATCATTGTATCTATACTCAATTGTGCAATATAAAGGTCCTCGCGAGTGCACTGTCGTCCGCTGTTTCATGATTTAGATATACTTACCGTCTATGATTTATATATATTGGATTGTGCTTTATTCGCTATTAAATATCCGCAATTTTTTGTTGATAACCAAATTAAGCATGCTTATGATACAAGAAGAAAAGAAAACCTTGTAGTATCATAAACACATATATCCAGTGTGCTCAAGAGCCCACTAAATTCCATTATAAAAATATTTAACAAGTTACCATTTGATATAAAGACTCTTCCGTTAAAAATATTTAAAAAAAAAGCTTGTGACATTTCTAAATTTTCACAATTTTTATAATATTAATGAATACCTACTTAATAACGTCATGTTCTAAATTATAATATGTACACTATTTTTTTTGTTTTATTTTAAATGTGATGTTTTTGTGTGATTTTAAATTTGACATGTTCTATGTTGTTATTGCAACTCACAGAATAAATATGCTATTCTATTCTATTCTATATCTGCGTCTCTTTCTTCGATGTAATTCCCTGATTTCTCCGATGATAGGATTGGTTGATGTACTTGCATTCAATCTGAATAAAGTATCGCTGTTTCAAATACTTTGTCTTTTTCTATGACGTTAACATGGGCGTACCCAGCTTTTGGCCCAAGAGGGGGCAAATTATAAATTTCTTAAGCCGGGTCCGCCGTACTTGTTTTGCCCTCCTGGATACTTCAGTGCTTACGTCAAAGACAGAAGTACCTACATGTTTGCACCCTTATGGTTCGATTGCGATTTTATTCCTATATGCTCAGTATAGAATAAAAGTCTCAATCGCGTGCGAAGACGCAGATAACGGCTAGTAATACATAAAAATATTTCGTATTGGTTTAGTATTAAACTGTTTTTTGTGCGTTTGACTTTTGGTACCGATCCGATATCCACACACTTAGATTTTGTGTATAAGGGGTATATAGCGTATTGATCTTTTCTCTTTCAGGTTCAGTTTTTCCCGGTAACTTTTATACGCTTGAACAGTTGCCAAACGCTATATGTAACGTCTATTTGATGTTTTCGTCTGTTTAAAGAATTCAAATGTTTCACAGACAAATGCTGTGCACATTTCTTTGGCTCAATAGTAAGAATACATTATAATATCTATGACCGCAAAACAAAACGGCCCTCGCTTGTCCTCCTCTAAAAAGTTTGCTGACTTCTGGTCTAGTTCATATATACTGTTGGATTTTTAAAAGAAGACCGGTCTATGGAATGTAGTCCTATGACATTATTGCAGAAGAGCGCACATGTATTTTATATTAGTAAAAGGTAATGATCCTGGAACCGCTTCTATGCAATAAGGGAGTCCAGTCGACCAAACATGTCGCAATTGTCGTATCGCGATAATTGTACTATTGCCATAGCTGTACGACTACACAGCGACACTTGCTAACAGTACAAAAAAATCATACACCAGACAGTACATAGGTGTGCGTTCACGGACTAAGTTGAGGGGTGTTGTCTGAATATCATCAAAATGGAAAGTAAAAAGGGAAAAACAGTTAGAAGTGGCGCTAGGGAGCTCATAGCGAATGTAATTAAAATGTGCGAGTTAGAGGCTCAAAATAATGCCTTAAAATTTAAAGCTATACATTGTTTGCATGCCTTGCTATGCGCCGCCTATGAATTCCGATAATTTGGGAACACATCAGCGACTTCTTGCCCTTTCCCCACCAGTCTTCTTTCGCCGATCGCACAGTACATGCAGTTTTCCGTTGTATTGAAAAGAGACAGCACGTGCTTTAAGACTTCGTACGGTAAACATGAGCGACGCGAACGTCGGATCGAAAATCATTTACCAGCGTATATATATTTCAAATCCTAAATAAACTCGTGTTTATTTAGATTCAAAATTGATTTTATTCGAATATCAAACTAGTCCAGCGGTCCTAAACCGCCGTGTTAGACTAGAGAATAATCGAATGTTTCATTCGAAATGATTTCTTCGCATGACGTGTCATAGTAACAGGGGCGTCAAAGAATTAATGTTTCAACTGTCGGTTTGGATCGCCAGTTTTAAGATAGTCATTAGAATGAAAACACAAATTCATTCCATCTGTCTATGCATTCAATTATATCATTATAAACGAATGAATTTAGCTCTCGTTTTCGATTGACTTGTGTGAGTCACATGCAGTTTTAAGATGGTCGTTAGAATGAAAACAAATTCATTCCATCTGTCTACGCATTCAATTATATCATTATAACGAATGAATTTAGCTCTCGTTTTCGATTGATTTGTGAGAGTCACATGCATACAATGCGTCATAGAACAGAGGCAGATGAAAGACGTAAGTATTCATATTCAATACTGTGAAATGCATTGAGTGTGCCATAGCTGATGAGTAAGGAAAGGACGTAGGTAGTATAATAATAATTAATTACAGGAGGTTGTATTATAATACCATAACTCGTAGGTATAAAAATCATTCGAATGATTTTTAATAACCAGTCGAGATATTTTAATAATCGAATAGTTCGACTATTTTCATTCGAAATATCCCATCACTAACTGATGTTTCCCGGACACACGTTAAGTGGATCGCGAAAAAATGACTAAATTCGTGCTATCTGGTTTAAATGGTATGACACATACATCTCTCAAGATATATTTGTCAAGGTTAAAAATTTTTAGGTATATCGCTGAAGAAAAAAGATTGGGAACGTTCATATTTAGTATAGGGGTGTCAAACTCATTTGATCTGCGGGCCATTTCGTATAATTACCCCCCAGGATCATAATAAAAAAATAAAACGAATACCTGGCTAAAAAATAAAATTTAAAAATACTTTTTGAAAAAATTTTTGTAAAATTAGTTTGGGAATTAATATTTTGCTTGACACTTTCCTTCGTGAGCATTCTTGTGTGATATTAATGAAACTTAAAAAATATTCATTTTTTGCTTTACTACGCCCTCAGAAAAAAAATATCTACGCCCTTGATACTAGTTCGTTCAATCAACGGCGACCGTAAGTCTTTAGCATCAATTCTTTAATAATAGATTACTTTTTAGCTGACTACGGCGTCTGTTAAAGCAGTCATTATCGCAAGGCGAAGCCGTTGGAAGATTTTTTGAAAATATGTCGAAACGTATAGTTACTAAAAAATTCGCCATAAACGATTTTGCCTTGCGGCCGATAACACATAGTATATGTGTTTCCATTGTTGCACGGACGTTTGTAGTCTTCTTGTTTTATATTTGATGTAATAAAGTTCTTGTTCCCGCCGCGTGTAGCGCCAGTGTTTTATCTTCCCTTTTGAACTTCTTATCGCTAATTTATAACGCGCCCGGAGCCGTAATACGGAGCTACCGTAAACTACTGATATATTCTTGACTGCCGAGCTGCGGTATTATTACTCGCGTATTTACAATCTGGAATGCATTTGCACGCGACGGGGATTCCCCACTAGCCGTGGTCTCATTTCAATAAAGAGTGAACGCAGGCAGGGTCGTGCCAGAGTCGGCGCCCTCCTGCAGCAAATTATAAGTCGGTCCCGATTTCCTATGATTGCGATAGCCTGATATAGCCGGGCGTAATATGACGGTGATTGACGTCACAAAAAACGCGTGCATAGAAGTAAATGGATGTAGTTTTCTCGGTAGTGGCGGCGACATCATAACGAAAAAATTTACTTTTGTGCACACTTTTTTGTGACGTGATATTGATTCTGTATAGACTAATAGTAGATAAAAAAAAACAAATACAGCTCTATTTTAACAAAATAAAAAAATATATCCATTCGTATGGATAAAAACAAAAAGATTAAAAAATAACAATTTCAAACTCATGAAAAATATCAAAAAGTCTATAATTAAAAGTACACAGACCAAAAGCCGGACACATAAATATTTGACCGGACACGAAAAAAAATAGTAAAGGCGTTCCGAATTTCGAATTCAATTTTTATTTTCGGGAATCAGTTCAGGAGAGCGTATTGATTATGAAAACAATTGGGCCAAACTTTTTTCGTAAAGTTAATATTTTTAATGTTATTGGTTTTGAAAATTATAAAATTGCCAATTTATCTTTTTTTTTAAAGAAATGACAACAAAAATTATCGATAATAATCAATGTGTTAGCACCGAAAAAAAGTCATACCTACATATAATTTGCTAAGTTAATACTTTTAAATGTGCAATTTTGGAATTATTTGTTTTAAAAAAATTAAAATACATTTCTTATCAATCAATAATGATAACACCATCAATTGTGCATACACGATTAATTAATCTTCTCAAAAAAATTGTGGATAAAAAACAATGACCTATCGCTACGACAATTGCAGGTTTATCAAACGCCTGATGGTTAAAGAAAAGCAACACAAGTCAAGAATATATTGTACTAGGTACATACCAACTTGTGAAAAATGATGAATCTCTGTAGGGCCCTGGATCCAGTTTTGCACACGAGTTGAAAGTCGCGCACTGACTATACTGTTACTTTATTGATTTTTTAGATACTGCACTTTATTTAAATCTAGTGTCTCCCTAAACCGTTTGCATCATAAACAGTCGATAACAAACTCTTCAGCTTTTTATATTAGTATAGATTATATTGGGGCCGCTACTGTTCTTGATATATATTAACGACCTACCAACAAATATACCCTGCAGATCGATTCTCTATGCAGACGATATGTCCTTTTTATGCAGTGTCAATCATCAAAATGATGTAAATGATAAAAAAAATGAAATTTTAAAAGCAGCACAGCATTGGTTTACAGCTAACGAACTACAGGTCAATGAAACCAAAACCTTTCATCTTCTTGTTTCAAATGACTGTTCAAACGATTTTGAACATGTGAAAATATTAGGTATATACTTGGACACAAGATTGAACTGGACAAAACATATCGATTATGTATGTGTAAAACTTAGTAAAACACTTTATGCGCTAAGAAGAATCCGAGCATCTACGACCAATATAAGCACTACTGTCACTGCGTATTATGGTCTTTTCCATAGTATAATGTCCTATGGTCTCATCTATGGGGCAATGTAAAATATGCAAACAAGGTCTTCATATTGCAGAAAAAGGCCATAAGAATAATAGTCAATGCTACGAGCAGAGAACATTGTAAACCCCATTTTATAAAATTAAAAATATTGTCCTTTTACTCGCTTGTTTTATACCAACAGCTGATGCATATTCACACGCATCTAAATTCATATATCACGACTGATGAAGCGCACGATTATGAAACGCGTTTTAAAAATGATATCAAAACACCTCGTCACAGGCTAAAGAAATCGGGTCAATACCTACATGCTATTCGGCAATACAATAATTTGCCACCACACATTAAAAATTTGACCGTAACCACTTTCTCGAAAAATATTAAAAAGACTTTATTAGAGAAATGTATTTATTCATTAGAAGAGATTGTGGAGTGGAATTAATGTAAAATTGAATTATATTATTTATATTTAATTTGGAACTTAAGTCTAATAATTTTATAATTTTTATGTACATTTTAATGAACTGACAATGGCTCTGTAATTTTAGTTTTGTTACGTATAGCTAATAAATCATATTCTATTCTATTCTATTCTATTATATTGCATATGAATTTTGAAACCATCTCTCTCTTTATGTTTTTTAAGGCAAAAGGTAGCCTATGTCAGAATGCAATCTACCTCGTTTCCAAATTTTATTGAAATCTGTCAAGCGGTTTAGGCGTGAAAAAGTCAGACAGAGTTACATTCGCACTTATAATATTAGTATGGATTGTGCGCCCCTGGAAAAAACACGCCTGGGGCCGGATCTCCAACTGCTTTGCCTTGGTACAGGCGTGAGCACGGGTAATCTAATAAAATAACCTCATCACATTCTACCTTAGCTACATTATTAATAATTTTACGAATATATGTATAGGTAGAAGATAAATGAACGTATAAACAAAACATATACTCACTATTAAATGGTAAAATCATCCGTCGGACTATGCTTTTAAATAGTATATTACACCACATAAGGGCCGAAAGTTTGATATCTTGCACTGCGCGCCATGAAGCGCAGTGCAAGGTATCAAACTTTCGGCCAATGTAGTGTATACTATTTTACTTCATTCCTCGGTCGTAAATATCAATTAATTAATTACATAAAAACATGACAAACAAATTCCAAGCAAGCAGCTTTGAGGTGATACGTAATAACATGAATTACAGCTGTTCGCGACTATTAGCTAAAATGTAATAGGGTTGCTATGGAAACGACATCTAAACAACAGTTGATAGATGACTTTGCTTTACTACCGCCCGAACGTACGTACTTCCCGCATCAGTGCGTGTAATCCCACCAATGCGTAAATGTTAGACTTTCTGCATTATACAATTGATGCCAGAAGTATGTACTTTCGATCGAGGTATGAAGAAAAGTATCATCCAGAAATCGACAACCAAACTAAACTCGTTTGAAATTTTGTTACGCGTTACACAATGCTAGATGCAGATTTTTTTAGTATTATTAATTCATTTTAATAGGTAATATATGACAGCTACATGTCCAGTTATGATCAGGTGTAAAAAACTGAATTTTGGAAGGCACCGAGTATATTCCAGAGAAATTGATGTAACAGTATTTTTTCTGGCCATTTTCTCTTGAGAATTTGGAATACTAAACCTATACTAGTTTTGGCTTAAGTTTTCAAAAAATGTTTTTTTTCCATTTCCTGATATACCCCCTGAAATGACCCCAGGATAAAAATTATACTTTATGTACTGCCATCTATATTTAGGCCACCACACTCTATAGCTGTGCCAAAGAAATTTTTACTTCAAATATTTCCAAAGAAAATTCACCTGTGACAGACAGACGGACGGACACCGACGTTCTGCACGGAACACTGAAATAAATGGTGCCAGCAATACACAGGTGCACAAAAAATTTAAAAACGAGCCTCTCGTCTAGAATTAGACTAAGTACCTACCTACCCAAAAAAAAAGAATTCAAAATTACAGATCTCCCGTTGCTCTTTTATTTATTTGTTAATATTGCAATATTCAACTGAAGCTAAAAATAATATTACGTAATAAAATATTTTATGTTCTGCCGCATTTTATGACATAAAAACGGAAAAATAGATTTCTTTTATAGATGTACTGTGTCCAAATAATACATTCCTTGCATTACAAACTTCATAATCATTAAAAAATACCGACGAATTTATGATTTTTATACTTCATTTTTTTGTGTTTAAAAAGCTCCGCGCTTATCGTTTGTTTCACGCTGTTCGCTTCAAATGAATACATAAACAAACAAAAGAATGCTTCTAGTCGCTGTTTTTTAATTGAAAACAGTTGAAAGTTTCTTTAGCTGATGTTCTTTTTTTTCACTTACTTATATCGTTATAATAATGTAAAGAAAACTTTCTTATGAATATTTTACAATTTATTTTTAGATTTTCTCACAGCGCTAAAATAAAATATAACGAAACAGTGTTTTAATTTGTAGTTTGACGAAGTTTTTCTAATCTTCTTTGCTGTGCTGAACAAATCTCAACTTTGATTTGTTTTCGATACATTGCGTCTCGATGCATTACAAAATGTTTACTAATGAGCTCCAGAAGATTAACCACTAGAGATTATGCTGCGGAATGATTTTGTCCTCATCTATCTAACCAAAAATAATTGTCCTGTTCGCATTCGAACGCGCTATTGGTTGATGTTTCATTCTCCATTTCGCAAAATCTACATAGTGTTGATTCCTAATGTTTCTCCATCATATGCAGGTGTTTTCTCAGAGAAGTGTCCGGTCAAAGGTCATCTTTCAGACTGTCGGGCGGCTGAGTCTAATTTTGTCTTCAGTAAACTTTGGGGAAGAACCTGTAATCAACTTTCTTTTCATGTTTGTTACCTGAAACTACGTTCCAATCAGAGAGATGTACGCAGATCCAACATGATTTATTACTAAGCGTAAATAACCCTGGCTGTTAGCGATGTTTAAAAAACGCTAACATTTTTTTTATATTTTTACAGAAGCTACTTTCACAGTCTCTTTGACGAAGGGTCTTCGTGGCCTCGGTTTGAGCGTATGCGGCGGTCGCGACAGCGACAGTTCGCTTCCTGGTTTAGTTCGCATCAAGAGATTATTTCCGAATCAACCGGCCGCTCAATGTGGTCTTCTAGCCCCAGGCGACGTCCTTCTTGCAGCAAATGGACAACCCCTCACCGGTCTTACCAATTACGTAAGTTATTTAAATCTATCACTTCGTTTTGAGTTTAGTCTTCCGCATTCTGGAATTCGTTCTGGAAACTTCTTTGACAAATCAGGATAATCTGTTATCTCGTTTATTCATCAAATTGAAAAAAAAAGTAAAGTAAAACATCTACGAACTTTACCAAACTTTTCAGTCATGTTATATCTACATTTAAATTACCTCATCATCCTTTTTATCTCTATTAAACTTTTCAATGGTGTTGCATTTAAATCACGTCTTCATCATCCTTCTTTTATTTTTTCTTTTTTTTTTTTAATTTTACACGTTTTTAAAAGTTTGGTTATTTCTTAGTTACGTCGAGGAAACTGTAAATTGGATCGCCGAAACTATAAAGACGTGTAATCCAATTCGTTGTATAAATATTTCCGTGTCGAGTGGACCTTTTGTGAGGTTAAAACTGCAGAAAAACAATTAGTGATTACTTAATGAATCTCCAATTTTCGTGGTTACTTGGTTGTAGGAGGCGTTGGAAGTATTACGAACGACGCCAAACAATGTGGTCTTAACCATATGTCGACCACCATCAGATGTCTTGAGCGCAGTTAGTCCACTGTCGGAAGTGCCTCCTCCTCCACCGAGAAGGGATCCTCCATGTACATTAAACTTGCTACCACCACTTGCTCCTCTCGAAGAACCATATTGCGGGGTAAGTTAAATCATATTTATCTTCGGAATAAAAAGAAAATTTACTTTTTCACTTGTGTATTGCTTACTTTGTGTGCGAAAATCATCAATCTTAATTGATTTTATTTAGATTACGAAAAGAAAAATTCATCAAATACTATTTTCTTTCAGGAGTTCGATATTATTTTAACGAAAGTTCAAGGCTCTTTAGGATTTACACTAAGAAAGGAAGATGAAAGTGCTTTGGGTCATTACGTAAGAGCTTTAGTAAGAGAACCAGCTTTATCCGATGGCAGAATTAAACCTGGAGACAAAATCGTGGCCGTAAGTTCGATATTTAATTGTCAAAATATAAATTGATAAAGTTCTTTTGAATGTGATTTAATTGGTGTAAAATATCAACAGGTAAATGATGTTGAACTGTCGCCATTTAGTCATGAGCAGGCGGTGCAATTTCTAAGACAATGTGGCAATGAAGTAAAATTACGCTTATATAGAGACGCTGCCCAGACACCTGTAGCAGCCCTTTCACCCACTGAACCAGACCCGCCACAAAGGCTTCGCCTAAGGTAAGCATTAAGCTAATATTATGTCTTTATAAAAAGCCACTTAGCACAGGTGAGGATGTCAAACAAAATCAAAGAAGATTGAGTTCCTATTCAAAATAGAAATATTTCGATGCAATTATTTCAATTTTTTTAATAAACATTTACGTTTTGTCCTGAAACATCACAACAAGCAATTGATTTTTTTATATGCTGTTAATTGCTTCCCAGAAAACATCAGCTAGAAACGTCGTTGCTCTCAATTATCTCTCTCTAAGAACTGAGTAACCCCCGCTACATACATTCCTCAATTTACTTTTCTTTTGCTTATGTGTGTTTTTTTTAATTTAACGGGAGTCGGCTTGTCACCGGGAACACCGCAACATATTGTGCAATTTCCCAATCTCTCACCATTCGATCCAGTATCCTCGTTCCTTGCACTGGCGGGCGTTTCTACTTAGACACTTTTAATCATGATCATTCCTGTAAGTTATTATGATCAGCCTGTATGTTCTCTGTTCTTTTAGACAAGAAGCTATGGATATGTTATCTGATCTGGCAGTAAGGAAGCTGTCACCGAATGGTGGACCACCGGGCGATATTGGCTGGGGTACATCTGGTGTAAGAAGATCAATTTCACCACCTGTAGGATCTCCGAGACGACTTCGACGTACGCAGAGGTCAACACCAGATA
Source organism: Xanthostigma xanthostigma (assembly GCA_963575645.1). Lineage (NCBI taxonomy): Eukaryota > Metazoa > Arthropoda > Insecta > Raphidioptera > Raphidiidae > Xanthostigma > Xanthostigma xanthostigma. The sequence continues at coordinate 44,418,107 of OY754470.1, forward strand.
CCGATTGCGGAAGTACGTGTACAGATGATTTAGGTAAGTCATTTACTCTTTTAGGTTTCTGTTTCATTCTATTTAGTTCGTGAAAAGATAAAAAAAATACCTCGATTACTTATGTTAAGTAGTAATGGTATCAGGAACACAGCAAAGAAAATAGAATACTTGAATAGTTTTTAATAGCCTTGTATTCTTTAGGGCCTTGAATTTTTAATCGAAAAGGTATAAAATATACCGAAATATAGACCAATAAAAAGGCACATTTTTATTTTATTTTAGCCTATACATAGGTAAGTATATGGCAGGTACAGTATTGACGTTAGTGAGATGTAGGGATGAGTGGATATAAATTTCGGTCTTTCGCGTTATTTTAAACAAAGTGACATCTATTTTTGGGAATGTGGCAGACTTTAATAGATTTAAACTAAATTTAGTACATCGTACTGAAAAAAATATACCCTGAATAAAGCGTGCTCCTATTATTTTAAAAAAACTTGGTCAAACAGGGACGAATTTGCAAAAAGTATGAAAGTACTAGCTAGTTTAATTTTTTTTACGGAAGACATTGAACATTGTTAAATTAAAATTGGCAGGGTTTTGCACTGTGACACGAGTTTTCTTTACCTTGTTCCTAACTCTATTACTAATTAACTGTTCGTCTTGTAAGCAAAGAAGATAGTAATAATTCCTTTCTTCTTTCAGGTTCCTCTAACAAATACGTTTTATCTAGTCAAGTAACGTCTGAATCGGACAGTTTCAGTCGAAAAGCATCAATCGGTAGTGAAAACACATCAACGCCGAATTTTTCTAGTATTGAATCTGAACCGGAAAAACCGATCCGTCCGAACTTTTTAAATCTATGTTCACCAGCAGTTACACCGACGTCTAGAAAACCAAAGTTTCAATTTTCGATTGCACACAATGCGTACGAATTAAATAATTTGGATGCTGATGTACTCGACGCTCCCAATTTAACATATACTCTAAATAGAAACGATAGTGCCGACAATGATAATGATTATCACGACCCAAATAATGCAATGATGTCAGAAGAACCTGCCAGTATGCCGCCAATTTCATCAGCCGGATTCAGTTATAAAAATCCAGCTTATCAATCGGCGCATCCGCAATGTGGATCTGACAATGTTGATTCAAATGTTGACAAGAAATCTTCAGGGAATGAAGAAGGTACCAAAGGATTATTGAAATGGAAAGGTGTTGTTTTTACACCAGAAGGAAGCGTTGATGAAAACGCGACTGATAAAAAACCAAAGGACAATAGTGTAAATACTTCGTGTGATTCTGAAATAGTGAGTATCCAAAAATTACTTCCGAATGCCTGGCAACTTTTAGATTACGTGAAATATCCAAACGAATCTTTCAATATAAACTGTGGTTGATAATTTAACTCATTGTGGTTTCTTTTCTAATCACACTATTACATCACACACAGTCGAAATGTTAGAGATTTCTAAAAAAAACATAATTATTATGGATTATGGCTATGTGGTTAATCTAATTTAAACTCTCATTTCACAAAATTTAATCCGAAGACTTACGAAATGGATTTTTAGTTTAATAAACTCGGATTAGCAGTTGACGACTTTCAATAAATAGAAATGTTCAAGCACTTCATGATTCTTAAAAAAAATGTTTTTTACAGGAAATTTTGAACGTAGAATTAAATAGAGGTTGGAATAGTCGACTTGGATTTAGTTTACAACAGGGAGAGGGAAATACGACGTTTATCAGTGCCGTGCATGCAGATAGTGTGGCCGCCAAAGATGGAAGATTAAAAGCTGGCGATCGTCTATTAAGGGTAAGACATCATATACAGTGTGGTCACTTAAGTGTGCAACATATGGGAAAATTTTTAATTAAATGCACAACCAAAATACAAATATTGCCAAAAGTTGGTGCATGTCCGATAATCATTTTAGGTGCTCTTAGAATTGTTGAAACTCAAACAGCATACAGGGTGGGTCAAAAAATATAAAAATTGTACAAGAGTAAAGTGCCCTTATTTCAAAAAATTCAGCGAAAGAAAAAGTTGTTTATAATTAAAAGTTATGCCCAAATACCAAAACATGGCCTTCTAAGAAAAAAAAATTTTTTTTTTGAAAAACCAAAATTATAATTTCTTTGAAAATTTTTTTTTATACTTACCTTAAACACACTAATAAATTATTCAAAATCAAATCAATTTCGCATAACTTTGTTCAAATTCAGGCATATTTGTAAAATTAACTTAGATTTTTAATTTTTTATGGAATCACAAACTTTATGTTTGTTGCAACGATATTCAACACCCTGTATGCTGTTTGAGTTTCAACAATTCTAAGAGCACTTAAAATGATTATCGGACATGCACCAACTTTTGGCAATATTTGTATTTTGGTTGTGCATTTGATTAAAAATTTTCCCATATGTTGCACACTTAAGTGACCACACTGTATAGTATATTATACTAATACAAATAAGTGCATAGTATACACTATAATGAAGTGTTTTGCCAGTTGAATGTAAAACATGCACTTGTAACATCCGTTGCTATGGCAACCATAACTAACTCGGTGTTTCTTTACAGGTAAACGATGAGGATATTGATGGAATGTCAACAAATAGTGTGATAGATCTATTAAGAATAGTGCGTGGACCAATTTCAATTATTGTGGCACGCAAAAAATAGTAAGTGTTCCTCTTTGAAACGTGAAAATTATCAGTTGTATACTTATTCAGTAATTTTGTTTTGTAAATCAAAAATAGGTTTTAGATGTGCCAATGTTTATTTTTTTTTTTTAATCGATGAATATTATTGGCCTTTTTTGAGAGAAATATTTCTTTTATGATGCCATTTAAATAAGGATTTAATTAAATCAAAAATTTGATAACGCCAAACCTACTTTGTAACAGTCAATAGTATTAGAAATCAAACAAAAATGAAGTTGTGTAAAAAAATAACATCTACGTCGTGATAATTTTTTATAGTACGCGGAAAGATCAAAAACTTATTAAAAATTCAAAATAAATTTCAGAAGGCGTGGCTTATATTTAAATTTTCTTCTACCAAATGTAATAACGTCAGTAAATTTTTAGTTACATCTTAAAATTTCTTTTGTACTTTTAAAAAATTATAAAAATTGGTGTGTGCCTCATCTAAGCTCGGTTGAAGTGAAACTTCTTTCATCTTTGTCTATTATGCGAATTTAAAAAATTAAATTAATAACTACGTTAATATGCATTTTATTATGTTGATTTTTACTACAAGTACGCGAATTGCTGCTAAGTGAATTTTAATGATAATTTATAAAATGCCCCCTGTTTGTTTGAAGTCGCGGAAATCAAGGACGTAGATTTTTTTTCCTGGGTGGGGGGGGGTAAAGTAAAAAAAACTTTTTTTTTTAAGTTTTATTATTATCACAAGAATATTCACGAAGGAAGGTGTCAAGAAAAATATTAATTCCCAAACCAATTTTACAAATTTTTTGTCAAGAAGTATTTCTAAATTTTATTTTTAGTTTTATTTTTGTACTATTATGATCCTGGGAGGGGGTAATTACCCCCTTTTCCCCTATCTGCGGCCTTGGCAGAAATGCCATACAAACTACGGCATTGCTATACGTTTCCCCTCTTTCCGCGTTTCATGTTTGATTTCCATGTCGAGGTCATTCAGACTTACTAGCTTCACTTACATAAGCATACTTGAAATTTCAAAATAAAAATATTATTTGTCTTAAAAACAGATTTTTACGTAATCGTAAAGCAAAGTGAATTTTAAAATATTTGACCTTTTTCAAAAAAAAAAAAAAATGTAAAATTTTAACGAAAATCACATTTTTTCCAAATCACTTCAATTTAACCGTATGTTTTGTTAAAGTAAGATATTGTTTTCGTAGTTTCAAATGTGATGAAGGTGCAGTCAACCATTAACTTTCTTTGAAATTCTTTTTGTTAATAAAATAGCTGTAGAAAAAAAAATTTCAAAGGCACCGTGAAATTTAATTGTAGTCGTAATTGTATAGAGATTAAAATCAAAATATTTGAATTTTCAAAAACTGAATTTAAATAATTCTATATTATACGGTTGTACCTTAATTTTTTTACATTAATTATTACTGTTCTTGAATAATTTTCTTTTTTGTGAAATGTTAGTAGAGCCGATTTTTTTATCGGATTTAACAGGTTCGTTCTTCAAAATTGTAGGCCTAGTCAAACACCTGGTATTGTTTGTCAACTCGCAAAAAAATCTCGCTAAATTAGAATTTAAAGTAGGTAGTCGATTGAGCTATATTCTGTCATTTTTTTTATTTTCATTAAAAATTGTGCTCCGACGGACGACTAGAGTTTACTCCTTAGATACGCTGTGTAATGTATCCCATTTCATTCTTTCGCACGTTAAATCCTACAGATATATATGTTTGTCTCTTTTGAAGCGGACGAGCGTAACACTAACGCCACACTTGAAGCGGTGGAGCGTAACGCCTCACCAATTGATTTTACTACTCATACAATTTCCGTACCGGCCCTTATAACTCAAAATCGTTTCTTAAGGAGTAAACTCCAAAAATACAAGAATAAATGTTCATTCAATAGGTGTGTTGCATAAAGTGTAAACTCGCACAGTATAGTACTCGCCACGAATCTAAAAGGCTCGGAAGTTAGATGCGAATGCAGGCTTGCGCTTGTACAGTCTGTTGACAAACTACAAACTCGCATCTCAACAAAACTAACATAGCATTAACAACTTGACAATAGCGTACTCGACTGTACTTTAAAGCAGGAAAGCGACAAGTGACAAAGGCAACGAGCGATCACGGCCAATCACCGGCGAGTGCACGCAGGGCCCTCGCGCCCTATAGTGCGATGCGTGCGACGCACGCGGGCGGCACATTCAAGGGGCGGCAAATGGCCTGGTTGTGTTATGTTTTTTGTACTGTATAGAAAAAATATATAACTGATATTATATCAATTTTATTCAAGCCTGCGTAAAAACTCTTACGAGTAGTTATTTATTTTTTAATGAAATTCGAATTCGAAATATTTCGCGCGCAATTTTCGATTCGATAGTTAATTCACATCAGCGCGTAGACAGGGCGCCCCTATTGGGAGACTCCCGCGTATGTTTATATCTTGAATTTTCCTGTCGATTCCTGCAAGATTGCGAGTGAAGTAAAGTATTTTTCAATCAACAAAATACTTTTTTACGTAAGACTTGTGCACCTGAATGATATAATTGATAATATATTCTATCCCAGATCCCTCATGTGAGTGCAGTACGGAAAAAATTGCAGGTTAATTTCAGGGGATTCACATTCAGTCGTAATGGTATTTATGTTTTTATTAATTGCACTGGTATTCATTTTTCCTAATTGATAAACTAATGATTATTTTGACTTAATGAATTCTCTCAGCTCAGCGGTGAAACTAAATTTGTGTCTCATTACGACAGGAGAAGAACGCCGTGAAAAATCGCACAGAGTAAACTGTTTTTGTAGAGAACAGTTTACTCCGCGGAGTGGTTTTTTTAACGTGAAGAGAATTTTTGAAATTCACTCTGTACGAGTGAATTTTCAAAATTCACTGTTTAATGTGTTTCATTTTAATTGAATATATTTCAGAATCAAATTTAGCTCTATATGTTTCAATGATTGTGTTCGTTTGAATTATTTTACATAACAATGTTTAAATAATTTTTTTTACAGTTTACTTATATTTATAAGAAATAAAGTTTCTATTAATTGCACTTACAGTATTAGTTATTTAGCATTTTAAATTTGACATATCGTCTAGTGAGTTTATCCCCAATAAGGGGCGTCAATTATGAACCCGCACGCGGGCGGCGTGATGCCTTACGAGGGCCCTGAGTGCACGTTCCGTGCGCAGGTAGCTGGGAGGTGGTGGTAATAATCAACGGCTCTAAATTAATGTGCCTTTGCGACGCTGTTTGTGACTAACTTCAGACCTATTTAGATCCTTGGCGCGTACTATACATTGGCCTGTTTAGTATGTAAACACAAGCAGTCCCGATTCTTGGGCAGGAGAACGTAGATCACATGATAGGTGTCTAAATTTAGCAATTGCTAGAACAAATAACACCAAGTAAACGTAATAGATTTTTCACTGATCGTTATGTACACTACACTGATAGGTACCCGTATCAAACACATCTAATAGATGCAAATTTTTATAACTTGTTAGATCTGAATAAAGTTACGGCTCTAAATGTTACCTTTTTTAATGAATAAATTATTTGAAATTCAGATTTTTAAATCATAGAATAAAATCCATTTTCTTGACAGAAATGTGACGAAACGTATTTAAAAAAAACAGTAGTGGCTCGTCAAGGTAGGACGCATCTGTCTTACAAATACAGTGGAACCTCGCTAAGTCAAAAACCTCCAAAACTCGAAAAAATGTTTTGTTCCCTTTCCTTCAAGCCGGAAAACCTCCATTACTCGAAATCGCAACCCTCTGTAGGCCGAAATAATCAGTCTTGACAAGCCATTTCCTCCATAACCCCAAAAATAAATTGAACCTCTGCATCTCGAACATAGCGACTCAAAATTAGCAAGAATGAATCTTAACCTTTACAAGTCGAATATTTCCTTATTAAATACTTCATACTCTATAACTCGAATTTTTTTACGTCTCCCTTGAAGCTCGACTTACAGAGGTTCTACTGTATCAATGACGGAAATTGATTTATTTAAATAATGCATGCACCTATTTTCCTTTTTTCGTATCTGTACAGCTACGCTCTCTTGCGGTTAAAATAAAAAATTAATCATAATGGGTCAGCATCTTAATGTGGAGTATCTTTAGTTGTATTCCAATTAAAATTAAAAAAAAGGTGGAAAAAACTTCACAAGCAAGATATTGACATCTGACCCGACTACGTCGCTTTAATTTGTTTGTATAATATTTTCGCTACGAGCCGCTACTGACTTCCAATGCATTGAAGTACGTTCATGTATAAAACTACTATTAACAAAACACTGTCCTAAAATTGTTTTAAAAAAATATTTTTGTAATCATACCAACAGTATTGGGATTTAAATTTATTAAATTATATTTCAGGGTTGGTGAGATATTTTTTATCAAAAAGTTTTACTTAAAAATTGAAAGACTGATTTTTTATTTGATTGGTAGTTATTCAGTTTTATATCAGTGATTTTATGCTATACGACTGTCAGTCTTAAATCTGGAGTTAAGCCTTAAATTAAGGTTGAAAGTCGTATGAGAAAACCAGCGTTTTTACAATAATATATGTAAAAAAATTCAGGGGTATTAACAGACCGAGCGTTTCTCGACAGAGGCGTAGTGATAAATGCAACGTGAAGGGTGCTTTTTTATAACTGACTAATTTCTTTAACTTTAGTCACCTAATATTTTATATACAGCGCCGAATAAATTTTTCATCAATAAACTGGAACGTTAACATTAAATGCCTTCTTTCAGTCACTGGCATAATATTACGTGAAATGATTGACTGAACTAACTCAGTGGCTCAGTTGACTCGAATAAAATATTTACATATTCAGAACTCGGCTCTTTTTGAGCCGGTTCACATACGGGATCCAGATGCAAAGATGCAGATCACTAAAAAGACCCGTTTATCCCATCTCTAAATTGCAATTGTTTCCCGGTCGGACGACATCGGAACACGGAATCATATTCCATCGGGAGAAATCGGATTCGATGTAAGCGTAGTCGGCAAGAAACGCTCTGCCTGTAATGGTTAAGTACCCTGGTTAATCTAACCTATATTTCACCATCCATGATAATGTTTTATGTCTATTCTATGTAAACCTATTTGTTTTTTAATAAAAAAAATGTTTTCCTCACCTGTTAAACTATAAAATATAATATGAAATTACGATTGAAAAACGTAAAAGTCCATATTTTTATATAGTGAATCAAATTGATTTTTAGTTTAAATGTACATAAATAACATAAATAATGAATTTTCATAAAATTCATAATTGAAGGGAAGTGTGTCTTAAGTCAAAAATGCAATTTAACTATTTACATTGAAACTTCTTTTGTATGGGCGCCGTCTCATGACAGATCTTCGTAATGTTTATAACAGCTTTTTGGTTTTGACTTCGCTAGGGCAGGCTAATCATTCCCCTTTTTGCCTATGTCATTCGAGGAGAAGTAGACTATTAAATTGTGAAATAATTTTTCAAATCGAATCGGTAGTCTCTAAAATTAGTTTCAGCGCTCTGCATCCACACCCAAATATCTCAAAAGTGCTCAAAAGCACTTGGTTGGCGCCCATATTTCTTTTTCAATCGCGACTTTGAGATGACGCGAAACATTTTGTTAGAGCCAATTTTCTAAAAATGATCTTTTACACGATCCTTGATAAAATACCTGCTTATCATGCCTGTACGGTGGTAGCAAGAGTATTTCTCAAATATTTAATATAATAAATTGTATTTGAAGTTTCTTTTCTATCTACAAAGTCAGTTCTATTTTTCATAAAATACGCAATAAATGGATGAATATAATTTTTGACTTCTGATACATCGAAATGGTAAAAAATTAATTAGAAATCAATGCAGCTCATATATTTTAAGGAATTAATTAATTTTTAAATAATTTTTGAGAGCTGTATTGAGTTCAGTATAAAATATATATAAATTTAACAATACAGATAATGTGCAATAGTGGTCTAGATGCAGCTGTTATAAATATATATATTTTTATCATTAATAAATCACAGTTTTTTTCTAATTTTAAGTAATACCAAAGAAAAATATAAATGTACCTTCTAAAAGTTGTTATAATATATTATAAATTATGAAATTATAAATAACTTGAACGATATTTTGAAAAGAATTTTTATTTTTGAATCTTAACCCCCTTTTACCTTTTCAGATTTCCGAACAATCCGATAAAAAAATGGAACCCTTAGGTAGTGTCCGACCGAAACTAGTTTTTACGGCCGAAACCGAAACCGAATTTCGGCCTGAGTCTCAGTTTCGGCCGAAACCGAAACTTCATGTTTTCGCGGGAAAAATAAAGTAAACATTATCATAATCAGGCTTTAAAAATTTTTTTTGACGTGATAACGTCTTATAAATTGATGAAACACCAGCTGCACGCACGAAAAAGTGTAACGTTCCGCCTGTAACGTTCCGCCTGTAACATGTATTATTAAAGGGTAGTATTTAAACGAGTGACTGTAAATTACAATTTTGGGAGACAAAAATAATCAATTTGGTTTACTGTATTACTAAATGAGCGACTGACTGCGCGTGACGATAAATTAATAGTTGGATGACTAAATTAATAAGTGAGCGACTGAATTACTAAGTGAGCGACTAGAATGCCTTCGGTAATTTTGAAGCAGATATCATCAACCGATTGAGATGAAAATTTGTATACACGTTTAGTTTGAATGACAATGCATGGTTAGCTATGTGACGTCACTCTAAATCCAATATGGCGGACTTCTAAAGATGGCGGACTAATTTTATTATGCTTTCCTACAATATGGGTATCAAATGAAAGGGCTTGCTGAGAATAACTCGAAAAATAAAGTGACGTCACTCTAAATCCAATATGGCGGACTTCTAAAGATGGCGGACTAATTTAATTATGCTTTCCTACAATATGGGTATTAAATGAAAGGACTTGCTGAGAATAACTCGAAAAATAAAATGACATTAGTTTAAATCCAATATGGCGGACTTCTAAAGATGGCGGACTAAGTTTTTGACGTGATAACGTCTTATAAATTGATGAAACACCAGCTGCACGCACGAAAAAGTGTAACGTTCCGCCCGACCCTGTGCGTGCAAACGAGAGCACAGTAATGTATTATTAAATATGATATTCGAGCGGAATACGTTATCACGTAAAACTATCGTCCGTAAACCGACTTTACAGACAACCATTTTTTTATTTTTAAATTAATCACATATTAATTCGTTCAGCCTCTGTGAAGAAGTTTTATTTAATGTAAGTTTCAAAAAACGACTCAAAAAACTAACAGTAAATTTTATGGTTTTAAGCTTTAGGAAGGTTGGCCAATTAGTAAGCTATCAGAGCAGAGCATGGAAAAATTCAGGCCTAAAAGTGAAAATATTTTTTTTTTATTTTTGTGTTAAAACAAGTTGATTTTATCGAAAATGACGCATTTCCGACCCCCAAGTGACAGAGGTTAAATCATTCCAAATTAGTCATAGTTTCTTCTCCCGAGAGGAATATACGAGCAATTACCGGTTACATACATGATAATCAACTCTAAGCGAGTATAATACACGAATAACCTGAATAAAGAAAAGCACGGATCTTCAAAACCGCTTATCAATGTTGTCGAGCGTCTATAATCTACAATATCTATCTATAACTGCTGCACTCGAGGAAGCATACCTTTCTTTGTTACGAAAACGGAGGGGGATCCGCGATCGGCTGTTCGTTTATTACTTGTTCAGGTAAACACAGGTAGAACAGTTAGTGTTGTGGTTACGAGCGTAACACGTTAGTTGCGGAACTATTATTGTTGGTGAAATTCACGTGCATTTTACATCGAAGTGACAGTTGATATAATAACGTTTTTTTTTTATTTCAATGGGCAGAACTTTTTAAAAATGTGTACAGGTAGGCAATTTAATATATTTTCTATTTTTTTTTAATAAATTTGAAAATAAGTTTTTTGGCTGAACTAATTTTTGTCCACACAAAAAAACGTATTTTAATTTATTTTCAATAATTATTATATTATTTTATGGAATATATTCTCGAGCGTCTATAATTTACAAGCATTTTAATACGCGATCTTTTAAAGAATAGACATGATTATAGAATTTAAAAAAATATAGATTTGATATGTTTTCTGGAGTTTTAAAACTTGCTATTTAGTAATATTGTTTACGAAATTTTGAGAGTTTCTGAGGAACGGTGGATTTGAGAAGAAATACTCTTAAATATTTTGAGAGTGACATTTAGCGATTATCTTTTGATTTAATAAAATAAAACTGAATGTTAACAAATCCAAAATAAAGAAAATTCTAAAAAAATGCTTAATGTCACTCTCAAAATATTTAAGAATATTTCTTCTCAAATCCACAGTTCCTCAGAAACTCTCAGAATTTAGTAAAAAATATTACTGAATATGTAGCAAGTTTTAAAAAAATATTAAAAAAATTTCTGAGAAGTCCTTTTAGGAAAAATATTATTACGACCACGCTGTATATAAAATAGAGCTGATTTTCATGTCTGTATAGCCAAGGGCGTAGATATTTTTTTTCTGAGGGGGGATAAAGCAAAAAATCAATATTTTTTAAAATTTGTTACCTTTCTTTAACAACCTAACTTAAAAAATTTTGTCGTGTGCATAATTGGAGAGCAAAAAAAAAACGGATAACCTTTTTTTACAAATAACCTAACTTGACAAACTTTATCGTGTGTCGGCACAATAGGAGAGCAAAAAAAAGGTCCTTTCATTTCCACAACAAAAAAAAGTCTTTTTTCGTTTATTGTGACTGGGTGCCTGCAGTCCTGATGAACTAGTGCGTAACAAGATAAATACGATTTTACCTATCCGATAGTAATTTCCCTGTCAGTTGCCACATGAGCAACAGAGACAGCAAAGGGGGCGTAGTCTATAACATAAACAATTCAACTATTTTCTAATATGACCGAACGCAAACTATAAGATATAGAAACATCAGGAAAAAAGGAACCCTTATAGGATCACTTCGTTGCTGTCTGTCAAGACCATTTTTATCAGGAACGCGCGGAGATATCAAGTTGAAATTATCAATCCCTTGAAGTTGTGAAAAAATCAAACTTCTAAGTCAACGCAATCAAGTGATACGGCCGTTTATGCTGCATATTTTGACACTCGCAAAAAAATCAAAACCTATATGGTATGTTTCCCGTTGACCTAGAATCCTGAAAGGCAAGAAGCGACGTCTTATAACACAAGTAAAGGGAAAAATCAGAAAACCGTAAATTTGTAGTTACATCACAAAAAAAATTTTTTTTTGCGATTATAAACTTAGTTGCAGTTGGTAAACTGACCGCGACCTATTTTTATTTTATGTATGGAGATAACAGGTTCAACGGCAAAGCGGGAAAAATCTTCGAGACTCTATTCCCGTAATGGACGAACTACTTACATATCTACAAGTTTGTACCAAACTCTCGGTGCGCGAGTCTGACTCGCACTTGGCCGGTTTTTTCATGTCAGAAGTTATTGTCCTATAAAACTAAAGAATAGATATAGGTACCTGCAAGGGCTAATCATCTAACGCAATGGTGTCCAACCTTTTTGTGTCCCTGGGCCATATTGGAAGAAGACATGATTTTTTGGGTCACAAGTATAACATGCTTTAGAATTTTTTTATTTTTTCGGGTCGCATTTATACTTTGGACCTAGGGTACCAGATTGGCGGGACTTGGCTGGATTGTCCAGCAATTTTACACTTTGTCCAGTGTCCCGGTTTTAGGCAAAATGTCCAGCTAATAATTCGATTAAACTTTGAAGAAAACTGATTAATTTTAAATATTTTCTAAATACAGAGAAAGGTTCTAAAATGATAAAGGCAAATACTAAATATATGTGGCAAAAAAGTGACTTGATAGGTACCATTGACTGTTAGATTAAGCTACCTCTGTTTTTGTACCAATTTCAGCTGTACAGCTCAATAGTTCATATTTTCGTTTTTCTTATAACAATAACACCTAAGTAAGTGCATATTACTTAATTATATTATGTCGTGTTTCGGTTGATTAATGCAGATTTTTATTTTGTCCAGCCTAAAATCCTTTGGTCCAGATATTTTAGAATATTGTCCAGAAATTTTGATTTCCCAATCTAGCAACCCTATTTGGACCGCATGCGGCTCAGGGGCCACGGGTAGGACAGCCTTGATCTAATGCATTCTTTTACTTTACAACTTTACAAATCTAAAGAAATTGTTGATATATTGTTTTATTCTAAAGATACTCGTACACTATTGTGTGCTGACATTTTTAATATTTTGTAAATATTGTATTTCTTGCAAATTAAAACATCATTGTTTCCTGTATTATTGAATAAACACGGACGTTAAAATATTTTATTACTTTGCAACATACATAATAGCTGTTAAACGCTTGTTAAAATTAACAGTTATAATGTTATGTTTAATTATTAGTTAAGTGCATATTATTTCGTGAAAATTGTGCAATTCTTATAAAATCTTATTTTGTATTAAAGAATAATTTAATATTACAATAAACAATTTAAATGACAATTGTCAACATTTAATTTTAAACACAAAATATTGTGATGGCTTAAGAATATATTAAAAATTAATAATTAACAAATGAAATAACAATATAAGAAGTCATTCTTGACGCTGATTTTTTATGACAAAAACTTTTGCGTGGTTTAGTTCAATATATATTTTTTTTAATTGCATATGTCACTAAATTGAATTGAAAAGAACCACGCAAATATTTGTTGAATCTAGGCGTTTGATTGATTCATAGGCGCTAACAAAAAATAAATTTCTAAAATAAGTTTTTCAAAAAATTAATTAAAAAAAATCTCTTACCTACATTCACTTAGAAGCCGGCGCAATGAGACTGTAAAAAAATAATAATATATAATTCACTATATTAGAAGCCATTGTCACAATCACAATGGCGTTTATTTTATTTCAATGCGAGAAAATTAAGGGGGATACTAATACCTGCTTACGTCATCAGGGTCAAGCGCCTTTCTCTGCAAATATTATATACTCAATATAAAAAGACTGCCTATGTTCCTAGTGTAGGGAACATAGGCAACAATATAATTTAAGCAAGAAGAGCAGCTATTTTATAGGGGTTTATATAGGATTTTATTTAAATATTAAAATTGGTAGGTAAACAGTGGCGGATTTACCAGCAGGCTGAGTAGGCTTGAGCCCAGGGCGACAGATTTTAGGGGCGGCAAATTAAGGTTATTTAATTACATTTACCTTATATGTAATTGTACATTATTGTGTAAGTAGCATAGATTACCCCGCCTTATTCGTCGCACATGGTTATGCTTTGATTAATTCAAAAATATACCCAAAACTATTTCTTGTGCAATTTCAACCAAATTATTAGATTGTAAAAATAAGCTAGGAAATGACAATTGTAGAGGTAAGGGCGGCAAAAATTTAAAAGCCTATATACCTACTTGGGAAATGTGAAAATCCGCCACTGTAGGTAAATCAAAATATGATGAATCCTATAGAGTGCATTTTTTTTAAGAATATCAAGAAATCTTGAAACAAGTGTTAAAATTTAATAAAAACGGTAATGTTTTTATGGTACCTAATTAAATATTTTTCGCTTAGTAAAATCTACAACGCACTAATTACATTGAGGTCAAGGTGTGTTTAGTATAGTAATAAAGAACTGAAGAAGAGGGTCGATTGTAAATATGCATTGTTGTAAAGCCAAATATTATAAAGAAAATATTTTTGTTTTTACGGAAACAGACTACAACGGTTTTTTGTGTCATAATTGTTACAAAAATAATATTCAATCGGAAATACAATTTAAATAAATTATACTTATTAAATACTATATCAGATCATTTAGGAAATGAAATGAATACAAATCTTAAATTAATAAATGATACTTCTCTACCGGTATTGACTTTCTCGCTGACAAAAATAACCGTTAAATTTACACCAATCAATTAAAGCTCACTATCGAAACACCCTCGAGAAAGTACCGAGACGAGGTTGTAAAATTTCGTCTCGAAATTCTATAAAAATGATCATTTCTCGACGGGACTGGAACGAAAAACTAAAAAAAAATTGACGTCCCTTAGAAAAAGCCACAAAAAAGCGTTCAATAATAATTTAATTAGGCTGTAACTTTATATTATGTAATTTTAATAAATTGGCGTCGATCTCAAAACTTTTTTATGCTCAATTTTTTGACTTTGCAATACATAATTTCCATTCTTTGTTGATTACTATAAACTATAAAAAACCTGCTGAATCGATTTAAATAAAATTTATGTGGGACCAGTCTAAAGGTGTTAATTAAAGAAAACTCCATCAAAAAAAGGTCACTAAAACGAGTAAAATAACAAAGTTTTGAGGTCGGCGCCAATTTAATTATACATAAGTAGGGTACATAAAACGTGATAGTAATTAAAACCTCAAAACTTTGTTATTTTACCCTTTTTAGTGACCCTTTTTTGAAGAATTTTTGAAGTTTTTTATTTTTAATTTTTTAAATTCTCTAATATATATATATATTATGAACACTCTATATAACAAAAGGAATTTTTCAATATCTTGAATATCGTCGTAAAGGGTTTTGAGCGTATATAAAGGACCCCGCATTGATCGAAAATGGTTTTAATTTAGGTATATAGTTTAAAGGTTACTAAGAAAAAATGTGCATGGACGCATAGCCTAAAAACCAATAGATTTTTAGCTACAGATTGTTTAGAGAGATTTTAGATATAGGGATATCCACTGAATTCACAATCTTACTAAAATTCCAAGCTCTAGAAATATGTTTTCGAGTGCGCTGAATCCGAATATGACATTTTTATTTTATACAGGGTGACACCTTCCAACATTACCTAGTTTTCGACTATTTTTCTATTTCTAAAAAAATCACAAAAGTTGAACATGGAACATGTTTGTGAATTCAATATATCTAAAATCTCGCTAAACATATCTGTAACTAAAAATCTATTGGTTTCTAGGCTATGCGACGATGGACACTTTTTCTTAGTGACTTTTAAACTAGGTATAAAATAAAACAATTTTCGATCAATTTAACCAAGAACCAAATCCCGTAAGGTTTGTGCGGAATCCTTTCCGCCTAATCTGTCTGCTCCGACGATCCGTCACTGTTGATATCGAAATATTAAGAAACATAAATGACCAGTTTTTTTTGACGTGACAACGTCTTATAAATTGATGAATCACCAATATTATAAATTGATAAAACACCGGCTGCATGTACGAAAAAGTGTAACGTAACGTTCCTAAAGTTCGTAACGCGTAACGCATAACGCATAACGCGTAACGTTCCGCCTGACCCTGTGCGTGCTTTTTGCTAATTTCTCGCTCAATTTAAATCAGATCGGTTTGAAACCAGTCTTAAACGAAAGAGGAGAACATTTTACATAGATTTCGTATAACAGAATTTGCCTAAACAGTTTTTTTATACAAATTTATATAGAAAAATATTTTATACAAATTTATATAGAAAAATAGCTGTATAAATGCATTGTTGTCTATTGCATGGCGCGCGCGCGACGCGGTCGGTCGTCTTTGTTTGCCGTACATGGAAATTAGAAAATAACGTATGTCTTGTCTTAACATGAAAACGGCTGCATTTCTAATGTTTATTTTTTGACATTAGTATTTTGTGATTTGCAAAGCCTTCTAAGTTAACTATTGGAATAACTAATTATTATTAGAACATAATACTTTGTAAGTTGCAAACGTCACTTTTGACATTTCTTATCATTCCGACACCAAGGATAAGCGGATTGAAACCAAATTTTGGGAGGTTTAGGTTATGTATTACGGAATACGTTATCACGTAAAACTATCGTCCGTAAACCGACTTTACAGACAACCAATTTTTTTTGTTAATAAAAATATATAAATAGTTTGGTATTTGCACAAAATACATAATGACTTTACAATATTGTGACAACGAATAAACTAAACATCTTGTCTAGTTTGATGATCTTTGGTAACGGTCCGCTAAACATTTCATTGTTACGGTAACCTGAACAATATGGCACTGTTTCTGTTGCGAATCTCTCGATCTTTTAATAATACCTTATAATAGGTTCTATTCTGCTAATATTTGACAAGTTTTCTTTCAATGACAAGCATTAAGAACCATTTTTATTGATAAATACAAGTGCTGTTTTATGAGCAAGTCATAAAAAAATGTGTTTACTGTCGCGAACAGGAAAGTTCAGAAAACGCAAAATTGCACCATACAGGTCTGTATCTCGATTATTTTTAAAACTAAGCTCATCTAAACCTCATCCCGGATCTACAATTTTTTCGAACCGGGGCAGAAACTTGATAATGGCGCCCCCTCTCTCCAGCGTTTGAGATAAATTACTTAAAAAAACTCACAAATATATAATAATTTTGAACAGAGCACATTATTACTTATATATACATAAAAAAATCATGTAAATAAAATATTCGGTTCTTGATGACGCTAAAGCTGGACCCAGCTAGCATATTAGTTTCGCGAATCGCGATAGATACATATAGAATAGTCTATAGATTGTATTCAATTAGCCTTGTAACATAGAACACGTCACAAGACAGGTATGTCTATGGAAAGAGATGTATATACCACTATACCAGTTATCGCATGATCCAAGTTTAAAGAACCAGCTAACGTGATTCAACTACACTGTCAGCTGAAGTTATTTTAACGATGACGTAATCTCCATAGTGGAATTATTCTACGTTCCAAATAGCATTGCAAAATACACTTTAAGACTTTTTTTTCTTGTAAGAAAAGTTTTAAAAAATTGTGCAACATGTTTTATTATCATTTTGTAACGTAAATAGCAACCCTAAAAAAATGTGAGATGAGCTCATTCTATCCAAATATGTAGGCTTTCACGGGCGGTGTGCAATATCTGCAATAGCCGAGCATACGTTGACTCTAGACAACCATAAGATCCTTTTTGAAGAAACCAAAGTTATAGACAGAACATCGAGTTACTATCCACGCATATACAGAGAGGCCATAGAAATACACAAACACACAAATAATTTCAACCGGAAAGATGAAGGTTTGAATCTAAATAAAACCTGGACACCAGCACTCGAGCACTGTGCAATATCAACCCACTGAATGGAATGATAATCACAGAAGAGCATAACTACGACCAAGTAGAGAACACGAGTACACTGACTCTAAAAGACGAAAGTACCACACTTGTCGACACACTTACCCGTGAGCAGCCTAGAAGGACACTTCGCCCGCTACCACATCGCCTTTGATAATGTCTACCGCAGTTGTAGACAAAACGTTAGGTAGAAATACCAATGGACCACGACATACAAGCCCGGAAACCAAGAAGATTTGAGCTCATTCTATGCCCCCTAAATATAAAAAACTACTATTATGTACCTGTTCTTGTAAAACTTTTAATCAATTCACAGCTGTGTAATCTAAATCGTATTTCACACAATTTATAAACATTCATTGCAGAAACCAATGGGCCATGAAAAAATTGGTTTAACAAAGTAGCTCTTATTATGGGAATCAGATCACCGATTTTGCGGTTAATAATTTTCACTTTGGTATTCGTAAAAACGGAATCTAGTTGACATAAATTAAATAATTAGTTTTTTGTTAAGGAGAAATATAATAGATTCGGCCGTTACTCGATGTAAATTAGTGTTAAGATTAAATATATCACATTTTAGACCGGATGGAATCGGCGCTGTCGTTTCGAATTTTATTTTTTAAAATTGGAAAAATCGGGACAAATGACGTTCCACTAACCCCTTCGTCGGGACCGCGGGACATTGAGGTCTGAAATCGGAACAATTGGAAACCTCACTCAAGTTCGATCTTCTTCTTGGTTATTATAATAATAAAATTAAACGAAACTACTTTTTTTACACAAAAAGACGCAACAAAGAAACAAGACATTGCTGAATTTCAAACAACAATCGAATTTTTTTTATAACAGCTTGTTTGCGCAGCCAATAACACCTTAAGTGTACGACTATATTGTCCGTATTTAGTCGGCATTGTTCGGAAATGATAGCTCCCTGTTGTTTGGTAAGTTAATGAGAAAATTTCCTATACAAAATAGCAGTACTAAAAAAACAACAAAAAAAAAAAACGTCGTCAGGTCTTCATTATATTATGTAGACTCGTGCCGTTTGAACCTGTACTAGACGACGATGCAGTTTCCGGGATGCCGCGCCTCACCTGTGCAAACTAAGTGACTTTTAATTTATCTCCCGTGTGCCACCGCACCTGTACAATTACATATAAGTAATTAACAGTTTCACGTCTTCCTGACAGAATATATCACAATCGAGATATTCTAAAATAAAATATTAGTAAAAAACTTTTATGTATAGAAATGTAGGCACTAAAAAAATGTTTTAATAATTTAGACTCATAAAACGTGGGTTTATTAGTCGCAACCCACGCTTTTATAATAAAATGATGAGACTAAATTATAAAAAATTATTTTTCATGCTTAGTACATACGGGTTTTTTTTTTCGAATACATGATCATTTATTATGAATTTCACGTCTTTTTTTAATTAAAAAATAGCATAAAACAATTTTTAAATAAAATTGTTCTGTAATGAAAACATATTTTTCGAAACGTTGGCCACAAGCGATATTCTGGTAAAGCTTATTTTTCAATTGTTCCTCAACCAATTAAATCTCCTTACCTAAATACTTCTACTAACAATTTCCAAAATAGTTTTGCACCTGGGTGAAACCATAAAGATATATCTCGATTTTGAATATACTCGTATTCTAACAATAATACATGACACTGTTGGGTGTTTTTAACAGAAAATAAAAATAAAAAATATTCTTAACATCGTTACGAATGCAGTTACGTACCAATGACTAAGTGAATTACATGCAGATAGTAGGTGCCGGTTGTACGTTTCCAGCCGGGGGCACTACCCCATGACCGTAACGTATGCTTTTTTTTCAAGGGCACTGAACTTCATTAACATAGACATACATATATAATACGGCTAGTGAATACAATTATATTTTTATGAACCATCAAAGTTGACTCATATTCGACAGTCAACATAAAATTTAAAAATACGCTGAACCGTAATTACGAGGTTCATAATCAACGACCTCGTATAATGGGGGCGTGTAAATACACTGGTTCTATTTTTTTTATTTTTGTGAATGTGATGAATTACTAGTAGTTCTGTAACCTTGATGCCTTCATGTTTTTAGTATTCCGCATCCAAAGAATGCAACCCTTGTATTCTGCATTGAAAAAAATTTTGACAATGAAGGGTGCCATTAAATGAGGAGATTGTTATTGGATGGGCACGGGCATTCCTGATTGTTGCACCGACAATTTTATGCTTATTTTGAAAGAATGCATCGGTGCAATCAATAGAATTTTCTAAAAATAACATCTAATGTAATTATTCGAAGATCCCCGTATTTTCCCCTCAACTCCACAAACTCCCACATTCTTAAAATCCTTTGAAGATTGGGAAATGCCCACACTATTCGTTCTATCCGTGTGTCAGCTTTCTTCTTCTAGGGTCCTAAGCAATCTGTTATAATAATGAAATTGCCATATAATACTTAGTTGTGTTTGGTATCGTGCTACAGTGTAAAAAACTTTTGACACTGTAACGTTTGTCACACAAAAGTGTAAAGTACACGACCTGTTTGATATTTCAGTGTGGAACTGAAAGTGTAAACATTAGCAGTGCCGACTCTTGAACAGAGTAGCGTAAATTTCACTGAGTTTATCGACATTAAATCAATATACCAAACACACCTATTATGTAAGTTGATGGGCCAAATCCAGACAATAATATTGTTATTTTTAATGGTTTTATTCCCACATTTTAAAGAAGCTTTGTAGCTTACGCCATTTGCAAAATTTTTGGATCGCACCCTCAAACGTCAATTTACAAATGTCGATAAGTATTTTGATGATGATTAACATTGACGGTGAAACACTAACTTATTATGTCGATGTCTTAGAAGAAAAAAAATATAAATTAACTGTTATTCCTTTAGTTGCACGAATTAAGCAAATTAAAACAGTTTTTTATAATACTCTTTTATTCAATCAGCGATTTTATTCTAAGTTATAAAAATAAAGCATTTTAAACGCTATATTTGTAAAATAATAGTTAAATGCTGTTTTAACAATTTATTGTATTTATTAAAACCTATGTTTATTGTTTATTTTCGCATTATTTGCTTCATATTACACATAATCGAGGGTTTGCCTACGTTTTGAACAGCAATCGCTTGCCACTGTCAATTAGTTAACCCGGTTTATAATGTTCACCATGGAGTATAAACAGCAGCGGACTGATCTAGGCGACTACAATGCCAGGCGCGTGGTTCAGAAACAGTTCGTAGTTTGTAGACGTCTCACAAGTCACAAGTAGAGTTGTTCTCACTAAGAACCTATGTAACAGAAAATTGACAATACAGAACTGCGCGTTAGTAGGTCAAATTCTCGGATGTTTCGGACTGTTCGAACGTTCCTTGAGCTGTTCTAAAATCCCAGAACTGCTAGAAGCCTTGATTTACTGGAACCAAGTTCAAACAGCCCGAAGAATTCGAGAATTCAACCAATAAACACAGGCAGTTTTGTCCGAAGAGTTATGTATTGCCGACGATTTCGAAGTTGAGAACCTATTCTGAACTTGAAAAGAAAACAGTGCCTTTACTAGGGCGCAGACCCTGGAGGGGCCTATATGCACTTGCTTTGTCTGTGAATCTGTAAGTCATGCTTTTTTGTGGCACGTGTACAGCTCAAATGCCTTGACCGATTTTAAAAAACTTTTTTTTGTTCGATTCGTCTCCGGGTAACTTAGATCCTAACGTCGCCCGACTTTTTAATTTTGACCCCAAAGAGGAGCAATAAAGAAAAAACGAAGTTATTCGCTTACAACTCGCTCAATTTAAATCAGACCGGTTCGAAACCTGTCTTAAAGGAAAGGGGAAAATTTTACAAAAATTTCATATAACAAAATTTGCCAAACAGTTTTTTTATACCTTTTTATATAGAAATAAATTCAATTTGATATAACTGATGGCAAACTGTTTCACAGTGTGTTATGGAAATTAGAAGATTGCGTATGTCTAGTCTTAAAACGAAAACAGCTGCATTTCTAATATTTTTAATTTCAAAGTCACTCCTCGAAAATTGCGTTCAATTTGGTGTTCGGTTCTTGCGTGCCATAAACGCCTCTAGCGACTAAATCAGTCTCTTTTCTTTTGTACTCTATGATTCTTTTTGTCTTTGTTCAAACAGCAGCCATAAAATACTATTTTGAACTGACAGTGACGCCCGCAGCAGGTGTAAATGTATCGGAAGTATGACGTCATGTTATTTCCCCTCGGGTATCATGTTTTAACGGAAGAAGTATAATACGTATACTTATAGTACGGTCGGGTGATAATAAATAATAATAGTCAGTTCATACACTTATAAGCGGCACAGTTTTTAATGCATATGACGGGTATGCCTTACATTGTTTCAATGCTTTGGCGCTCCATTAAGCTTGTTAGTACCTATGTATGACTCACTGACAATTATTTTCGCAGCGTACTAGAGTGAAAATACATATTAAAATTGGTTTCAATTACAAAAACCTTAAATAAATTAAAATGGCAAGCTATAAAAGTGCTCAAATGTTGATATGAATATTTTAATATAACGGAGTCAGATTATAAAAATATTTAATAGATACCTATTGATTGCTATTATGTTATGAAACGCCTATTGTTGACGTTAATATTCAAACAATGTCCAGACTCAAACCCGAATCTTCCACTATCGCGGCGGCTGGATTATTTAACTTCACATGGCAGTCCGCTCCGTCAGTTAGTCAGTTCGTGTCAAATCTTGCAAGTAGGTTTTGAAACACTTCCACTTAAACTATTATTTTGAAATTTTGCATACTTATGTAGTGTCGATGACAATACAATAATCTGATAATCATAACCTGATGCCGCAGGTTAGTCAGATCACTGTGCAACTTTTCAAGAGCCTGTACTGTGTGTAGGATTGTTTTGGTCGGCAGACAGTTTTCATGATTAATATAATACATCCATGCTTATGTTCTTAGAGAGTAAATGACTAAACCGGAAATAATAAAATATACTAAATAAAAAACCTTCTGGACACAAGCTTTTATTAAAATGTACTTAAATGAAGAAAATAACAAACAAATGAAAGCATTGTTAACCTGACCTAAAGATTTTTTGCGAGACACGCTCAAAAAATTCATAATTTAATCTTCTCGCGTAAAATTTTTTGGTCAGGTTAACAAAGAAAAAATTATTTCATTTGTTTGTTGTTTTCTTTGTTTTAGTATACATTTTAATAAAAGCTTGTTTTTAAAAAGTTATTTTTTACTTATATTTTATATTTCATTTATTTATTATTTTTGTGCATCACTATGACTTTTAGGTCGTTTGTTATTTTTTTTTTTTAACAAGATGGCCTTTACTCAGACGAGTAATTATCCAGGGCTAGTTTTTATATATTAGGCTAATTGCGATAGAGTCTGAAGGATTGGGAACATAAGCGACGCTATAAGAAGCAGGGACACATGAGGGATGGAATCAGCGTTCCCAGACGTCCCGATTTTTAAATCATAATTAAATGTCCCGCGCGAGACAGGTTCAGTCCCGCTTTTCGAGGATAACTCGGGGATAACTTTAAAAGAAGTTAAAACTTCACAGAAATATCATGAACAAGCAATTCTTATAAATAATTATTCTCTTATTGTAAGTTGCAATTTGTAACACTCACTCCACAGACTATTGTTTGAAACGCCATATTTTTCTAATGAATAAAACTTTTTTGATTTTGATTTCTGTTTTTTTTTTATTCTGAAGACGAATAAGACTCAACTATTTAACGATAGGGTAAATCTGATTTAAAATATTATATTTTTATTAAAATACATTTTCTATGGCTGTTTTTTCTATCTATTGTCACGTAAACGTAATTTTAATTCAAATAAAAAGATAAATATGTAGGTATTTGAAAACTTCTGATTATATACGTTTTTTATACTATGTCCCGCTTTCGACGAAAGAATCCCGCTGTTTTCACTCAAAGAGTTCCAAAATCCCGACTTGTCAAAAAAAAAAACTGGCAACGCTGGATGGAATGCACTGATATTAGGATTGGGGACACGGATTAGCCTCGTTCGATTCTCGGCAGGTATTATATAGACAGTCATGGTGTCCAGGAAGAAGGACCGCCGGGATGGGTTAGGTTAGACATAGTAGGAGTCTCCCATAACGAACACGTCGTTTGTTATTTAATCAGAAGTTAATGAAGATAATAATAATTATTTTTAGAATTTTGAAAAATATGCATATATATTCAATTAAATCTAAATATTTCATCATTTGTAATCATCAGCTTTCGTACAAGGAATTTAAATTTTCATATTTTTTACGACACAATTTCCTGGTACAACACATAGTTGGCTTAAATGTTAAATAATTATTTGTTATTAATTAAAATGATACGTAATTCTACAAAACATAACAGCAAATTCCTAGATGTGTGTACCGCACATTGTGGATGTGTCAAAACACCTGAATGTTGTGAAACAAAAGCAATTAACGAATATATTGTAGCTGCTTTGCAAGTAATATTTCTGTCCATCACAACACTTCATTTGTTTGCAAACTCGATGCTTCTTTTTTATTCATTAATTGTGAAAATCAGTGGTGTTCTTTTTTAATTATACAAACTAGCCGTTTTAATTATAAACTAGCCGTTACCCGAGACTCCGCACGTGATTGAGTTGAAACACGGCAGCTACAATTATTATTGTATAGTAGTAGAGTCTTCGGCTTCACCACATTACAGTCTAGCCTCACAGAGCTGCGCCCCACTCGGCAACAACAAAAATTGTGAAGCCCTTGCCTCATGGGGCTGCTTTTTTTGCCAGATGTGTTAATATAATAAATACTGTTTTATCAGAAGTCAGTTTTCTTTGTTTACTTCTGAACTAATAGTTCAGAAGCAAACAAACACTGTTTAGTACCAAATAGCGACATCTGTTAGAACTTGCAATTTGCTCAAATTTAGTTCAGACGCCGGGCCACAAACGAAATACATTTTGCAGAATTATTTCTATCGCACCCGGGTGAAACGGGACGGACCG
Source organism: Xanthostigma xanthostigma (assembly GCA_963575645.1). NCBI lineage: Eukaryota > Metazoa > Arthropoda > Insecta > Raphidioptera > Raphidiidae > Xanthostigma > Xanthostigma xanthostigma. The sequence goes on from OY754470.1 coordinate 44,442,994, forward strand.
CCATAATATTATAAAGAGGTAAAGTTTGTAAGTTTGGATGTAGGAGGCAATCTCCGAAACTACTCATCCGATTTCAAAAATGTTTTTCACTAATATTTAGAATGGACGTTCAGGATGGATACAGTCTATATCAGCGTTGCCAGTTTTTTTTTTTGCCAAGTCGAGATTTTGGAACTCTTTGAGTGAAAACAGCGGGATTCTTTCGTCGAAAGCGGGACATAGTAAAAAAAACGTATATAATCAGAAGTTTTCAAATACCTATTTATCTTTTTATTTGAATTAAAATTACGTTTACGTGACAATAGATAGCAAAAATAGCCATAGAAAATGTTTTTTAATAAAAATATAATAGTTTAAATCAGATTTACCCTATCGTTAAATAATTGAGTCTTATTCGTCTTTAGAATAAAAAAAAAAAAAACTGAAATCAAAATCAAAAAAGTTTTATTCATTAGAAAAATATGGCGTTTAAAACAATAGTCTGTGGAGTGAGTGTTACAAATTGCAACTTACAATAAGAGAATAATTATTTATAAGAATTACTTATTCATGATATTTCTGTGAAGATTTAACTTCTTTTAAAGTTATCCCCGAGTTATCCCAGAAAAGCGGGACATTTAATTTTGATTTAAAAATCGGGACGTCCCGCCAAAATTGGGACGTCTGGCAACGCTGGTCTATATATAATTATCGCGTTTAAATGAAAGCGCTTTTCGTGGAGACCAATTTTGCAACGCAAGTCGGCGAGAAAACAGCGACAATCTATACAAATTTGGACGAAGCCGAACCGGACCACTAAAATATATAGATTATGGATACCTAGTGTCAATAACCCTATTGTAAATATTTCTTTCTTAACCTATCTATCTTTAAACATGTTGATATTTCGTTTCGTTCCTCACCGACTCATTCTCAAAAGTTTCACTTAATAAGAGTTTTGAAGAAGTGGAAATGAATGGAGATGCATTTGAAGATCATTTAAAAGAATAGAGTTAAACATGTACGTGAAAAAGTTGCATACGTTTTGCATGGTGAACAGTATAATGTCGATAATGTTTCAGTTGGTGTTTTGCACTCTGTGGATACGCCAGTGGTCGTGGTCTAATGGTCCGACAGAAACTCATTTCCGACTGAAGTTTGTATATAATACAGTGACGAGAAGCGTATTGCACTGGTAGACACAAAGTATAGTACCCTGCCTACTTCAGACTTTTAAATAAAGGCGGAGTTACAATTAACAACTAACAAGGAATTCTTTTAAAAAAACCCTTCATCCCCTATTTCATCTCCTTCAAGTTTTTGACGTGATAACGTCTTATAAATTGATGAATCACCAATATTATAAATTGATAAAACACCGACTGCATGCACGAAAAAGTGTAACATAACGTTCCTAACGTTCCTAACGCGTAACGTTCCGCCTGACCCTGTGCGTGCTTTTTGCTAATTTCTCGCTCAATTTAAATCAGATCGGTTTGAAACCAGTCTTAAACGAAAGAGGAGAACATTTTACATAGATTTCGTATAACAGAATTTGCCTAAACAGTTTTTTTATACAAATTTATATAGAAAAATAGCTGTATAAATGCAATGTTGTCTAATGCATGGCGCGCGCGCGACGCGGTCGGTCGTCTTTGTTTGCCGTACATGGAAATTAGAAAATAACGTATGTCTTGTCTTAACATGAAAACGGCTGCATTTCTAATGTTTAATTCAATTTTTTGACATTAGTATTTTCTGAAATGCAACGCCTTCTAAGTTAACTATTGGAATAACTAATTATTATTAGAACATAATAGTTTGACAGTATCAAACGTCACTTTTGACATTTCTTATCATTCCGACACCAAAGATAAGCGGATTGAAACCAAATTTTGGGAGGATGTTTGATATGCAAATATGAAGTGGCCTATTGTTTTTGGGGAACATTGGCGCATGCGTAAAAGAATATATCTCTTATAATGATGTTTTATATAATAATAATATAGTTTTTAAAACGGTTTTTACTCTATCTATTTTTACTAGAAATTTTTGTAAATTTTTTGGGGAAAATCGGCGCATGCGCAAAAGAGATACATGCCATAGTTGTTTTTTATATAATAATAGTGTACTTTTTATAGTGTTTTATTATTCTACTTAATAAAATTTACCTAAATTTGAAGAGAAAGATGCAATATCATAGATTCGAATTATTATATAAATTTAGGTTATGTATTACGGAATACGTTATCACGTAAAACTATCGTCCGTAAACCGACTTTACAGACAACCAATTTTTTTGAGACAAAAGGTACCCTATGTCCTTCCTCGGGATAAAATCTATCTCCTTGCCAAATTTTATCGAAATCTGTTCAGCGGTTTACGCTTGAAAGCGTAACAAACAAACAAACACATTCGCATTTATAATATTATTAATTAATTAATTGCACTTCGAGACAGATCCACACCGATATCCGTTCTCTTGAGAATAATGAGATCATATACTTTTATTCTATATTTATATACTGAGCAACGGAATAAAATGGCAATCGAACTATTAGGGTGCAAATATATACTTCTGTCTTTTTTTTACGCCGTAAGCACTGGCGTATCCAGGAAGGCAAAACAAGCACGGGGGACCCGGCTTAAGAAATTTCTAATTTGCCCCCTCGTGGGCCAAAAGTTGGGTACGCTCATGTTAACGTCATAGAAAAAGACAAAGTTTTTGAAACAGAGATACTTTATTCAGATTGAATGCAAGTACATCAACCGCAATACTATCGTCGAAGAAATCAGGAAAATACAAAGAGATGCAGATATATTTTCGACACGCTTTGTTGCGTTCACTCACCGCACATTGAGTAAATGGGCAATGATTCATATAGGTAGTTAATTAATAGATATATGTGCAAATCATACTTTAAAACTCGACATGTTTTAATTCTATGCTTTGGCAAGTGATCATCAGAGTTCTTGTTTTTGCTGACAGTTATTTTGTACAGAAACCATCTAACCGTTTTATATTTTTTGTTCCATTTTTTCTTAACAAAAGAAAGCAAATATTTTTATTTTCTATTTTAAAATTATGTATATCGCATTGCACTGGAAAACAACAAAGTGTTTCAAATGATACAAAGACTTAAAGACTATGCTTCAGATTTATAAAGCGTACCGTATTCTGTTATATAGAGCTGTTTTGTAGATATACTTACGGATGTTATGGAAGTACTAGCCGCTACCCGTGACTTCACACGCGATTGAGTTGAAACAACTTTTTATATACAACAGTAGTAGAGCTTTCGGCTTTACCGTATTACAGTATTATTTGTTAGCTATTTATAAAATATCTACAATTTTTAGTATCATCTAAAATGAGTCATTTGACACTATTTTTAATTTATAGATTAAATACTTAATCCCTTTAGGGGGTGAATTTTCAAAAATCTTTTCTTACTGGTCACCTGCGTGATATAAAGAACTCCTGTGCAAAATTTTATGCTTCTATAACCCACAGGTTTAAGCTGTGCGTTGAGCGTCAGTCAGTCAGTGTTAAAGTAATTTAACCCCTCTATAGGGAGTGAAGTTTCAAAAATCCTTTCTTAGTGATTACTTACGTTACAAAAGGAACTCTGCAAAATTGTACGCTTCTAGACTCACCGGTACCGGGGCCCGCTGGCCGCATCCGGCCCTCAAGCTATCTCAATACGGCCCGCGGCCAGAATCTATCCAGTGAGGAATTTAGACACCTGTCATCGATGAGCTTATCAATATGTATTCTCAAGCTCAAGATAATTTACCCTTTTTATTACCTATGTATATGAAAATTGATTTAAACTAAATAAATAGAGATTTTAATTTAGTATGTGTTTTAGTTTTTAATTTAGAGTCTGGCCCGCTAACACACCCTAAATCTTATAAATGGCCCTTTAGAAAAATCAGTCTGACACCCCTGCTTTACGGTATTTACTGATCAACTATTATAGTATTTGCATCACTTTGCCTGGTGACCACATTAGTATCAATTCTGTAAAGCGTCCTGTAAACGATCAAATTTGTTTGACAAATTTGTTTGTCAAACTTTACGTTTTCATCAAACAATAGCTTAAACGACCAAACCAAACATCAAACAAATTTGTCAAATTTGCCCGTAGTTTCGGTTTTCTCCTTGTCGTAACGTGATGATTGCAAGGCGATGACTGAGATCTTGTTATAAGCGCCCTGTAAGCGATCAAATTGTTTGTCAAATTTTACGTGTTTGTCAAACCATTTGATAGTGTGCAGCTTTGTTTGACGCGTTTGTTCAAACAACCTACGTGTTTGACGTGTTTGATGGAAATCTGGATTGACGGCGTGTTTGACAAACAAGTTTGAAGGTGAGCGGCGGTATTTGTCAAACAAGATCTCAGTCGTCGCCTTGCAATCATGGCGGACACGACAAGGAGAAAACCGAAACTACGGGCAAATTTGACAAATTTGTTTGATCTTTGGTTTGGTCGTTTAAGCTATATTGTTTGATGAAAACGTAAAGTTTGACAAACAAATTTGTCAAACAAATTTGTCAAACAAATTTGATCGTTTACAGGACGCTTGAGGAACGATCTATACAACAGAATACATATCTTTGATTCACACAGACAAATTGTGCGTATTTTATTAGTATTACAATTACATCGCCAGAGGCGATTTTCAAATAACGCGCTCAAGCATCTTATATAAACCTATCATTAATACAATTAATAGTCACGTGTTAGTTTAAAGCCTGCGCCGTGTTATTAAATTATTAAAATTTGATGTCTTCCTCGTCCTCAACTCTCAAATCCATAATCACTCTTTACATACAATGTTGGTCAGTACTTAATATTATAGGGTAAAGGTGCCAGAGCTGGTTTTCGACCACTCATCTGTATATTTTGTTATAGTCCAATCGATAGATAGATTTTTATCCAAATATGTGCGAACGTTTTAAAACTTTGGATATTCGTAAATGTCAGTGCCCTGGATAGAATGAGAAAAATGCCAAATGTGATCGCAACCACCGGGGTCGCCATATTGGCAAAATTACGATTGATATGTATGTCGTAGTCACATAGTGGAATCCGTCAAGTTGTGAAAAAACGATAAAGTCGCTCTGTATAGACTGTATTGTAACGATTGAGCAATCATTAGGTCAGTGATATATCAAATTTAAAGTTCTCATTAGCAAAAATGTTCGACTTTAATTAATTTATGCGTACGAGATTGCATTAGACGATAATAAGAATCTAAATCGGAAATTCAGTTCTACATTTTACAGACAACGCTGTATAATAACTAATGTTTTTTGTTGGGTTAATATTAGAAAATTTAAATTATAAACACAAAAGATCAGTTTCTAACTTGTTCTGTGCCTACTTTTTTTATAACACTTTTAATATATATTTTATGATTAATGAGCTATTCATAATCATTAATTTATTATTAGAAATTTGGATGACCGTAATTTTATATTTATTCATGTATCTTTAACAAAACATTTTCCGTGTAAACTGAATGACAAAAATAACAGTTATCGAGACAAATCGAGAGTATAGTAAGAATAAAACGATCGTCGATCGACCGCGACGAGACCCTTCCAACATCAAAAATATTGACATTTGATATAGTATAATAAAGAACATAAAAATTTCTGTCATCGCGTACGGTGACGCGAGTAATGGCTATTATTAAATATTATGATATTTTCTATTCCTTTGCATGGTTTACATAATATTATGTTTCACGTTATGTAAAAATTAACCAAAGCAAGCTCAACTAATTTCTTTCTGACAGATCTACAGAACAAAAGAATAGCGAATTTTTTTATTTTCAAAATATTTCTGAAACTATAAAGTTTGAAAAAAAATTTTTTTACAAAACTTTCTTGAAAAAATAAATAGAATAATAAACCGTTATGAAAAGTATGCCATTAATACATTAAAAACAACGTCATAGCATATATCTCTTTTACGCATGCGCCGATTTTCCCCAAAAACAATATAGGGCTCTTCATATTTGCATATCAAAAATCCTCCCAAAATTTGGTTTGATCTGTATCGTGCTCACAGCCAAACAAACGCACAGACTTTTTCCAAAAATAAATACTGTAAAAATTTGAAAAGTTAATTTTGACCTAAATTACTACCATATTTTTGGTGTTGAAATGGTAAAAGGTAATTGTCGATATAATAAAAAAAAAACAAAAGCGTAAAAGAGTTAAATGTTTTTGAAACATTGATTTTAGGACCTTCATTGATCGGGGCTCTTGGGTATATAAATAGAATAATGCGTTACTGCAGACATAATGAAAATCTGACAAATTGTACAGTGAAACTATAAAAGAAATAAACTGGAGCTGTAGGAAACGTTTCCGCAACAATATCCGTTACCTACATTCAAATTTCTCAAACAGTTATTTGGTTTTCGTCAGTACATAATTAATTACAAATATATTCATTTGTTTTCCTCATTTAGAGGCCAATTAACAATAATTATAATTGCACGATATCAAAATATTGTTATATAACTATTATTAACAATTTTTATTTTTTAATATAGGGATGTGCATTGTACAAGTATTGAATTTTTCTTTCGAGACAAGTAATTTTTTTTAATGAATACTGTTTTTAAGATAAATCTCTTCACAGGAAATTATAAAAATACGAATATTACAAAATTTAGTTACAAAAAAAAGTAATAACATTATAATTACCGTTTTTTCACGTGAAAACGTATATTCGCTTGTTAAGTAGATACAGTGATTGATCACAGTTTTTATAAACTCTTTTTTCACATTTGGTTTGAAACTTTGATGTTGCATATAAATTTTAATTCACTTTTTACTAGTTGTCCCAATTGGAGGATCGGAGCATTAATGAAAAATGTTGCAAAATGTATCTCAAAAATAAGCTTCTATTCAGGTGAAATGCACTAACTAAATATACTCATATTAGCGTTGTCAGTATACAACGTCGTATGGCTCAATCGGTACAGCATGCGACTGTCAATATCAGGGTCGTGGGTTCGAGCCCCACGTTGGGCGAAAATATTTTTATTTTTTTTTTTTCCACATTGCTTTCTTCTAAGGATTACATTTAAATTTATTTTAATTATATTTAATTAATTTAAAAAATTTATTAGTTTAAAAAAGTAGAAATACTGCTTTTTATCGACAAAAGCTTTTGGACGGTAACTCCGATCATCATGAAATTTGGACACAACATTCATCTAACTAAGATGAATGTGTGTACTCATGTTCCTCCCTTCCCCATTCGTTCTTCTACACCCGGGTGAAACCGGGCGGGACCGCTAGTAACGTATAAAAGTGGCAGTGGGTTCGCCGGTCAATGGCGCTAGATGTAGCGACTTCAATGTTGCACGTAGCGAATACTTACAAATGCTGCGTTCACCCCTAATTGCGGAAAAATAAGCAATAATTTATAATTTTTTGTCAACTGTAGTTGCATAATAGAATCTCCATTGTTAAATCTGCTATCTTTTTCTTCCGGCGGGATTCTCATTATCAACTTACAGTACAGTCATCTTAACGGTCAAAATATCCTGTGTATTAATTAGAAGTAGCAGAGCATGTAAGTGAGTTCGAATTTATAAATTTATTAAATTCAATTAGTTATAAATAATAATCACGTATAACAAACGGGGTCTGTATAATGTAATGAATAAAACAACAATGACTGACCGCAACGAGATAGTCTCAAGTAGTTACCGTTAGATGGAACTGGACTGCGAAGTGACCGCAACAATTGAAACAAATAACAATAGTGAATTCAAATGAAATTGGAAAAAAAGATTTTGTAAGAATAAAGAAGATTTTGACAAATTATAGAACACAAAATAGGTTTCAGAATAGCAAAATGTAGTGTGACGATTTCAGTTTTCAGATTTTAATCTGTCCTAATGTCCTAAAATTCCTTCATTCGCCCATTACTATTAATTAATTAAAAAAATGTAGAAAATAACGGGAAGTGTGATAGATGGAAAATAGTAATGGTGCGAATGGCGTCTGTTATGACATAAAGTCGAGAAACGGACATTAAACGCATTATTATTATTATTATTATTATTATTATTACCTATTATTATTATTATTATTATTATTATTATTATTATTATTATTATTATTATTATTATTATTATTATTATTATTATTATTACTATGTTCGCACCTAAAATGCGGTGTAAAATCGACATGCATCCGTTTGTACTCTGTGGATCGCGCTGTTATAATATGGTTCGAATCCGGCAACTGTTGAAAGCAACGGACGGTGAAGGACATCGGCCGCGGTCAGTCTGCACTCCACAGCAATGGTGATTCCTCGACCATGTCAATCGTCAGAATCAACCCTATCCGTTATTTTTATATACAAAGACAGAAAAAAGTGTTTTTTTATCTGATCTTATTTGAATGCACCCAAATGTGACACAGAAAAAACGTCAAATGTACAATAAAACACAGTTATTTTAATTTCTAAACTGAGATTTGTATATACGATTTGAAATAGTAGGTAATTTTTGCGCATACTATAAAATAGCTGCCGTAACTCGGGCGAGTTATATTCTTAGTGTAGAATATTTTGTTTTTAAAAAATATTAATTGTTTATTGTCATGTTTAAGTATATTTAATATAATTTTAAATGTTATACAATGTTGAACAAGATTTTCTTAAAACTAAGTGAGGATCGAATAGACAACCATGTCCGTTGGCTGTTCCATACGAAGTCTATTGAAATATATTTATCATTGCTAATCAAGGTGCTCATTTCTGATGTGCACCGGAAAGCGTAGATTTATCTAAAAAAGATAAACCGTATATTTCTCATATAACAGGCGGTGCCAGCGGTACCCAGGCAAAGGGCATAGAAATAACCAAACCAAGACCAAGTTCTGGGTCATGCATGGTAGTTAGTATAGCATATTTTAAGGGTGCAGTTAAAGAAGCTTGCACCGGGCACATAAAAGGGTAAATAAATGTTGTAAATATCTCGAACGCAATGATAATTTAGCTCGTATGCCTGGTAAAACTTGCATACTCTCCTATCAATTATGTCGCCGAAAATTATCTACATTATATCGTATATACCTAAGGAGTCCCTTGGAAAATTAAAATCGATTTTGGGGTCTATGAACAACGTCAGGGAGTCCGCGCAAGGTTTAGTATAAAATAAAAAAATTATTATAAAATAAAAAAATTATTATCCACATCGATATTTTGAGTTCTGTAATGTTTTATTATGTAGTATTTTATGTGGGCCATAGGCAGTTGCCAATAATATATTTATGCAACATAATAACCGTAATCATACCATAAATACAGTATTATTTGGCCACAGTGTGAAAAAAATGCGGTCAATTTATAGTTCAATTACTGTGAAAAATTATGTATTCAAATTTCAGTCAAGCGAGGAGAATTTATTATCGTGTAACATCTCAGCAAGAACTACTTCCTGGATGTACTTTATAAAAATGTCACAATGTCGTACAATATTATATTACACGGGAAATATTCCATCATACGGGGAAAGGACAGGTCTTGTAAGAATATTTTATGGTTAGAGCTGGCCGACCGGAGTTTACTTCTTAAGAAACGATTTTGAGTTATAAGTAGAGAATACAATCCCGGGATCCCGAATCTCGGGATCCCGGCCGTTTTCTGGTCCCGAAAATCCCGGGATCGTACTTGACTAATCTCGGGATTTAGTATTAATATAATCTAGGCAAGGAAATTGTAAAGGCGCAACGGATTACGGAATGCAAGTTAGATCTGTTTGAGGCAATCCCGAAAATCCCGAGATTAGTCAAGTACGATCCCGGGATTTTCGGGATTGCCTCAAACAGATCTAACTTGCATTCCGTAATCCGTTGCGCCTTTACAATTTCCTTGCCTAGATTATATTAATACTTATTATTTATTACATAACGACAAAAACAAAAATACGCGGTACGATACGTAAGAATATGAAATCTCCAGATCCTGAAGTACGTACAAAATGAATCGGGGTTGGCAAATAGTAGTTCTATTGTCTATTCCTTCAACCAGGGTAGAACCTGAGCGAGCGTTTTCAGCTGCTGCTGCTTATGTTGGAAATAAACTACGAAGCAGGCTTGTAAGTCATACATTGGATGCTTTGATATTTCTGCGATTGTATTTTCGAAATTCTAAATAGTTTTTTTGTGTTGTCTTTTTGATTTCTTGCAAAAGTAAAGTTTTTTTTTGGTTTTGTCTATGTTCTTTTCTTACTATATTGTGATTTGTGTTGTGCAACGATATTAAAAACATTTTTTAAGTAATTACTCAAGTTTTTTTCATTTCAGCCCAATTAGAAACCGCATAGTCTAATCCCGGGATTGAAAAACATGCTCGGGATTGTATTCTCTAGTTATAAGGCCCGGTACGGAAACTTTATGAGTAATAAAATCAATTGATGAGGCGTTACGCTCCACCGCTTCAAGTGTGGCATTACGCTCGTCCGCTTCAAAAGAGACAAACATATATATCTGTAGGATTTAACGTGCGAAAGAATGAGATGGAATACACAGCGTATTTAAGGAGTAAATTGCGTCGGAGCTGACTCACACACACTTTTTTTTTCAATATTCTTTTCTATATTTGTTCAATAATTTGATTAGTCCATGAGAACCAGTGCCGGACTAATCATTAAGCAGAGTAGGCAACTGCCTAGAGGCCCCGCATCGACTAGGGTCCCGTGCACGCACCAAGAAAAAATTGAACGAAAATTTTAATTGAAAATTTGTATGAAATTTCCCAACAACAATATTATTTTTTTTTCGTTGTTTATTGTAATTTATTGCATTTAACAAGATAAAATTTAAAATAACTATGTCATGTCTCATTTCTCTTTCCTGACCCGTCAAAAAACCTGGATCATCAATTATCTATAACCTGTTCATTAAGACCATTTCAATAAAGCTAATGAGTCAGGTAAGGCGATGCTGCAGCATTTAGTCAAAGTAATCATGCTGTTACAATATCACATAAGACATTGAAGTAACAGGATGCCTGGAGCCGATCATCTGGAAGTTACTCACATCCCTTCATCAACTTGAAAAGACCTGATTGCTTTGCCTAAGGGCCTGGATAGGGTTAATCCGGCCCTGATGAGAACACCTTATGGAATCGAAAACTTTTCAGAACAGCTGTTTTAGAAAAATTGAGTAGATCATGAACAACTTGCTGGTTGTGCACTTTTAGCTTAACATCAAAGAAACTTCGATTTGTAAAAGAAACATTAATAATAATAATTATGATGATTTCGAGCACGCAGAATTTTAACAATAATCACCACAATTACGTATGCATGTGAAAGTTTTCCACACATTGTAATGTGACATTTTATACGCATGATTTACTTTGAATCAACGCGTCAACAGTTAATAATGATGTATTTGCAAACTGGAGGAAACGGTTAATAATGTTTTTACAGTACCTACGTACCTATACATAATATAACATTATAATTTGAATATATATATTGACATATTATTAGTTTTTTGTTATGCTCTTATTCCTTAATCGATAACAATAAATTGTTAAACCATGTTTCATATCCACTATTGATGATAATTATTAATAGATACAGTATGTTCACCGAAAGTGGTAACAGTTAATAATGCGTGTATCAGGTATCTCACTATATACAAAAAGAAAATAAATAGTTTTTTGTTCAGCTCGATATTTAGTATCGGAAACTGCTGGGGTATACTTTGTGTACTTCAAACTCAAGCGAAACTGCTGACCCGATTCAATTTTTTTTCACCAGTGTTTAGAATGGACATAGGCTATATATTATCGCGTTAAATTAAAAGCGCTTTTCGTGGAGACCAATTTTGTAACGTAAGTCGTTGAAAAAACGGTGGAAATCTACAATCTATATATCTATAGAATTTATATAGCTATCTATACCTATACTAATATTAGAGCAAACTTTGTAAGTTTGTTCAATGCAGAGGGTAATCTCTGAAACTACTCATCCGATTTCAAAAAAAATTTTCACCATTATTTAGAATGGACCTTTAGGATGGACATAGGCTATACAGGGTGTTCAAATGAACGTTGGCTAGCATGGGTAACTTTGTTATTAGTGGAGATATAAATGTTAAATTTGAAAGGTAGTGCATAAAACTGTGCTCATTAACGTCCCGTCGAAAAAATAATTAATTTTTGACACCCTATGAATTTATTTAGAAAATAGTGAAAATTGCCGTTTTTGAAAACTGGCCATAACTTTTTTATTTATGAAAATATCTGAAAATTTCTTGAACCATTTTTTGATAACTTTTTGAGGTCTTTTCAGTGGAGTGGGTTAATTTTTTTATATCCACTACATAATGAGATATTGATATGAACTTTGGTTTTTCTTATGGACGCCATTTTGGATTTTTAGGTATTCGAAGTTTGTTTAATATTACGATCAAACGTATTAGAAAGCGTATTAGTGCCTGCCAAAAAGTTACTTTTTAGATAAAACTTATTTGAATTGGTGCACAGTACACACTAATATAATGTGTGTTTTGCTATTTAAAAATAACGCTTTCCATGACGTTCATGTCGAATGCGTCTAAATAATGTAAATTAAGATAAAAAATGTCCGTCCGTACATATATATTTATGCTTGCTGAGCGCTCTGTAAGTAACTAATTGTCTCACCACTAAACAAATACTATTCGTTGTAATAATTCTTATACGACGAACAAATACTCAATTTGCCTGATTTAAAATTTGTTTACTTATCTTACTCAAATCCATACGATGTTAGCCGTTAGGCAAATTACATATGAGCTGCCAGCTCACAACACTTTAAATTTAAAAAAAACATTTGCTTATCTGGCGCCTAAATTAATTACTAAATGAGCTTGATAGCACTATCTTAAACCAGGCCATTTCATATCGCAATCAAATGAAAACTTTTATTAAGATTATTAATACGAAGCTCGTAAATCGGCAAAATCTATACATAATAACCGAAATCACGGGAAGTGTAATAGTTGGAAAATAGTAGGTACCTAATAAGTAATAGTGCGAATGGCGTCTGTTATGACAAAGTCGAGAAACGGGCGTTAAACGCATTATTATTATTATTATTATTATTATTATTATTATTATTAAATTAAAGATACCGAAATATTTTTTTTAGCATTTTTAAAGTTATCATGATGAAACACTATCATTATTACTAATTTTGTCAAGTGAAAACTTCTTACGTTTGTTAATAATAAGTTTTTATTTTGAACTTTTTATAAGTCCCTATAATTTCTTACTATAAAAATTTGTGTCGCTATAGTTGTCTTGTAATATTTTAAACATGTCGTCTACTTTAGATTTTAATCAATTATATAACAATAATTTTATGAATATGCAACGACATAGTAGAAATCTTGTGAAAGAACAAACTATATAAAATTGTTTATAAATAGTTGGCTGATGTACAATTGCCAGCCAGCAACGTGCCGCTCCGTCACGCACACTTTAACGTACTACGCCTTTGTGAATCGGTCGTCTATGAAGAGAGTAAAACACACACTCGGGTCCTGTGCATATATGAATGGTGTCTTACTTAGCATTGAACTCTCTCGTCATTATCGCCGTCAAAGTTGCTGAGTTTATAGGGTCAACAAAAAAAAAACTAGTCACGACATTTTTCTTTTTAGTAAAAAAACTGCACATGGTCATACATTCAAAACTTAATGTGGAATCATATCTTAATATACAATAAAAATCTCCTGTCACTATGTTCGTCCGCACTGAACCGATTTTAATGAAATTTTTTAAATGTGTTCGCTTGGTCCGACTCATGCTATAGGATAGTTTTTTAAATATTTTGTATAAAATTACGGTGTTTTCTAAAAAAAACTGTTTCAGTAACATGCAGCGACATCTAATAGAATTTGTTTGAAGCTATTAGTTCAGAAGCAAACAAAAAAAACTGTTTTAGTACCAAGTAGCGACATCTGATTGAAATCGCTCAAAGCTATTAGTTCAGAAGCAAATCTGGTAGAGTTTCCTCAAAGCTATTAGTTCGCTGGGTCGCAAACGAAATACGTATTGCAGAATTATATCTATAGCACCCGGGTGAAACCGGGACGGGCCGATAGTTTTATTATATTTTATTAATTAGCTTATTAGCATTTCAAATTCATGAGTGGGCAATGGTACTTATTTAGGTCAAAACTCACTATTCAAAATTTTACAATATTATTAAGTTTTGATGTTCATCGAACACAAAAAACATTTTTTGGAAAAAAGTCTGTCCGTCTGTGTGCTTGTTTGTCTGTGAACACGATTCAGGTCAAACGGATGAGCGATTTGAAATCAAATTTTGGTAAGATGTTTGATATGCAAATACATATGAAGAGCCCTATTGTTTTTGGGGAAAATCGGCACATGCACATAAGATATATATTATAACGTTGATTTTTATATAATACTGATATATTTTTCATAACGGTTTTATATTTTTCCAAGAAAGTTCTGTAAAAATTACTTTTTTCTAAACTAAATTTCGGATTATCAAGCGTGCCGGATCTTAGGATCTCGGAAAGTTTTGTAAATCGTTAATTAAAATTCGGACTTTGACGACAATTGAATCATGTGACATGGCTTCTACTTTTTTAACTACATAATATTTATTTCACAGGAACAATGAAATTATTAAAATTATAAAACACAGGTAGTGTTTATAAATCTAAATGCTTATTATTCTGCATACGAAATAATGAAAACAACAGCTAATTAGATCAAAACAAAACAAAAGACTGCGCGCGTCGCGGTTTCACACAGTCAATATAAGGAACGTATTTTTTATTGTAATACATTATGTATATAATTGTCGGTTTATTCACTTTATTGTTAAGTTTTGCATATTTAGAGCACTGTGTTAAACGCTATACCTACCTAGATAATTTTTGTGGAGAATTACAACACGTTTTGAGGCTCTAAAAAAGTATAGGCTTTCCAAAAAGCAGTACAACAACACTAGCATTTATTTGGGGCTTCGCTCCGATTTTTTAATTCAAGCACGGTATACCTAGTCAGATTAAACGAATTATATATACCTAGTTTTCATCAAAATCGGTTGGGCCGTTTTCAAATAACTTTGATACAATCAGATAAAAATTCTTGAAACATACAGGTGACCGGTAATTAATTGCTCATATTCCTCTCGGGAGAAGAAACTACATAACTAATTTGGAATGATTTAACCTTTATCACTCGGGGGTCGAAAATGGGTCATTTTCGAGAAAATTTACTCCAGTTTTCTTTTTAAAAAATCCGAATTTTGGGAGTTAGAAATTACAAAAAAAACTTTTTGGCCTGAATTTTTCCATGATCTGATAGCTTACTAATTGGCGAACCTTCCTAAAGCTGAAAACCACGAAATTTGTTGTTAGATTTTATGTCGTGTGTTAAAAATTACAATAAATAAAAAAAATAAAATAAAAATTCTTACAGACGTGTGATTATCATCAAAAAATTATGCATTTCCGACCCCTAAGTTATAAGGTTAAATCATTCAAAATTAGTCATAGTTTCTTCTCCTAAGAGGAATACGAGCAATTACCGGTCACCTATATAACTAATAGATAAATATTAAAATCCAAATAAAATTTCAAAAAAAAAACGAAACTTAGCAGTCCTTTAAATCAAAGTAATTTGTAGAGAATAATTTGTTAAAATTCAGAAAGGGTCTCTTCTCCATAGCTTTACTATATCCCTATGTCATATATTATGTAACAAATATTTCCGGTAAAAATTTCATAAAAGAACTGCCTACTTTTGGTTGAAGTTTTTGGAAGCCTAGTATAATTTATAGAGATTAATAGACCAGTCCCTTAGCGTCATAGAGTCGATTTAAAAAAATCTTAATTTATTTAACACGAATTTTTGAAAAAATGGGTTTTGTCAGATAATTATTATACCAAGTGGGGAATTTTAGCGTGGAAATCAGGGGAGCCCATTTGAAGAGGTTGCTGAGAAAAAAAAATTGTGCCACACTCACCATCGTGTACAAAGACCTCGAAAACAGGAGGGGGTCACTAGATTAGAGCTCTGACAAAAATAAAGGTACCCCTTCCGACTCCTGATCTCGACTAAAAAAACTTCATTAGTGTTGACCATTGATTAAAAATGCTTACCTATATAGAAATTAAGTAAATAAAAGCGGAAGACGGAAATTTACAATACGTCGATTGTTGTATTAATCTCGGAACTCTTGCATACAATGTCCGTGCGTACGAAATTTAAGTAGAAATGAATACATTTTTTTTGTTTCGTTATTGTACACCATAAAACAATACAAACTAACGTTTTTTTATAATTTTTTTTACAGAGAAAGCGATGATTGTTGGATCAGCAGTTCGCAACTGTGGTGGACAACGACATCTCCGATTATGCATTATTGAAGTTTAGTTGATCTGTGATCATTGACCGGCTACTTGTTTTAAAAAATTGGAGACCAAAGTGTTAAATAAATTTATTACGACGAGAAAGATGCCAAAAGTGCAAATATATGCAATAAATTATAAATATTGTTTAATTAACAATAAAACGAATTTTTGTACAAATTAATAATATGTTTACTTTTAAAATTTAAGTGCAATTTAAAAAATACAACGAAAAATGTGCTCACAAAACAGAACTTTGTTAAGATTAATAAAAGTGAGGTTAAAAGGTTGGCAATTGTTTTTAAACAATTGGCAAGTGATTGTACTGTGTGCTTTACAACTGTGCTTTTTTGTGGATGGTGCGCGTGCAAATAGACCGCCAAGATTTCTCATCGATGGACAGACTGAGATAGTTCTAAGATTAAAAGAAGGAAGCGAAACGCCAATTGGTAAGCAAAGATTTAACTATGTTATCAGTACAATATTTATTTTCGTATTGGACAGAACAATTTTATTTAAAAACTGTTTTATGATATTTTTGAAGTGAAAACTTCTTTAGCGGCGTTGTACACTTTTTTGTAATGGGTAAAAAATGTTAAACTCGCGTCAGGAAAAGTAAGAACTGGGTGAGACTCTCTAAGTGATAGTAATTGTCAGATACTTTTTATACAACGTTAGACATCTAGCGTTGAAATATCGTACATAAAAATGCAATCTATGACACAAACCATTTTATTTTTTATACAACGTTAGACATCTAGCGTTGAAATAATGCGGTACAGGTCAGTTCGACGCCAACGTTTCGACGCCAACGGTTCGACGCCAACGTTTCGACGCGTGGTCAGTTCGACGCGAGGTCGTTTCGACGCGGGGTCAGTTCGACGCCATACTTTTTTTCGTATTTTTTTATTTTTAGAATAACTTTGCATCATCATTATTTGATAGATATCTATTTATATTGACGAAAATGCAACTTTTCCACCGCACATTTGGGCAAGCTTTACTGCCAGTATGGACATGACAACAAATTGTTGTGAATCGTTCCACGTAAAATTCAACGGGAATTTTTAATAGTAAAGTACAACGACAAGTTTTTCTTATCAACGAAGTAATTCCTGTTGAATTCTTTGTTATAGCTTTTTGGGTTTCACATTACATACCATTTATTATATATATATCTATTATATCAGTCATATTACTTATTTATTTGAATCACGCTTCATATATATAACATATAAAATATATGTTATATTATATCAGGCATATCGTATTTATTTGAATGATGATGCAAAGTTATTCTAAAAATAAAAAAAAGCACGAAAAAAGAGTATGGCGTCGAACTGACCACGCGTCGAAACGTACGGCGTCGAACTGACCACGCGTCGAAACGTTGGCGTCGAACTGTTGGCGTCGAACCGTTGGCGTCGAAACGACCTGCTTCGCCATTTTCGGAAATAATGTACATAAAAATGCAATCTATGATACAAGCCATTTTATTTTCAAGTGTTGCCAATAAACAATGCTTCTAAATGCAAAAAATTAAGACGTTAATATTCAGGTTTTCACTTCTGCCGGCACTCCCGGAGTGCAACCCGTCTTTTTTTAAATTTAAAAACTGTTGAAATTCATAATAAAATTTATGATAATGTATATTACAATAATTTGCACAATTTACCATCTCAACTTGCATTGAGGCCCTGATGATGAAAATATATTTTTCGAAACGTTGGCTACAAGATACTCTGCAGGTAAACTGTAAAGCTTATTTTTCAATTATATCTCAACCAAATAAATCTTTAATATTACAGAGGTAAAGTTTGTTTGTAAGTTTGGACGTAAGAGATAATTTCCGAAACTACTCACCCTATTTCAAAAATTTTTCACCAATATTTTGAATGTACCTTCAGGTTGGACACAGGCTATATATAATATCGCTTTAAAATAAAAGCGCTTTTCGTGGCGACCAATTTTGCAACGTAAGTTGACGAAAAAACGGTGACAATTTACCAATTTGGATGAAGCCGGACCGAGCCGCTAGTTATAATAAACTGGTACCTTACCCTATAGGCCAGGCCTGGGCATAACATGAAATTGGACCTCTATCTAGAACACAGCAACTCAAAATTAGTTAGAATGAATCTTAACCTCTATACAAGTCGAATATTTCCTTACTTTTCGTCTATGTCGAAATCCTTCATAAGTCAAAAACTCTATACCTAGAATTTTTTGGCATCTCCCTTGACTTACAGAGATTTTACTGTAGTTTATTAGCATTTAAAAAAAATAAAAAAAATTTAGTGATATACCTAAATACTCCATAACGCTTTACTGAATAGGCAATATAATATAAGGAACAAAATTAAAAACTTGATTTAAAAAAAATGTTAATACAATTTTTGAAAATTTGTAAAACGACAGATCACTTGAATATGATTTCCAAATTAAAAAAAAAATAATAAAAAAAATGCAAAAGTAATCGCCCGAGCAGGGACTTGAACCCTGGACCCTTGGATTAAAAGTCCAATGCTCTACCGACTGAGCTACCCGGGCAGTTGCTTACAACTACGAATCGTACAATCCGCTGTTGTGGACATTCATTCTAAAGCAAATTGTACACATTCTAAATATAGTCAACGCAAACACTTCGTTTAAAAATAAATATAACAAAATTTAGATATAATTAAAACCGATAAAATCTTTATCAAGCCAAGTTTTACACAATAAACACAAACAAATGATAACACAATTGATTGAAAATAATAAATTATTAGGTATTATTCTATTGCTAACGCATTATTCAAATTATGTTATATTTATGTTGTCGAGCGTCTATAATCCAATATTTCTCTACAAAAATTATTAAAACAATAATAATATTTTGCCTATATTCGGTTTGAAACTTTAATAATGATTTTGATTTAGTTGTCATGATGGTTTTTCACATTTCAATTATGTAAATTTTTTATCTAATAGCCAACGTTTCGTTGAAATCCATAAAAAACTGTGGCACCTAAAGTTCTAAAATATCCTTTCTCTAAATATCATTAATTTTGTTTCTTATTTACATTATTTCAGTTTCAGGAAATGATACTAACGTTTTTGTTTGGAACGCCTTAACATTTTCATATCATTACATTTTAGAAAATATATTTTATTTAGAATTTTCTAAATTTATTTTTATAAATTAAGAATGGGTTTAAATTTTTTTGACGGACTGTAAATATTTTATTTTTAGCACACACCAACGACATTTAAAATTAGGGCTCGACGAG
This sequence comes from Xanthostigma xanthostigma, assembly GCA_963575645.1. Taxonomy (NCBI): domain Eukaryota; kingdom Metazoa; phylum Arthropoda; class Insecta; order Raphidioptera; family Raphidiidae; genus Xanthostigma; species Xanthostigma xanthostigma. Next base: position 44,462,680 of record OY754470.1, read on the forward strand.
AATAGACGAGGTGGCCGAGTGGTTAAGGCGTTGGACTGCTAATCCAATGTGCTCTGCACGCGTGGGTTCGAATCCCATCCTCGTCGGTCGCTTTTTGCACTTTTTTTTTCAAACAAAAATTATCAAATGATTATCTAAGCCTGTAGTACCAATACATTTTCAGTTAAATTTGTTTTTCTTATATAAATAAATCGAAAACATGAATTTATTTTTACTGTTTTCTAATTAAGAGACAAGCCATGTGCAGTGCCGGATTAACCTATAAACAAATTAAGCAATTGCTTAGGGCATCACGTCTCAGGGGGCACCAAGAAGCACCACTCAGAAATGAAAAGTACCTCACTAAACCGTGTCAACAATTTTTTTTTCTTTTTGTCATGTTCTCAAAAATTTTATTTACTGATATAAAACTGTCTTTAGAAGTATAAAAGTTAAAAATAAACAATAATTGAAAACGGAAAAAACATTTTTTCAATTAGTTTATTTTTTCTAATTTTAAAGTTTTGAAACTTTTTCCCTATTAATTGTATAAAAATGCCTAAGGTCCGATTTTATAGACAGCCAAATTTTCAATGGGAGCATTGATTGTAAAATTCAATTTTTTTTCTTAAAAATCTATACTTTTTAACTTTTTTCCATCAATTTGAATTTTTTTATAAACTGAACATATTAGAGATGAGGCCCATAAGCAAGAAATGCTTAGGGCATCAAGGAGTCTTAATCCGGCACTGGCCATGTGATAAAAATTTTAGTTACCCTTAAGCCAATATTAAAATTAATTATTGTTGATTTCTTTTATATTTTTACAGGAAGTCTAATTTATAGACTTCGTGCTTTGGATCCAGATGGCGATGAACTTCAATTCGGTGTTCGCAATTCGCCTGGAAGTGAAGTCATTAGAGTTGAAAGTACTTCTGTAAACGAAGCTAATATTTATCTTAATCAAGAATTAGATAGAGAAGTAAATACAAACTTAATTTAGTTTTGTCATAACTTCTTTAGACTTCTTTTGGTGAGCTTAATCCATAGAGATATAGCTAGAGTACGCTAGTGCAAGAGAACGCTACAGAAAACCAGAAATTTGTTTACTCAAATCAGCATTGTTTTGCATCATTAGTTACCATAGAGATAAGGAACTGTTCTCACTCTTAATTGCGGGCAGTTTCACTGCTCTCTCGCGTAATCTATTGTAATATCTCTATGGCTTCAACAGATACAAAAATTAGCATGCGCTAACCCTTAAACCATTTTTTAGTTGTTTTAAGGTTCATATTTTAATAATCATTCTATTTTTTATGCTAGACCCGTGACGAATACGCGCTTGTTTTGACCCTAACAGACAATCGTTTGGGTGATGGCAATTACATTACTCAAAGCCTACTGCTTTTGGTCGAAGACGTTAATGATAATATCCCAACGTTTTTACCGCATCCGCCGGCACTTTCAGTGAGAGAAGATGCACTTCCTAGTGTTATTGCCACTCTCGAAGCGAAAGATATTGACGAAGGAGCTTATGGCCAAGTTGTTTATTATCTACAGGTAAATACCATTCACTTGTCAAAAACTCTGATATAACAATGATCTTATATTAGGAACTTACATATTTTTCCATATTTAAATCGATCCACCAAATAGAAAAAAACTACACCAATGTTCTACCGCCTTGATTTCCCTGTAACTTTTGTCCGAAAATCAAATCATTCCTCTACTAAATAAAAGTTCAGTATGTAGATATATCTAAATTGGCTTCAACCTCAAAAATTAACTATTTTTCTCTGTTTATTGTCGTTTTTAAGAATTTTTCTTATTTAAACTAGATGTTAGAGCAGCGAGATACGCAGGGTGCTTTCAAGTAGTACACAAATTCACGGATTTAAAAACATGTTGTACTTTCAGGAACTAGATAGTGATGACGATAACTTCGCGATTTCAACGGTAAATGGTAGAGGAGTTGTTAGACTTGTGAAGGAGTTGGATTATGAACGCAAATCTTTACATCAACTGCGAGTTTTAGCTGTTGATCGTGCTAAAGTAGGACGCGTCAACACCGGAACAGCAGCACTATTGATCAGAGTTGAAGATGTTGAGGATCAACCGCCGGAATTTGTGAGCGTCTCGCCGATTGCAAGAGTTTCAGAAGATGCACCAATTGGTACTTCTGTATTACAAGGTAATGCACCATTTTAAGAAATTCAGAAACAAACAGTTCGTATTTACAATTGATTGAAACGCCAATTGGTTAAGTGATTAATTTTTGTAATAAATCTGTCTGAAAAATTTGTAGGAAATTTTATTTAATGTATATGGTATAATCAGAGGTTAAACAAAGATTCGATTGTCCCATATTCATCGAACACTATTAAAGATGGAAGTTACTAATCTTGAAACAAATTTATTCGTTAGATTAAAATATACTTTCAATTCACCAAGCATAATATCAGATATAAAAGTTAGCTAAAGAATAAATATACACTGCACTATACTCCTTACTGTTTTTGTTAAATATTTTTACGTTCACCCAAAAATCCGACCTCTCTATAGACCCTACTTTTAAGAAATTCAGAAACAAACAGTTCGTATTTACAATTGATTGAAATGTCAATTGGTTAAGTGATTAATTCTTGTACTAAATCTGTCTGAAAAATTAGTAGGAAATTTTATTAATGTATGGTATAATCAGAGGTTAAACAAAGATTCGATTGTTCCATATTCATCGAACACTATTAAAGATGGAAGTTACAGCTATACACTTCACAAAAGGCTAATAAACAACACATAAATCAATTCAGAAGAGCAAATTGTAGATATAATACTTCACATTTATAGGTTAGGTATTAGGATCTATATGGCGGACGAATAAATATTTATACCCTCGAGTAAGACAGAATAGATTTATACTTGCAGTAAACATAATTATGGTTGATGAATTGAATTATCGCTATGTATTTGGAGGAATAGTTGAAGAACAAATGAACCGAATAAATAACTACTTATTTTCGGTGAATATGGCCATTACTTATTAATAAAATTTAATTAAATTGATAATGAAAAAAATCAAATAGTATATATTTATATTTTCACATTTTTAATATTATCGATATAGGAAGTACCAAAATTATGAACAAGTGGTTTTTGCATTTACGTGACCTTTGCCAGCTAAAATGTTGCCAGCCGCTGGTTTAATATATAATGATTGCAATTGCATGATTAATAAATCGCTATGAGTTGTAGGTAACTAAACTATAAAAAAATAGTTAACAAAGTTATTTTAATTTACAAATGTTGAGAAAATAAAATACACAAAGATTAAACAATTAGTTCTTTAAATTGTAACTTACCATCTTTGGTTGAGGAATCTACGGCGATTTGCAGCATTTAAGTTGAAATATTTAGATATTTCCCTGAATATACACAAACACTATAAGTTAATAATAATATTAATATATTTTACTGTTAAGTTTTTAAGTCCTTAGCTGCTGATTTGCACGCGTTTTTAATTAAAACTTTATATTACTGAACTAATAACCTTATTAAAGAATACATTACAAATTGTTAAAATTACCGAAAAGCCGGAAAAAAACCGGCACGTGTTGAAATTACTAACATGTAGGGTATACACAAACTCAATTAGTCATATTATATAATTATTTATAACACAAAACGGAGAGTCGAATAAATTACAAACACTGTTTCCCGTCTTGGAAATACACAAAATACGCGAAAAATCCGCAAAAGAAATCAAAATCACAGACAGACGTTCCCGTTTATGTTTTAGCATTAATACACAAACAGATTTACATTTTAAAACTTAAATATCAGTTTGATTTTATTGAAAGCAATATACAAATTCACAGACACTGTCGTACACGATATGACTTGTCTTTGTCAAGACTACTAGCATATTACGATTAAAAATACATCCACTTTGAAAGAAATAGGATTATGCAACTCACTATTTATGCGTAACCTAAACCAGCGGTTCCCAAACCGAGGTTCTCTAAAGAGTACTGTCCAGATGTTCGCACTATGCTTTTATCAAGGTTAGCGATATAACCAACTACACGTTAAAATCTTAGACATGCAAGGGTTTATAAAATTGTATTTATTTTAGCCAAACAAGTTAACCAAAAATTAATACCGTCATCATTTCATTATTGAAAAAATGAGCAAAAAAGTCTAAACACAAATTTGTTAATGGGTCATATGCATGTGTATTTTTTTATATTTTTAATAGATTATTTAGTCAACCATAATAGGGAAAAAAATTGATAATCATTTAAAAATGTAATATCATAAGAAAAAAAAATATTAAATTTCACAATTATAAATAGACAGTTTAAACAATCGGCTATGTTGGCGGGCTTATGTGACGTCATGATATATGATGCATGTCAACCGTGATGTCAAATTGTCTATGTTCTAAATGAAGTTTATTTGTTGTTTTCTTTAAATACTGACATAATCTTACTGTGAGACGACACAGTCGCAATGGAAACTATTATTGATATATACTCTGACGTCACGCTGCGTTTTGAAAATTCGAAAATAGCGCGTATTTTCTACATTTCTTTTTTATTATTTGTATTTTTTTCAGTGATTAGATTAATAAAATAACCATTACGATATGATCAGAGACTAAAATATATTTCCAAATAAAAATTTAAACCAATTTGGAGTCTCATGCATATGACCTATTGCGTCTATAAATGGATTTTTAATTCAATCATTGAGTTCCGTCTAATTTAAATAATTTTTGTTAATCACAATAAAGTTGGATTAAATTTATTTTTTGATTTATTTATTTCCAATTACTTACATAACCGGCACCACATCTCTACTTTTTCTTTCCAGTGAGTGACGTCACTAACGCCTATGCACATTACAGTCACAAGATTGGTATTTGTGACCCAAACACGATTAAAATTTTTAGAAAATTGTAGGTACCTCCGTAAATTATAATAATTGACGTGTTAAATGAAAATACGATTCATTTTTGTTTGTGGCAATGATTTTTAACAGGAGACCAGTCATATATGAATTTAAAAAAAATGTTACATTGTTTACAGTCAAAGCTGTTGATGGCGACAGAGGCGTTAACAATAAAATAGAATATTCCCTAATAGATGATGATTTTAATAAAATAATCAAAAATCAATTTACAATTGATAAAGATACGGGCGTTGTGTACACAATCAGAAATTTGGATCGCGAAGATTCACAGAGTAGTGGAGGCGCTTACATACTACAAATTTTGGTAAATATTCCAATATTAATAAAAAGCCGATTTTATTAATGTAACTTGTGATAATAATAAACGGTTTTTCCTTGTACTCACAGATTTATTAACCGACATCCAAAAAAGGGGTTATCAATTCGTCATGTACAATTTTTTAAACTGTTTTTTTTTTCAGTAATAACCTTTCAAGGGTTTAATCGATTTAAAAAATGTCGGTGCTATTTTGCTCAGAACGTTTGCGGAATGGTTCTATATAATTTTTTTTTAATTGGTTTAGTCGTGTTTAACGGACTTAAAAAAGAAGATTTTTTTATACATGTTACCTAATATCTTCAGCATTTGTGAACCAATTTTGATGATTCTTTTTCTATGACTTGATGGGGCATATCTTCAGAGTAGTCTCATATTTTTACTTAAATGAATTCAAAGCTTTTTCTAAGTTAATAATAAAATATTAAACAAGAAATTACATACAAACTTAAAATACTGAACCTCCTTAAAAAAAGCCACAAAAAAGCCTAATAAGTTTTGAGGGCGCACTGGCGTAGCTATCCGCCTGAAAATTTAACTAAATGTTGTAATAATAAATGTTAGGATCCTCCTGTGTTCATGGCCCTCTCGGGTCAAGGGCTCCGTTCAGTCGGGGGCTCGTGGCATTTTGCCCGTCCTGCCACCCTATTGTTACGCCGTTGTGAGGGCGTAGTCCTAAAAATTTTATTATTTTTCGCTTTTTATAGTGATTTTTTCAAGGAAATAATATGTATTTTTAAGGCAACTGAGGTCGGTAGCTCGATAACGCCAGCACCGAGCGTACAAACTGAGGTTACTGTAATGATTAGCGATGTAAATGATGAAAAACCGAGATTTCGAAGTCAATTTTACGAATGCGAAGTTGACGAAAATGCGCAAATTAACACACCCATAACATTTTTAGGCAACGCAATACCGGAAGTGTTTGATCATGATCAGGTATTTCAGTAATTTTCAGAAGACTAAGGATTATAGTCAACAAAACACCCTGTTTTATTTTCATGGTTATTCAAAAGTGACATACAAGCTTAACTGAAGTTAAGGCCGTTGCACACGAGGCTGGAAACACTGCTGGAACTTTTGCTAGCCGAGGCTTTAAATGACATCATTGCGGGCTCGCCTGCTAGCTCACAAGAGGGATTTTAAAATTAGAACAGGGGCTATTTTTCTTGTAAGGTCCTCTGCTTGCTCTGGGCAAGAACCAATCAGGAAGCAGTATAGTGTCACATGGACGACAATGACATGAACAAAAGTCCATAAACCAACATGGCGTCATGCTGCTTAGACAACACACGTTTTGCTCTGTGCCGCTCTGTGTTTGAATTATCACTGCGCGCGCACCAGATCTATCCACAAAGCAAGCTTGAAAAGACGTCACATAAAAGCAATAAAAAAAACAGCGATAGAGAACTAGTAGTCAAATCTAACAAAGAATCTATCGGGAAATCCAGTCTCGTGTGCAGTGGTCTTTAGCTCTGTGGAAGTGAGCTAAAATAAATAAGGCGTGGTATTTTGGTACATCTGGTATAAATATTATTATTATTTGCTTATTTTCTAAAAAAACATATTTCGTAGGGAAATAACGGTACATTTGAAATGTTTTTAAAAAACGACAATGGTGTTTTTGAAGTTACGCCATCGCGTGGAATTAACGAAGCTTCATTTCTTATTCGTGTTCGAAATTCAACGGCACTCGACTATGAAACTGTGAAGCATATGAATTTCACGCTGATCGCACGTGAAACTGTCGATTTGGACAGAAAAAGTTCCGAAGTTCCGGTTATAGTTCATATTCGAGATAGAAATGACAACTTTCCCGAATTTACTGAACCGCTTTATGAAGTGTCAGTAGCTGAAAACTGTCAAGTTGGAACGACAGTCGCTTGGGTACAAGCATTAGATGACGATTCTGGTAATTTTGGAACGAGAGGAGTTCGGTATACAAATCTGGGCGGAAGTGTAGCTCATTTGTAAGTTTTCTTTAATATTCCTTGTCACCGTAATTTTCGCATTTTTAGAAAAATAGTCTGCTTTCTCATCAACAATAGGCGACCTTCTATTCTTTTAAATAGAACTTTTCTTACCAAAACGCAGAACTCGACTACTATCATTTGGGTTTAGTCACGAAGCTATTGACTTAAAAGCTAATATTTGGGTTTGATTTAATCAGCCTTCCAATGCTCCAAGCTATCAATTTTCTGAAGTTTTTTAAAACAGTCGTTTGGGTTTGATTTAATCAACCTTCCAATGCTCCAAGCTATAAATTTTCAGAAGCTTTTTAAAACAGTCATGTTTGATTCCAGAATTTTAATTTCTAGGTTATCTTTGCATCCTGTATCTGGAGTGATTACTGTTAAAGTATCAGGGGGACCAAGTTGGGATCGTGAAGTAGTCTCGAGACATTTTCTAACTATAGAAGCTCGAGATAATCTAGGACACGGAAATCGAAACACAGCTCAATTAGTAGTAAATATCGACGACGTTAACGACAACGCACCAATTTTTATGCAAAATCGTTACGAAGCCAGATTACTCGAAAACGAATTGCATTTTGAAAGTCCGTTAAAAATTGAAGCTCGAGATTTAGATTTAAATGGTACTCGCAACAGTTTAATCACGTATTCAATATCAGAAGGTGTTTTAAAGACCAATTTCTCAGTGAACAATGCCACTGGTATTATTCAGCCTTTAGGGCCTTTAGACTTTGAACAACTCACCGGTCCAAGTATGGATAGTGTCCGTGCTTTACATATGATGGTTCAAGCAAGAGATTTGGGAGTACCGAGTCTTTGGTCAGAAGTTCCACTGATAGTCTATTTACAGGATATCAATGACTATCCTCCAGTTTTTGAACAGATGTTTTATAACCGGTCTGTGCTGGAAGATGCTCCTGGAGGAACATCAGTTTTACAGGTACATCTTGGCTTCTCTGAATACAGATGTTAACTTAAGCTAATTTGGGCTTTGCTCAGAAACCTGATTCAATAATGTTCAGTAAATTCATTTAAAAAAAAAAAACTGTTTTTTAGGTGAGTGCTTTCGACAGTGACGGATCAGCACCTAATAATGAAATAGTTTATCGAATTCAAAGTGGAGCCGCTGATAAATTCGTAATAAGTGCTGATACCGGAACAATATCAGTAGCTTACGGCGCCTCTCTTGATCCTGATTTGACGGAACCACAAAAGACGAAATATTCGTTAACGGTTCTCGCACTGGATGGCGGTGTTGGAAATACACAATTGCAAACGTCTGTTATAGTGAATATAACAATTGTGGATGTAAACAACAAACCTCCCGTTTTTATTGATCCGGGAACTATTTATGTCCGTGAAAATACGCCAGTTGGTTCTGCAGTTACGCGACTTGTTGCTAAGGATTTGGATAGCAACCCAGTTCTGCGATATCAAATAGATCCTTCAATATCCGAAGCCAGAACAGAGGAAGGATCGCTAATCAAACTTAGCGATTATGATTATATAGCTGCATTTGATTTAAACGCTGTAGATGGATTAGTAAAAATTACCAAACTACTCGACAGAGAAAAAGTTGAAATTATAAAATTGGGTGTAATTGTTGAAGACACTGCAGCTGTTGGGAAACCGCAAATGGCATCAGGTTTGAAATAACACACTGGTTACGGAATTCAATATTTATGTTGAGTTTATAATGGGCGACAACCGGCTTCGTTATATGATGAGATACAACAAAATTATGGTGAATCTCTGGTTTTCAATGCAATTTATTGAGGTCCCGATTGTCACTGACGTCATTTGCGTTACGTCATAATTAATATGAATATTGGAACCGGAATGCAAATGTTTTCAATCTTAAATGAAACATTTAACTAATATTTGAATAATTTTTAGCACTGCTTACAATAATAATTGAAGACGAAAACGATAATAATCCACGGTTCCGTCGGCCATTTTATCGACGTTCAGTGACTGAAAATAGCAAAAATGGAGTCGGTATAGGCAATGTTGTAGCCGATGACGCTGACAAGAATCGAACTATCACATATTCACTAGAAGGACCTGCACAGCTTACCCAGCTTTTGCATTTAGATCAAGATAATGGGGACTTGGTCGTCGCTAATAAAATTGATCATGAACAGTTTCCGTGGTTAAATTTAACAGTTAGTTTTCGAATTATTATCTTAAATATTAACGGTGGTTTTTAAAAAGAACAAAGCTATTAAATTTTTATCATTTTCAATTTGAATATAAGACTAAATGCATAGAAAATTAAATAGTTATGTTGTTTTAACATATTATAATGACGCACCAAAGATCATGCCATTGCAGAAAAAATGTTCTAATTGATAGTTATTCTCTTTTAGGTTCGTGCAACGGATTCAGGAATACCACCTCGCTCTAGCCTAGTAGAATTATTTATACAGGTTTTGGATGAAAATGACAATAATCCATATTTTGTTGGCGATGCTAGAAATCTTACTGTTCCTGAAAATTCACCAATCGGCTACGAAATCGTAGTTCTTGAGGCTAGAGATTCGGATTCAGGAGATTATGGAAAAATCACGTATCTTCTTGATAGAATGTCATCACAGGTAAATCAGTTCAATTTCGATAAAATTTTTATTGAAAATGGTAATTATAGAGTCAAGTTTGAGTGCGGTCAAGACTAATTCGTAGTGTTTCGCTAGCATGCTCGCAATATAAACGTTTATATTAGTGAGCTCCTACATTACACGAACTGTTTAAGAAATGTGTCGTAGTTAAAATCCTTATCCCGCAATCCATTCCCTTGCTTTAGAGATATAATAACTATTTTAAAATAGAAAATGATATCATTTCAGGGTAAATTCAGCTTAGATCCAGAAACAGGTTCTCTCAAAGTAGCTGAACTTTTAGATAGAGAAACAAAAAGTTCTTATCTTCTAGTAGCAGAAGCTTGGGATAATTACCAGTTTGGTTACACAAGCGGTGAAAGTCGAAATGCTTTTAAACAAATTCCGTAAGTAAAAAAATACTAGTCTATGTATCTCATTCGTAAATGAAGGTGTTGTACAAAGTCATAATATCATAACGAACAGAATACATATTATGTGTAGTTCTTTTCAGAAATATACGATACAAATATTTGATGATAAATTGAATACCTAATGATTTTTCAGCATCACTGTGGTTGATGTAAATGACAACCCGCCAAAATTACATTTCCCGTCAGAATGCGCCAGTGTGACCGAATTTCACGAGCCTGGAACCAGCGTTGTAATGATAAGAGCATCAGATGCTGACGATAATACTACGCCAAATGGACGAGTCAATATGGAAATTGTATCCGGAAATGATTTTGGTACTGACTAATAATATTTCTTTAGACACGTTAATTTTCGAAATAAATATTCTATTATAGATGATCTTCCATCTATTTAGTCCAAGTGTGTAAGGTTTCAAGTGGTTCCAAATCTGTTTGGTTTGTGGGCTTGTAGATCGTGGTCCACTGACGTTTTGTTTACAAGTGCGGTAGACATCAAAGGCGGTGGACAATCACAAGATCCTTTTCGAAGAAACCCAAGTTACAAACAGAACATAGGCCATAGAAAAGATGAAGACCTAAACCTAAGTAAAATATGGACACCAGCACTGAGACATACAAAACCACTGAGCGAAACAGCCAACCACAGAAGAACGAACTACGACCGAGCAGAAAACACGCTGATCATAAAAGAAGGGACAGCGTCAGTGGTCGACACACTTACCTGTGAGCTGCCAAGGATGACACTTCGCTTTTGATAATATCTACTGCAGTTGTAGACGAAACGTCAGGTATAAATATCAATGCGCTACGGACTAGACGCCCGGAAACCAAGAAGATTTGGAATCTATTTAGTAATTCATGAGAATTTAATTATGCAATAGTCAAATTTTAATCGTTGTCTTTTGAGTTTTATTATTTCGTTTATTAACTGTCCATTATTATTAAAACTAATAAATAGTAGTGTCCCTAACACCTCATTTCTATAGTGCTTAGATATAAGTACAATACAAATATTAAGAGCACTGTGGTTGAAACAAAAATAAAAAATATATAGAATAGTTACTTCTTACCACAACAGATTTATTAGCGGATGTACATTTCGGGAGCTTCTTCAGCAAACACTAAACTTGAAGATGCTGAAGATGAGAGCATAGCTCCAGAAATGTACATCCGCTAATAAAACTGTTGTGGTAAGAAGTAACTATTCTTATATTTTTTATACAGATTGTATCAAATCAAAACGGTCCATAGAACATTCTGTGTGTAAGACAGAGACGATATATAAAGCAGTAAGTAAGAATGAGATAAATGATCGCTAATAGTTACTGTGGTTACGTAAATAAATAATTACGTACACTGTAAATCTTTTTACCAATTTATCAATTAAAACAACTAAACTGTAATATTAATCCGTATTATTATTTATATCTGGTACAAAAGTTTTAACAATACTTTTAATAATTAATTTATTAAATGATCAAAAAGACCTCCACGTTCTGCCAAACAATATCCTAATCGATTATAAATATTTTCCCTCACATTATATTCTCATGGTCAACGGACTGACATGCATTGGAAATCTATATTTTCAATTCGTTCAAATTATTAGCTCTATTTTCTTGAATTTTGGATTTTACAAATCCCATAAAACCATTTAATTATTTGGTTTTTTTCCCGAACAGTATAAATAGTCATTTTATCAATAATTTTACTAGTGAATACTGAAATTTGTAAAAATTGTGATTTTTACTGTAGAAAACAAAGACGATACTATCAGATTGTATAACCACAGTAACTATTAGCTATCATTTATCTCATTCTTACTTACTGCTTTAGTGCTTTATATAATATTGTCTCTGTCTTACACACAGAATGTTCTATGGACCGTTTTGATTTGATACAATCTGTATAAGTACAATACATAAATTAATTATTAATTAATAAGGGGTGTGACACCACTTCCCGGTTTCTATTTATATGAATACTTACAGGTTTGTTCGCTTTGGAGCAAATCGATTTTTGGACAGCACATATTGTGGCTGCAAGGTCCCTCCAAGCTCGCCATGGAAATTATACCCTTGTTTTACAAGCACATGACCTTGGATCACCTCCCAACACTATACGCGAAAAAGTTCAAATCTGCGTCACCGATTTTAACGACCATCCACCTGTGTTTATTACCCCACCGCATAATACTACTCTGAAAGTACCTGAGGTAAGTCTTTAAATGGCAACCATTTTTATTTTACTTGTTTATTTCTATATTTTATTTTGACTTCTAGAATGCTACAGTTGGAAGTATGCTGATACAAGTTCACGCAGAAGATGCTGATATAGGCTTAAACGGTGCCATTAGATATCGATTAAAATCTGATCCAGCTGGCCATTATCGAACATTTTCTATTGATGCCGAAACTGGAATGCTGGAACTGAAGAGACCACTCGATCGAGAAGTGCAGAAAATTTATGATGTATGTTGTTCTTAAACGTTTTATGTATGCCCATTTTATTTCTTGAATAAGGCCGGCCGTTCACGACTCCTTCAAAAATCGAAACCGATTGCTTCAGGCGGCGACTGCATAGAAAATATTCCACAGACTTAAGGCCGCTGCACATGAGGCTAGAAACACTGCTAAGACTTCTGCTGGCCGGAAGGCTGAGTACGAGGCTGGAAAAGACGTCACTGCGGGCTCGCCTGCTAGCTCATAAGATAGATTATAAAATTAGAACAGGGGCTATTTTTCTTGCTCTGAGCAAGACACAGTATCTTGTCATGTGAACTACATTAACAAACGCCCACAAACCAACATGAAATCGTTCTGTTCAGAGTCAGACAAGAAGACATGTTTTGCTCTGTGTTTATATTTGAACTGCTACTGCGCGCGCACCAGTCCATCCACAAAACAAGCTTGAAAAGACGTCTCGTGTGAAGCGAGCACATAAAAGCAATCAAGAAAACCATCGCTAGACAACTAGTAGTCACATCTAGCAATGAATCTAGCGGAAAATCCAGCCACGTGTGCACCGGCCTTTACACACGACTGCCCGAGCAGTCGCAATCGCACTGAACAGTCGCGACACGGTGAAATTACTGCAGTTGCAACACACGGACTGATTGAAGCGATTGATCGCTCGTGGGAATGGCTATCCGTTACGTGTACAGCTGGCTTAACTGCTTGAGCAGTCCACAGTGCTCGAGCGGTTCGTGTATGATATTCGACGATCAGTTCGTACGGCGATCAACTTTTCGTTGAAAGAGTATAGGCTTGAAAGCTTGGGTCACAATTGTTGACAGTCAACAAAATGAAAGTCACTTGAATATCACATCTTTTGCGCCGAGAAAATTCAATTTAAATCATCAATATTTCTGTCAGCTCTAGATATTTTTCTGTGGGGCTATTTAAAAAGTAGAGTGTATGTAAATATGACTGGAAATTAAAAGCTTGTAAAGAATACTTTTTAAAGGTATTTTAAAAAATACTTGTATAAATACAAATACTCCTGTTTCATTGCGTCTTTAAATACAAATATAAATACTTTTGCTGCATAGACTTGTAAAAAATACTTTTTAAAAGTATTTGAAATACAAATACAATTACTAGAATAGTATTTGTATTTTGAAATACTTTTACTCAAATACTTTACAAGGAAATCTAGAAAATAAACAAAAGAAACGAAACAATTGCTACTCCCCAACACATCCTTCAAGCTGTTATGCAAAATTTTGTCAAACGCTTAGGCTTTAGAAGAATTATTGTTGTCGATGATGACATCCATTCGCGAGACACCATATTCAGAACACAAAAAAACTCCCATCATCTTTTTGGTTTCAAAATTTGACGGGAAGGAAATAAGAGTGTGGTACCGATTTTAGTGATGAAACATACATGGTTCTCCTCGTTCTAATGAAGGAAAGTGCACAATATATGTTTCATCACGATTTGTGCGAATTAACACAGGTAAAATCGATTCAGGAGAAATCCATATAATGGCGAAAGAACCTCAATAACGTTCGAACTTAAATTTAATGAATTACGGAGACCACTATGTGACTATAGTAACCATAAAACTGTAATAGTATATAACGAAAGTGTAAAATTATATTTTTGATTTTTTTAAAAGAACTTTTTCACAAAATTTGAAAAGCTTCTTCCTTCCAATTTAGCAGTTCCCTAAATTTTGCTGAGTAACTGTTTATGTTTTAATAATTTAATCGCTAATTAAACTTATTTTATTTTGGTCTGTATATTTACAGATCCGAGTCGAGGCGCATGATTTAGGTGTCCCAACAGCATTGAGTTCCGATTTGGATTTAACAATTTATGTTAGCAATATAAATGACTATCAACCACAGTTTCCTGTTGACGAAGTATTTGTCAATTTTACAGGTAGGTCTTTATTTAGCATATTTTAATACTTATAGTAACCTTTTTAAAAATAAAAAATAATAGGTATTTGTCTATTTGTAGATATTTATTTTTTCTGGGGGAAGGGGGGTTTAAAGAAAAAAATCAATATTTTTTTTAAGTTTTATTAATATCACACAAGTTTCAAATCTTTGATTAACGTCTGATTAGAACTCTTCAATAAATAGATATTTTGCTTGTTATCTTCCTTCGTGAGTAATCTTGTGTGATATTTCAATAAATAAAATTATCGGCCAATTTTTCAGACAAATATATTAACAAAAAATATATAAATTCATTACATTTATATTTTTTTTTTTTAGATCAGTTCTAAAGAAATTCCAAATCCGGACCGAAACATTAATGTGTTGAATTTATATATTTTTTGTTAATAAATTTATCTGAAAAATTGGTCGATAATTTTATTTATTGAAATATCTCACAAGATTACTCACGAAGGAAGGTGACAAGCAAAATATTAATTGCCAAACTAATTTTACAAATTTTTTTTCAAAAATTATTTCTAAATTTTATTTTTAGTCAGATATTCGTATATTATCTTCAGTTCTATTTTTTTAGTATCATGATCCTGGGGGAGTAATTACCCCTTTACCCCCTTATATCTACGCTCTTGAATCAAAGTCTCCTATATCATTATATGGTGACTCATAAATCATAATAAATTATTATTTTCTAATTGTTTCTACATCATCGATTGTACAATAAAACCGTTTTAGTTTAAAAAGCTTTTTTATCTATTTTATTTATATCTAGCTGAAGAACTTTTTTACTTTAAAAAAATATAATTATGAGGTACTTTTCGTTTTTTTAAAGATCTCCTCGACACCCTTCAGTGATATCAAATATATATGTTTATAATTTTTAACCAACTTAAAAAAGAGGTTAATTATCAATTCATCTATACTTATATATATTTTTTTTTATTCAAAATAACTTTGCTAGGATAAAAACGAGATGTTTGTGTTGTTGAACTCCTTGAAATAAGGACGTCATTTTACTCTAAGGGCGCGTTCACACGTGTCAGTTAAAATGTTCATTATGACTGATTCATTTTTGCTGACTGCTTTTCACTGAACAATTCGTTCACACGGTTCAATGAAAATATGATCTGAAACTGAAAATGAATAGGTAGTAGACAAGTACCCTTCTTGTGATACGTTGTCTATATTGGTCCAAAAATGGTTCAATATAATTATCACGCCACTTAAAAACCATTTTAAAAAATGTAGGAGTAAAAAAAAAGACGGGTTGCACTCCGGGAGTGCCGGCAGAAGTGAAAACTTGAATATTAACGTCTTAATTTTTTGCATTTAGAAGCATTGTTTATTTATTGGCAACACTTGTAAATAAAATGGTTTGTATCATAGATTGCATTTTTATGTACGATATTTCAACGCTAGATGTCTAACGTTGTATAAAAAGTATCTGGCAATTACTATCACTTAGAGAGTCTCACCCAGTTCTTACTTGTCCTGACGCGAGTTTAACATGTTTTACCCATTACAAAAAAGTGTACAACGCCGCTAAAGAAGTTTTCACTTCAAAAAATTAACTATTAATCAACTATATCGACACCCGACACGAGTTCACACGTTTCAGTGGCCTTTCATGACGCAATACTGATCATTATAAATGGCAAAAAGTAGATACAAAACAAATATTAATGTTGGAAGATTAAAGGATGAATCCCGGTGGCATAAGATCGAAAAAAAAAATTGGTTGTCTGTAAAGTCGGTTTACGGACGATAGTTTTACGTGATAACGTATTCCGTAATACATAACCTAAATTTATATAATAATTATAATAATTCGAATCTATGATATTGCATCTTTCGCTTCAAATTTAGGTTAATTTTATTTATTTAAATTACTCACCATATAATATAATTGTTTTTTTTAACTTTCTTTCTTTCGTATTTTTTATTTTAAGTCTCAAAGATTAGCTGTCATAATATTTATAAAACAATTGTTTCACTGTTTATAATATAAAATTCCAAAACCTACTTACAATATTTAAGTATTTTCATACGTCAAAAAATTGATTTTTATAATGATAAAATTTGTAAGAAAACGATTTTTTCGAGAGATGAGACCTAGCTAAAACGATTTTTTGCCCCCCAAAATCCCTTTTCAGTAAATTTCATCCAAATCGTTAGGGCCGTTTTCGAGAAAAGCACGCACAGGGTCAGGCGGAACGTTACGCGTTAGGAACCTTACACTTTTTCGTGCATGCAGCCGGTGTTTTATCAATTTATAAGATTGGTGATTCATCAATTTATAAGACGTTATCACGTCAAAAAACAAATATTAATGATTCAGTCATACTGAAACAGGTGTTCACACGTTCGTAACTTGTTCAGTGTTGATGAAGTCATAATGAACATTTTAACTGACACGTGTGAACGCGGATTAATATATATTTGTATTGAACTGGACTTGTAATTTCTATGTTTGCCGTCGTGTGACGCCACAGTAGATTTCTCTTGTGACAAGTTTGTGCATGCTTCTCGCATTGTAAGCGGGACGCTCTGTGATGGGGTGGCAGACTTGTGCGACGAGAAAGCATACTTACCTGGCGTAGGGGCTACCGTGATCATCAAGGCGGTTCCCCCGGGGTGAGGCTCTTCCATTGCACTTCGGTCGGGCTGACCCCTGCGATTATCCCTAATGCGGATAACTCGGGCGCATAATTTTTGGTAGTCGGGACTGCGTACGCGCTGTCCCGGATATATTAACAGAAACATATTAACTATTCTATTCTTTAGATTTAAGCGCAGCTGGCTGATATTATTTACAAAAATGAATATTTCGAGGAATTTTGTAGATTTAAAAATAGTCAGCCAAGCGTGCAAGCGATATGGATGTTATGTTTTCATCTCGTATTTTACCACATTTTAAACGATTGGAAAACTGCCACAAAATGATTAAATATTATAATAATATATTTAAATAATATATTCTGTTCACTCAAATTGTAAAAAATGCTGTCGGGAAATTTCAAACTGGCCATGAAAGGCATTTTACTACCGTTTTTGTTAGCTGTGTTTTGACTACACAAAATTTGACCCTGCTCAGGAATTCAAAAAAAAACGTTTATCCTAAAAATTGTATATCAAAAAACGTTATGTTTGTTAATATTTCTTTACAACATAAGAGATTTCAAACTAAATTAACATTTCAAAGTTTTATTTTTTTTAATCATTTACCAAATAAATTAGATTCTAGCTAATATGTGAATGATACATACTTCCAGTTTATTTTGTAAGCATTACCATCAAAGATTGTCGATTGAATAAGGTTTTACATAAAATTAGTAATTTTTTAGTCGTGTTGTATATGACGTCGCAAATGCCGCCGGGATTCGAATCGTGAACGTCACAGATTCGCGTGGATGACAAAACGGTAAACTAAATTTTAATGTCTAAATTCGTCGTTGTGTGGCGCCACTACTTTTCCATTTGTACAAGTTTGTACACGCGTCTCGTATTGTACAGGGTACGCTCTGTGATGAGGTGTGGCATAATTCGAATATTAAATTAACTCGAAACCCGGTTTATGTTGGCGTAAACCGAGCCTGCTTCACGTCCGGTCCGGCGGTCCGTTGAAAGTTGAAACATCAAACAATCAAAGCAAAGAATAGTGTTCTTAATTCTTATATCATATTTTTCGAAGCGCGGCACTAGTCCGACTCAAGTTGATTATTAACCGTTTCACTTGATCTAATAGTAAATTTACTAGTTGATTCATGATTGCTGTCGAGCGTCTATAACCCTACAATATATTAATGACAGGGTTGCCAGACGTACGAGAAATCTCGTACCATTACGAGATGTACAGTTTTTGTACGAGATACAAGAATAACAAAATTCTCGTACAATTTTGTACGAGATTTTAACAATGACTGCCTTCTAGGTATAACCCAAAAAGTGTAAGAATTTGCATATTTCACACACCACAAAACGATCGACTGGGTGCATCACTAAATTGCCTCATCACTATATGAAACTAGACAACTTGAGTGGGGAATCCCCGTTTAATGTATAATTATTTGTTGTTGTTCTTATTACACTAATGTTAATCACTATCAGTTCTAATTGTTTCATTTGAATTGACACCTAAAAGCGCAAAGGATATGACTACTCAAAGTTAAATATGTAGTACAGTAAATAGCATAAATTATAAATTTTATTCGATATACTTGTACGAGATTAACTATTGAAAGTACGAGATATTTAGCAACACTGGTACGAGAAAAAAAATCCGTCATCTGGCAACCCTGATTAAGGACGAGCATCAAATTGATATAATATCTCCAACTATTTGTCGGATGATAGTCGGTTTCGAAACATTGGTTATCCGTTCAAACATAAAAAATCTAAGTAAGTCATAGTGACACCACATCAAAAAAGTACTCAAATTGCGTATGTGTCACGCAAGTGATCGATTATATTTTTAACTGACTTGAAAAAAAGGAGGTTCTCTGTTCGAGTGCATTTTTTTTTGTTTGTCACTTTGTCCGTCGATATCTTCGCCGACTGTGAACCGATTTCGATGATTTTTTTTTATTCGATAGAGTAATGCTCAAAGTTGGTCTCATATAAATTTTAACAAAATCGGTTCAGCAACTTTTTAGAAAATTAACAAAAATCAAGGAAATATTGCGAAAGTTGTAATAATATAATATCAGACAAGAAAAAGTTTAAGGTCTTTGGTAATCGGTCGTCTGGGGAAAATTTTAAAAAACATTTTTTAGGTCCTTAGAGTTATTTAGATCTAGCATCAATTTATATTTTAAATTCGTTGTTTTTAATTATTTGATTTCAAATGATACAGACTTGTAATAAAGCTCAGACTTGAAAAAAAAACATTAAACTTAATTAATTTCTTGCAGAAAACGAAGCAGCCGGAACTGAAAAGAGACTTTTACCAGATACAATTGATCGCGATGAATTGGATCTTTCTGAAGAACCGCCTCTAGCAGTTTGTTTTTATATAATAGGCGGTAATGAACTCGGTCTCTTTCGACTACATCCGCTGACCCATGAACTGACAATAACAGAACCGCTAGATCGTGAATCACAAGACAGTCATTTGTTACTTATTAAAGCAACAGAAGATTGCATGAACGCACCCGCGAATCAGAGTTTCTTCGAAGAAGAAGACGACACACTGTTGAAGGTCGTCATTTATGTAGATGATGTCAATGATAATCCACCGAGATTTGTCAGTAAAGTTTTTACAGGTGGAGTAACCACGGCTGCTGATTTTGGATCACAGTTTATGCATATAAAGGTACATAAATATGAACATGCCACTGGATTGTAATAATTTGAAAAAGAAAAGTAAACAATAATTGTTGCAGGCAATCGATGTAGATGTAGGGAAAAATGCAGAAATTTCATATTATTTGGTTGGCGATGTTCAAATGACTCTAACGGAAGGACTGGACAATATACAAAGACCACCATTTTTAGTGGAAAGAGAAACAGGCGCCGTTCAGTTAAATTTTGATCCACAACAAGGAATGAAAGGATACTTTGATTTTATGGTAGGTTTTTAATCCAAATATAGCAGAAGCCACAGACTATGTCATAACTATTGAAAGTGGAAACTCAACTATGAAACAACAATTCCTGGTCAATAGATTAACTCGTAAAATACTTCGATATAAATAACGGGATACATATCATTGATATTGGACATTATTCATCATTGATTATGAAGTCACTTTTCACGAATTAGTTGCCGGATTTACATGGATTGTTATGCGGATTTTGTGGACGCATATTCCTGCAGATATCCACAATTATGCATTCTTATGGATTACAGAGGATTTTAACTGTGCATCCATATGAATTTATAGTTCACTACTGCTGTGCATTTAAACAGTCAAATACATTTTTCCTTTGCTTATTTCAAAATATTTTTTCAGACAAATTACGAGCTCGGTTTTGAATATAATACAAATAATATACTGTATGATATATTTAATAGGTTTTAGCAAATGATACTGGAGGTTTACAGGATGTTGCAAGGGTATTTATTTATCTTTTGCGAGAAGATCAACGTGTTCGTTTTGTTTTAAGGCAACATCCCCCAGAATTAAGACACCGCATTGATTCATTTAGACAGTAAGTGATTTTAGTTTTAAAATATTCATCTAAACCTATGGTTCAAGCGGCGGACCTGCGATTTTACAGAGGATGAAACTATCAGTTTTTTTTTATTATATAATAACATGAAAAAACTGAGCTTTCATTATGTTTGATCATTATTTCAGACGGTAACTACTAACAATATATATGTATTCCTGAGAAGCTCTTACTGACCAACAAATTCATAAAGCTCTAACTACGTGGGACTAGTAACTATTTCAATAATATGAATACCAGAAGTGGTGTTCCTCATTGTCGGATCAGGTTCTCGTACGAAAGTGACTGAAGTCCCTATATATACACAATCTTTTCTGAAGGTTTCACCCTCTATAAAACAGGAACCATTTTTAATGACGTCACATAAGCCCGCCAACATGGCCGATTGCTTAAACTGTCTATTTTTGAATGTGAAATTTAATTTTTTTTTCTTATGATAATATTACATTTTTAAATGGTTATCAATTTTTTTTCCGTATTATGGTTGACTAAATAATCTATTAAAAATATAAAAAAACGCATGCATATGACCTATTATTGTTTACATTTTTACCGTTTCAGGGTACTTGGAAATGTAACTGGTGCCATAGTAAATGTAGATGAATTCAAAATACACGCAAATCATGATGGATCAGTCGATAAAACCAGAACTGATTTGTATTTACATTTAGTTAATCGCAGAGATCATTCAATTCTCGAAGTATCAGATGTTCTTAGATTAGTTGACCAGAACATTGAAAAACTTGACGGATTGTTTAAAGTAAGTTATTAAAAACACGCTAATATAAAACTAATCAATTTTACAGTTGGTTCTCTCTAAGGAAAGCCATGTGGATCCGAAATTACTCGTTCTTTAAGCGAGAAATCCTTACAGAGAGGTGTAATTTATATACTTCTACGTCGTTTGTTTTTTTAATGTTTAGCGAAGACTTTCAATTTGTTTTGAAATGTTCAGTTCCTATTAGTCATTAACATATGAAATTTGAAAATTAAAAAAAAAAAACAGCAAAACGTGTTGATTTAGTAACAACTGCTACACTTACAAATTCTGGATTTATTTTAGTCGTGTTGTGTGTATATTTCTCTCGATTATAATTTCTACTGTTGTGTGAAAATGTGCCAGACTACGTGTAAATCCGAATATTTACGATTGACGATGACTCTTAAATTGATCAATAACGTTCTTCTCTGGCGAAAGATTCATTTTTTGAGTACCGTACCTTTTGTTATAACTGGTACTTCCTGTATTATATATTTTAGTAGACCCATCTTTTCGCATTGGCTCGTTGGGTTTAAACTGAGAGTCCCGTGATCACTGGGGCCTCTAGTCTCTTTGACAAAATGATAATTATAACTAGAATGTTGTTTATTCCTGTTGATAAACCAACTTCTGTTAAAGGGCCCCCACTTATCTTACGGTGTCATGAGCCCTAACTTGGCTTTAGACGGCTCCGGAAATATTTTTTTACTAATGCGTGAATTATTACAGACGTTCCTTTTAGATAATTTTTTAATTTCCGTACAACTTGCTATAAATATAATTCTGATTTGAGATTTCCACATTAACTAAGGTGTACATTTCTCAACCCTCGTCGGGCGGCGCCACAGTAGACTCTCGTTGTAACAAGTTTATACACGCTTCTCGCATCGTTTACGATACGATCTGTGATGGACCTTCAGACTTCGACAATATGTAGGCCTCTTTCGGGAACGTGATTTCCGTCGTAGAGTACTACCGGTTATGCTTAGGTTGGGCTGATTCTCGTTTTGGTTTCGTTGAGTCGCGTTTATGCGAATATTCTGCGGCACTCGAACCAACGGGAAAACTAGCCCAACAGAAGTGCAATAGGGTACTTTACGGTGGGGTCACCTTGGGCGCGCAAGCGCTGTCCTGATTAACTAATTTAAACAAGTATTTGAAAAACCCTGTTGTGTGTTTACAGTATGTCCTGGCCATCAATCGGAATATTTACGGTTAATGACGACTATATTATAAACGTTCTTCTGACGAATTAGCTGTTTGAGTACTGTATCTTTCGTTATAACTGGTCCTTAGAGACAGAATTTAGGGAAAAGTTGATTCAAACGAGTATTTTCTTAGAGAGAAACTGACTATCTTAAAAGTTCTGATTAATGTTAAAAATTATCCTGATTTATTTGTCAACAGGAATTTAATGTCCTCGATACTCAGCCTGCGAGTGCACTGACACTGTTACCAGCTCCGAGTACAAAAACGGCCCTTTGGTTGGGCGCTTCGACTGTTTTCTTAGGGCTCTTATTATTAGTATGTTTAGCTTTATGTTTCTCACAACGACAAGCCTATCAGCGAAAACTGAAAGCTGCAACTGCCACTGCTTACGGTAAGAGAATGAACCGGTACAATTTTGCGCCTTCTCTCGTTGAAGTTCACATAATATAGTACGCGCCACGGATCTAAAACGTCCGGAAGTTAGTCACAAACAGCGTCGCAAAGGCACATTTTAGAGCCGTTGATACTCCCACCACCTCCCAGCTACCTGCACGGAACGTGCGCTCGTCGGTGACTGGCCGTGATCGCTCGTTGCCTTTGTCACTTGTCGCTTTCCTGCTTTAAAGTACAGTCGAGTACGCTATTGTCAAGTTGTTATTGCGATGTTAGTTTTGTTGAGTTGCGAGTTTTTCAACAGAATGTACAAGCGCAAGCCTGCATTCGCAACTAACTTCCGAGCCTTTTAGATTCGTGGCGCGTACTATACACTGAATATGATGTAATCTTTTAAACGAGATAAAACGTGTTTTTTTTTTGCTTCCATCTGTTAACGAGTTAATTAATTCCTTAGTACTAGTACCACGGTTGTACTCCTTTCTCCCTCACACTTTTTCAATATCGGATCAGAATTAATCTCTACCTACCGTACGAGAAGCTTCACTTCAAAAACTAGTACGTCCTCTGCAAGAATGATCCAATAATAATGTTTTCAAAAATTTTATCACAGGTACAGAATCAGATTTAGGTATAAGAGGTCTTGGAGGAAGGGTACCAAATACCAATAAACATAGTATGGAAGGCAGTAACCCTATTTGGTTACAAGCTTACGAAAATGAATGGTATAAACAGGCTGATGAATATAGGTTAGTTATAATCTTATCATAATCTTTGACCATACAAAAGTCTACTAAACAACTCAACACTACAAGAATTTTATTATCGAATTTGATAAATAATATGATGAAAACATCAAATCAGTGGCAGAGAATTGATATTTTTTTTTTAAATTTTTTGTTGTCAGTATCTCAAATATGGCTCAACACTACATTGTCATCGTTCGCCTTGCATATTTTTGCATACTTTTCTGACCTCATATTAAATATTTATTTATTCCAGGTATACAAAAAAAGTTAGCAAAACAGACGATAGTTATAAATCGTATTCGAGATAGTGATAATAAAAAAACGATAGAAAAATTAATTTTGCGATTTGATGCTTTTCATAATATTATCTGTTAAATTCCTTAATAAAATTACAGTAGCGTAGTCCAGTAGAGTTTGGTACGGCCAGAGTTTGAACAATTAATAATTAATAACATTAATTACTTGACAATTTCTTTAAAACTGATTGTTTTTTAGTCAAACATCGGAGCGAGATTCTCTTGATGAAAATGCAGTAGCGACTGAAGGTGATTCTTCCCCGTGTTCAGGAAGACAGAACAATTTAGACAGACCACAAAATGTTTACCAAACGTTACCCAGTTTAATTCCAAAGAAATTAGAAACCACAGAATTATAATAAAATTTATACTCATTAAAAAAAAAATTCTCCTAACATACTGTAATTTTCTTTTAATTTATTGTTATACATGTAAATAGAAAGAAGCCTAATAAAAAATATTTATTTAAAATTACCAGAAGTATATTCTTCTCACGTGGTAAGTACACCCCTCTATAAAGAAAAAACTCCCGTCTCAGCTGAAATTCTAGTCTGGAATAAGTTTAATCGACGTTAAAACACCCCGAAAAAAATTTGCCAACGAACATTTATTGGAAGAAATATATTGCTTCTATGAAAATTGTATTGAGACGAAGAAAACCTTACTTCATAAAAAATATGAAAAACTTTAGGGTCAAAAAAAGTATAACTATTATTGACACAATGTATTTTCATAATGCTGCAAATATCGCGGGGAATTCAAAAATTTTATAGGTAATTTTCATTTTGAAGAATAAGAAAATAATGCAAATTGCTTTGATATATTCAGGATCCCGTGATCCATGGGGGCTCCTAATCTCTGACAAAATAATAATTATAACTTGAATGTTTTCATTCTTGTTGATAATCCAAACTTCTGTTAAAAGGGCCCCATATATTTTAAAGTGCCATGAGACCCAACTTGGCTTTAGAGGGCTCTGGAAATATTTTGACTATTGCGTTCCTTTTAGATAAATTTTAAACCGTACAACTAGCTATGAACATTATTAGGGTACTGATTTGAGATTTCCACTATTGATCTAAGGTGTACATTTCTCAACCCTCGTCGGGCGGCGCCACAGTAGACTTTCGTTGCAACAAGTTTGTACACGCTTCTCGCTTCGTTTAGGGTACGGTCTGTGATGGACCTTCTGACTTCGATAAAGTGTAAATGTCTTTCGGGAACGTGATTTCCGTTGTAGAGTACTACCGGTTATGCTTAGGTTGGGCTAATTCTCGTAACCATCGGGGAAGTTAGCCCAACAGAAGTGCAATAGGGTACTTTGCGGTGGGATCACCTAGGGCGTGCAAGCGTGTTCCTGATTATTAAATTTAAACAAATATTTAACAACCCTAACCTGGTGTCCTCTGTTACTGGTCGTGAAACAAGGAGCACGAACTCAAATGAGAGAAATTGACAGTGCCCACTAATTATCATTGTACATTATTACGTAATACGTTCTCTTTTTGTAATTTGTACCATTAGCGTCGCTGCTTTTCCTTCTGACTGACATAAATTTAATTTGTAACTCATTTCTAGTTGTCTTTTTGTTATGGAATTGTCAATGTGTTTACTCAAATTAAAACAGGCTAAAGTATTTTATAATTTTTAAAGAATAGTATCGGTACATCTCTTTTCATAGCGCGTTTCGGTAGTGCTACCTCTTATTTTTGGAGCTAATTTGATGAAGTTTATACTCCTTGAGGGCTCGACGTACACAAAGAATCATATTACAATAATGTCTTTTCTCTCTCTTTATTTTCGAAATTAGTTCAATCTTTTTTGATAAATCTGTATAGATTCATGCGTTTCTGTACAGAAACAAAATTCTTTGAGAGTGATTTTAGCCGTTTGGGTGCCTCTAAACGCTTCATTTGCTACTAAATTACCTACTTTTATAACCTGATAAATATATTGATCCATCACTGAACTGGCGGCAAACTGGGGGAAAAGTTACGTGAGACAGGATGCCAGGTGGGATTAGGTCAATTCTATTTAATCAATAAGAATAATAATGATTCGAAGTTTTTAGATTAGTTGACCAGAACATTGAAAAACTCGACGGATTGTTTAAAGTAAGTTACTAAAAACACGCCAATATAAAAATAATCAATTTTACAGTTGGTTCTCTAAGAAAAGCCACGTGGATCCGAAATAATTACTCGTTCTTTAAGCGAGAAATCCTAACAGAGAGGTGTAATTTATTTACTTCTACGTCGTTTGTTTCTTTAATGTTTAGCGAAGACTTTCAATTTGTTTTGAAATGTTCAGTTCCTATTAGTCATTAACATATGAAATTTTAAAATAAAAAAACAGCAAAACGTGTTGATTTAGTAATACCTGCTACACTTACAAATTCTAGATTTATTTATATATTTCTCTCGATTATAATTTCTACTGTTGTGTTTCTTTGAGACTTGAGAGAGCAATAGTGTGGTCGATAATGCATTGATGACTAAAAAAGACAACAGTAGTAGGTAATTATAACAGAGGTCGAGTACAATGAAAAATGAAAATGCGCCAGACTACGTGTAAATCCGAATATTTACGATTGAGGATGACTCTTAAATTGACCAATAACGTTTTTCTCTGGCGAAAAATTCGTTTTTTGAGTACCGTATCTTTTGTTATAACTGGTCTTCCGGTATTAATATATACAGGCCCATCTTTTCGCATTGGCTCGTTGGGTTTGAACTGAGGGTCCCGTGATCACTGGGCCCCCTTAGTCTCTTTGACAAAATAATTATTATAACTTGAATGTTTTCATTCTTGTTGATAAACCAAACTTCTGTTAAAGTGCGCCCACTTATCTTAAAGTGTCATGAGCCTTAACTTGGTTTTAGACGGCTCCGGAAATATTTTTTACTAATGCGTGGATTATTACAGACGTTCCTTTTAGAATTTTAGATAATTTTTTAATATCCGTACAACTTGCTATAAATATCATTCTGATTTGAGATTTCCACTATTGAACTAAGGTGTACATTTCTCAACCCTCGTCGGGCGGCGCCACAATAGACTCTCGTTGCAACAAGTTTGTACACGCTTCTCGCTTCGTTTAGGGTACGGTCTGTGATGACCTTCTGACTTCGATAAAGTGTAAGTCTCTTTCGGGAACGTGATTTCCGTTGTAGAGTACTACCGGTTATGCTTAGGCTGGGCTAATTCTCGTAACCATCGGGGAAGTTAGCCCAACAGAAGTGCAATAGGGTACTTTGCGGTGGGATCACCTAGGGCGTGCAAGCGTGTTCCTGATTATTAAATTTAAACAAATATTTAACAACCCTAACCTGGTGTCCTCTGTTACTGGTCGTGAAAAAAGGAGCACGAACTCAAATGAGAGAAATTGACAGTGCCCACTAAATATCATTGTACATTATTACGTTCTCTTTTTGTAATTTGTACCATTAGCGTCGCTGCTTTTCCTTCTGACTGACATAAATTTAATTTGTAACTCATTTCTAGTTGTCTTTTTGTTATGGAATTGTCAATGTGTTTACTCAAATTAAAACAGGCTAAAGTATTTTATAATTTTTAAAGAATGGTTTCGGTACATCTCTTTTCATCGCGCGTTTCGGTAGTGGTACCACTTATTTTTGGAGCTAATTTGATGAAGTTTATACTCCTTGAGGGCTCTACGTACACAGAGAATCATATTACAATAATGAGAATTTTTTTCTCTCTTTATTTTCGAAATTAGTTCAATCTTTATTGATAAATCTGTATAGATTCACGTTTTTCTGTACAGAAACAAAATTCTTTGAGAGTGATTTTAGCCGCTTGGGTACCTCCAAACGCTTAATTCGCCACTAAATTACCTACTTTTATAACCTGATAAATATATTGATTCATCACTGAACTGGCGGCAGCCTGGGGGAAAAGTTACGTGAGACAGGATGCCAGGTGGGATTAGGTCATTTCTGTTTAATCAATAAGAATAATAATGATTCGAGGTTTACTGCTCTAACTTACGGCCGATTCACACTTACTTTAGTATTAGTGTACGTAGAATGTCCTACGTATACTAATATTATAAAGTGGTAAAGTTTGTATGTTTGGATGTAGAAAGTAATCTCCGATACTACTCATCCGATTTCACATTTTTTTCAATCGATATTTAGAATGGAGCTTCAGGATGGACATAGACTATATATATTATCGTGTTAAAATAAAAGCGGTTTTCGTGGAGATCAATTTTGCGTTGTAAGTCGACGAAAAAACGGTGGTAATCTACAAATTCGGGCGAACCGGACCAGGTCGCTAGTTGTATAATATACTTGCTTGTAACTTTTCCTCAACTGAAAAATTTCTCAACAGAGTAAACCTCCTTTTATACTAAAAATAACGGCTATCTTATATAACTGTTGACCAACTAAAATCAGGTAGACCGACTGTGCCTGTCCTGTATATGTCTCCCGTCAGGTGTCAGGTATACGCTATAGCATCTGTTCAGGTAGAAATTAAACATAAAAGCAGATGTTTTAACAGAATTAATAAATATTGTGTTTTTATTTAAATCATGCATACTTATATTGACCGAACACTATTAAAGATAGAAGTTACTAATCTTGGAACAAATTTATTCGTTAGAATAAAATTTACTTTAAATTCACCAACCTAAATAACAGGTAGAAAATTTAGCTAAAGAATAAATATACACTGCACTAGGTATAATCCTTGCTTTTTGTTTGAATATTTTGACGTACAATTCCAAATACAATTTTAATGCATTTTATCACTTCACTAATTAATATCCTCTCCACATTTTTTGCAAACATTTTCAATGTACAGACAAGCAAAGTTCACATGTTATAACGTTGTAAATTGTAATCAATAGACATAATTTCTAAAAGTTACATTTTTCGGTTAAACTTATGAATCTTAATTTGGAAATGATTTAAAAGGAGGCTAGATACCATTGGAAATCTGTCAAAAACAATGACCGTGGTCAAGTTATCTAAAAGCAATGTGCACTATATTTACAAGAACCATTTTGACCTCTTCTATCTACGAGGCTTATAGTTAGAACTGGGTTTTTTTTAGGGGGGGGGGGGCTAAGGTAAGGATTCCAAATTTCATACGTCTGGGTGAAATAATTTCCAAGATACGAGTGTCCAAAAGTCGCGATTTTGGACACTCATTGACTGATAGATCATCATCATCATTAACAAGCCGTCTAGCCGGTGCCGGGAGCATTGACCCGAGCGCATCCACCGGTCGTCCGAACACTACTCGCGTCTAGTCGGTGCTGGGACATAGATGACGTGTGATATAATAAGGTATGGTAGGTATATAACAAAAAGCAAGGTATATAATATTATCTTTTATAACTTTACAACAAGTATTAAATCTCACCAAAAATGTAAATGTTAATAAAGAGCTAAATTCATAACAAAGAACAAGTGGGCTTGTCGGTTTTGCCAAAAAAAAGAAGAGAGATCTAAAAAAGTGTCAAGTTTTCACTCGTTGTTATAAATGACTCGTGTATCTTGCCAAGAACTTCTTTTTAAATCCCATTTCTTTTTTCGGCAAGCTCGTACACTCACTCGTTCTTTGTATCGAACTTGGCTCTTTTTTCACATTTATGTTTTTGATAGATTTATTATTACTCTACAGTCTACACTATTTCTGAATGTACCATAAATATATTATTTTTTTATGTCTGTATACAAATTAAGAATATTTTTGAGTGATTTTTTTTAAAAAATCTATTGGCTGCTGGAGCAACCAATGAGAACCACTTAATAGTTAAAAGTGAATGAATAAATTTACGCGCTCTTTTTTAATACTGAGTAACTACTATTTATAAACACAAAACACACTAACATTATTTTTTGTCACTTTCTAATAGAATATTTTGGTCAATGTTATTATGGCATTAAAATTTGGTGATGTAATATGTATTCTACTGCACGCTATGACATCCAAACTATTTTTAGTGTTGAAGTAATCGTATATATTACACTATTTTCATAGAGCAGTTCAATGGCACAGTCAAGGCGAACCTAGTGTTTACGTGCGGTGCGTGGGGAACGCATTGTAAAAATAGTGGCACGTGGAGTGTTTTTCATAATCAAAACTAAAATTGCGGTGGACTTCAGTATTCTTTTAGAAGTTGTAAAGTGTGGACTGATATTTGTTTTGTTTAAGAAGACACAGTAAGTAGAGACTGTATTGTTGTTAACAATTGCCAATATTATTGGTCGTTGCTAAGGCCGCTTTGAAATCAATTTCAATTAGGCTTTTATATTGATTTTCAATTTACATTGTTTTATTTATTTTCTATCAGAAATATTTGCTGTATTTTATATTTTAAAAAGAAAACTCGTCAAAATTCTACCAATTTTTTTGGTATTTTTAATGAGAATTTAATGAGCATTTTTATGTCGGAAAACCGTGTGTTTCTTAAACTGTTCTATAGCAATGAGCTTTTAACATATACCTAGCTGATTAATTTTTATAAATACACGAAGATTTCCTCGCGTGAATGATGGTTTCGGCTAGAACTTTAACTCGAGCGCAGACGGATAAAAAATACCACACTTTAAAGCTCGGAGTAGAAGGTGGAAGAAGGAAGATTTTTATATTTTTTTAAACATGAAAAACCATAAATTACTTCATAATTACGACAAAAAATTCGTTACTATTTTATATATTCTAAGTATTGATAATTGTTTAGGGGTCCGTACCCAAAGGGTCTAAAGTCTAAACGGAACCCTATTGTTGTAGCAAAGTTGTCTGTTCATTTGTCTGTCAGAAGCAAATCAAAATGAGATAACGACTTGAAATTCACAAATATGCAAATCTGTGCTTTACAAATATTGTGATTTTTTAAAATGCTATTTCCTTGAGCCTAATTAATAATGTATTTAGAGAGAGATAGACTGATTGTAGATTATAGACGTTCGACAACTGAAGTCATTATAGAGTCTGTTATAATATTTTTTTTATGGCCCTGGCTTTAGCCTTCAGCCAGTAACTGTGTTATAATACATTAATAACCAAACGATTCTATTTTAAAAGTTTGTAGTATTCGGATCATCGAAACGCCATATAAACGATATAAAATTGAAGTGTCTGTCTCTATTCCAAATAACTGTCACTTTTTGAGCTCGCACGGTTATTTGCATGTTATCAGAACGAAAAAATTATGTCTGTCTGTCTGTCCGGGCTAATCTTCAAAACGGCTGAACTGATTTTAATGGCACTTTACAGGCAGGTAAAGGGCTATGCCAAAAGTGATCTAGGCTACATTTTATCCCAAAAATACGTAGAGTTCTCCGTTGGAAAAATATTTATAACATTGTTTCATCTCAATCGCGTGCGACGTGGGTAGCAGCTAGTCATGAATAAAATAATTGTTACGGAGCACTACAAAAAGGTTAAAAACTGAAGTTTTTGTAATTGAATATACGAATAACCGATACGTTTTTAATGTTAAAAAATTTTCCGTTTTTAACTTTTTTTATAATAGCCTTTCAAACTATAACCTAGTTAAATTATTTAATAATAATAACAAAGTTTAAATGGAAGTATCGATCTTAATGGTTAATTTACCGTTTACGCTAATACAAACAAGCAACAACACACCTTCCTGACGTGTGTTTGACAGAATGTAAATATTGTACCTCCATGGTTAAATATTTTAAATCATACAACATTTAGGCCAGTAAAATTAAAATGATTCAAAAGGTTGCAAATTTGAGGGAACATTTATATAAATATGATAAACAATCAGTCAAAATTGCGCCTTCTTGCGAAGACTGGAACTTGTTAAAAAAGAGATAAAAAACTGTGTTTTTGCTTGTATCTCAAGAACAGTTAGAACTAGCTACATTTTTTATTGATAATATTGTAAAAGAGATAATGATTCGCGAAAAAGTCTGAAAATAATTTTCCAGCTATTGTCAAAAATTAATAAAAAAATATTAAAGTAGAGAAATTTAAAATTTGCACGGCTAAGAAAATTTCTAAAAACACCTAACATTTAAAAATATGAAAAATTATCAATTAATTGAATTTTTCTATTTTCTATTGATTTTAAAAAATCGGGCCAAAACTGGCTCCTTATCCGCTCCGAGTTCTTCTAACTTTCGAATTAGTGGACACTGAGTAGTGGAGTTTTAGGGACATATTAATAAAGAATGAATTTTGCGGCAAAAATTGAATGTCAAATCACTGTAATAAAGTTGATAATTCAGTATAAAGTAGTGTTGATCCAATAGAATGTTACGATGAAGGAAGGTTTTTGGTTGAGGATCATAAGTAAATAAGCTTTATCAATGTTTCGCTAGTGATATAATAAGATGTTCATATTAATATTTTTTAACCCATAATAATATGATCATGTATGTTGTTTTAACAATTTACCACCTTTCGACTAGCTTGAGGTATGTAATAGATTTTTTCACTATTACATAGTAGCTTTAATAAAAAAACTTATTGTTACATTGTAACTGTTAGATATAATATTATGATCTAAATATAAACATATATACATGTTCATAGGCCCTGAAGATGAAAATACATTTTTCGAAACGTTGGCCACTAGCGAAGCATTGGTAAAACTTATTTACTTATGATCCTCAACCAAAAACGTTCCTTCATCGTAAAGTGGATAATAGATGCTGTTTTGGTATTTTAGGTTAGAAGGAATGATATCTAAGAGTTCATAGAATTTGTGGTGTCATTCGAAAATATTGAAAGAATTTTCGTTGATTTCTCTTTATAATTCAAGAAAAAATGATTAAATTCGCCATATTGGTTCCTCTTTTCATTGATAGGGTAAACCCAAAACACTTATTTCTTCAAGACTTCTTCCTCTTCCTACTCTTTACACAACATCGTCAAAATAAAAAAAATTCTTCCACCAACTACATGTTCTCCGCCTTGTCTGTCTGTCTGAACGCGATAAACTCAAAAACTACCGAGCAAATTTTCATACGGTTTTCACAAATAGAAAGAGCGATAAAAGAGGAAGGTATACTTTGTAAATATTTTGTACAAAATGGCTCAACTATCGCGGTGTTTAAAAAAAAACTGTTTTCATACGCCAAATCTTTATAGAGATACATCAAAACAATGTATTTGATAGTTTGATAGCTGAGTAGATATGGGAAGGTCAATATTTCCAGAACAGTTTTGCACCCGCGTGAAACCGGGATGGGCCACTAGTATATGAATATAATGAATTTCTAACAGTATTATACATATACGTGTTGAATTGATAACATTATTTTTTTTCAAGTCTTTTAAAAATGTGTTGTGGTCAGCTTTACCCTAGGCGCAAGCACAATAACCCTTGCATCTGTTTTATAGCACAAAAATACTTATTGGCAATATGTTGAACCAAAAATATTTCGTTTTGTAGAAAGTAGATGTTGACTAATACCTAATGTAATTTTAGATGCTGTATAATTCCGTAATTAAAGAATTTTGTTTACGTTTTCTTAACCCGTATTTATTTTTTTTTATAATCAAAATAAAAAAGTCTGCCACAAAGAACATACACGAGTGTTGCGGTTTGTCAGTAGCTGTTAAACCTTAGCGTTAATTATGTGTAACTTAAATATTGGTTAAGGCTCAATTACATTGAGCGAGTTTACAAGCTACTTGTTGGCGAATTCGCTAGTTGCTAGTAAACTCGCTCAGTGTAATTAGTTTACTAGCCAAGTAACAGATTATAAACTATCTGCGAGTAAAGTTGAAAGCCGGTCAACTTTACTCGCTACTCGCTGGCGTTTGGGATTGTTAGCTAGTAAACTAGCCGTGTGACGTGTGTCATCATAGTTGCTAGTGAACTAGATGCGTCTTGGTAGTTTCTGGTTTCAGTGTCTACAAAATGTCGACGGAAATGAAAGAAAAACAACAACAAATTCGCAATACCTACGTGGTTCGTTAGCTAGTTGGCTAGTGAGCGAGTGAGAAGTTTGTGTGTCATCATCCGTATCTCACTAGCCAACTCGCCCGCTTCTAAACTCGCCAACAAGCAGCTTGTAAACTCGCTCAATGTAATTGAGCCTTTAAACATTCTAAAATTATGAAGTACCTAAGGTTGTTCTGCAGCGCTCATAGAGAAACCGCCACTGTCTTTTTGATTTTTTATTAAATGAGCAACTAAATCATCGGCCAATCTAGGCAATTTCTTTAATTGCCATAGTATTTTAATTTATGTACAATTGGTCGTCCCGGTTTCATCTGGGTGCGATATACATAATTCTGCAAAATGTATTTCGTTTGCGGCCCGGTGTCTGAACCAATAGCTTTGAACAAATTCTACTAAATTTGTTTCTGAACTAATAGCTATGAGCGAATTCTATCAGATGGCACGAAAACAGTTTTTTTGTTTGCTTCTGAACTAATAGCTTTGAGTAAATTCTATCAGACGTCGTTACATGTTACTAAAACAGTTTTTTTGAGAAAATACCGTAATTTTGTATAAAATATTTAATAAAAACTATCGTGTATAGCGTAAGTTGCACCAAGCATGACACATATACAAAATTTCCTTAAAATCGGGCCAGGGGTTTCGGAGATTAGCGCGGCCAAAATTGAATCTGGTCATATTGCTTTGGCAATATCTGTCTAATCTATCTTTAATTATTATTGTTTAAGATAAAGGACATAAGAACGAAACAGTTGGTTTGCATTATTTATTTATGTTTGAGGAATAAAATATGCACCGTTCAAATTATCAATTTTTGATGCATGGACGACCCTATTAAATACTCATTAGTCAATAGTCAATAGTAGTTGATACCTACTAGGCTCTGGTAAATAGTTGGTAAAAAATCGTATAGTTTGCGTATTCATATTATTTTAAGCAGTTTTCAAGGCAATTTTGTGCACCTCATTACCGGTAAATAATATTAAATTTACAAGTCGTTGTTTGATGATGTCATTAAGAATAAATTTTAATAAATCAATAAATAAAACTACCTGGCACGTTTCGGCCAACGGTTTTTAACATTGAGTTAGAATCC
Source organism: Xanthostigma xanthostigma (assembly GCA_963575645.1). Classification (NCBI taxonomy): domain Eukaryota; kingdom Metazoa; phylum Arthropoda; class Insecta; order Raphidioptera; family Raphidiidae; genus Xanthostigma; species Xanthostigma xanthostigma. The sequence continues at coordinate 44,497,957 of OY754470.1, forward strand.
AATAACGTTTCGGACGAATATTTAATTTTGTTATGTTTAAGAACAATGATTTTTGTCATCATAAGTAATACAGTAGAACCTGTGTAAGCCGAACTTCAAGGGAGACGCCAAAAATTAGAGTTAGAGAGTTTTGTAAGGAAATATTCGACTTGTAGAGGTTAAGATTCATATGAACTAATTGTGAGTTATGCTATGTTCGAGATACAGAGGTCTAATTTATTTTTTCGGGTTATGGAGGGAAAATATGAATAAATAAATAAATAAATAAATGTTTATTTGTATCAGTTACACCAAGATGGTCAAAATACAAGTCAGTTATACATATTTAGATTAATATATCATTATTTAGAAAGTCCTTATAGTTATAAAAACAAGATTTTTTTAAGAACCCTTTTACAGTTTTTTTGAATTTTGCTATGGGCAAGTCTCTTATCTCAGGTGTTAATTTGTTGAAAAATTGTAATCCAATATACCGAAATGGCTTGCTCACTGATTATTTCGACCTATATAGAAGGTTGATATTTCGAGTAATGGAGGTTTTGGGGCTTGAAGGGAAGGGAACACAACATTATTTCAAGTTTTGGAGATTTTCGACTTATCGAGGTTCTACTGTAATATGTAGTGTGACATTACACTGAAATTACTCTCAAATGTCGTTTATCCAAGAAAATCTATTAATAATAATTAGTAATCACCAAATAGCAACGGTTGCTCATAAATGTTGAACTTTAGCTATGATCTATTCAGAATGAGATTTGGGTCATGGACATTGACTAGCCGCGGTTGATCACAGCACGACCTCTGCGATGACATTGACTTACGCGCTCGAGTCCGTTGATAGTTTGTAGGCGTATGAAATTACGTCACGTTTACTCGATGCTACATACAGCGGTGGTCCTGGGTCCATAGATACAAAATTATTTTAATTTATTATAAAAAGTGTTTGACTGTGTACTCTTCACGTCTTGCACACCGCGTAGATCAATTAATTTGCACGACGAACAAACTGAGTTGAAATTTTTAATGTTCGAATTTTATTTTAAAGTGACAAAATGGCATAATTATATTAGATTTTATTACTATTTTAACAAAAAGTTTTTATTTTTAACAATTGAATTTTATTAGTAAGTTGTTGATGAAGTCATAATTAAATGACGAAACGTCCAATTTAATAAAATCAAATTCAAGTTTATTTACCTTTCCAACTTCCTACGATTTATCTAACTGAAATTTTGAGTGTTTTAGAAAACACAAAACCTCTATTGCAGAGTATGGATTACCCATATATTTTTATTCATATTATGCTAAGCATCAAACTGCAATCGAATCATTGGGTGCAAGGACATATTTTTATCTTTTTTTTTGTCGTAAGAAATCATTGGTTCTGATTGGCTAACGTCATAGATAAAGACATCGAATTTTTGATAAAGAGAGATATACTCCATGCTCGGAATAATCAGGGAATTACTTCGAAAAAAGATACGCAGATATATTGTCGATACGCTTTGTTGCCTTCGCTCACCGCACATTATAGACAATGCTTGATTTAGAAATTGTTACTTATATATGGAATTACCTATCTCTTCAAATAAGTCGAGTTGCAGCCAATACGCGCTAAAAAATATAAATAAAAGTACCTTAGGCTCCCCATTAGCATGCGTCAACTCTTCGATTAATTCTTGGCGGAAAAAGCTTCGGCATCGAGTTTCGAGCAGATCCGAGATACTTCGGCGATTTCTATATCAACTGATGCAGTTGCAGCAGGGTCTCCGAATTTTTTTTATGACCCTTTACTAATAAAAAAAGCGATAAAAGTGTTATAGGTTACATAAATATATTACATACATCTATACTAAGTAATATTATATAAAGAGGTAAAGTTTGTATTTTAGATGTAGAAGGCAATCCCCGAAACTACTCATCCGATTTCAAAAATTTTTTCACGAATATTTAGAATTGACCTTCAGGATGGGTACCTATAGACTATATATATTATCGTGTTAAAATAAAAACGCTTTTTGTTGAGACCAAAAATAGTGGCGATCTACAAATTCGGGCGAAGCCGGACCGGGCCGCTAGTAATTTATAATTTCTATAGATAGTGTAATAAAAGGTGACGGTAAAAAGTAGAGAAATTCAATTTTTTAAAGACGTTTCCATAATTTTGAGCGGTAGTGTATGTTGTAAGTGCTAGAGGCGCGTGTGCATTCGAGACCTATGGAGCTAGATTTTGAACCCGTCACTGCAGAGCATATTTTAAGCAATTTTCACTTTTTTTGTATTTTTTATTTATAAAACCCCAGACTCATAACAGCGTCTTAACATTCTGGTATTTGTAGTTCCAGAAACTAGCCACCTATCAAAAGATATTTAAGTTTATCTATGTACTTTTGTTTACATTTTAAAATTTAATTTTACAGATGGCGGACACGAAAGCTGCCGACACAGTACCTGGATTAGGATTCAAGGATAAAGAAAAAGCGCTGGAAACAATCAAAGTTTTAGAAGGAAGGGATCCTGATTATCAAAAACTTGCTATTAAAGGACTTATTGGGCGTGCCAATCGTACTCTGTCAAGTATGTAGATTATAATAATTTCATTTGAGTATTTACGTGGTTTTACCAAGTCGATTCAACGTGTTTTCACAATTTTTATCATTCCGTCTGTTTGTACCGGCATCACTAAAGATAATTTGGATTTTTACTTAGGCCCAAACTTAATTTTTAAGATTTTTTATTCGGTCTATACTCGGATTAATATAAGATTTCGATCAGAACCGACATAAACCCGAACGAAACCGCCACTAGAATCTAGTATTAAGGGTGACGCTCTGAGATTACACATAAAATAGGGCTTCGGCTTCCAATTGATTATTGACTTATTAGTCAACATGTTGCCAAAATTATTGTCCTTTTAAGGAAGATAAAATCCCAGTATAGGTTTCTAGCGGAGTAATTTTTTCGTTTATGTACGATTACGCGAAAAATGTTTATTTTCGAAAGCACACTACAACCTTGTACAAAACAGTAATATTTTTGTAAGTTAAAACGTAGTAACTTTAATTTTTCAGTTACGAAAGCAGAAGATAAATTGACAAATATCAAAGAAGCAGTGGAAGTATTCGAACAATGGTTAAAAAAATTCGAAAAATTAAATTTATCAAAAGAAAACATGCCATATTTGCCGTTAGCAACAGTTGAAACATTTTTACCGTTGCAGAAGCATTTTGGTATTGATAGCAAAGTCTGCAAATTTGCCGAAGCGTACAAAAAATCAGCCGAAGGAGATTACAAACGGCTCCGAACTGTCGAAAGTGGCGACGGTGAACCCACGTGGGATATTGTTAGAAATAAACATTTGAAACAGTTGAAAAAGGAAGCCGACTCTAACAATGTTGAATTGTGGGATGACGATGATTTGCCTACGAAAATACATACAGAGATGATTCTTTGGGGATATAGTCCAGTGGCGACCAGAATTAAAAAAGAATTGGACAGTTTAAAAGAAAAAGTTGAAAAAGTAGCACCGTCCGGCAAAAAAGAAAAGAAAAAAGAAGAATCGTCTGATGATAAGAAAGAAAAATCGAAGAAAAGGAAATCAAGTGGAAATTCTGATTCATCATCTGATAGAAGTACTCCCGAGAAAAAGAAACGTCATTCGTCTGATTAGTTGTCTATGAATTTTTGTTTTGTTTGCATTTATTAATATTATTTTGTTGATTTAAAATATTGTAATAAGCACCTACATAATCTAAAAATATTGTAATACGGGATATTTATGTTTTTTTTTGTAATTAAAAAATGAAAAATGCATAAAAAGTATTTCAATCCTTACACTTACAAAAGTCCAAAAATGATTTAAAATAAATGACTAAAGGTGAAATAAAGAAGAAGCTTTCGGTAGTTAATAGAGATATTAGACTAAAGTACGCGAGTGAGCCATGAAAGTGTCTGCAATTCAGAGAGAGAAAAGTTCCTTATCTCTATGGTAACTAATGATACAAAACAACGTTGATTAGAGTAAACAAGTATCAGAGATAAGGGTTCAAATATCTGGTTTTCTGGGCTTTCTGCAGCTTTCTCTCTCTCAACTGAGGACACTTTTACTTATGGCAAGCATACGTACTAGCGAACTCTAGTTACTTATATCTCTATGGTAGTTACCTAAGTCGCTAATTTATCGATATTTTTAACTATCAAACGCCATTGATTGTTTTCAATATATTTATCTAGTCTAGTGACCATTTTGTTACCTTACTTATTAAAATATTGTTACATTTATCGAATCAGATCGCTTTTTCAGAGTAGCTGAGCAAATAATTGCAGAGAGGCGCTTTAATTTTAAAGAACGAAAGTGAATATCGTAACGTTTATAAATAAATGTTACTGGCTATTATAACAGATTAAAATGATTCGTTTAGTCACTTACTAAGGAATAAGGATTTTAGAATAACAAAAGTTTGTAAAAAAACTAGATAACAATCAATCTCCTTCAAATAGGCAACCACATACGTTGTATGTATTTTACATATTGTGTGTACCTAATTTGAAATTGAAAATTAATACTTAAGTCTATGAAATTTTAAAACCGTTAATGCAGGTCGTTGTTCTGGAATATCTAAATTTTAAAAGGCAGGTACCTACACCAGAAAATGACTTATAACTTATTAAATAATACAAGTGTAGATACTTTAAATATATTTAAATGTGCTAAGGTACATCATTTGCAAAATATCATTTGACAATGCTTTCAACAATAAGTTGTTGCTAAAAATTTTTATACAAATTCATATTCACCTATCCGAGGTTCTGTTTCAATTTTATGAAGAAAATGAATAATATATTATTTGGCTAATCGCATGAACGTTGATCCGTTGACAAGATAAAAGGAATATCCCTTTGAATAAACACTTTTAAAATCGCTTTCATCTTCAAGTATTGCAACTTGCTGTTGCGTTTATAAATGCGCGCAAAATACCGACATGAAGTTGGCGTACGTAAAACCATGGATGCTATAAAACGGTGAGGTTGGTAAGCCTATTCTATACTCATATTAGTTGTTATCAGCTGACCCTGACATGACAAATACTCCGTGAAGAAAACATTATTAAATTTTAAAGAATATTGATACTCAGTGTGAAATTAAGTGTTGAATCGTACAGACATAATGAAAAGTTTAATATTAATACTAGGCGTAGTTTTTTGCGGTAAGTTTTTGGTTTATATATTGCTTAAAAGCCATGTTACTTTGTTCTTTGACATGACGCATTAAAATTTAATACTAATTATATTAAAATAAGCTGGTTTCCTTATATTACTGTCATCATACTTGGTACTGAACTGTATGTGTGATTAAATCATTGACTAATGTAGATATTTTATTGATTAATTTTCACTTTTGTGAAGGAAACATATACCTATGAAAAGGAAAGTAATGCACTGCAGTATAATAAATATTATGAGTTGTTTTGTATTTTAGTGTAGGGAATAAACATCATCTTCAAATTTTGTTTGCGTATTTTGTGTACAGATTGAGAAATAGATGGTATAAATAACTATTTTCGATCGCAATTCATTACATTAGTTTTGCTTGCCATTTTATTGTTTGTCATTGTTTTTAATAGCCAAGAAACTACGCATTTTTTTCTTAATTAACCATTGTTAAGATTTGATTATTACTACTTAAAATTGAAAACAAATCTCAAAAGTAACTCGTTTGTCTAGGTCGAATTGTTTTAAACAAAACGGTTTGTTATTTAATATTTTCAAGAGATTTTATTATGGACCTACGCTTGTTTTAATTTCAATAGAAAACAATATTTGATAATAACAGACAAAAACAAGGATGTCCGATTATAGAAGCATAAAATTACTACGAAAAAGAAAATAAAGAAACGTTTTGGTTGCTGCAAAAATCTTTAAACACCGATCGGATACAAAAACGAAATTGACAAAAACACAGAAATGTATTTGTAAAATTTCCGCTTCCACTTCTGAAGTTCTATTTCCAAAAGTTGAAAAATTCAATTCATCATTGAACGTGCTAATAACGTGAATTTGAAAGTCCATATAACCCTGAAAATCTTCGACCTTGCAAAAACTTATTAGTCTTATTACATTTAAATGTTTTCAGTAATTGAATTTTTCTATCTAATAGGTAATTATATACGTATATTTTATACTACCGTTTGGAAATTGTAAAGAGTAACTTATTAGCGACGAAGCAATGTAAAAAATACAGCTCCGGATCGGGCGCCAAAATCATAGTATAATTAAAGAGTTCTTATTGTCCCGTTCACTAAAAAAGTCATTATATTGTATTTGTGAGTTTTTAAAAGTAATTTATCTCAAACGCTGGAGATAGGCGCAGGTGCCATTTTCAAGTTTCTGCCCCGATTCGAAAAAATCGTAGATCCGGGGCTGAAAAAATACCCGGTCTACGCATAAAAACTGTGCCGCTTATAGTGTAAATTATAAGTGTATTAGTCATTACCCAGAATAAATTAATTGCATATAGTTTATACAGATTTAATTGTCTGTGCTTATGTCTAACAATGTACTCCCCCCCCCCCCCAATAACATAGTGCAGTCCCCCCAGCTGCATTATGGATGTTACGCACGTATCACTGAATAATTTATCAGAGTTTTTAAATCATATTTCCTGTAAAAATGAATCATTCTCAGGCATATTATTGCTTGACAAAGACATGTCTATTGTCACATTCTGATTCATCCGATGTAAAATTTATTAGTTTATGTTGATAGTTTAATTCCATAATATTAATAAATTCTAGAAATTAATTTGCTCTTTAAAATTAAGAAAAACAAAGAATTGATTGTCTTGTATCCAACGCACATAGGGTGGCCAAATATTTAAAGTCCGACTTTTGTTAAGCTTTTTCTCAGTGAGATTTCAAGGAAAATGAAGTTTGTAATAAAGTAAATTCCCAATATTCATACCTACTTCTGAAATTGTGAGTTAAATTTTTAAAAATTTTGATTTTTTAATTTCCCTAATGGAAATTCCAAAGCCCAATAGTATGTAGCTATTATTTGAATTCTTTTAATTTGAATGAGGATCATTTCGTCTTTCCTACCAGAAGAATGTGAAGATGGTTGTTTGTGTTTGTTGTCTTGTATTTTTCTATTTAATAGAATTTCGTTGTTAGTTGGTTGTTTTTAGTTATAATGACCGGCTAATTTTGTAATAAAAACTGGGATTGATTAGTATAAAACAATTTAAAATATCTAGTCAATTTTTTTATTGAAAAAGGTAGTCCGGATTTAATATAATGCCGAGTCTAAATGCATACAAACGTGACGTTCTCCCATAAAAGTGTCGTCCCAATTGCGTGGTTGTACTCCCAATCAAACGCGCCATTAGCTGTTTCATATCGAAAAAGCTCGTTTAATAAATTAATAATTAACATTGTCGCTCGGTACAAAAATGAAAAGCCAAACTGCCTTGGAAATACGTTAAATATGGCTTTGGTAAATCGTCTGTCTTAAAAACTCGGCGATCTACCGATTTGTCCTTCTCAATACTAACTGGCGGAACTTTACTAGAAATACAGATGTAAGTCAAAAATTTATTTTATTACTCTGCACTTTTTCAGGGTGGACTATTGATGCCAACATAAATGGTTGGTTAATAACATTTTTGCACCCTTTTTCTTGGAAAAATATATTACCTACCTACATCTGCTAATATAGTAAAACACCTAACTGTTTTTTTTCACGCTTAAAATGGCTGAACGAACCTCAAAGAAAATTGTACTATACATAAGTATCATTAATTAGATTCTGCATATCCTTACTTTATTCAGCTCAGATAAAAACAAGAGTTATTTGTGGATAAAATTTTATTTATTTATATAATAAATAATAGGTTCCAGTCATCGCATTTTGCGACCTGTGGAGTGTTTGCATAAATCAAACCAACAAATAACAGGACATAACTAAATTCTTTTATTTTTGGACTTAAAGACAAAGTTCAATCAGTATCAGACATTAGAGTAATTACACTTTTATGATATTGCTAATTTTTCCCGCGGTTTCACGTTGTCGATGTCGGCTGCAGACTTGCTTGCGTTAATGTATTTTAATGGGACTATTGTTATTTGAAACAAATCGGTGACACAGTTGATGCACTGTAATGTACTTACACAGTAGTACCAACTGTATAAACCACGACGTTGCCACTCGTCGTCTCCAGAAAAGGACTGCACCATACAATGATTTTTCACACTCAACTTTTTGTTCTTAACATTGGCAATGACATGTTAGTCCCATATACTTTTATTCTATACTGAGCATAGGAATAAGATCGCAATCGAACCATTAGGGTGCAAACATAATATACTTCTGTCCTTTTCTAAGCCGTAAGCACTGGCGTATCCAGGAGGACAAAAAAGCACGTGGGACCCGGCTTAAGAAATTTCTAATTTGCCCCCTCATTGGCCAAAAGCTGGGTACGCCCATGTTAATGTCATAGAAAAAGACAAAGTTTTTGAAACAGAGATACTTTATTCAGATTGAATGCAAGTACATCAACCAATCCTATCATCGGAGAAATCAGGGAATTACATCGAAGAAAGAGACGCAGATATATTAATTTCGATACGCTTTGTTGCTTTCACTCACCGCATTTGGAGTAGATAGACAATGATACATATAGTAAATTATTAAATATATGGTTAGTCCCTAGTTTCCCCTTGCCCCGTTTTCCCCCGTTCTACCAGTGGAACTCCCTTGACTGCTGGTTGACATTGGACTACTAGTTCGTCGATTAAATCGTTCTTCAATAAATAATTAATTGATCAATAGATTGGGAGTTTCCAAATACATTCTCAAGTGATAAATCCTCTTAGCTTTAACGTGTCATCCTACAATGGAAATAAAAAAAAGTATATGTGAGACTCTCGCACGTTAGAAGTGAAACTTCTTAGTGTCTAGCATTTGCTGACGATTTTATTATTTCAGGATTAAGAAATGGTATACACACAGTACTGCACTGCGCATGCGTGTAGAGTGCGTAGAATCGATTCTCCCACTCTTTCCTCTCATTTGCCGGTTGAAGACGTAGAAGGGGAAGCGTTTCACTTTTCGTTTGATACAGGCCAAATTGTCCTACCGCGCGTAAAGAAGTTCCATAAAAAAAATTGGTTGTCTGTAAAGTCGGTTTACGGACGATAGTTTTACGTGATAACGTATTCCGCTCGAATATCATTTAATAATCACGCACAGGGTCAGGCGGAACGTTAGGAACGTTACACTTTTTCGTGCATGCAGCCGGTGTTTCATCTTTTTATATTGACGTGATTCATCAATTTATAAGACGTTATCACGTCAATAATTTTTGTTCTATTTCTCCTATCTTCTACATATAATAATTATAATAATTCGAATCTATGATATTGCATCTTTCGCTTCAAATTTAGGTTAATTTTATTTATTAAAATTACTCACCACCTATATAATAATAATTGTTTTTTTTAACTTTCTTTCTTTCGTATTTATTTTAAGTCTCAAAGATTAACTGTCATAATATTTGGAAACAATTGTTTCATTGTTTATATAAAATTCCAAAACCTACTTACAATATTTAAGTATTTTCATACGTCAAAAAATTGATTTTTATAATGATAAAATTTGTAAGAAAACGATTTTTTCGAGAGATGAGACCTAGCTAAAACGATTTTTTGCCCCCCAAAATCCCTTTTCAGTAAATTTCATCCAAATAGTTAGGGCCGTTTTAGAGAAAAGCACGCACAGGGTCAGGCGGAACGTTAGGAACGTTACACTTTTTCGTGCATGCAGCCGGTGTTTCATCAATTTATAAGATTGGTGATTCATCAATTTATAAGACGTTATCACGTCAAAAAAACATTAATTTTGTATCACAGCCACACCGGGCCAGAGGCAGTTTATTTAATGTACGTCAAGCTGAATGGGACACCATCAAAAAACAATTTTTTTTAATCCAATCGTTAGTGCGGGATAGTGCTAAAATTTCAGCTAATTAGCCCTCAATTTAAATAATTTATATTCCTGACTGAGTTGTTCATATATACACTGACACTAGGGCAGTTGCCTTAGCTGACCCTCCCTACGTCGAACCTGATTTTGTTGACAAAAGATCAAGCACTGCGAAAAAAAATAGTTGTTAATATTTGTGCCAGTATCGTGTATGAAATAACGATAATAAGGCTATACGTTCAATTGTTTAGAAAAGTATTCGAGGCGCGTGATAGGTGCAGAGTTCTTTGCCCACATCAGTTGCGTGCCCGAAACAAATACAATTTAAAATGACGTAATTTCATTGACATTCATCAATTGATTTGTTATTTGAATGACCTATGGGATCATGCTTTGTGTTAATTTAGTTCCACATAATCACAAATTGATTTGGAAAAAAAATGATACTTGAGAGAACGAAAGGACAATTGTTTTTAACGTCTAACATTTGCCATTTCTGGACACTGTGTAATGGCAGCCGCAGGAATAATTAAAAGAGGAAACTATTGGCTAAGTGCGAGTCGGACTCGCGCACCGAGGCTTCCGTACAAACTTGTACAAAAATACAGCAAAAATACTACTCACATCCTTCTTTTCACGATAGCGGCCAAAGGAGGCACTCTTCGTCTCAAAAACGCAGTTTTAAATTAACCACTACTCTCTTACGAATGCCAAAAAAAAATCGTTTCTTACCCAAAAAGTATGATTGACGTTTTTTTTTCGCCTATTTGACTCCACTATAGATATTATCCTGTCAGCTTTTATTATATTAAATTTTCTTTTTTACAGTCACTGCAATCAGCGCAACACCTTTACTTGGAGCGAAAGAATGTACTTGGGGTCCTTCGTACTGGTGTACCAACATAACGTAAGTGCAGCTATAAACTGTTTATATTTTTGAAAAAAAAAAATACATCGATTTCTATATTTATCAAGTCTGTGGTGCTAGACGTTGATGATCTCAACTGAGTGTCTATAATCTGTAGTATCCGACCGAAGCTTCGGCTTGGACCAAAAAACCCACCTTCTGCGAGACTTTCAACTTTGGCCAAAACGGGCCGAAGTTTTGGCCGAAGCCGAATGTTTCTAACAAGCGCCGAAATTGAACGAACTGTTACGAATGAACGAGAGCGCGATGGACACGGCGACTTCTAGAGATGATTAAAATTACCTTTGTATATTATATGGTCAATGTAAACCTTCAATTTAAAAGTTTTAAAATCATTTATGTTATTAATTATAGCTTGTGGCAGTTGTAGCCAATTTAAACTGAATTTCTTAGGGTTTTTAAGGCTTCGGCCAGAAATCAACCTTCGGTCGGATAAAAGCAGCTGGGAACAATTTTACCACTTTACGGACTCCCTACGTCGCTTTAAAAAATGTTTCCTATATACTTGATAATACCTATTCAGAGACATGTCACATGTTTATCTTCGAAGATTAAATTTTTTTATTCCCTTTTCGATGTACGGAAGCCCCGTAAAAATAATCCCAATAAAAAATAGCAATTGTTTGAGGCCATAAACTTATATAATATATACAGGGTGGGGAGTGGTGATGGTGACTCCTGATCTTAAAATTTTAAGCAAAATCATACGTTCGTAATTTCCTGCTTTCCAAATTATTTCAAGTTAAAAAACTTCGAATAAAAGTTTTAGGGCTGAAAATTTTGCAACTAAATAGACAAATAGTAGTTCATATAGATAGAACGGAATGAATTATATTACACGAGGGGTGAAATTATGTTAAAGCGAGTTTTAACATCCATATCATTCCAACTGAATATAAACGCCTGAAATTTCCTCATAAATATGCCCACGGTCAGTGGTTAAAACGTCAAGTTCTATTGCTATTGATATCTGTTCTGAAGTAAAATGATTTTAGTTTGTTGCTTTACATACGGAACTTTAATGCTCTAAGCTTTTATTTGAAGGTTTTTTGCCTAAAATAATTAGGGAAGCAGAAAATGACAGACGATTTTAAATGTTAAAGTATCAACAGTCACAGTGTCCACAACGTTAGATAAGTAACGTTTAGAAATCTGCTCACAAACGAGTTTTGGATCAGACGGATCTTTGTTTTCTGACAAGGGATGGACCTGAAAATAAGGTCTTTTAGTTGTTCATTGCTAGTCGAGACTAATGATGTGCCGGATCGTTAAAAATGTATATCCGCGGATACGGATCTGAATACGGATATTTGGTTTTAAGATCCGCGAATACGGATACGGATCTTAACTTTCTTAGAGTACGCGGCGGTAAATATTGCACATCGACCTTTGGAAAGAGACTATCTGTTATGGGAAAAAGTTATTGACTTCTTTAAGAGTTAACTCTCATAACAGATTGTCTCCTTCCAAAGATCGATGTGCAATATCTCATTATAAAGATAGTTTTTTATTAGTACCTTTGAGTTAGTTTGAGTTAGTACTTTGAGTGGGTATGGTACTCACTATATGGTACTCACTGCGATAAATTTTTGCAATATAAAGGTGCCAAATACGATTTTAAGAAATATGAAATAATCTGAATGGAATTTAACAGTTTTTCATTATTACCTAATCACCTATACCTATATATAAAATTTCATCTATATGAATTGAAAATTAATAAGGTAAAAGATCCGTAAAAGATCCGCCATAAAAATAACGGATACGGATACGGATCTTTCTTCTCCCTCGGATAACCGCGGATACGGATACGGATATCCGGCACATCACTAGTCGAGACGCATCTCTGACAGTACAGATACCGCCTGTGATTGCCCCTGATATTGCAAATCAAGCTTGTTAATGATAGCTTTTCCCACTTTTCTTACTGTACGTAAATATACAACCTTGCTACTATCTTCTCTAAACGATACTACGCTACAACTCTCATTATTGTACCACGTTTAGAAGGTAGAAAGCTGTGACAGACACTCAGAACAGTAAAAATAGTTGGGTTTCTCGACCCTTGGGATCGGAACCCCAAAAAGAGTAGTTAGAAAATGAAGTAATCAAAGAAATATAGATATTAATATTATCTATCCGCTTTAAAAACTGTGCTTTTTGTCATATTTTGTTAATAATTTCATAATAGCTAAATTCGCTGTATTTTTCATTTGATTCTACAAAAAATATTCTATTTTTAAAACATTTTGTAAGTCTATACTAATATGGTCTATTACTTTGTAAATTTATATTTTTTCCACTTACAGATAAATATAATCAACTTAAAAATAAAAAAAAAAATATATTGTGCAGTGTCTGCAAAACATATTTAGATAATTCTTTATCTGTTTTAATATACATTGTATTTTTTATTGAAAGATTTATCTAAATATAAATATATACAATGTTAATAATTCATAATGACCCTACTTGATCTATTTTTTCTGACTTACACTAAAATAATTACAGCCACAGAATTCTGAAGTAATTTAAATACCGATGATAAGTCTTCAAGGCTAGTAATTTTAATGTTTATTATTTGGAAGTTGTTAAAATTGCGCAAAAAAACTTAAATCTTGTTCCATGAGTATGGAATGCTTCGGACATCAAATCATCTTATTTCGGCACCGATCAGAAAAACATGTTTTGAAATTCCTTTATACGAAATGAGTAGCCAACATTACGTAGCAAAAAAATTTAATTTATATTACATAGTATTTTTTCATAATCATCAGTGGGCAAATGCAATGTCTTTGAAATTACCGAAGTTGAAAGTCGCTCAGATCTCTGAGGGTATTCATTTTCGAACTCGAAGTGTTTTTGATTTATTTTACAAGACCACGCACACATATCTGCGCGGACCAGCTCAGCACAGGTCAGAAAAGTCTCTGTAAAGATATTTAATCGAGTAGTGCACATAAGACCAGCACCTGCGACCAACCAGCAGCCAGTAACGATCATCAGTCAGCCTCCTGCAATTGATATCAGCCGTGCTGGACCGATCTAGCGTGCTAGTGGTGTGTCGTTTTCGTGAATTGATTTGCATTGATAGAATTACTTAAAAGCTGCAGCACACGAAACGTGCATTAAAATTTGCTGGTTTTTGGTGGTCTAGTGTGCGATATCGCGCAGATTGCTTGACAAGTGTGCGCGGGCTTTAAAATTTTCAGTCGTCTTTTTCACCCTAAATAGAACAAATATACTCCCAACATTACCAGATGTCAATACTAGTGATGTGCCGGATATCCGTATCCGCGGATATCCGAGGGAGAAGAAAGATCCGTATCCGTATCCGTTAGTTTTATGTTGGATCTTTTACGGATCTTTTACCTTATTAATTTTCAATTTATAGACGAAATTTTATATATATAGGTGATTAGGTAATAATGAAAAACTGTTAAATTCCATTCAGATTATTTTTTATTTCTTAAAATCGTATTTGGCACCTTTATATTGCAAAAATTTATCGTAGCTAGTACCATACCAATAGTACATAACTCAAAGGTACTAATAAAAAACTATCTTTATAATGAGATATTGCACATCGATCTTTGGAAAGAGACAATCTGTTATGAGAGTTAACTCTGAAAGAAGTCAATAACTTTTTCCCATAACATATAGTCTCTTTCCAAAGGTCGATGTGCAATATTTACCGCCGCGTACTCTAAGAAAGTTAAGATCCGTATCCGCGGATCTTGAAACCAAAAATCCGTATTCAGATCCGTATCCGCGGATATGCATTTTTAACGATCCGGCACATCACTGGTCAATACATTTCTTTACTACCTGTGAGAAGATTAAGTCGCTTGTTAAAGAGTATTTAATGTTGGATTGGTGTCAATTAATGAACTTGATACTTTTTTTTCAGAAACCAGTACTTTTCTAAATATATTAATTGATAGAAGTTTGTTATCTTCTTAACTTGATATGACATCATATTCAAAAAGTAGAAAAACACATTACCTTGGGTGCAAATATTAGAGACCATTGTTTTTATTTTGTTTTGATACGAAACCTAGATAGCCAATCAGTTAGATTTTACTGATTAGTATTTTATTATTTACAACGTTGCACTAATGTTTAGTAACAGATTGTACCTACATAAATAATTTAAATTGCATTATGTTGTGCCATTGAAGCATAAAATTAATGAATTAACTACATTTCCGATTTAAGTCTGTAACTGATTTAATTTTGATTACAATTTGATTTCATAATTTTTCTTTAGTCACTAAATAAAAATGGAGTAGAATTTTTTAATATAACCATGCAACTGTCTATTAAACTAGTTTCTACACACAAATGTTGGATACATTTTTAGAAATCCAATTTCGACTCTTTAGATTCCTACACACAATGAGCAATTAGTTTTTTTGATTTTATTTGGAGTCTTATGTTTGTCCAAGACTACATCGTAGAAGAGACGATATTGGCGCAAAATTCGGTTTATTTTTGGCTGAAGCCAAGTATTTTCCCGACGGTGCAATTTTTGGGTGAAACCGATTTTTTCCGAATGTGCAATTTATTATCTAAGATGCCCGAAACTTTAAATTTAGTTACAAGTCGCCGTTTTCCCACAAAAGTGACTATTTTTAAGTTGTTTCTTTTCTTAGATCGGCTGCACGTTGCGGAGCTACGAAACATTGTATACAAACGGTGTGGGAGCATATGACCTTACCGGAAGATAAAAATGAAGTTTGTCAAAAATGTATTGAAATGGTCGGCGAAGCTCGAGCCCAGTTAGAGAGCAACGAAACTATGGAAGAGCTAAAGGAAGTGTTCGAAGGCTCATGCAAATTGATTCCAGTGAAAATTGTCGCGAAAGAATGTTGTAAAATCGCAGACGATTTCGTTCCTGAATTAGTGGAAACGCTAGCTTCGGAAATGAATCCGCAAGTAGTTTGCCACACGGCGGGATTATGCAACAATGCCCGTTTAAATCAACTGATCGATGAACAGAAAAACGTTAACGTGACCACAAAACCGTTTGTACAACCCAGAAGTAAGAATTCAATTGAATGCCAAGGTTGTCATACTGTAATTACAAGATTGCGTAGCAAGTTCGATATGACCAATCGTGACGACGTCTTGGAACTGTTCTTTAAATTTTGCGAACAAACGAGTTCTTTTTCGGACGGTTGTATGAGCATTGTTTTGAAAAATTTCAATGAAATCTATACACATTTGGAAAAATATATGACTGCCGATGCAGTATGTCACGTAGCTGGTGTATGCAGTGCCCAATTCCATCCAGAACATCTTCCAGCTAAGCCCAGTACACCAGTTGGTACGGTCGTTGAAATTATACCGAATGGCGGTGTCGGAGTTGTACCAATTCAGTGAGTTTTGAATTCTATTTAATGTCGGAATTCCACGACTTAAAAATGCACGAACAATTTTGCGTTGTATGACACTAGTTAACGATTATTAAGCTGTTCCCATGATTTCCAATATTCGTCAAATGTTTATTTCGACCATTACCGGAGCACTTGTAATAAATCTGTTGTATTTCTAACAAAAAGAAGATTAGATATTTGATAGTATTAAGATTAATTTTAATCGTTTTCCATCACGAGTTAATAGATGGTCTTCCCGAACCCTTATTAATGGTAAGCGACTTGTGCAAATACACTGCTTTTGATGCGATCTGCAATTGTAATCATATCTAACGCATACTTAAAATGAGGGATTAGGAGACCTAACTATTTGGACTCGACTGTTTTACGGTATTACATTAATCAACGTCTTTCAGAAAACAAGATGATGATCTTCCTTGCGATCTTTGTGAACAGTTGGTTGACCATTTACGTGAATTGCTTGTCGCTAATACAACAGAAAAAGAATTTCAAGTCGTTTTGCAAGGAATTTGCACACAAACGAAATCGTTCAAGGACGAGTGTCTCAATATTGTGAATGAATACTATCCGGAAATTTATAATTTCCTCATTAAACAACTGGATGCGAAGGGCGTTTGTGTTATGGCCGGCTTATGTCCTGCACCTGAGTCCAAGTTTGCTGTAATATCTCTTTACATGTTTTTAAATTAAAGCGTCTGAGTTCACTTGTGTACTTTTGTGTTTAGTTTCGTAACTATCAAGGTGAACATTTCTATTGGAGTTTTATCCCCTTCCGACCGAATGTTTTTCCAAATTACATTTAGTCTTTAATGGCGAACTTCGAAATCTGGTTTACGTTTCTGTAATCGGAACTGGGATTCGTAAATGCACACAGTAATAATCAGTCAATAGTATTTGAACCGAGAACCGAATTTAAGACCTCTAAATAACCGAACCGAAATGAATTTCGATTTCGGTTCCTGCGTGTAGATCGCGTCGTGCGGAGTTGATCTTGTCCCGCGGTTAGTCGGAATAGTCAAAAATATTTTTTTAAATAAATAATAGTCATTTCCAAAAAGATAACCATTAATTATTTTACGGACATAATATTATCTCGTAGACAATCCCGAATTAATCCAGAAATCGGAACTGTTAGATGACAAGATCCCAGAGCCGCCAGACCTACGTCGTTTTAGTGAGAGCATTAGATGGCTTTTTTGGGCAGTTTTATGAGGAGTTTAAGAGAAAAAAAATCCATGGAAACAAATAAACTACCTAAATTTCATGAAGCTGTCAAAAAAAAATATCTAATGCTCTCACTCGCACTCGTATGTGCCGAGCTCATACGGCGGACCTTTTATCGTATCTGAAGGGGGGGAGGGGTGTTAGAACCTTCGGATTGCTCTGGCAGCTTACAAAAGGTTTTAAAATAGTTCCTCAGGAAATTCAGGAATATTACATTTTTTCTCGTGTTTTAAAGCGTTTGGCGGAAGTTCGGCCCCATGAAAAATGTCTGGCAGTAATGAATGTTGGTTTTTAATAATATTGTTTAAAATATATATGAAAATTAGCGGTATTACTTTAACGTAGGTAAGTACGATTTTTATGTACCTTTAGTACCTATTATCTGTAAAAGGGCCCCGCTTTTAAGCTAGCAAATTGGCGTACGTTTTTAACTAAATATTACACATCCATTGATAAACTCTTAGCAGTACTGAAATGACGTAGGTTTTGCGACTCTGGGATCTTAGTCTATTACTTCTAATCTCGAAATTGTTGCGATTAAAATATTGTTACTCATATTGTGTTACGTTGACCACCTTCAAAGTAACAATAAACTACTCTTTATTCTGGAATTTCGGTGTGCATTTATTTGTTTAATTCGACAATTGGCATTTTGCCAAATCTTGAAAACACAATGTTCGTCACATTGTCGTTTATAATTTAATGGAATTTAACGACAACAAGAAATGCATTTCTGCAAATCAATCACTTCTTTAACTAAATAACCAGTATAAGTACACGTGAAACAACGCTTTATATTATACAGTATGTATACCGATAAGATGTACATAGTATATTATTTAGCATTGGGATCAGAATGCGTCATGACAAAAAATATCTAAAGTGTGAGAGAAAAATTAATAACAAAACTTCAAGTTATTAGAAATTACAATAACAACCGTAAATTAATCAGATCCTTTCATTTTGTCCCAATACTAAATTCTCTATGTAGCTACAATAGGGTGTTTTTTATTTTATGTTTTTTTCTTCTATCCCATTAACTAATGTTTTAGCAGTGGACCTATAAAAAATTCACTCAAAATTTTAGCTTCCTAGATTAAACCTGTGAAAGGCGCAAACTTAACATGGGAAAAACGACATTTTTACTCAAGCATGGATAGCTGGTAGATTTTTTTAAATTATTGCTAGCAGCATTTTGTAGAGAATAAAATTTCCCACCGAAAAGGTCCTTAGTACTAAATTCGTGAATTCCTTATTTTCAAAGATATGTTCGTTTAAACATTCTCATAAAAATCGGATTTCTTATAATAAATTAATGTTTAAATGAACATATCTTTGAAAATAATGAACTCACGGATTTAGTACTACGAATCTTTTTTGTGGGAAATTTAATTCTCTATAAAATGCTGCTATCAAAAATTCGAAAAAAGCATTTTTTTACCATCTATACACCTTTGAGTAAAAACGTCGTTTTTCCCATGTTAATTTAAACGGGAAACAAACTCGGTAGACGTCGTTCACAGGTTTGATTTAGGAAGCTGAAATTTTGGGAGAATTTTTTTATAGGTCCAATGCTAAAACATTAGCCAATGGGGCCGAAAATAAAAAAAAAAAAAAAACAAAACACCCTAATCAACATCCTCAGGTTTACATACTATATAATGGTCAATCCATTTTTAGAAGCAACCTAATTGAGACGCTATTGTAGGTACCAATGCAGCCACTTTTGCCAGTTGATGTTGCCGATAAAGCCATGAAATTAATAGACACTGCCGCAACTGAAAACTATAAAATTTCAACGCAAAAACCACCTCTTACTTTTGGCGATGTTTTGGTTCGTCCTGAACATGCTCAATTGCCAATTGATCGCGTGATGCCTCACAGCATGCTTGGTGCACAAAACAGCGAAGCCTGTACTTTCTGTGAATATCTATTGCATTACGTTCAAGTTGAAATTAGTACACCCAAAAATGAGGTACGTAGTTCCAGAGCTTTAATCATGTGATTCAGACGTTGCTTATGGAGGTTGGGTCAAAAATTTAAAATGATTTGTTAAAATTTCAACGAAATTTTGTTCTCAGTGATTTACATCATTTCTCAAATTTTGAACATTATGGACACATTGCTGAGAAAATAAAATTCACAATATATGCAAATGACAGTCAGATGGTGACAAAACACTAGAAAACTCATAAAATCAAATATGTCATACTAGGATTAATTTCAAAAATAACTCTTCTATGAAATATACATTTTCAAAGTTACTAGAAAAAAACTAGAACTTTTCCCTGGACTAGTAATGAGAAACTAATTAAATAAACCACAGATTTACGAAGTGATTTTTACATAAATTCTCAATAAGTAAATGGCAACCGCGCTTGTTCTTCTCCGCTCGTGTTCTCTTGAGGGTAGGGATAGAAGTCTGTAGGTGGGAGTGTTTTTCTCTTGCATTGTCCAATAGTACACTAAATGAAAGCAAGAGCATTCTATGTGTAAGTGAGAAAGAATATGCAATGTTGCCAATACCTTTATCCAAGTTGAAATGTATCATCTCGGAATACATAACGAATATTATCTAAAATTAGGAGACCTGTGTATAAGCATCATTTTTCCCTACAACGCGTACCCCACAAAAGTGCCTACCCAACCTCCTCAAGTACTTGTTGGACGTCTCAGGCAGGTCAACCTACGAAGTTCTTTAAATGTTTTCACGCCTTTCTTTTACTATCGTTTTCTTGATAACCGTTATTTTTCAATATAGGCTGAAATAAAACACATAATTGAAGAAGTTTGCGACAAATTACCTTCAACAGTAAAAAGTGAATGTCGCGGTTTTGTTGAAACATACGGAGATGCTTTTGTTGCTATTCTTGCTCAAGAAATTGATCCGTCGCAAGTGTGTCCACTTTTGAGTCTGTGCCCCAAGAAGGACGTTAAAGACGTTGAAGTTTTGATTCACGAAAGCTACGACGACAAACCGAATTGCCCGCTATGCTTGTTCGCTGTTGAACAACTTGAAAATGAAATTAAAAATGATAAAACAGAGGCAAGTGTAATGAAGATATTTCGAAGATTTAGAAATGAGACCTAACATCATCAAAATGCGACTATTCATTTTCATAATACTAACAATATCGTTGGTCCCTCGTTTTAACATAATGTCACAACTTGTAAATTATTATTAAATAAACGGAAAAAAAGACTTTTCACATTTGACATGAAAATAACAATTGATTTTGAAGTGGAAAGTTCTATTGTCTTAGCTTTTTTTTTTGCTTTTACTCAGGAAACCATCAAAAATGCTCTTGATCATTTGTGTACGCACTTACCAAAAAATTTGAAAGGCGAATGTGACGATTTCGTCGAAACATACAGCAAAGAGCTAATCGAGATGTTGGTCGCGGATTTGACGCCACAAGAAGTGTGCGTTTATTTGAGTCTTTGTCAGCCAAAACGCGATTCGGTGTCGATTCTGGCTGAAGTCGAAGGCGCCCAAAACGGCGAAATTTGTAAGTTTAGGAGTTGTACTTGGTTATAATCATCAAAAATGTTCATAAACATGGTATACTACAGAAACATTTATTATTTACACATAGAATAGCGGCGCCACCGTCGAAACGCCATATTTTAATAATTTTATTCCACTAATTCAACCTGAAATTTCAGTGACCAATGAAATACCAGATGACACAATTGATGGTGAATTGGTGTTAACTCGTCAGGAAGAATCCGCTCCAACTTGTTGGGTCTGTGAATACATCATGAAACTGCTTATTAATGAACTTAAAGAAAATTCAACTGACGTAAGAAATTTTCTAATTTAATGTTTTTCAAGAATCTTGTCAGTTTCCATCAACGTACTCTAGTATTTTGGTTAATAATGAATATAACAGTTCTCTTAAATAATTGTCGATATTTCTTGTGACAAATACCGCTAAAGTTGAAATCTCGAAATAACCGTATTTCAAGCCTTTTGAGCAACTAAAATGTTTTCATATTTTTTATAGGTTGAAATCAAGCACGCAGTTCTCACCGTTTGTAAGCTCATGCCGTCAGAATTGAGCAAAGAATGCAAAGACCTTGTTGATGAATACGCTGATACAATTATTCGATTTATAATAAATGCGGGAAATCCCAGGGAATTTTGCTCAATGATACCTGTTGGTTGTAAAAATTTTGCGAACGATTTGAAATGTAAGTATTTTTCTGTTACTCCTTTTTTTAAACAACTCAAAATCTGTGTAAAAACGTTAAATATTATTTCGTCTTTGTGAGGACAGTTTTGCTAGTTTCAAAACGATTACATCTGCTATGATGATGTAAAATGAATTTGAAACAGAGAAAAAAACATTGAATCTATATTTTTATTTGCAGCTCAAGTTTTGGACTGCGCCATATGTGAGGGCACGGTTGATGCTTTGGATAAATTGCTTCGCAATCCCAATGTTGATAGAAATATTGATCATCTCTTGAAGAAAGCGTGTTCAGCATTGCCTTTAGAATACTTGAACAAGGTAAGAAATTTATTGTTTAATAATAATGCAACATATTTTTTTCTTTTCATGTCAGTTTTTATAGATCGTTATTATGCTGGGCTGCAGAAAGTTTAATATCAGAAAATCTGGTTTGATAACGACCATATTTGCTAAATATCTAGCAAACGGTTGATCATACGACAAAAATAGTGAAGAAATTTTTTGTAGAGCATTAAATTCCCTACAATCTTTCTTCAGTGGCCAATTTTTGTAGAACTGACTGTTAACGAGTTACAACGCGTCAAAGTTTGCAAAAAGTAGTTTCAGCAAACTTAAAGTTTATTGTGGATTACACTTACCTAATATGGTTTAGATCTCTCAGATACTGCAAGAAATTATTTAATTTATCCCCAAATGGTTAGTTCTACGAAAATGGCGTTGTGAAAAAAAGCTGTAGGTATTGAACCCTACCATTTTTATCGTAACATTGTCGCAAAATAATTGGCATTGATCTTTTCGCAAAGATGGCAATTTCAGCATAAACTTTTGGATCGCGTTTTTGATCAGGTTTACCGAACTATTTGTACCTATATCTTTACAAAACTGTATATTACTCAGAACTGTTTCAGCATTTTCGCGAACCCTACGCATTCAAAAAAAGAAAATGTTTTCAATTCGATTTTTCTTTTGTATGTTCGCAGTGCAAGAAGTTGATTGATTCTTACGGAGTAACTATAATGAATTATTTAAGTCATCTGGCCGATAGTCGCGCAGTTTGCACAAAAATCGGAGTTTGCGGCTCTGGCTATGTGTCAGCTGGCGTAGATTTTCAAAAGGTCCGTAAACCGAGACTCGCTCACGATCGATTAGTTGGAAGTAATCCCTGCACTTATGGACCTGGTTACTGGTGTGTCAACGAGGCGAACGCAAATGAATGTAATGTAAGTGCGAATCAGATTTTTAAATGAGATTTTTGAACTTGTGTGCGCATTGCTTGACCTACGCCAGGGGCGCTGGGAGACTTACAAATTGCAAAATACAAACAGCGCAGAGCAGTTCGTCAAAATGACTCTGTTATGTCTTTTTTTTACAAGCTTTCATTCAACTTCAAATGTTTGCCAGTCAGTTAAGTTTGGGTCAAATATTGCAAGTCGATTCCGGACCAGTTCAACTTGATTTATTACTTTGAAATTGTGCATACTTGTGTAGTGTCGATGACAATACAATAATCTGATAACTATGACCTGATGCTACAGTCTCAGGATCAGTCAGTTCACTATGCAACTTTTTAACAGCTTATGCTACACGTACCGTTTTGGTCGGCACCAAAGTTTTTCCCCCATGATTTTACTGATCCGAGATATTTTTCCCTAAAGTGCTTACTTTTGTGCCAGATTAAAAACTCACCCGGTATTTACAGTGTGGTCACTTAAGTGTGCAACATATGGGAAAATTTTTAATTAAACGTACAACCAAAATACAAATATTGCCAAAAGTTGGTGCATGTCCGATAATCATTTTAGGTGCTCTTAGAATTGTTGAAACTCAAACAGCATACAGGGTGGGTCAAAAAATATAAAAATGGTACAAAAGTAAAGTGCCCTTATTTAAAACAATTCAGCGACATGTTATAAGAAAAAGTTGTTTAGAATTAAAAGTTATGCCCAAATACCAAAACATGGCCTTCTAGGAAAAAAAAATGTTTTTTTTTGAAAAACCAAAATTATAATTTTTTTGAAGAAATTTTTTTATACTTACCTTAAACACACTAATAAATTATTCAAACTCAAATCAATTTCGCATAACTTTGTTCAAATTCAGGCATATTTGTAAAATTAACTTAGATTTTTAATTTTTTATGGAATCACAAACTTTATGTTTGTTGCACGATATTAAACATCCTGTATGCTGTTTGATTTCAACAATTCTAAGAGCACCTAAAATGATTATCGGACATGCACCAACTTTTGGCAATATTTGTATTTTGGTTGTGCATTTAATTAAAAATTTTCCCATATGTTGCACACTTAAGTGACCACACTGTATATCTACCGTTTTATTGTTTGGGAAATTGACATATTATAGTGAACAATATTTGGTCTAAATAAAGAGCTAGAAACACAGATCTAGATTGTCTGATTTTTCTTCATGTTCATGACGACGCGGGATATAGTGTTTTCCTGGAATATTTTTTCGCGTTATTTCGAAAATGTATTATTTCATCAACTGCATTTTTTCTCTTTTTGTTGTAAACTAATTTTTTCAGTATCACACCAGCTCCAGTGTGAAATATTTTTGCCGTGACCGAAAATAGTTTTTGTTTAATGTTTGAAGTACAATTTCTCTTTCAGGCGCTGAAACATTGTCAAGAAAAGGTATGGAAAGGTAAAACACCACCATCATAAAAAAATAGTTTCTATTCCGTTTGATGTTTGCGAGTTTAGGTTGTTTTGCAAATTTGTACATTATGTGTTATGATGAATAATATTAAAAAACTGCATATCTTTTAATTAACAGACAAAGAAATAGATTTGCCAAAAAATAAACAAAATATTGAAACGTTATAAGTAGCTATGTATAATAATATTATAATTATTAAAGATAAGTAAATAATATAGATTTACATAAATAATAATAATAAAAAAAAACTAAAAAATTATTAAATTTTTAATGTTTTGTGAATTTAATGGTTTAATTATGCTTACGGTCAACTACTTCCCATTTTTAGTTAAGTATGTTTTCAAAATTTTCTAAATAACTCTAAAGACTCGTTTTACAAAATTTTATTTCATGAGCGTATTCATCATTGGGTTATAATAAAACAAAAATGTTACAGCAAGTTTTTTTTTTAAATATAATAATACAAAACAGTGTTATATTCAGTTTTGCTTCAAACTTACCAAAAAGGTTTAATTTTGAGTTTTATCAAAACAATATATTTGTTTGGCAGTCGAAAAAAAATTATTGTGATATCTTTTTTTTATACTTAAAAAAATAAACGATTTAAATTTTAAAAACGCGTTATGTTTTTTTATTTTATTTTGGGACACTATGTAGCAGCTGTTGAAATTTCATCAGGCATTCGTGGTTGATACGGATTGTTTTTGAGCAACCAAAATGCTAAGTAGATGATTGGTTCTGCTGGTTTTACACGACAAAGTTCAGTCAAGCCTTTTGACAAAATGAAATTCACATGTCCGTATAAATATTCGCTGATTTTTTCCACAGAAGGAGATAGTGGTTCCAGAATCACTAAAACAAAAAAAAAACAGTTGTGTGGTTTTAAGAAACCACGACGCAAGTGAAACTTTTATTGGATTGTAGGCGTTGGATTGTAGACACTTATCCATCACGATTAATTATTATAAACAACAATATTCACATGAATACACGAATAAAAAACATGTAAACACTGTACACCACTTGCCCGCATGACAGACTGACTATGTGTTATACATACTACACGGTCAGCTGATGCTAACCATGGGCGCCGCCATATTGGCCTTGGCTGCTCTACCGAGCGCCTACTCCGAGCGCCTTTCACTTTACCCCTACTCCGCGGCCGCCTGTAATGCGACATGCAACAGACGGCCAGAAAAATTCGGGGCGATAGAATAAAAAAAAAATGAAATAACGCCCTATTTAAGGCAGTGGCGTGACCACAAATTTCAAGCCCTTGGCGTAGTTTTATTATTGATCTTTTTAAAAATTAAATTAAAAAATCCGACTCAAAAATCAGTTCAAAACTGAAATGATTTAATTCTTCAAGACTGCGTTACAAACAATTGTATATTTTTGTCGATGTATTGCAGCAGTACTGAGTGCTTGGGAAATAAGTAACATAAAATAATATTTTAGGTTTTAATCAACCTATTAGGTACAAGTTTGATTCGGTGTTGCACTTTTGTCTTTTACATAACACGGACTTCCATAGACTGCGAGGCAGGTAAGTAGTACATGCGCACAGACGGAAAGGGTTGGGCCTCACAAATATATAATGGTTGTCATTTTTCGTGAACGTGAAACCGTCAGAAAACAACCAGATTGAGTAAATCGGAAAAAGGACAGATTGGGTGTGGTTTTCAACCATATTATTTTATGATTTTGGCGCCCCCTGTAACTGTCGCTTGGGGCAGGTGCCCCGGTTTGAACCCCTCCCCTAGATCTGGGGTGTATGTGATTCTATGAATATGATCATTTAGTTGTTCCTTACTAGCCGAAACATCGTCGACATTAGAGACACCGTCTATAGTTGCCCCTGCAATTACAAATCACGCCGCTCCCCCACTCGTCTCACTACGCAAATTCCCCACCTTACTACTATCTTTTCTAAAAGATTCGACTCTACAGCATAAAGTAGTGTTGATTCAATAGAATGTTACGATGAAGGAAGGTTTTGGTTGAGGATCATAAATAAGCTTTAACAATATTACTCATAATAATAATAAGATCATGTATATTGTTAGAGCAATTCACCAACTTTTGACCAGCTTGAGTCCCTGAAAATGAAAATAAATTTTTCGAAACGTTGGCCACTAGTGTAATATTGGTAAAGCTTATTTATATGATCATCAACCAAAACCTTCCTTCATCGTAATATTCTATACTTTATCTTAAAAATGTTAACCTACTTTCAGGAAAAAAGAAATGTATTTCGCGTTGAGAGGCTTCTAAATCCGAACTGCCGTGAAGGGCGTTGTGAACAGAATCATATTTTCCATATTTTGCTCGTAAAGATTCCGGCCAATATAATTCCGCGTCTCTGACAATCGTTGGACCCAAAACCTTTCTCCAATGCGCTATTGCTTTTATTCCAGCAAGACACATTACTAATATCGGCGCAGAACTCATGTAAACAACCAATCTGGGATAAATTTCTGATCCATACTGTGCAGAATAAAAATCTGATGCTTGTTCGGGCGTCAGTTTAATTTTTCGTGTCTGGAAATTATATAGTTAAAATATTATACTCTTGTTCACATGAGTAGTCAAAAAGAAATGCACTTCTCCAATTTTGTGTGCCATATAGAAAATACACTAAAAATACAAGAACTGTGCAGAGTCGGAAGGGCCCGGGTGGCTCCCAGTAAGCCCGGGGCCCGAGACTGGATAATGATGGATGGGATACTATCGGAAAATAATGAAATGTACTAATTATTAATTATCAAGGATATATATTATTAGGTATCTAAGTACAGTTCCAATAATATAACAAATATGAAGCTAGCTAATCAACATTTTTTTTTTAAAGAGAACTTTCAGCTCTGCTGTTAATATCTCGATCGTAAAAGCTTCTTCCTCTTCATCCTTGATTAGATCCGATTCTGTGTTTAATATAGTCAACGAATCCAACAGTTCTTGCCTCAGTAGAGAGCGAAGTCTCGTTTTAATGCGCTGACAATCGTCTTTCACAAGCAAGTCTCGTGGAACGGTGTATGTAAGTCATTGTTTTGACTGCACTCTAAAGATTCATAAACAGTCTTTCCTTCTTGGCAATTGAGTAAAAAGTATTTAGATAACAAATGTTACCTGCAATATGGTAAAACCTTCCTTTTTTATTCTTTTGATGATTTCGTCTTTAAACTGCATTGCATTGGGTTTGATAACAGCAACAGTTCTTTGAAGATTTCCAATGTCTCGGTCAGATATAATTGTGCCACTATCTGATATGGTTGTGACAAATCTAGTTCTGGCATCAATATTTAAAGTTTTGAGTATTTCCGATGGAGTGGCGTATAGAATTGGCGATGTATAATCGTGAATACTTCTAGAAACATTATTTATTATGTCTTATGATTCGATACTTAACACCCAGTGTTTAAATCTCGACTCTCGTGTGCAGTGATTCTCAGCTTTCAAAATATCCATATACTTTTATTCTATACTGAGCATAGGAATAAAATCGCAATCTAACTGTTAGGGTGCAAACATATACTTCTGTCCTTTTTTACGCCGCAAGCACTGGCGTATCCACGAGGGCAAAGCAAGCACGGGAGACCCAGCTTAAGAAATTTCTAATTTGCCCCGTCATAGAAAAAGACAAAGAGTTTGAAACAGATACTTTATTCAGATTGAATGCAAGTACATCAACCAATCCTATCATCGGAGAAATCAGGGAATTACATCGAAGAAAGAGACACAGATATATTTTCGATACGCTTTGTTGCGTTCACTCACCGCACATTGAGTAGATAGGCAATGATTCATATACAGTTAATTAATAGACATATGAAAATATCATATATAAATATTTCCTAACACACTTTACCATCGGTTACTGTAGGTTAATTGATAAATCAACCAACGTGAAATAAGGATATTCAGGTATTAGTCCTGATGGTAACCAGTTGTATATTTAAAATTTTTCTAAAATGATTGGCACATCGCAAAAATCAAAACCTGTCCAAGTGATTCTCGAGATTAGTCCAGATCAGGATTGACCTGTGCCACAAAAAGTTTCCGGGAAAAACAAATGGAGTGGGATATGAAGGTCATTAATCCGACTCACCGGGAATTGGGTATTCCGTATGGCTAGGCCTGGGACTTTATAGTACGAGGTTTTTTGAGTAAATTATATGAATATTACCTCACAGTGCAGCCACAATCGACACATGGCTCTCCCTCTATTTCAGTGGAATCAAAAATACTTGTAGCTTCTGATAAATAATGAACATTTTGATCCACTTCGCTGGAAGATTTATCATCATCCATTTTTTTTAATAACTGACGGAATTAATTTTTTTTAAATTTAAAAATATTTTGTGAACTGTCATGTTTGATTCTTTGAATCCAGAGTAACTATCATAAAAATTAAATTAAAAATTTAAAAAAATATCTGACCCAAAACTCCTAACAATCGGCTGATTAAAAACTATGAAATAATTTTACATTATTTGTTCCTCATGAACACGTTGGGGACTGTAGTTTTCGAGAGTTTTTTATTTTTTGCGGACTTATTGCAGCATGCTAATGAGAATAAATATAGTATTTATTTATTTCATTATTTTTATTTAATTCAAACGATTAGGTAGTAGTTCTGGGTCGAGGATTTTTTTTTAATTTTTCAACTGAATTTTTTTTGCATTTTTTAAATAAAACTCCTAGTCTTAGATCCGGTGTTAGAAATATATACCCTCATCGGTTATTTGACGATAATAAAGTTTATATTATGTTAGAATAATTAGATAATATATGTTGTAATATGTTCGAATTAGACCCCCAGAAGGACCCTAGGACTCCCTGGAACCATAGCCTTCACTCCCTTAATTTTAGCGTATCATTTGGCTTGAAAATAAAATAATATTCCAGCCGCTGTATAGAAATATCAAAGTTAAGAAATTAACATTGTAATATTGGCGATCTTGTTTAATATTGCAATAGTCTGTCAGCTGAAAACAAACCGAGATACGAATTACAACAAGTCGTTCTGTGATAGCGGTAATGAGTGGGAGAGAGACGAGACATACGACGTATGTGATAAAATAGGATGGAGACAGTTGTATGTTGTATTTTTTTAGATTTTTTTCGCAACGGGCAGTGGTGAGCGAGCTAATGAACACGACGCATCGGGGGATAGGAATTGTTGATAACAATTAATTTAGAGACGATTTATTGGAACTGCGAAAGAGATTATTTATTTTTCGGGACTTTGGCTTGTATTTCTGGAGCATTGATAAGAGCTGAAATGTTCCTTTTGGCGTTATTCGATTTGTCATCCTTTCATCTTTAATCCTAAACCGATCCCGAGTTTAAAAACTCTCCTGTTTTCCTGGAAACTTTGGCTTTCGTACTTCTTGATTGTTGCTGATTGTTGATGAGGATATAGCTTTCCGTGAGATCCCAAAATAAACCTGGAATAGGAATGTTTGACGCTTAGGAATTTAAATATCCGTGCTTTATTGTCCAATACACCCTTTTAGGAGTTTCTCTGTTGTTTCTGGTTGGAAAAATCTGGAATTTCTGGATTTAAGCGAATTTCTCCCGACAAACTTATTTGTTTCGTGCTTAGCCGTCTTGGATGGGATTTTTACGTTAGTTTTTGACGGGATTATTTTTTTGAGAGTTTTTACAGTCTATTCCTGTGGAACTAAAGCTTTGAAATTCTGGAACAAGCATTTCCATACCAAATGATTTTTTTCGACTTTGCGATTTACAATTTAGTATCGGATTATAATACCAGTCAATTTCATTGAAGTTTTTTATTACTGCTAACTCACAAATGTTCCCGAGGGATACCTTGAAGTTAACAACTGAACTGAAGTTAACAAATTGAGCTAATGTTCCCTATCTAATGAAAGTTATCTAACAAAGCAAAGTTCAATTCCGGAATGACAGTTATTGTCTGAGTTTTGGGTTATGTCGGAACGTCCGATATTGGTCTCGCCTCCCGTATCGAATTTTGATGGGAATACAAAACCTTATGTCGTGAATTCTTTATCGTATGGCAAATCGCTGTCAAATTAAGTTTCGTATTTGATTTTTTTGTTTCGGCTACATATTCCCGTGACGTCAGCGGACAATTATACCAGGTGTCCTATCAAATAGGTGGATTATTTCACCATAAATATTTTTACGGTATCGATTGGACGTGAATTTGTGTTGTCTGGAGGCTATACCCCGTGACGTCACAGGACGCCTATAGCGGGTGTTCTATTACAGTAGTAGAGAATAGTAACACAGTTTATTGCGCTTTTGCACGACTAAAATTTTATTGCATTTTAGTTTTCGAATAATTATTCGTTTTTGTGTTCGGCGAATATTTCCGTTAGTTACATTTATGTGTGATTGTTTCGTCTCTCGGAAATATTTTATCTAATTAAATTTTCGAACCTTTTTCAGGTTTAGGTTCGAGAATATTTTGTCTGATTTTAGTGTCAATTATTTTTGTTTGGGGATTACGAATCATTTAAGATTTCGCTATATTTTCAGTAGTCAAGGACCATTCAAAGCCTCCTAGTCTGGACTATCTAGGCGTGGCTTTTCACGATTCGAGTCCTGGCGCCTGGTAATCTAGTCGGTGAATCCGTGAAATTATTTGCCAACGTGAGTGGACTTGACTTACTATTGGTTGTTAAAATTTTGTGTTGTCCTTTGTGTCTTGTGGTAGGTGGTTGGGTTTTTTAGCATCCTTTTACGGATGTTGATTTTGTATTTTTTCATGTTCTTCTTAGTTTTATCCATGACCCCGCATCCGAATTGAAGCTAGCCGTGCTCCGAGGTAATTCAATTATCGCCGATATAGTTTACTTAGGTGAAGCTAACTAGTGGCCCGGTTACCAACACCTTAACCATTTTCTGTCAATTTCGGCCATACCCCAGGTAAATACTATAAATTGGCGCCTGCCAACGTGGGGCCTTATTTTATTGACTTTTGTTCTTTTATGTTCATTTTCGTTTTGGGACCTGTTTTCAGTGCCTTTTGGTTTTCGTTGCGTTTGCGGTTTAGCTGCCCGTATTTTTTTCGATTTCTTATTGGAATCCAAGTTTGTTTTAAATATCGGAAGGAACCATAAATTTGGGGCTTGTGGCCTCTCGCTTCCGATTCCGGTTAACTATTGTCGTGTTTCAATCATTTCTATTCAAAAAAAAAAAAAAATTGCTTAAAAATGTCTGCCGTCGGTCTCAAGCGAGATGAACTCGAGTATGAATTACGATTACGTCATATTCAAGGGGTTGATCACATGACTTTAAATTTATTGCAGGATACAGTATCGTCGTTATTGTCGGAAAATGCCGATTTAGATTTTCCTGATGTCGCTTTAAATTTGGATAACGAGTTAGACATTTGCCAGAGTAAACTCGTCGAATTACAAGCTTTAGTTTTAAAGTTTTCTGATTTTCCGCAGAGTGTCGCTTATTTAGTGTTAGACCACCGCATTTTACATTTGTTAAGTCGATCTCGTCGTCTTGTCAGTCGTGCGTCGGACGATTTGTTGCCGCGTGTTAACAAGCTTATAGAACAAACTTTAGAGTTGGACGAACAATTCAACATGCGTGCTCTAAATCATCGTGTTGAAGCTATCTCGGATTCCTCAACTCCCGTGTTACCTTACGTACCTGGTCATAGAGCTGATGCCTCTAATATCACTACCGCTAGTGGTTCTCAGCCAGCAAATAACCCTAACTTGCCTGTTACACTTCCTGTCTACAAATGGGGCATTAGCTTCGATGGCAAACAACCTGTCAACGAGTTTCTGACGCGTGTGGAAGAATTACGTGTTGGCAGGCATTGTTCTAAGGAAACTTTATTTCATTCAGCCATCGATCTCTTTGTCGACGACGCTTTAGTATGGTATCGTATGGTTTTATCTGATGGCATTAGCGACTGGGATTCCCTCACCGCCGCATTAAGAAGACACTTTTTAGGTTCTGATTTCGACCATGAATTAAGCCTAAAAATTTACGCTCGCGTTCAGAGGCCTGATGAAAAGGTCACGTTGTTTTTGGCGTCTCTGCAACGAATGATGAGTCAGTTGACGACACCCCTTACCGACGCTGAGAAAATCCGAATCATTAAGCGAAATTTATTACCTTTTTATGGTCCGCATGTAGTTCATTCACATTTCTATACCGTATCTGAATTAAACGAATTCCTCGTTGCCTTGGAACCAGCTATCTTGAAGATCCAGCTAACTTCTAATCAATGCAGTGAAGTTAAATCCGTCGTAACACCTACTAGTACTATCGCAGCTGGAATAAAATGTTGGAACTGTCTCAAACCAGGCCACGTATATGCGAAGTGTAATGAGCCTCGAGTACGCTTTTGCTATCGTTGTGGAAATCGTGAGCATTTCGCGAATTCCTGCCCGAAGACAGTATCGAAGCCTTCAGCCCTGTCGGGAAACGTAAACGACGCGAAATAGTGAGGAGTCGATATTTCCGTCAACGGCTGCCGACTCCGTCTCCTAACCTTGATCGTGAATCTTGGGAAAAATGGCTTGGTGTAGTTTCTGATTTTTGTAAATCTCCCGCTAATCCTGTTGTAGAATCTAAAGTCAACCCGGTTCTAGCGTCTCACCCTGGGGATAACCGACCTTACATCACGATCAATTTATACGATAGAGAAGTCCTAGCCCTTCTGGATACTGGTGCCAACCGTACCGTTTTAGGAAAATTCGGACTACCGTTCATCGAATTATTGTCTCTGAAGGTTAGTCCCGTACATATGAACGTTACTACTGCTGATGGTGTTTTTCAATCTGTCTCCGGTTCAGTGCTTCTGCCGATTGTCGTCAATGGAGATGTTAAGCTGTTGGATGTTTTAGTCGTTCCTTCTTTGCAGGCTACGCTCATTTTGGGAATGGACTTCATGCATGATTTTAATTTTATGGTAGATTTTCGTAACAACTTCTATTCTTATAATACCGGTCTGAATTCTGATGTCGCTTTTCAAATCAATACTGTTCATGCCATTCGCGAACGTTCCGAGTTAACTACCGATCAGCAGCTTCATCTGTCTTCTATAATCGAATCTTTTCGTTGTCTGTCATGGCAAGAGGGTAATAAACTCGGTCGTACTCATTGGACCGAGCACGTCATTGACACTGGCGATGCGAATCCAATGAAACAACGGCAATACCCGCTGTCACCTTATATGATGACTCACCTGAATAAAGAATTAGACCAGATGTTAGCCTTGAATGTGGTTCGACCCTCAGTCAGCCCTTGGTCCTCGCCGGTCTTGCTCGTGAGGAAGGCCAATGGAGAACTTCGCTTTTGCTTTGATGGGCGTCGACTTAATGCTGTCACGAAACCTGACGCATATCCCTTACCTCGCATAGACCATATTCTGAGTATGTTATCGGGGGCCAAATTTCTTTCGAGTATTGATTTGAAGTCTGCATTTTGGCAGATCCCTCTCTCGTCGGACTCTCGTGAGAAAACCGCATTTAGTGTTCCAGGAAGGGGACTGTTCGAGTTTGAAGTGATGCCGTTTGGCCTCCGTAACGCCCCGCAGACCCAGCAACGTCTAATGGACCGTGTATTGGGACCGAAGTTAGAACCGTTCGTTTTCGTTTATCTGGATGACATCATTGTCGCTACCCCTACGTTTGAAAAGCATGGTGCCGTGTTGCAAGAAGTTTTGTCTCGCTTCAGGGAAGCAAATTTAACTATAAACTTATCGAAGTGTGAATTCTGTCGTCCGTCCCTTAAATTTCTCGGATTTGTAGTTGACAAACTTGGTTTGCGTACCGACCCTGATAAGATTTCAGCTATGCTAAACTACCCTCGACCTAATACCACTACCGAAGTTAAAAGGTTCGTCGGGCTATGTTCTTGGTACCGTCGGTTCATCCCTCATTTTTCTTCCTTGACCGCTCCCATTACCGAGCTTATCAAGAAACGTGCTAAAGGTCAGAAGATTTGTTGGAGTGATGAAGCAAATCGAGCCTTTGTGTCCATAAAAAGTGCCTTAGTTTCGGCTCCTGTACTTGCAAGCCCTGACTTCAAGCGTCCCTTTACCATCCAATGCGACGCATCGGACCTTGGACTCGGATGTGTTCTTACGCAGCCCAACGATGAACAGATTGACGTACCTGTTGCATTTGCAAGTCGCACTCTCAATGCTCACGAACGAAAGTACTCCACTACTGAGAAGGAGTGCCTCGCTGTTTTGTTTGGTCTTGAAAAGTTTCGCCCTTTTGTCGAAGGCACTCACTTCAAAGTGCTGACTGATCACCATTCCTTGTTGTGGCTACAGAATTTGAAAGACCCTTCTGGTCGTTTGGCCCGTTGGGCTGTAAAAATTCAGCAGTATGATGTCGAATTTGAACATCGGAAGGGTTCTATGCATATCGTTCCGGACGCACTCTCCCGTTCTCCCGTGGAAATCTCTAACCTTACTTTTAGTGATGAGGTCTGCAATGCTGATCCGTGGTATCAAAGAATGGTTCGTTCTGTGTTACAACATCCTAACGAATATAATCGTTGGCGCGTCATAGATGGCCGTTTATACAAGCGTCTCGCTCTTGCTATGGAACAAGGACCAAACCGAGACGAATGGAAAATGGCTGTTCCCAAGCGTGCTCGACTCACTCTGATGGAAAAATATCATTCTGCCCCTACCTCTGGCCATTTTGGCATTGCAAAAACCCTATACCGTCTATCGGAACAACACTATTGGCCCAAAATGAAGGCCGATATTAGCAAATTTATCTCTCGTTGTCGTGTCTGTGCCGCTCAAAAAGTTTCGAATACCGCCCGTCCCGGATTTATGGGACAACCTAAGCAAATAAAGTTTCCTTGGCAGCTGGTCGGCTGTGATATTCTTGGACCCTTGCCAAAAACTAAGGAGGGCTATCGTTTTGTTTTAGTAGTCGTGGATTGGTTTACCAAGTTTTCCTTGTTGAAGCCGCTAAAGCGGGCGGATGCCAGTTCGATCGCCTCATTCCTTGAAAATGAAGTGTTTCTTATGTTTGGTGCCCCCCAGATTCTGCTGACCGATAATGGTACTGAGTTTACCGCCAAACACATTCAGCGACTGTTGGACAACTACGGCATTAAACACTGGTTCGTCGCCAAATATCATGCTCAGGCCAACTTCGTAGAGCGGGTAAATCGCACAATTGGAACAGCTCTCCGATCTTATTTGTCAGATGTGACTCACCATGAGTGGGATAAAGTCCTTCCGCACATAGGTTTCGCGTTGCGAACGGCTGTTCACGATTCTACTGGGTTTGTACCTACCTTCCTCAATTTTGGGCGATTTGTACCTATCAATGGGAGCTATTATGGTGACTTGGGTGATCGGGATCCTATCGAACTCGACTGGTCCAGTGAGTTTTATGCACGACAACTGCAGGAGCATCCTGCCATCTACCAGCAAGTGCGGACGCATCTGGCTGAAGCATATGAGCGCCAGGCTGTTGGTTACAATCTAGGCAAGCGGCCAGCTGTACAGTTCGCGGTAGGTGAACGTGTATGGAAAAGACACTATGTCTTGTCCAGTGGCGCACACGGATTCACATCCAAACTAGCTCCTCGATTCATTCCTTGTCGTATCACCAGGATGGTTTCCCCCCTCATTTATGAGCTAGAACATGAGGATGGTCGTCCTGTTGGCAGATGGCACGTTAAGGACCTGAAACCCTATGTTGAGGATAGCGTGTCAGAAGTTTCCAGTGAGGACGAGGCAGTTGAGTCAGGCAATGAGGTAGTGGACGAGCAGCATAACGTTTCGGATCATGGTGCTGATTCACCGGACTTTGCTAGCGACGACTCTGTTTGGGATCTGTTCGATTGAACCTTGTATCGTGTGGCTACCTTTTTCGTTTAATTCATACCGTGTTACGTGTCGGTTCGGTCTCGTTACCGTAGTGCTTTGTCAGAGAAGAAAAGGTCTTCGTCCTTTTCTTTTGGAGGAAGAAGGGGTGTGTAATATGTTCGAATTAGACCCCCAGAAGGACCCTAGGACTCCCTGGAACCATAGCCTTCACTCCCTTAATTTTAGCGTATCATTTGGCTTGAAAATAAAATAATATTCCAGCCGCTGTATAGAAATATCAAAGTTAAGAAATTAACATTGTAATATTGGCGATCTTGTTTAATATTGCAATAGTCTGTCAGCTGAAAACAAACCGAGATACGAATTACAACAAGTCGTTCTGTGATAGCGGTAATGAGTGGGAGAGAGACGAGACATACGACGTATGTGATAAAATAGGATGGAGACAGTTGTATGTTGTATTTTTTTAGATTTTTTTCGCAACGGGCAGTGGTGAGCGAGCTAATGAACACGACGCATCGGGGGATAGGAATTGTTGATAACAATTAATTTAGAGACGATTTATTGGAACTGCGAAAGAGATTATTTATTTTTCGGGACTTTGGCTTGTATTTCTGGAGCATTGATAAGAGCTGAAATGTTCCTTTTGGCGTTATTCGATTTGTCATCCTTTCATCTTTAATCCTAAACCGATCCCGAGTTTAAAAACTCTCCTGTTTTCCTGGAAACTTTGGCTTTCGTACTTCTTGATTGTTGCTGATTGTTGATGAGGATATAGCTTTCCGTGAGATCCCAAAATAAACCTGGAATAGGAATGTTTGACGCTTAGGAATTTAAATATCCGTGCTTTATTGTCCAATACACCCTTTTAGGAGTTTCTCTGTTGTTTCTGGTTGGAAAAATCTGGAATTTCTGGATTTAAGCGAATTTCTCCCGACAAACTTATTTGTTTCGTGCTTAGCCGTCTTGGATGGGATTTTTACGTTAGTTTTTGACGGGATTATTTTTTTGAGAGTTTTTACAGTCTATTCCTGTGGAACTAAAGCTTTGAAATTCTGGAACAAGCATTTCCATACCAAATGATTTTTTTCGACTTTGCGATTTACAATTTAGTATCGGATTATAATACCAGTCAATTTCATTGAAGTTTTTTATTACTGCTAACTCACAAATGTTCCCGAGGGATACCTTGAAGTTAACAACTGAACTGAAGTTAACAAATTGAGCTAATGTTCCCTATCTAATGAAAGTTATCTAACAAAGCAAAGTTCAATTCCGGAATGACAGTTATTGTCTGAGTTTTGGGTTATGTCGGAACGTCCGATATTGGTCTCGCCTCCCGTATCGAATTTTGATGGGAATACAAAACCTTATGTCGTGAATTCTTTATCGTATGGCAAATCGCTGTCAAATTAAGTTTCGTATTTGATTTTTTTGTTTCGGCTACATATTCCCGTGACGTCAGCGGACAATTATACCAGGTGTCCTATCAAATAGGTGGATTATTTCACCATAAATATTTTTACGGTATCGATTGGACGTGAATTTGTGTTGTCTGGAGGCTATACCCCGTGACGTCACAGGACGCCTATAGCGGGTGTTCTATTACAGTAGTAGAGAATAGTAACACAGTTTATTGCGCTTTTGCACGACTAAAATTTTATTGCATTTTAGTTTTCGAATAATTATTCGTTTTTGTGTTCGGCGAATATTTCCGTTAGTTACATTTATGTGTGATTGTTTCGTCTCTCGGAAATATTTTATCTAATTAAATTTTCGAACCTTTTTCAGGTTTAGGTTCGAGAATATTTTGTCTGATTTTAGTGTCAATTATTTTTGTTTGGGGATTACGAATCATTTAAGATTTCGCTATATTTTCAGTAGTCAAGGACCATTCAAAGCCTCCTAGTCTGGACTATCTAGGCGTGGCTTTTCACGATTCGAGTCCTGGCGCCTGGTAATCTAGTCGGTGAATCCGTGAAATTATTTGCCAACGTGAGTGGACTTGACTTACTATTGGTTGTTAAAATTTTGTGTTGTCCTTTGTGTCTTGTGGTAGGTGGTTGGGTTTTTTAGCATCCTTTTACGGATGTTGATTTTGTATTTTTTCATGTTCTTCTTAGTTTTATCCATGACCCCGCATCCGAATTGAAGCTAGCCGTGCTCCGAGGTAATTCAATTATCGCCGATATAGTTTACTTAGGTGAAGCTAACTAGTGGCCCGGTTACCAACACCTTAACCATTTTCTGTCAATTTCGGCCATACCCCAGGTAAATACTATAATGTATATATATATTACGGTCTATACCCGAATTCGGTCAATGACCTAAATAAATGCGCAAAGCTAGTTTTGACCAACGAATATTGCCCAAACCCGAAATCTTACAACTACACGGGTATTGTGTGTTATAAAATAAGCAAAACTAGTTTTGCCTATTTTCAATTGGACAAAATTAGTTCTGTGCATTTTTGCACGGACAGTACTAGTATAGCATCGGAATCTTCTTTGCGTTTTTTAAGTAACTTTTCCACATCAATCATACTTATATCAAAGCGATTTATTCTTCTGCATTGTTTAGCAGACAGAGGTTTTAATTCAGCTTTCAATAAATTTACTTTCTTAACCTCACTTAGTGTAGTAAGGTAATTATGTTTCGTCATAAAATTATGTTTCAGAAGCCTTCAATAGGCGAACTAGTTGACTCGAATTCATCTTGTATTTTTACCTAATTATTACACTGAATATCCCACAATTATATTAATTATAACATTCAGGAGAACAATTCAATAGATAGGTACATAAACAAGAATATAACCCTACTTTTGTTCGGGTTCGGACGTTGATCGAATGATGCGCGCAAGCTATACTGATATAGGAGGAAGATCAAACTTTAGTTTGATCCTGTCCCTATTGCCTAAATTTGTACATTTAGAGCAATAAACATTTATTATTATTGTTATTATATATATAAATATTTTCTAACACTTTTATGATATCATTTTGATACAAATAAATTTGAATGCGTGAAAATGACTAACTAAAACAAACAAACTACAACCTTTTACCCTAAACGCATATAATTTCTTCGTTCGTCGTGCGTAAAAGGGATGAAAAGAAAAACTATTTTAGAAAAAAAAACAGGAAATCCAAGAGCTCAAAAATGAAACAACAACTAACAAAAGACAAGTCGGAAAACCTCAACAATCAACATGCAATAGGTTGGGACCTAATCAAAAACAGAAGTAAAAGACTAATGGGTCTCCGCCTGATGCATGTTAACGTTCCCGACTTGTTTTCTTCTTTTTAGATAAAATTTCTTTTTTGGTGCACTCCGTTTTTATTTTTTTTACAATAATTTTTATTAAAAATAGTGATTGTGAAATCACCTATTAGAATTTACATAATAATAAAAAAAAATAGTAATTTGAGTTGAGCATCTATTGCTGTTGCAATGTATAAAAATGTTATAAAAACGTTCCAAACGACCACTTCTAGGTCAAACTGTCCGCATGGCTAAATAATAAATGCTCGCACGTTTTAAATGACTATAATTTGACGATAGAGTGTACAAAAGAAAAACGGCTATGAAACTCATTAATAATATGTATAACAATGCATAATTTTATACGAAATAATATTGTTGCTGCTTGCACTAAACAATAAACTTTGACGATGTTCGGTTTCAAGTCGTCAAACTCGCCTTTAGCAAGATATTGGTATGCCGGACTGTACAATGTATATTTTCAATAACAAAGATTATCCGCTTGCTGTGATAATTCAAGTTTTTGAAAAATGCAGTAACAAATCAGCACTAAATTTCGGTTTAAATTATGTGTTATCTGTTTTTACATTCCAGTGTTCTTAAAGTTTTTTTGATTGTGTATCCTGTTAAGTTGATTGTGAAGTGTTTATATGTGTAAGTTTTTTAATTGTTTATTCGGTTGTGTGTTATTTTCAATGAGAAATGACCATGGAGCTACAAATTCACGAAAATTGGTAAGTGGCACCGTTACTTATTACTTGCGTTTCGATTAAAAGCCAATATAGAGTCATTAAACAATAAATCAGAATTGCGTAATTGTTTTAACTATAAATATCACTGGTCCAGTTGTGATCAGGTATTATTATAATGATAGAAATCAGTATCTAGTTATTCCGTAACTAACTATAAAACGACAATAAGATATACCTATTGTTGGTACTTTTTACTGTAAAAAATTAAAAAAAGGGAAAAATGAAAGATGACTAGAAAGTTTGGTTTTGTGGTAGTCTTGATTGTTTTTTAATCTTGGGTTGTCCGTTTTTGCACCGTTCTCTAATGTTGCACACCAGGACATGAGGGAATTCCTGTGAGAATTTTTATTGTTAATGTTAACTGTAGGAATAGATGGTTCGCGGTGTATTTGTGAATTATATGGATGAATTAAGGGACTTAATAATTAATAAATTATTGTCAGCAACACTTTATTTTATTATTTCTGGTGGCGTTGTAGGGTGTTCTTTGACGCTCCTTGCTATAATGGACACGCGTAAGTAAGGTCGTATCAGGCTTTTGTACATCAGAAGTCCACAATCTGAGTTCAATGTTATAGATTTTCTGTTTATTAACGGATATAAAGCGAAAATAGTCTTACGTTGCTCTCTTTGAGTTTAGCTTTGATGTGCGCACTCTGTAATATTGATATCCACGAAAAGCGCTTAACATTAAAATGGGTAACTATTATCGCGGACTTTCTGTAGACCGTTAAAAGAGGAGCAATTCCACTATACACTGTTTTGTTACATCTCAAAGAGATTAGGCAGCGTTTTGGATGAAAGCTCCCAGTCGGCTTGATTTTTTCTGACATCTTTAACAACCATCGTCATATCCCAACCAATTTACACAAAAAATTAATGAATTATACACACAAACCTTTCTCTTGAATCACTCCGTCCATTGGTGAAAACAGTATGAAAACCCGTTCGGTAATTTTTGAGTTTATCGCGACGGGGGAACTTTGTTTTATAATATGTAGTAATTTCCAATAGATATCATTTACTTTCGGTGATTAATTTCACAATTCGTCCGTCGTTGCAAACGCCATTTTTCTGGGTGGTATTACGAGTAATATATTATAAATCTTAAATTCTAACGGCATTCAATAAGTCACTGTGGACGTGACGCGACTGTGTCAACGTGGAGTCATCTTCTTCTACCGGAAATAATTTGAACTCCACTTTCCAAATTTTTCCAAATAACAATAACGTTTTCAACAATAGATAAAAGGACACATTTTAATGGCATATTATCTTTTGTTTCACAAAACTGAATAAAATTGTCATTGGCTTCTGATTTCGTTAGCTTCGTTTCAATACAATAATTTGTAATTTCAACTTAATTTAAAAAAAAAACAAACTTGGATCTCATTGTTACGAAATTGGATACAGGATGCGTTTTAATAAAATTAAATTTAAATGCATTGTTTAAGAATAGCTACTGATTCAAATTATTTTTTAAATAAATTTTTTCACGACTCCCTTTAAAGTAGCTGTTTTTCATAACTGCCACTAGTACGTAAAGTTCGATTTTGCCAATTACTGTCAGTTGCCATTTACATTCATATGAGCGACTAGCGGTCCCGCCCGGTTTCACCCGGGTGCAAAAGAAGGAACGGGGGGACATGTGTACGCACATTCATCTTAGTTTACCGAGATGAATGTTGTGTCCAAATTTCATGATGATCGGAGTTACCGTTCAAAAGTTTTTGTTGGACGGATCAATTTTGAGTTACATTTTGCGACATTTTTCATTGATGCTCCGCTCCTATTGGTCGTAGCGTGATATTATATAGTCTATAGCCTTCTTCGATAAATGGGCTATCCAACAAAAAAAAATATTTTCAATTCGAACCAGTAGTTCCTGAGATTAGCGCGTTCAACCAAACAAACAAACACAGTTTTCAGCTTTATAATATATTAGTATGGATAGAGAAGCAAGTTCCCAGGTTACACGCACCCAACTTTAATTCTTGTTTGTTTAATTATCTACTTAAACTTCTACATAAAAAAATATTCTTGTGTATATTACACACATGTTAAAATGTGGCGGTAAGGAATTAGTTAATTAATATTTATTTCATCTATATTCTATATGAACTCAGAAAGCGAAACTACAATTACAATGCAATTTTCCATTTGATAAAAAAGGTTGGTCATATTGACCATGAATAAGAATTAAATATTGGCTGGTTTCTTTTATTGTGAATCTATATCTATAGTCTATACTAATATATAAAGCCTAAGAGTTTGTTTGTTTGAACGCGCTAATCTCAGGAACTACTGGTTCAAATTGAAATTTTTTTTGTTGGACAGCCAATTTATCGAGGAAGGCTATAGGATATATAATATCACGCTACGACCAATAGGAGCGCCGAGCGGAGCATAAATGAAAAATGTTGCAAAATGTATATCAAAAAAAAATGAGCTTCTATTTAGGTAAAATGCAGTAACTAAATATACCAATATTAGCCTAGCGCATCAGAAACCCGAATAGCTCAGTCGGTAGAGTACGTGATTCTTGATATCAGAGCTGAGCAAATAAATTTTTATGTTTTTTTAAATTTTCTTTATTACTTTCTTATATTTAAAATTTTAATTCTATTTACGACTACTATATTATATAAAAATAATTTTCCTACAGTGTTTTCAATTAAATATTTATTATATTTTATTAATTGCAGTAATTATTGATTTAAAAGAAATTTATAATATATACTAAAAAGTATAATTACTTCTTTTTAACGACAAAAACTTTTGAACGGTAACTCCGATCATAATGAAATTTGGACACAACATTCATAAGATGAATGTGTGTACTCATGTCCCTCCCTTCCCCATTCGTTCTTTTGCACAATTGCACCCGGGTGAAACCGTGCGGGACCGCTAGTGTTATATAAGCGAAATACTGACTTACTGACTCATCACGGGATCTCTAAAATTATACGCCCGATTGACTTGAAATTTGGCATACTTACTCCTTTCTCGACATCCACTAAGAACGGATTTTATGCACATTCTATTCATAACTAATTTTTCACCTACCATCACGTATACTATGGGTGTGAGTTGTCACGTGGGTGAGGGGTGTGAATGGTTGCGTAGATGGGAAGGCCAATATAATATTTTCAGAGAAAGAAAGGGGTAGGGAGAGAGAGAGAGACTATGTATTAATAAATCATACAGTTTTGCACTCGGGTGAAGCCACGAAACACATGTGTGTTTTGTGGGTGAAGCCGAGACGGGTCGCTTGTATAATATATGTTTGCGTGTATGTTAAAAAACTGTTTGACGAATTTTTATGAAACTTTTTTTACGATTTTAACGTTACCTTCGGACCATAAGCGCACCCAAAATTTGAGTCCATTTTTTATGTAAAAACGTGCGTCTTATAGTCCGAAAAATACGGTATATAAAATCGTAACGGCAAGTCATTCGCTTTCTGACTTTATATAACGTGCAGTGTCACAAGTCACCTGTATACTGTCTTCGGCTAGAAGAAGACTTTTTCTAACTTTCACGAATACCGATATGAAATATGTGGGATGGTTTTAGACTATACCTTATTATGCTCTGATAATAAAATCCCGCGATACGATACAAAAGAAATACATGTTTACAAAATAAAATAATTTTCAGTAAAAATTTATTGTTGCAACGCCAACACAATTATAAACTTTATTGGTAAAAAAATAAATATTTGCCATGGAAATAAATATACAATATTCTGTCAATGAGAAAAAAAAGTTGTTTTTCATAATTTTTTTGAAAATTTTGAGTCCAAAATTTGAAAGTTAAACATGTCAGATACAGTATTAATCAACATAAATTACAATAGTGATTGGCCAGGATCGTGTAGACATGATAATAATCAATACCAAGAAAATATTTATGAAAATGAAAATTATGTAGATGAAGATCAGGACGATGAGAAGAACTTGAATGACTGTGAAAATAGTTTTGAAGACGCTTCAAATTCAATTATTTTCGAAGCAAAAAGCCGAACTTGTTACATAAAAGCACCCAAAGTCGGTCATATTTCCGCTGGCCATTATTCGAAAAATTCGCCTGGCGTAAACGAATATCTAAAACGATTAGAAAAACGTGTCGTGGCGTCACATCAAAATTCAAGAACTAGTCTCGTAGATCGTCCTTTAAGTCCGACGGTCAAATCCAGATCGCGTTCACCGTCACCCGGTTTCAACGCGAAAAGAACTAAGAGTCTGACAAGAATAACGTGTTTAGATTGCGACGACCAGCAAAGATCGGATCAGAACTCGGGCTATGAATGCGTTTGGAAAGCATCGCGATTCAGACGTTTGTCATTTGTCGACGATCCACCTTATAAGAAAGCTGACGAATTAGGGAAAATCACGTATCCTGTAGAGTGCCAATGTGGATCTGAAAATAAGTTGGACTATAGTGTCAACTTGAAAGAATGTAAGAAAGCAAAAGAAGAAGACCACCCGTCTTACGAAAATACATTTCTTCAAGACAATCCACCGTACAACGTGAATAGTTGGACTGAAGTCGATCATAAAGCGGATATTTTACATAGAATGCATTCGAAGGATCCGAATCAAGTTCAGCCAACATGGAAAAAGGAATATCCTCATTGTCAGTACCAGTTACCAGTGTGGAGGAATAACAAATCCGGTAGAAGAAATTGGAATCCTA
Organism: Xanthostigma xanthostigma; assembly: GCA_963575645.1. Lineage (NCBI taxonomy): Eukaryota > Metazoa > Arthropoda > Insecta > Raphidioptera > Raphidiidae > Xanthostigma > Xanthostigma xanthostigma. The sequence goes on from OY754470.1 coordinate 44,542,899, forward strand.
CACTTTAATACTGACAATATATGTCCTCAGTCACTAAAAACTAATTTAAATCCAGTTCATTTTGACTGCAAAATTGATTTAGTATTGTTAAATTAAAAAAAAATGTAAAATGATATATCAAATTTGTTTTTTCTCTGTAATAAATCTGTAACATTTTCAGATAGCCACAAATATATGTTCCAAGTATGTTTCAATAAATTTACGAACATTTCAACAGACAAATAATTATAATAAAAAAAAGTGGTCGTAAATTTATTTAAAAATATTTGTTACACAGACGTTAATGTATTAAAATATTCCAACTATTTTTTAAAATGTAAATAAAATAACGATTCGAAAATATATTCATGTATAGTGCGTTTTTTTAAATTGATATACCTATGAATAATGAAATAAGATCGATATGCTCTTCGAGAAATGAAGTACCTACCGTATTTTTCGGACTATAAGACGCACCTTTTTACATAGAAAAATGAACTCAAATTTTAGATGCGTCTTATGGTCCGAAGGTAACATTAAAATATTTTTTTCAATAAATCGTCTCTAAATTTGAGGTACGTGAGTACTTACGTCTTATAGTCCGAAAAATATGGCACGCCACGAGACGAATGATAGTACCGAGAGTGAAGATGAACTGAATATTACTAGTACGAGTTATGTTAACACAAAAAATGAAAATTATCATCCGAAAGTAACATTAAAATATATTTTTCTAAAAATCATCTTGTAAATTTAAAGAAATAAACAAATCTTTGATTAATGTCTGATTAGAATTCTTCAATAAATAAAATTATCGACCAATTTTTTTTCGGTCCGGATTTGGATTTTCTTCATAACTGATCTAAAAAAATATAAAAATAACGTCTGCATGTGTGCCAAATTTCAGTAAATTCGTCCAGTGGTTTGAGCTGTGCGTTGTTAGATCAGTCAGTCAGTCACGGTTTCCTTTTATATATTTAGATTAAACAGTAGCTTAGGCAACGATTGAAAAAAAACATCAGTGTCTAACCGATGATTATTTTGACAGTCGAAATTTTTTGTATTCGTTTTTATTCCTGAGAATATTTGAATTTCAATTATATTAAGAGCGGTGTTTTTAAAATTGTCGTATTTTTAATAATTCGTTTAATTGGGTTTTGGATTCGGGTTTGATTTTGACAGAAAAATCAACCACACTATTACCTAAACAATGGCTGATGAAATAGAAGAAGAGTCCCAGATTCCAAACGTACACAGTTCTCATTCGAAGAGGAACAAAAAACCAACTCAAAATAACGAGTGTCAAACAATTTATACTGTACGACCACACATCCTGCTGGACGGAAACGCGGCTCATGTTTTGAAAAACATGACGGTACAAACTACTGTTTCAATCGGGATAGACGATCCGAATACAGATCTTCTAGAAAAAATTAAGGTTGAATCAGTTTTACAAGAATGTGCACAAAAATTGGAAGCTGGTGAAGATGAGCCGGCGGCATATTATGGGGAAGAAATGGCGGAATATGCTAGCCGTACTGAATCAGCGACGACACAAACTCTGACGTCAGAACGCAGTTCATCAGGTGGTTCTTATTTCAGTGACACAGCTTTACGAGAAACTCTCCAGTTTTCGCTTATCAAACTCACAACGGAATTGGAACAATTGAAAGAGATGTACGGAAAAGTAACGGAAATTATAAACGCGCGGGAAATGGCTAATGAAAAACGCCAGATTCGCATGGAAAGTGAATTGATCAAATATAGAAACGAATTGTCATTAGCTAAGCTTACGTCTGGTGCTGACGAGTTTCCAAACAGCGTTTGTTCTAAAAAAGCTAAGAAGAAAAACAAAAAGTCACAGCCCGAAATAAGGTCTGATACTGAAATTGTCATCGGACAAACAAATGAAGGTTAACTGACGATTAATAATTTTTGCAAAAATTGTTTTGTTAAATATTTCTTGTAACGTGTTTTTGAGTTATACTAATAAATCTAACCTCACAGCGTCGTGCCGGTTGACTTACATTAGTTATTTTACAGTGCACACAATGAAATAAAGAAAGATTTTAGATTATAGAAGCTCGACAACTGACATTCTGTCAAAATTTCACCTACGTGCGATGACCGGAACTTGTTAAAAAAGAGTTAAAAAAACTGTGTTTCATCAGTTTTTTGCTTGTATCTTGTCAAAATTCAATATGAAAAAGTTCTTCTAATTTTCGAATTAGTGGCAACTGAGTTCGACATTTTACTGGCGTATGCTTGTCTTCATAGATTTAGGTTGTTTATTTGTTTCCATGGAATTTTTCTCCCATAAACGCATGGACTACCCTACGTGTGTGTGTAAATAAATAAATTTCATGAAGTTGTCAAAAAAAAGCTATCGGATGCTCTCACTCGCACTCATATATTTGTATAATAATATCATCGCGCTCATACAGCGGACCTTTTATTGTGTCTGCCGGGATATTACAATCGGAGGAAATGTCTGCCATCATAAATATAGGTTTATAATATTACTATAAATAACATATAAAAAATTCAGGTTTGTTAAAATATGTGTTGTCATCCGGCTACTGACTCTTATAAGCTATAAGAAAAAACATTAAAGGTACTTTCCTCATCTAGCAAGCAATGATAAGAAAAATGAACCGTGGCATTAATAAACAAAATTTCTAAACTATGTTTTAAAGATATTTATCATAAAAATTGTCAAAATTTTCGTGTAACATTTTCGGTTTAATGATTTGATTTGATTTTGTTTAGAATATATTATAAATTTCGTGTATTGAGTTTTGGAAGATGATTTCTGCAAATGTGTTCTAGTAAAAACAAGTTGTCATTTAATGAATTGGTAAGTTTGACATTTTATCTCGCTAGATAGGTACTTTATTTATAACTAAGAATAGTACAACACCTAGTATAATTAGCTTAGACTAGATACTTCTTTGAATCTGATATATCAAATCTCTAAACCGTCTTATTTTTGAGTTAGAAAAAACATTGCTAATGAATAAAATACTTTTGTGTAAAAATCTATCATACGAAAATATTACTCAACTAGAAAAATAATTTGAGGTACAGTTCCGATTGGGATTAAACTTTGGGTATTTGTCCAGGGGATAAAAATAGCAAAATATTTACCCCCCCCCATAAAAAACAAGGACATTATCGTTGAGCGTATATTCCGAAATATAAGTAATCCAGTATACTGGCCAGTGCTAATGACGTCATGAATCGACGCCATACCGTTGATTCGTTCCGAAATATATTGGCCAGCGCGTTGACGTATTATTATTTCTCTCGTTCACCAGAAGTAATTGTTTACTTTGTTGAGAACACATTTTTGCAAATAACAAACGGTTAATGAAATAAAAAATTCCACAAAGTCTGATGCACGCACGCCCGGTTAAATATTCATGCTACGTCACACCTATCTCACCAGTGCAATATGGTGGCACACCAGTACAATATGGAGTCGGAGTCATGACGCCATTAGCACTGGTTATTAAACTGGGTTATATTACGGAACATACCCTATTGTGTGAGTTTTTATGGTGTCGTCGATGCGCAAAGTTGTCATATTTTTTTATGTTAGTTTAGTCATAGCTTTTAATAAAATCGACACCATTTTCTTTAAAATAAATATGGATTGGTTCCTTTTAATTTTTTAAAATCGGTTTAGCTGTTTTTAACTGACTTCAAAAAAGGAGATTTTTTAATATTTGTTACCTCATATCTCCCGCATTTGAGAATCTATCTATTCTTTTTTGTAATGATAAAGAATATATTAAATTAGCAAAGGAGTGCAGTTTTAATAAGGAATTGAGTCGTGAAAAGAAATTTGATATATCGGGTGTTAGGAAAAAGTTATATGGAAAAAACGAAATTTAAAATATTTTTGTTATGCCTCGTCAATCCTTCATCTGAAGAACTAGACAAATATGTGTTAGTTATTTTTTAGACTATTTTACAAGTAAAAGAAAGTTACTCGATCAGTTTTTAGATAGCTTTTGTAATGTTTGAGTAGGGGAGTAAGGTTATATTTTTACCCAACTACGGCAAAAGGGACTGATTAGATTTGTCCCGATGTCAAAAGTGTCATAATATTTCGGATGATGTAAAAATTGCAATTATTTGAGGCTTTGTACTGTTTTTTTAATTATTTTTTTATTACAACGCACATGCATTTCAAAGTAAAGCTGATTTTTACAAAAATTCTCAATTACAACAAAACAAGTAACCAGATCTGGTTTTTCACACAAAAAAGACAACTAGGTATATGTATGGTATCAGATATTTAAAATAATTTGTTTTTAAGAACTAGACTTGATTTCGTACAACATCAATCGCTACATAAAAAATATTCATTTTTTTAATAGATAAATGGGGACATTTTGTATTATTTTCGTAGTAGAGTAATTTGAAACATTGAAAATAAATGTTTGTAAACAGGTTTTTTTATTGGTAAGACACAAATGTGCAGCAGAATAGATTGTTCAAACAATAAAAGAGATAAGGTATCGACTTTCCTTCTGATATTTCACAAAATTCGACCTAATTTGAGCAATAGTACGGGAAGAATGAAAATATCTAGAACAGCGGATAAAATAGATTCAAATAATAAAAATGTCCGACAACGCGAAAGACTTTCAAAAAGAACAGGAATGCCAAACGCAAATTCACTGTTTCCCGCACATAATAAATCAAGATGAGAGGGCTGCCGTTGTGCAAGACGAAATGTGCCAAACTGTGATCGAACTTTCGCCGGACGGATCCGAGGATCAAATGATAACTCGGTTGCAAATTATAAGCACCGAAGAGTTATTTGAAAACAGTGAACGCATTATGGAAATGTACACGACACGTTCGAAACTTCAGTGGCGATTTCCAGCGGCAACAACAAAAATTTTTGATCCGACGAAATTACCTCTCGAGGAAACACACAGGAAGTCAATTACCGACGAAACAGTTTATTCAACACACGCTGAAGTACAAGACGTCATATCCGTATTGCTAAGAAGCGCTACATCAGAGTTGGGCGCAGTAGAATCTAGCAAATCAGACATTAATTATAGAATGTCGACATGTGTTCCGTTGCAAACTTTCAAAGATAGTGAATGTCAAACAAAGTTAACAATCACTCCACTTGTATTATCCGAAGATAATCCTAACATTCACATTGTGTCGTCAATATCAACCCAGACTTCGATTACGAAATTGCCTGTTGAACAATACGAAGTCTTTCTAGAATCATTACAGACCTACCGGTCTCACGAAATAGACGCGAGTGAAGTGACATCTGCTTCTGACATGTCAGTAACTCCGCAGACAACTTATCAGCTTGAAAGCGATCAGGAGAGCGAACCGTTTCAGGAATGTAGCCCGGCAGAAGTAGAAGCCAGGTTAGATGAAGTTATACCCGAAGAGTCGGACATCGTGACTGAAAATGCGACAGTTGTAGAAGAAGTAATAGAAAAAATAGAATCAAAACCGAAAGTGTCGGATGTGCGACACGAAGTAATATTGAAGAACGCTTTGGACAAATCTATTTCTGCAATCAGCGAAGAATTGGAATGTTTAAAGGAAGCATATACTAAATTGATATCTAAAAATACGTTCACAAACACGTCATCTAGTGAAGATGAATCGGATAATAGAAAATTGTCGAAAAATAAAGAATTTCCGTCGAGTATACCTTCGTTATTGTATCAATTTCCATCTAGTCAAAAAGTTAATTTTGAACCCTATATGATGCACCTTGAGTCGGAGCTCAAGTTTGAAGTGCAGAATGTGCGTGAATCGATGACTCGCGGTAAACAGTCTTTAAAAGAACTTGTTGAATTTTCTTGTACTGGAACGCAAATGGCCGAAGACTCGTCTGACTCCAGTCAAAAGCAGAAAGAATGTAGATGCGTGTTATGTACCTGTGATTTTTGTAGATATTTAATCGATGAGCTAGCTGACGTGGAATTGGCCAATGGCGAAGACATTGAAACCATATCAACTCAAAGCGTAAAGCCTGTAGATCAATTAATGTCGGCTACAGTTAAAGATTTAGGTGCAAATTTAGCAGAATTTAAATCTGGGGAGTTGTTAATATTAACATCACCAAAATATATTGAACCGTATATTGAACCAATGATTGAGATATTAGAAGAAACTAAACGAGAATCAAAGAGAGATGTTCAAGAGTCGAGTCAACCAGCTGAAGAAATAAATAAGACAGATGACAATTCTTCACCAGAAAATGGAGGTGAAGGGACAATAAACCCTCTAGACAGTAACGCGCAGTTGTCATTAAAACAACCTATTTATCATGAACCATATTTAGACGCGTATGTGGAGGAAATAAATAACCCTGAACCTGAAATTCATTTGGAAAGAAGCAACAGTCAGCAATTATCAACAAGAACACCTAATTGGGTCGAACCTTATTTGGAACAATACAGATTAGAACTCGAGCCTGTATCTGAAAATGTTAAAGTTGAAAGTGTTGAAGAACCACTGACAACAACTGTTCAGAATCAACCGGTGACAAATGTTCAGATTACACCGACTAAAAATGTTCAGAATCCACCGAATACTGATCCTTTAGTTTTAATGTTTCCGTCTTCACAAAAACAGCGTATGGAGGAATATGTTTCAAAATTTAAAACCGTCTTTCCTCAAGACGTAATACAAACTGTCCCCATTGAACCATTAGAATGTGATCAAGATGAACAAGAAGACGAATGTGTTTGTCATACTCAGGATGAAAATGATAGTAAAAAAAAAAATGAAAATTTTTTAAAAAGCCTCGGTGAAAGTACAGAGGAAAACTGTCTTTCTTTGACGCCTACTGGTATCAAAAAAAATATGTTAATTTTGCAAAAATCTGCTGCAGCGCAGTTAGGAAAATCAACTGAGAAAACAAAACATATAAAATACACACCATCAAATAAATCGACTAGCGCAGGTGAAGCGGGATATCTGTCGTCCGGTGGAGAGGATGACTTCTGTGACTGTGTCGACAACGTCGAAGATTTAAAAAAGATAAAATCTCGCAATACTACCAGAGCTCCCCAGGAACCGTGTGTCTGTAATACTTGCGATTCAACGCCTGTAAGAGCTGATGTCTGCGTCTGCGACGCATGTGAACCGCCGAATCCAACGCAAAGCGTTCAGTCTAACGTCACTCGGTTTATGCCAGTTCCACCAAATTCTACTAGAGACTTTCATGCGCAAAAAGGCGTATCACCAAAAGAATTCTTTCGCGGCACACCTTTATCAATTTCGAGTACTCCGAGGAACTCTCAACATAGTAATGCAGGTTCACACACATGCTCATGTAAGTCGCTATCGAACATTTCAAAATACACAGTTTCATCGTATTCGAAAGCACGTGTTCAAACTCGAAAAGTCCGATCGACATCCGATATCAAATCCGGTACTGAAAGAGAAATTAACGTCACTGAATTGAATATGGACAGTCCGAGAAAAAGAAGTGCCAATTGGCGTGTCCCAAAAGAGTCTTCTGACAAAATACATGAAATTTGCTTTAAGACGTTGAGCGTTTCCACCAATTCGACAAATATTAGCAACGTGAGGGATGTGGATGTTGTAGGCGCCATTAAATTCCAACTGCTGATAGATAGTAGCGTGTTAGATGATAAAACGTTGCATTCCGTAAATATTGCGGTTGAAATTGTCAAAGATGACGAACTGGACTCTGAAGATGTGGGGAAGTACGAGCAAGTAATCAGGTTGAAAGTGAAATATCAGAAGCGTGAGCCGAGTGACACAGTTCGTCCAGATATTGTTTTGAACTTAGAAAAATGTAAAGAGCACATTGAATCAAAATTTTGCAAACACTTTCCAATCTCATATTTAGTAGCTCTTGCGGGTATGTTATATCGTGAACCTCACATTGCTAATATTGCTTCAGAATTCATAATATCGGCCGATGCAGCGAATCCCGAAGTACTTAGTCAACTACCAACAGTATTATCATATCAAGCAATCAAAAGTTTTCCAGACGAAGGCAACAAGTTTGGTGTCAGTATAGACACGAAAATGGCTTCTGAAGATGACAATCAGAAATCTGAAATGCAACCTTATATAAAGCTCATTCATGGTCCTGGAACATTTTCAGTTCCGGTAAACTTAATGATATCGGTAACTCCAAATCCTGAGTATGCGAAAAATAATAGACTAACAGGAGACGTGTCTTGCAGTTCATCGGAAACTAAATCTCTGGTGTTTCGCTATAGCAGTGAATATAACGAACCCTATACAGATGAGTTGATTTATGGTAGTGAAATTAATTATGGTCCAACGTTCCAATTATATGAGGAACCTCCTGTTTACAATGAACCTTATGTCGAATCTTTGTTCCGTGACGAAGAAGTTGAACCAGAACCTCCTTCGAAGCTTTTTCCACTGTCAGAAGATGAATATGAAACATCGAGTGAAGGTAGATGTGGTTCTAAAACTGAAATTCCTTGGTTTGCAATCGCTATACCACCGCCAGGAACTTTGACAATCCTTCCTCCAGAGAAACGTAAGAGAAAGGTAATGAGGGTTAATGAAAATGGTGAAGAAGAAGAAGTAGAGGAGGATGTGGAAGATGAAGAAACCGAGCCTCTCGTAGAAGCGCCTCCGCCACCGCCTCCAGAAGAAGTGGTGGAAGCACCACCGCGTCCACCAGAATTCGATTATGTCTATCGACACGCGGAAACTACAAATTATACAGAACCGTATATGGATAAAATGTTGAAGGCGTATCCTGATATGTCGAGTGGTGCTTGTCCACCGACTCCTGAATTACCTTGGACCGAAATTTCGATACAAAAAGGACTTAAAATTGGTGTGCCGAAACCTAAACACCAAGCAAGTAAAAAGTGTCTCTGCAAGTCCTGTAAACATTTGAAAGGTGGCCAAAGTTCTAAGAGACTGGATCAGTCTCCGTCTATAAAAAGTACAAATACCAGAATAGTCAGCAGTAGATCACCGCCTAGAGCTGTTCCTGATAACAGAACTGATTTTCGTCAGTTCGACCATGAATTAGCTGCGACACGAGACGCTAAAACTACAATGCAACCGACAGCCAGTGGTGGTTCGTCTTTTTTTGAACATGCGCCGAAGAAGTCACCGAAACGCCCATCTCTTGTTGACGATTCCTGTGATATGACATCTTTGAGAGGTACGCGTTTCAATGTACCGGCCGTATCAAGCGCATCCAAAAGTGTCACTTCGGCGATAATACCAATAAAACCTTCTACACTGTGCACATTTAATTCCAACGTATTTCAAATGACCGGAGCCCAGCCGACTAGGAATCCTTTTTCGAAGGACGGTTGCGGCATGCGAAGCAGATCTGATGATCCAGTCGTATCGGCGTTTGCTAATTACGAAAAAGAAATACGGCCTTTACATAATACTCTAGCGGAACTGCAGTACAAAATTCGTAATTTAAATTTACCGGAACTCAAAGATTTTGGATTACCTCCAGACCTAAAATCTTCTAAACAGTCTACGACACAGACGGCTAATCGAGATTTCCGTAAAACAAATCCAAGGATTAATAGGCAGCAGTCACCATATAATTCGATGGGCATTTGTTGTCCTCCACCTCCTCCAAATAGTTTTGGATATGGTTATTCGCCGTACGGTGCCATGTATCCACAACAGTACGGTATGCCTATGGGAGGTATGTCTCAGCCTGGTAACATGTATCCAAATAATTATCCACAACTGATGCCAGGAAATCAACAGATGCCTACTAATCAACCATTCAACCAGTCAAATAGACAAATGCCTGTGAATATGAAACCGGCAGAAAAACTTGTCCCCGACACTTCTAGTATAATTGCGGATGGGTTGCAAGTGACTACAAAAAAGACAAGCGTGTCGATACAAAGTTTGTCTATAGAGAAAGTAGACAAACAGAAAGATAGTCAGAGCGGACTGGGGTGTTCGTTGCCAATAACGGAAATGTATGAGGCCATTGCAGAAAACACCCCGAAAAATAGTCATGGATGTACACCTTTACGTACTGATCCATCGGATGCAATGTTTAAAGGTAAACGTAATCGTAACGCCCCAAGACCGAAGAGGAGGTTTTGAAAGTTTCAAAGACTTCGTATTATTAATTGATTTATGTTACATTTCATATGTAAACTATTTTTTTCAATTCTTTATTCTTTGTGAAAATTTTTAAATATAAAATTTGTATTAAATTCATTTTTTGTCGTTATGATTTATTTTTTTGCTATTAAGAGACCACATTGTTCAAAATTGTATCGTTTTCTAAAATATATTAAAAAAAATATTTTTAAATTTTCAGTCTTATTTTTTTACTTTGTTTTATTTGATTTTGCATGGACATTAATGTGGTTTTAGGAAATCAACGAATGGCTATTTTTTCGGAAATGATTCAGTTTGTAATGTACTGGTAAATTTATCTTTGAGAACTCTAGAAGATTTTCTAGAATTATTTTTTAAACTTTTTCGGAATCGATAATAAATTAATATTGTTATTAATATTCCGTTTCTGTTAAATAATTTGAAATTTAAAATATGATTCAGTTTGTAATGTACTGGTAAATTTATCTTTGAGAACTCTAGAAGATTTTCTAGAATTATTTCTTAAACTTTTTCGGAATCGATAATAAATTAATATTGTTATTAATATTCCGTTTCTGTTAAATAATTTGAAATTTAAAATATGTTTTAAATAATTATTATTAAAAATAATTCACTAAATAAAATCGATTGAGTTATTGTGAACGTGTAGTACGTGTTTCGGTCAAGCTGTGTCGCTGCCAGTACACATGGTGGGGTTCCGACGCGGATCGCTCATCGGAGTCTTTCCTCTAGCTGTCGTATGTATGACAGTGCTGTGGCAATTGCATGAAAGCAGACGTGAGTCAGAACGTTTTGACACATAAAATATTGGAAAATTGTGTTAATTATTCGCGTTTTTCATTAATATTATCGTTGAAAGTGTGTCAGAACTATTCATTTTTTAGCTGAGAACAATTTTTATAGATTATTCGAACGTTTTTTAAATGTGTTTGACTCGGTTGTTTTTTTTTGTATGACGTTAACATTACACTTGACCTGTTCGTAATTAATATAATATTTTTTTGTTATTAAATTCAAGTGAAGTGAAATATTTTCTGTGTACTTGTGGTGGAATTTGCATGTGTTATAATAAAAATGACGAAATTTAATGTTCATTTTGTGTTTTTGCTGTTTGATTATGCATAAAAATATAGCATGTTTTCGAAAAAGTTGTCGATGTTTAAAAAGTTATCCGGAAGGTCTTCGTGTAGGAGACGAATTTGGAACATTCTCATTTAAATTATGAACAGGGATTTTTACACACCAGCTGGACCTTTTTTGTACACGGTAAGTCGACAAAATCCATTTATTAACTGCAGTCAATCTTCGAGCATATTTTTATGTCAAAAGAACGGATACACTTTGTCACCTTGGCTTCGAAAGTAGGCTCGTGAAAGGGCCAATATATGACGAAATGTTGATAAGATACAGAGACCCTGAAGGTACTAGTGGTTTTCGTGCGCAAGGAGGTGATATAAAATGTCATCCATCCAATATTAAGCGAGTACTAAATAGGATATCATTCCTTTAGAGTTTAGAGCAACTAGGTTCCTTGGCTTACTGTATTTGATCATTGTTTCACAGATTGCAGACGCTCGACAGCGTAGGCCAGTTGCCTGTATTATCATTGTTTCCTGTTGCCAAGAGCAGCTATACCGACACTAATTGCATAATCTTTGATTTCCATCCGTTACAAAAATATTTATTTAAGACAGTTTTTAATTTCAATGAATAAGTAGCAAGGCTTTAGTCTTTTTTATTATTTTAATTCTGAAGCACTAAGTAACTGAAGCTATTGTGGAATTTTTTAATTCTGTTCAGGAACACGTGATATAATTAGGTAGTTAAATCGAGTGCGTTTTATATTCGAGAAAATAAGTAAACAAAGCCGGCAAGATAATTCAAGTTTGCTTTATATGTAAGCTTTTTTTTAAATCGCCGTATCTTCGACTCTTCGAGTTGAAAAATCGCAACTCGACTTTCAGTGGCTGAATTGAAATCTATAACTTTTAATCCTTTACCCTCTGATGAGGAAAATTGTAAACAAATTTTAGACACCCGCGGGTGCACTCAGAGTTTTTAAATTTTAAAACTTTATTAGGCTTTTTCTACATATCATAATTTTTGTCAGCCAAATCAATACTAAAATATAGTTGTAGAGCACAAACTTATATCTATGTATCGAGATCAAACATTCAGTTTTTCTGTTATACTTTTGATATTGAAGGAATTATTTCGTTGCTAGTGCATTTTGTTTTTTGATGAAACCAGTGCAAGCTATTGATACTTGTTATGGCTAGTTTACACAGTGCGAGCTGCTGACCAGACAGTAGACAGCTACTATCGGCTTGTCTACTCGTACGCCAGTAGCTCGGCTCGCCTTTGCTGTCTACACGATACGAGTAGCTGCTGTCCAGTCTTGTGAGTTGCCACGATGTCGAGTGAACGTGCTATACGCAGGCGCAGCACAAAACATGAGTTCCGCTCAGTAGACTATCCCGCTCGCACTGGCGAGCTACTGCCGAACGCGTCCAAACGATGCGAGCGACGGCCGAGCTGCTGTCATGTACGAGTTGCTGGCGGGCGAGCATGCGAGTGAAAACAAAAAATGTTGAAGTAACTCGGATGCGAGCTACTGTCTAACTTGCACGTACGAGTTACTCGTAAGTGACGTCCAAACAGTGCGAGTTACTGCAGTGCAGCTACTCGGCAGGCTGACTCGTACGCTAGCTCGCACTGTGTAAACTAGCCATTAACCACGGGGACCTGAATATAGATTTTCTACCGTACACGGGAAGTCTTTGGGTGGAAGAATTTGCTTCGACGTCGGTGCATAATTGCAGAGATAATAATAATAATTAATAATCTTTATTTGTATAATACAATAATTGTATGTAAACAGCGTCAATGGTCTTTAAAATTATTTTAGGTATCGTTCAAAATTGTAATTTGATTCTTTGATCAATTTATTTTTCAGTTTTTTTTTTTAAATTGCTTATCACATTTCAGGTGTAGTGGTATTTGGTTATCAATCCGTATCATGGTGTTGTGCACGCTTCTTTGGACGACAGACAAATTTGTCTGTAACACTTGTAATTTGTCTGTTTCTGGTGTCGTGTTTATTTTTCGAAATACGCAATATGAGTTTTGAATTTGTTTGCTAAATTTTCGAAGGATATACTCACTTGTGATCTGAAGATGAGAGTATATCCTCCGTAACGTTAGCGATTGCATTCAAATCTCATATTAGTAATTGCGTTTTTTTTTTAATTCTTTGCCACTGAAGACTTTGTCTTCATAAACAATCAATTTCTTAGCTTACTAATTTATTTTTAAAATAATAAATTGAAAGTGTGGATATCGGTACAAATAATAATGGCTTCCTTACAAAAAAATGAATTGAAATACAAGCAAAAAATTCAATGCGAGATTTTTCCGTTAAAACCTTGATTAGCTCTGCTCTCATTTTTCATTGAAACAATTGAATATGATCAGCGATTATATTGTGTTCAATTTTTTTTTTGTTATTCGTGTATATTGAAAACAATTGAGGTTATACAAAAATAAAGTAACGTTCAGTATGCCAAAAAAAATTGTTCCAGTTTAATACCTTTAAAATGCACTGGCCGTTCTGTAGTTTTGATATGCAAAACGTAGATTATTTTAACACCGATTTCTAATTTGTACAGTAAAATGCACGCGTTGCACTAAAACAGATGCTTGGCGATCGTCTTTTTGTTGTAAAAGTGAAAACTGTCATGAATATACTTGTGTATATATTATAATATATTTTTTAATGTTATTATATTCAAAAAAGGTGCTATTCTTTCATTGTTTTGACCTGTTTCTTTTGTCAGATGGAACGATTTAAAATCATTTGTATATGCTTACAATTCTTTTTCATAGTTTTTTTTTTTTTGTTATCGTTTCTTTAATTGCTTATTATATACTTATTATTTCTTTGTGATTTGAATATTACGACGGTTTTTTCCGTTATTTGCATCGATGGCTAAAAGGCAAAATTATTTATTAACAGTCGACTCTTGATAATAGTCCAAGCAGCCAGCAAACGGACACGAAACCGTCACCGTCCTGCGCAGGTAGTTAAAACGTGTTCCGAAACCGATACAGTTTCGTTTTGGCTACTGCGCATGCGGGTGACGGTTTCGTGTCCGTTAGCTGGCTGCTTGGAACATACCTAATTTGAAACTCAAGGGATCAGAGGAAATGTTCAAATTAAGTTGAGTTCAAATTAAAAATTATTGGAAAAATGTTTTTATGGCATAAATTAATTTTTTAAATGATTGATGCTATATTTTTGACTGTTCATGTCTGTATATACAGCTATATGAATCAATAAATTATTATTATTATCGAGAGGGGGGGAGCAAGACGCCCTCGCTGCAACTTCGAATTACCGCGAGGGGACCAAAACGTATTGTTTTTTTGTCAATTTATCGAGTGTTTTTCAAGGAACCAGGAAAAACTTCAAATTATCGATTGTATTTATTTGTCGACTTGAGAATAACTGAGTTGTTTATATGTATTATGATGTTTTGTTGCCTACTCTATTACAGACTTTCAATTCGTGTAGCTTCTAATCGTTCTACTCCCAGAACTGGTAAAGACATTCATTGAATTAAAAATATTAATAGAGCCCAAATAAATCAAGCTGTTGTTGGATTCAAAAATAGATTAAGTTGTCGTGGCTTTTCGGATTTCAATCGTGTAATATTTATTACTAACTGATGTTTCGGGAACATTGCATTTTACTTCAGTTTCAGGCTTGTTCTGAAGGAATAAATTCACGAAACGTCGTTGAATATCCAAAAAAAAAAAAACATGACAGCAGACACGTTTCTAGAATTTGGTTTTGGGAATGGTTTCCGACAGTTTCTGTTCCTGAGTGTATAAATATCAAAATATAAAAAAAAATATAAAAAAATGTGCGTGTCAGCTCCGACGCACGACTGAAGTTTACTACTTAGATACGCTGTGTAATGTATTCCATCTCATTCTTTCGCACGTTAAATCCTACAGATATATATGTTTGCCTCTTTTGAAGCGGTGGAGCGTGCCTCACCAATTGATATTAGTACTCATAAAATTTCCGTACCGGGTCTTATAACTCAAAATCGTTTCTTAAGGAATAAACTCCAAAAAATAACATTAATACTGCCAATCTTCGGTTTTTTGATAGCACAGGGTACAAACTGAAGTTTAAAGTGTTTCGGCGGAAGAGATGAAATGCGGTTAACAAATCTGCAGTATGAACGCTTTTGCCTCTTAGTCACAGATATTTCCATAATAATATGTATACAAACTTCAAAGAATATAATTATTTTATCATTATAAGGAGATTTTTTTGTTATGATTTTTCAAAATCTCATGACGTCAATTTGTTAAAATAACCACAAATTTACTAAAACAGTTTTTTTTTTGAAATATTCATAATTTACACAAATTTAAGATGAACACAATAATAAATAATTATATATTTTAACCACATTCAAGAGAGATAAAATTATATAATTTCTGGTTTTTGAATCTTCATGGTCGTTGTCTGCTACCAATTTCAAGCGTAGATATACAAGCTTAAGTCTTCGTTCCAAGTACCTATAGGGTATTTTTTATCCAGCCGAGATCAGATATTTTTTCAACATAGGAGCGGGCATCAATGAAAAATGTTGCAAAATGTAACTCAAAATTTGTCTGTCCGACAAAAACTTTTGAACGGTAACTATGATCATCATGAAATTTGGACACAACATTCATCTCGGTAAACTAAGATGAATGTGCGTACTCGTGTCTCTCCCCTCCCATTCGTTCTTTTGCACCCGGTTGAAACCGGGCGGGACCGCTAGTAATTTATATATATATCACTGGTATACGATACCATAAAATAAGTACCTAAAACGAACGACATTTTGATGTTACGTAGATATAGATTCAAAAGTTGATAGTTATTTGAAAATCCATAATCACGTACAAAAATATAATATCGTGTGAGAAGATATTGGCAGTTGGCATTCCTGTTCGTGGCGCCGTTATATGTGTTTCCGCAAAACGTGAAATAAAATGTTTGCTTTGTTTTTGATTTTTTCATAATATAATGTTTACAAAATATTCGACGTTCGTGCTTGTTTCCTTCCTGAATGGTTGTTGATTGGCGCGTGTGTCGGATTCTGATGTCTGTTTAAGTCGCGGCAGGTGTATCGAACCTTGATTTTTTTAAATAGATGTGGACAACTTTTAGCTTGCGACAATAACAGGAATATCTTTGCTACGTTCTTTGAAATCAAGACGTTTATGAGCTGCAGAGTGCAGAGAAGTATAAAATAAATGCTGAGCACAATTTTTCAGGTTTTAATCTAACACCAAATTGACAGTGTCGATTGGTATTAGGTCCAGGTTTTCATGGCACTTGGTAGTGTTAAGAAAAAAGTGTGAATCTCACCCATACAAGCCATGGGGAAAGTGAAACTCCTTTAGATTTATGATTTATGTGTGTTATTCCCAAGAAGTTTCACTTAAAAAAAAAATTCGTATGGATAGCCTATAATAGTAAACAATCACTCGTAACTGAAAATTTTCTCGACAAAACAATTATCTTTTTATATTTTTCAACATAAAAATCATGAGCAATTGTTGGGCTATTAATCTACTAAAAAGTTAAAGACCAACTAAAATCACAGACATATTTTAATTATTTAGATAAAGGTGATTCTAGCGAACTGTATGGACAATGCTGACCTTTGTTGTCGGGCGTCTATAATCTACAATAATATATATTATCATTGTTTTGAACTCGAGTTTTGGCAGATAACGCGTAAGTACATTCTTTTGTTATCGCATAGCATTATGAGCGCAATATGTACCTAAGGCGTAATGTATTTAGATTTCGACTAGTCAAATCTAATCATCATTTTTAGGGATCTTTATAGTTTCTATCTGTCCGTCCGTCCGTCTGTATGTCACAGTCCTCCCATCTTCTCATTTATGTACAGTGAATTTCAGTTAAAATGAAACACCTACCGAAAAAGAACACAACATACAATTAATATTATTTTAATTGAAAAAATAGGAATTACAAAAAAATACTATATACAGAATCCTAAAAACAGTATTTAACACAATAAAATAGTTATCGTAAATGAGCTTTTGCAACTTTTCCTTTATTCCCCTTTCTCTTTTTTTAAATTCTTCTTTGTTATTTTTAACCGACTTCAACAAAAAGGAGGAGGTTCTGTGTTCGTCTGTATATTTTTTTTTTATGTATGTTCACCGATTTCTCCGTCAATTATGGACCGATTTTCAAATTTTTTTTTTATTCGAAAGAGTGCACCTCAGAGGTGGTCCCTTCGGAACCAAGTCAGGATATGATGGTGGAATTCGGAGAAATCGAGGGAAACTCTCAAATTTCAAAGAAACGCATAATGTTTTTTATGTATGTTCACCGATTTTTAGTGTTAGATTAACACTAAAAAGAGAAAAATAAAATATTTTTAACAAAAAAATTGAACCGACTTCACACTAAAAAGTGAAAAATAATTGCGTATTAAAATGTTTTGGAGTCGGTGTAGTTCTCGGAATAGATTTCATTTTGGCTGACACCGACTCCAAAACATTTCAATACGCAATTATTTTTCACTTTTTAGTGTGAAGTCGGTTCAATTTTTTTGTTAAAAATATTTTTGTAATAATTTTTTTCTCTTTTGCTTTTTTGTCTTGCAGAAGCTTCTAGTTTGTTTAATTTGTTTAAAGCTATTAGTTCAGAAGCAAGCAAAAAAAAAACTGTTTTGGTACCAAGTAGCGACATTTGATAGAATTTGCTCGAAGCCATTAGTTCAAACGCCGGGCCACAAACGGAATTATACTATCGTACCCGGGTGAATCGGAACGGACCGCTAGTTAATGTATAAAGTTTGCCCACTGCTGTATTTGCAGATACAGCGTTGTTATTAAAGTACACTATCCGATGCCGCGACTGTACATAGCAAACGCAGCTGGCAAGGCTGTCCTAAAGTGAAATTCAGGAGGTATTGACCCTTGAACAATGCGCATTCGCGGTTGTTTATAATTATATGGCGTAAATCATTTGTCTCAGTGACTGCAGTTTGGGGTCAGTTGCATATTAAAAACAACATAAACTGACAAAAATTGCAATATTATATTAATAGAGAGAGAACTTGGCACGTTATGTTTTTTTTCAACGTAAAGTAAAAATTTAAGCCTCTTGTAAATATATTTAAAACGTAAAATTAAAAATATTAAGCATAGTTTAAAAAACGCGTGTTAAAAATGGTTTTTAAAATTCGCTCCGAAAGACTGACCTGACGTCACTGCGTTGAATTTTCATATCAGATCACAAGTGGAACATACTAGCGTCTCGGTCCGGCTTCGCCCGAATTGCCACCGTTTTTTACGTCGACTTACTTTGCAAAATTGGTCTCCACGAAAAACTGTTTTATTTTAACGCGATAATATATAGCCTATATCCATCCGCAGAAGGGTCATTCTAAATATCGATGAAAACATTTTTGAAATCGGGTGAGTAGTTTCGGAGATTACCTCCTACATTCAAACTTACAAACTTTACCTCTGTAATATCAGGCCAGTAAAATGACGAACTCAGTTTCCATTGATTCGAAAATTAGAACTTTTCCATGGTTACGATATTGAATTTTGACAAGATAGAAGCAAAAAACTGATAAACATAGCTTTTAAAACTCTTCTTTAACGTTTTTTAACAAGTTCCGGTCATCGCACGAAGGTATAATTTTGATAGATTGTGTATCATACTTATAGAAATGTTCCCTCAAATTTGCATCCTTTTGCGATTTTGTGGAAATGTTTAGGGTCAAATCATCTTCATTTTACTGGCCTACTATTGGGTATCGTTGTATGCGTCGCTATTCTGGATGTAAAAAGTAAAAATATTAATATTTCTATGAATATTGGTGTTCATGAATATTTTCGTTGATTTTCAAAATACTGTCAATATTAGCGACCCTACAAATTGCGATTATTTGCACAACTTCAAATCTAAAACTAGATGATTGGAAATTTTGGCGGTTATTAATAATAGTGTAATGCCGATGGATATAGGCGTAACCCATAGAAGATCGTATTTTAGTTCGGAATGAGGTTAACGTGTTGTTAAACTGCTTCTGTTAAAAACTCATGATCAGAAGAACTACTTCTTGGATAAATATTTATAATACCTATACAGAGAGATACGTGACTGATGATGGTACACATAGGCAGGTTTACGTCTGCATACGTACTGTCTACTGAATGCATTGACAGAATGTTAAGATATAAATTATATGGCCATATATGATCCGTATTCCGTATGTCGTCTTTCTAGTCGGATGCATGCGTCAGATGGTGTAATATATAGGTTAGTGAAATTAGAAAGATTTTTACCCGCGCGACATTCGGTCTGCAATGGGGGAGAAATTGTATTTGATTTGCATAGATACTTGCAAATTTCCGTTGTTGATATCATTCGATCATATTTATTTATAGGGAGAGAGATGGTGACAGAAATGGTCAAGGAGCACTTGGTAGCAGAAACGCTATACTCTGAGCCCCCCTCTAGAAATCCGCTTAATGGAGTAGGGGTCTAGCGGGTTGCGGTAAGACGCTGAGGCACTTAAAAAAACCGGGAAAATACAAATTTACCCCCTGCAGAAACATTCAAAATCCTTTAAAAAAATCAAGAAAAAATGTCAAAAAAATAAAAAATTTAATTTGAAGTTGAAACTTGACAATGGTTGATTCGGTGGCCCGGAATACAAGAAAAAATTTTCGTGGCTCCAAGTGATCTCACTTCCTTTCGATGATTCTTTAAAATTTGCACAAGCAAAAATTCGCGTCCTCGCTCGGTGGCAGAAATTCTTACCAGGCTTTCTATTAGTACCCAAAAAATCTGAAAAAAATAATATCTGCCAATTTTGTCACTGCTAGATCATAATCTGCCAATTTAATGTATTTACCTGAATACCGTGTTTTTGCAAGGTCGATTTTGGCATTTTGTAACTCGGGATTAGCCTTAAAATAAACTTAAAAAAACGATGAACAATTGATGATACCTATCACCACTATCCGAAATTTGTACCCAATCACTGTACAACAAAACAATACAACAATTATATATTATTATATTATTGGTATATATTCTATATAAGTTGCCAGTGGGCATTCAATGATTCAAATCACAACAATACCTGACTACATCCGTTAGTCTGTTTCCGCTTTGTCACATCACAACAATATTGTACCTGTACAAAGGCTAATCTCGCGTGTATACGGTATTTTTAACATTTTGTTATTTCCTTTTTCAAATCATTCGAGCGAGAAGTCAATAGTTACTGCAGCCAAACCTGACCAATCTTTCACTGCGTGCTCCGATGGATAAATTTAATTCTCGCTTTGACTGCATTATTATCTCTTCACTGCAGCAGTCTGGATGAAATCGACTGATATAGAATTATAGAACCGGAGTTTAATTTTTACATGTTGGTTGAGTTCCGATGACAATACATTTTGGCGAAAACTAAAAAATTAAATAGTAAAAAACATTTTTTAAAAACAAGCTTTCATTTTTAAATGCCCTAAAAAGAAGAAAATAAACTTTAAATTAAACCAAACCCAGCCATTCATTACATAATACAATTTATATGATATAGAACAGGCCTGGGCAAATGGCGGCCCGCGGGCCGGATCCGGCCCGCAGCACAATTTTGTCCGGCCCGCGAAGCAATTTATAAATTTTAGAAAAATAGTAAAGAAATAGCAAGGGCCAGAACAGACGAAAAAAGGACCTAAGGAGCTTTTTGTTTGCTCTCCAAATGTGGAAATAGAATATGAGGACCTTTTTGTTTTTTGCTCTGCAAATTTTTGTCCCATGGTCAAATTTTCATCAGCTGTATGGCCCGCGGTCAAATTTTCATCAGCTATGTGGCCCGGCGACGAAAAGATTTGCCCGCCGCTGATATAGAAGCTTGTCGCGAGATTTTCCTGTGTAAATAAACAAGAAGTGACGGCGCTGATGGTGGAAATACGTGTCACTAGACGGTTAAAATTATCTTTTTATTTCAGTAATGTTTAAAAACGTGAGACACTCGCTGCATCAAATAAAATATAGGTACAGTGTTTGTCCCACATTGTTGAGGAGACATTCTTTTTTTTGTCTAGTGTTTATTTCGGTGCAATGAAAGTTCTTCTTTATTTTTATTAAATACTGGCAGTCCGTCCCGGTTTCACCCGGGTGGGATAGATATAATTCTGCAAAATGTATTTCGTTTGCGGCCCGGCATCTGAACTAATAGCTTTGAGCAAATTCTACCAGATTTGCTTCTGAATTAATAGCTTTGAGCTAATTCTATCAGATGTCTCTACTTGCTACTAAAACAGTTTTTTTTTGTTTGCTTCTGAACTAATAGTTTTGCGTAAATTCTATCAGATGTCGTTACATGTTACTAAAACAGTTTTTTTGAGAAAACGCCGTATATATGTTTTTAAATAGTGTTTTTTTATTTAGCGTTTTTGTGACCTTTGATCTAACTAATGTTTCCGGTAAAATCTAAAACACATGGTTCTTTTAATAATTGCATCCTGCCGTTTAGTAGTCTTGTAAGAGTAAGAAAATTAACTATACGCAGACCGCCACCTTTGAGAACATGAGTTTCATATTAAACCTTAGTTAACAGTATAAACATGTGACAGTCGCGCGTGCCTCGTGAGTTGCATTACGAAACAAGTGACAATGCACGCGTACCATATTAAAACAATAAAAATCTCTAATAAAAACCATCAGGTGGGTATTAATGTTGCAAATAATATGACGTAACCATAAATTCAGTGAGTATAATGCAAAATGGCATTCGTTAGATTTTGCCATTCCAACTCCACAAAAAGGGACGGGTACCAATTTAGGTCAAAATTTGCTTTTCAAAATTTTACAAAAAAATCCCTCGAATCCAAAAATACTTTTCGTAAAGTCTGTGAGTCAGTTTGTCTGTGAACATGATACAGGTCGAACGGATGAGCGGATTGAAATCAAATTTTGGAAGGATATTAATTGATATGCAAATGTTAAGTGCACTAAAAAAATTTACACACGCGCAGAACACATAATATATGCTGTAACGTTTTTTTTTTTTTAATTATCTATATATTATATAAAATCTCGTGTTACGAGTTCGTACCCGCTAATCTGCGAAACCACTGAACCGATTTTAATAAAATTTAGTAAACAGTTTTTATTAAATATTTTGTACAAAAGTACGGTGTTTTGTGAAAATAAATTGTTTTAATAACATGTAGCGACATCTCATAGAATTCGCTCAAAGCTATTAGTTCAGAAGCAAACAAAAAAAAACTGTTTTAATACCAAGTAGCGACATCTGATAGAAATCGCTCAAAGGTATTAGTTCAGAAGCAAATCTGGTGTAATTTGCTCAAAGCTAATAATTTCAGACGCCGGGCCGCAAACGAAATACTGCATTTTGCAGAATTATACCTATCTATCGCACCCGGGTGAAGTATAATAGAATAGTTTTTGTAACGGTTTGTGATTCTACTTAGTTTCGTAAAAAAGAGTTTCAGAAATATTTCGAAAATAAAAAAATCAGCTGTACTTTTGTTCTGAATATCTGTCAAAAAAAATTAGG
Organism: Xanthostigma xanthostigma; assembly: GCA_963575645.1. Classification (NCBI taxonomy): domain Eukaryota; kingdom Metazoa; phylum Arthropoda; class Insecta; order Raphidioptera; family Raphidiidae; genus Xanthostigma; species Xanthostigma xanthostigma. The sequence continues at coordinate 44,565,668 of OY754470.1, forward strand.
TAGCCGGAAAGTACGCTTTGGTTAATTTTTGCATGTGATACCGTATTATGTAATCATGCAAACCAACCGCAAATATACTATTAATTACTAGTCGTTACCCTCGTCACCGCACGTGGTAACAAATTTTATTTATTACAATATGTCAAATTTCAATACTTTTGAGGTTGGAATGGTCCCGTCGTCCAATTGGCTGAAATTTTTTCCTTGCATTTCGTGGATTAATCCCCTACCGAAAAATGAGTATTGTTTTACAGGAAGGAAACTGTCAGTTACGCTTTAGGTATTTGAGACCCTCGATATTATCTGTGCTGTGTTTTGTAGTATATGTTAATGCTATGGTAGAGAGTAAAGTGAAGGTGCTTTGGTCTGAGGGCGTATTTTTTACGTAGAAAATCAAGTGCAGTCGACCGCGGTCAGGTGATTCAGAAGCCGTTATATTTCAGTGATCTCATTCGGTGACGAAATCAGTGCCTCAGACACCATAACTCTGAATCTATATACTTAACCGTTAAAATAAATAGGTACTTATATATTTATTACAAGATTTGTGCGCACGAATCTTGAATTGTATATGTTACGGTCTATACCCGAATTCGGGCAATGGCCGAAATAAATGCGCAAAACTAGTTTTGACCAACGAATATTTACCAAGCCTGAAATCTTACATTTAAACGAGTATTGAGTGTTATAAAATGAGCAAAACTAGTTTTGCGCATTTTCAGTGGACAAAATACGGACAGTACTAGTATGGCATCGGAATCTTCTTTGCGTTTTTTAATTAACTTTTCCACATCAATGATAATTATTATAACAAAGCGATTTATTCTTCTGTATTGCTTAGCAGACAGAGGTTTTAATTCAGCTTTCAATAAATTTGCTTTCTTAACCTCACTTAGTGTAAGTAAGGTATTTATGTTTCGTCATAAAATTATGTGACAGAAGCCTCCAATAGGCGAACTAGTTGAGCCTCGAATTCATCTTGCATTTTTACTTAATTTTTACACTGAATATTCCACAATTATATTAATTATAACATTCAGGAGAACAATTCAATAGATAGGTACATAAATAAGAACATAACCCTACTTTTGTTCGGGTTTGGACGTTTATTGAATGAAACAAGCAGAACTAGTACTGTCCGTTCAAAAATGAACAGAACTAGTTTTGACCAATTAAAAATGCGCTCATATTATAACACACAATACCCGTTGAAATGTAAGATTTCGGGTTTGGGCAATATTCGTTGGTCAAAACTAGTTTTGCGCATTTATTTCGATCATTGACCGAATTCGGGTATAGACCGTATCATATATACTTTTTGGCAGTGAAACTGCGGGAATAATAATGGTATATTATCGTAGTAAAATACTAAAACAAAATATTGTCCATGAACTTGTATAGGTACTTAATATTAATAATAATTATATTACTGTAAAATTATACAGTCTGTTTATTTATAGAAAAAACTTTGTTTGTTGGAAGTGTAACTTTAATTAAATTTTTTTTTAAATGAAATGTGTTTCCTAGAAGTCCAGAAAACTCTCTGTTAAAAAATGATCCACACTACGAATTTTATAATCATTATTTTTTTAAATAATATGTAATGCACATTTTGGGATTATTAATTTTTAAAAATAATCGGCAATTATAATTCTGCAGTTGCATTATTAGAAGTAATGCATTATTTCGCCCGAGTAATTACGGGTATGCAACGTTCTTACACAAAGGACCCCACACAAACCTTATGGGATTTGGTTCTCGGTTAAATTGATCGAAATTGGTTTTATTTTATAGTTTAAAGGTCACTAAGAAAAAGTGTCCATGGCCGCATAGCCTAAAAACCAATAGATTTTTAGCTACAGATATGTTTAGCGAGATTTTAGATATAGGGATATCTATTGAATTCACAACATGTTCCATGTTCAACTTTAGTTCTTTTTTTTAGAAATAGAAAAATAGTTGAAAACTAGGTAATGTTGGATGTTGTTGCCCTGTATAATAAAATAATCTCTTATTCGGATTCAGCGCACTCGAAAACATATTTCTAGAGCTTAGGATTTTTTAAGATTGTGAATTCAATGGATATCCCTATATCTAAAATCTCCCTAAACATATCTGTAGCTAAAAAATCTATTGGGTTTTAGGCTATGCAACCTTTAAAACTATGTAAAATAAAACCATTTTCGATCAATTTAACCAAGAACCAAATCCCAATAAGGTTTGTGCGGGGTCCTTTTTGTGGTAGTTGGAAAGACACATTTTAAACGAATGTTTTCACCTTGAGAACGCTATTTGTGGAGGTTGCACCGCACTAATTTTGATTCAAAGTATCCTAACTCGATACCCTTTCCATAATTTTGTGAAAGAACTCGTCATCTCGCACGTGTCATTCAGTGCCGGATTAAGACTCCTTGATGCCCTAAGCATTTCTTGCGTATGAGCTCCATCTCTAATATGTTCAGTTTAAAAAAAATTCAAATTGATGAAAAAAGTTAAAAAGCATAGATTTTTAAGAAAAAAATTGAATTTTACAATCAATGCTCCCATTGAAAATTTGGCTGTTTATAAAATCGGACCTTAGGCATTTTTATACAATTAATAGAAAAAACTTTAAAACTAGAAAAATTGAACTAATTGAAAAAATGTTTTTTTCGTTTTCATTTTCAAAAATAAATTATTATTTATTTTTTACTTTTATAGTTCTAAAGACAGTTTTATATCAGTAAATAAAATGTTTGAGAACATAACAAAAAGAAAAATTGTTGACACGGTTTAGTGAGGTAATTTTCATTTTTGAGTGGTACTTCTTGGTGCCCCCTGAGACGCGATGCCCTAAGCAATTGCTTAATTTGCATATAGGTTAATCCGGCACTGGTGTCATTGAATCCGCATGTTCCAGAAGACCTTTCATGTTTGACCCGTAGACCTAAAAGCTATGTTATTTTAATGTAAACAGGCGGATTTGACTGTATTTAACAAATTTGTTGCGTGGAAAGGGGTACTAACGGTTGACGATGGCGGTACGCACCGGTCGGAAATAGCGGCTTCTGAACATACGCCTCATAATTTGTTGCATTAGGATTCTTTTTCCGTTATTAGCTTGTTACGTTGCATGTGGAACACTGCACTTGCCTGCATTATATTGCATATTTACAGAGGATGTTGCACTTTGCAATTACTGGATTTGAATCGCCATTACGTTATATAACAACAATAAATGGTGCGTTGAAATATATACCGGAAATTAAAATAATTGTACATGGAGTTATTTTTATTATATTTTTGTAAGCAGTTTCCTGTTTCTATAATTTATTAGTTTTTTTTTGTTTTATATGTAGGGACTTTTCTGACAAACTGTTGGTCAGCGTTGCCAGACGTCCCGATTTTGGCGGGACATCCCGATTTTTAAATCAAAATTAAATATCCCGCGCGGGACAGGCTCAGTCCCGCTTTTCGGGGATACCTCGGGGATAACTTTAAAAGAAGTTAAATCTTCACAGAAATATCATGAATAAGTAATTCTTATAAATAATTATTCTCTTATTGTAAGTTGCAATTTGTAACACTCACTCCACAGACAATTGTTTAAAACGCCATATTTTTCTAATAAAACTTTTTTGATTTTGATTTCTGTTTTTTTTTTTTTATTCTGAAGACGGATAAGACTCTACTATTTAACGATAGATAAAATATTATATTTTTATTAAAATACATTTTCTATGGCTATTTTTGCTATCTATTGTCACATAAACGTAATTTTAATTCAAATAAAAAGAGGTATTTGAAAACTTCTGATTATATACGTTTTTTTACTATGTCGCGCTTTCGACGAAAGAATTCCGCTGTTTTCACTCAAAGAGTTCCAAAATCCCGACTTGACAAAAAAAAAACCTGGCAACGCTGCTGCTGGTACAATGTTCGATGAAATCGATATGGTTTAAAACATGTTTTCTACTGAATGAATATCTCTAAAAAATATATAATTTTGGAAAGACTGTTAACTTATTACTTTATTTCCTAACTTGGTAGAGAAAGAGTGGCTGCAGTTTGGAGTTCCACAATTTTTTTATTGAATTTGTGAACTAAATGATACGTTATAAGCTGAAACATCTATCACGTTGAACATAAAAACTGTCTAATTTCCATATTCGCCCAACGTAAGTAGTTATTTATTCGGTTGATTTGTCCTGTGGGTAGCTATTCCTCCGAATAAATAGTGATAATTCAATTCATCAAACATAATTATGTTTACTGCAAGTATAAATCTATTGTCTTACTCGAGGGTATAAATATTTATTCGCCTGATAAAATAATGCTGGCCGCCATATAGATCATAGTACCTAACCTATAAACGTGGAGTAGTATATCTACAGTTTGCTCTTGTGAATTTATTTGTGTTGTTTACTAACCTTTTGTGAAGTGTACAGAAGTCAAACATTAAAGATAGTGGAAGTTATGGTTAGGATTATTATTTTGTGAAACTTTTTTTTCACGTTTACACTAACGCCATCGGTCGAATTTTTGGGTGAACGTCAAAATTGAAAATATTCAATTCAGAGATCAAGGAGTATAGTGCTGTGTAAATTTATTCTTTAACGAACTTTTCTACCTGATATTTTGCTTGGTGAATTGAAAGTAAATGTTATTTTAACGAGTAAATTTATTCCAAGATTAGTAACTTCTATCTTTAATAGTGTTCAGTGAATATGGGCATAAGAGATATGGAAGGTGAAAGTTTTCAAAATTGGTTAATATAGATATAGCCCAATAAGAGAAAATGATAATTAAATGTTGAATACAGATATACAATTTTGAAAATTATGATCTATTCACGATACAAAAGAGACAAATCTACTACCAGAACCGGAAGATGCAGTGACTAAAAGCATATATTTTCTTTTGGTACTTTTTTATGCCCAACTATAGGAGTTTTTTTGTGATTAAAGCCTCAGCTTAAGCTTTTATCAATACACAAATCAGCTAACTTTCAAACGTAAAAAATATTATAATACACTTACCTGAATATCTGAAATTAATGTAACATACTTTACCTGTATATCTTACCTGTATATTTTACCTGTTATAATGTCATAATATGTATCTTTGTGCTAATGACTTCGAGTCGAAGCACCTTTTTTTTTTCTCTTTGTATATAATAAAAAAAAAAAAAAAAAAAAAAAAAACTTTCAAACGAAAAATAGATTTAAACAATTCCAAACCTCCTAGGTTTTATCACGAGGAACGATGAAAGTCGCATCTATTAAATTGATTTTAATTTATTTCAATTGAAGTAATTTCTCTAGTATACACACTACACACACACAAACACATGCTCTTTGTATATAATCATCTGTGTCACTGTGTATGGCTAGGAAAATAAGAGCTCCCTTAATTATCGCTCCTTGTGTTTGAACGAAAGTCATAACGGAACATTAATTCAGACTCTGTGAGTACAGCCCAAAAAAAAAAAAAACAAACAAACTAACAAACTCACTAATAACTAACAAACAAACAAATAAACAATCTCTCAGGCTAAACGCATATACCTGCTTCGTTCCGTCGCGGGTAAAAATAAGCATCGGTTCACGGTACTACGTATGTACTGAGAGCACAGAAGTGGAAGTATTAAGTGATTATTTTTTAAAGCTACCAACAGCTAGGGTTATTTCAGCCTGGTACCAATTCAGATTTTAATTTATTGTTTATTAATATTAAATTGATAATCTTACCAATTTTCGTGTTAGATCCTAGGAACTGGGGGCTTTTAATAGATGAGTCATAGAAATGCCACATTCGCGAAAGTTTTCCATTGCTATGAGTTTTACATCCAAAACGCCTTTAATTCATGGTAAAAAAAATCACCAAACACCTAAAAAAATGATAGGCCTCGTGGGACGCCTGACAGATGTGACAAATCAAACCCATAAAGAAATACACAGCTCACACAAAGCAGCAACGCGGAGTCGAGATCGGCGGAATAGAGGGGGATATGACGGCATAAGGGAGCGTCATGCCGTTTACCTTCACGGCATGTTTTGCTGCCATTAAGGTGCGCCAATAGATGTTTCACGTCAAAAACAAGCACGACGACTTTTGATTCGTGGAGTGGGGGTAATTCTTGAAACTTACCAAAACCCAAAGACACACTTATGACGTCAGTTATCGAGCGTCTAGAATAAATAAATTAAATTCGCCTTTCGATATGATCATTTACATATTTAACGTTGCAATAGAAGGTGCCATGAACTCTGTATTCATGCGTGACAGGGTTACAGGATTTACAGAGAGAATTATTGACTGCAGTAGTTAAGGAATGTTAATATAATTGTACAGTCTTTGCGACTTTAAAGATAACATAAAAGACCTACGTAGACGTAATCTTGTTAAGAAAGCTTTGAAATGATATTTTGTATGTTGCAATAGGGAAAAGAAGTAAATGAAGCTTTACCTAATCCGTTTTGTGTTTTGCAGACATTCGTACAGCAATTTGAAATGGAATTATTTCGTATTGTCTGTAGTTAATCCGAACCCCAGATATAGCTTAAATATGATGAACGTATTAGGGATTGCTAAATAATAATAATAATAAAGCGTTTAACGTCCGTTTCTTGACTTTATATCATAACAGACGCCATTCGCACCATAACTATTTTCCATCTATCAGATTTCCCGTTGTTTTCTACATTTATAAACTGCCTCTTAATTAATAGCAACGGGCGAATGAAGGGATTTTAGGACATTAGGATAAGGTAGGCAAAGCATAGGAGTTTGACAGGTAATCGGTCGTAATCTTGGAAATAATAAAGAATTGCTAAACAAAAATCTGTACAGAAGAAACTTGGAGATCAGAAACCTAGCATAATGTTCTACTTAAAAGGAAAGACAGACAGACAATAGTTAGATTTAATAATGTAATTTCAGATGAGTAAATGTCCATCTTTCGATCATGATGGCATGTACAGGACGGGTCTGTTTTTTGGTGTACTCAACCTCAACAATTAAATAATATATATAACTTTGAATGTTGTGCGCAGCTTCTAACAAATGAAATGATTGTGTAACCTTGACCTTGAGTCTTGATCAGTGATTGACGGACAATGATGATAATATTAATAACATGTCGGATTATTACAGCCTATTCAAATTTATGATCAGAAATTGGCGTTCTAAGTTCTGACCAGACTTGTAAAGTGTGTGAGTAAAAATATTTCAAAATACTTACAAATACTTTTGTAGTAAATCTTTGATTAACGTCTGAATAGAACTCTTCAAATAAATAAAATTGTCAACCAATTTTTCTCAGACCAATATATTGACAAAAAATAACAAATCAATGTAACACAATATGACGTTTCGATTTGTTATTTTTTATTTTTTGTCAATATATTGGTCTGAGAAAAATTGGTCGACAATTTTATTTATTTAAAAACTTTTGTAGTAAAACACCAGTCTGTAAAACTTTATTCGAATCGATGGAAAGATGACTAGGTTATAAAGCGACCTACACATCTTGATACAAGCTGCGATGCAGGCATCGAATCTATGTTTCATGAAACTTGCATCAGTTGCATAAACGCCTACTTAAATCTCAACCTATTGCGATGCCTGAATCGACTCCCATGTTCATGCAACACAAGAACAGTAGGTTAAGTTTTTTTCTAGGTACCTAGTGCTTGACGAATAAAATGAGATACGTTTTGCCAACACCAGTTTTATTAGCAGTAGTTGGGGCACTCTTTATACTCCATAAAAGAAAAAGGAAATCTAAAATGAAATGGTCAAAAAGATGGTTTATAGAAAGAAAACGTTATTCAAATGCTTTATTGGAAGAGCTAAAAGTACATTTGTATTCCAAAGTCACGTATGCAGATGATAAATGTTTATGAACTCTTCCCAAAATACACGATCACTTTCCATCATGGAATTTATACACACAAACAACAAAGTAACCTCTAAAATGGCGCGGGAAAATAAATTAATATCGTCTTGGCATCGACGCAATTCTACACACGCTGAAACTTGCATCGGCATCACCGACTCGGCATCGTGGCTCGTCGACCAAAATGGGATTCCAGACTCTGCATCGCTGCAAGCCGCAACTGATGCCAAATACGTGATTCAGTACTACACACACTGTTACTTGCATCATGAAACTTAAGAGTCGATGCCTGCATCGCAGCTTGTATCAAGGTGTGTAGGCCGCTTAAGACTGTGACATACCACAGACGGACGTAACGAAATTATAAAGGTTCCGTTTTTTGCCATTTGATTGCGAAACCCGAAAAATGCTCCCCAAAACTCCTTAACATATATCCCACTATGATAACACCGGCTATTTGGGTTCCATATAAAATTGAACAGACTTTTTACCTTTGTGCGTTTTATTGGGGATTGGCAATAAGCTGATTCATTGCGGAAGTTGGTTGATAAAATGATTGCGGGGGTCCATTAAATGGATGTAGAGTTAAAACCACAAGTGATTGTGCAAAACAATCGTGACATCATAACAGCGGGAACTCTTCGTTCCGCGTCGCTTCGTGACTTCGATTTAAATATGTAATATTATAATCCAAAGGAAAAATATGTGTGTCGCGACAGTCGGAGGAAGTGGAACTTCTTATTCAATGCTCGAAAGCTATGTATATGTAAAAATGAGGTAACTTGAAGCAGGCGGTCAAGACTAAAAAAAACCGGCCAAGTGCGAGTCGGACTCGCCCACCGAGGGTTCCGTACAAACTTGTAGGTTGCTACGTAAATAGTTCATCCATCACGGGAATCGAGTCTCGAAGATTTTTCCCTTGTCTCCATACATCAACAAACGTTGCGGCCAGTTTACCAACCAAGCGTGTAATTAGAATGAGTTCAGATGGACTACTGAACTGTATTGTAACTCGTGGCTATATCCGACAGTCTAGTTGTCGTACCGTGTTGTATGCGAGAGTTTTCATATTGTGCTGTATAAACGCACCGGTAGCGGACGCTTGATAAGTGGTGTACTTCTGTAGAAAATGCTCAATAAATGAGATTTCACTGTACTGCATTATAATAAATTCATAGGCTATGCGACACCCACTTTGCCTATTGTCTTTCCAAATAAAACTTCCTATAATAAATCGCGACCTTTTTTCTTGTATCGGAGGCTTTTATGCACAAGTTTATTCGCGCCGCAGCGGCAATTAGATAATCAACAACACACGGTTTGTAACAATGTTTTGTATAAATAAAAGGGCGCGCCCCCATTGTTGCACAACTGGAAACAACAACACTCTTAACAAGCAACTCTTTTCTGGAGGTTATCAGTGCTGTTCGTCAACTAGGGAAACAATCAACTTTTTAGAAATGCTCACTAAAGGCCTCAGTTGTCTATATATTATATGCTCAATGGAGGTGGGCACATGAAAAACGTAATATAGATGGCAGCAGGTATATAGCTACCTAAGTTATGATTGGTTTTTATAGGAAAACGTGCTTTTTTTCCTTCTGAGAGCATGCAAACACTTCTTTTTCAGTTCCAAATCCTTTGAAAATACAAAACCTTTTATAATTTGAACATCGATAAACACAACACATCGGCATTGTCAACAATTTATTATTTTAAATAAACTTATTTTGAACACAGTACTATGAATGGTCCACAAATCGAGGTGGTTATATAGCTGGCGCCTCTAGCGATCAAGTTTGGCAATGCGCATCCTCATTGCAGAAAACATCGTCAGAAAATCTTATTTGACAATTTGACAATGACCATTCATATTTCTCCATTATGAAAAGCATTAAAGGAACTTTAAAACGATTTTGCTCGAAAAATAATTGATCGAGTGAAAACGAGTATTTAGCATCGTTTTTTTTTTTTTTGTACAGTTTCTACTTCAAAACAATTGCTTTTGTACACATTTTGATAAAAATTTAGCTTGAAAAGCGATCGTTGTCTATGTAGATCAATCATTTGTTATTGTGTGAAAACAATCTAATGTTCTATCTAGTGAGGATTTTAGACATCTGACAATTGATATCAATGAGCTTATCAAAAACAAGAGACCTCAGGTGTCTGGATCTCCTAGCTCAAGATAATTTACCCTTTTTTATTACCTTTATGTATGAAAACCAATTTGAACTAAATAAATAAAGATTTTAATTTAGTATATGTTTCAGTTTTTAATTTAGAGTATAAATGGCCCTTTAGAAAAATCAGTCTGAAACCCCTGTTCTAGATGACAGGAAGTTTGAATACATTAGACTGCTCCCGATGTATGGCAATTGTAATTATATGACCACAATCTAATATTAATTATATTATGATCAAAACAAATTTTTTGACAATCTGCACTAACACTAGAGATGTTTGGGCCCGAAATCGTTCTTCACAGAATCTTTTCTACTACTTATCTACACTGTGTTCTTTTTTTAAATATTGATTAAACAAAGGAAAACAGTAAGCAGTAGTTTGTTTTACGAACGGCACTGAAACAGTTGATGGAAGTTTGTCGGTAGCTTGGCGCTCGGCCACGCCTAGCCCGCCGGAGAGCTTTTATCTATCGCGCTGGCGACCTTCACCCGACCTGCAGTATTGTGTCTGCCGTATGTACATTCGACCTTACACAGCCATCGTGTTCCTCCTATGTAATGTACCCATTATACGTGCACTCTCGTCTGCATCATTTATTTAAGGAGGTTGATGCGTTACAGTCCCAATCAAAAGTAAGTCGAATTCTGAATCGGAACTTTTTCAGAATAAATTTTTATAAAAAGTTTATAAGTCAATGATACGAGTACCAATAAATTATTGCCATAAAGGCATAAATAAATCATTTTTTTTTTAATTATTAAGGAGGTTGATGCGTTTCAGTCCCAATCAAAAGTAAGTCGAATTCTAAATGGGAACTTTTCCATAATAAATTTTTACAAAAGCTTATAAGTCGATGATACCAATAAGTTATTGTCATAATGGCATAAATCAATCTTTTTTTAAATATTAATTAATTATTACAGTATTTTACTTAATGGACTAACTTTTGAATTTTTTGTAAAAAGTTAGGTTAGAAAAAATAAATTTATGTAATTATCTGTATTTTACATAAGTATTTTTGCAGTAAATAATTAAAAAAAGAAATTAGAAGTATTAAAAATTAAAATTAAATCATTAAAAAGTTGAAAATTCAGTTAAAATTGTCAAGAATAAAAGTCCATAATCGAAAACTGCTAAGGTTTAATAATTTTTTGCATTGATTAAAAGTCTCTTAATTAAAATGGAAAAAACATTAAAATATTTGTAAGACATCGATGCTTTTCAATAAATAAAATTATCGACCAATTTTTCAGACAATATATTAACAAAAAATATAAAATTAATACATTAACGTTTCAATCCGGATTTGGACCTTCTTCAGAATTGATCTAAAAAATATAAAAATAATTAATATTAGATTTTAAATATTAATTATTTTTATATTTTTTAGATCAATTCTGAAGAAGGTCCAAATCCGGATTGAAACGTTAATCTATTAATTTTATATTTTTTGTTAATATATTGTCTGAAAAATTGGTCGATAATTTTATTTATTGAAGAGTTCTAATCAGACGTTAATCAAAGATTTGAACATCGATGCTTTACTCAGTTAGTTTTCGGAACAGCTGACATTATTCGTTACAGTATAATCTCACTAATCTGGCACTTCGATAGATCGGCACGTCCAATAATCCGGCACCCTCCGCCCACAATTAAGGATTATTTTTCTATATAAAATACTTTATTTTATTCATTACCTATGTTTTTTTCACTATAATCCAGTAATCCGAACATTCCAATAATCCGGAACCCTCCGGTTTTTAATAATGCCGGATCAGTGAGATTACACTGTATTTGCAAAAAATTAAAAAGTATCGTATGCATGCTAGGTTGACATAATATTTTCTATAAGACTACATGTAAACTTTTTTTTAATTTTTAACTTTATAAATCTAATGATTTTGGATTTTTTACAGACAATTTTGTCATAAAAAAATCTATTAAAAAACTTTATTTCAGATTTTTTTCATTATCTTCGTTTAACGCCTCAACCTCCTTAAGCGATGTTGCTTATTTTACAGCTCTGTTTTCAATTCAGACAGATCTCTATTAATAACGACTGATTCAATTAAGCGTCCTGTAACAACACCGTCTTTGTACACAAAGTGTCTAGGGATAGTTAACTTGTCACGTTTGTTAGGGTTCCGCACCTCAAAAGCAACCCTTATAGGATCACTTTGTTGTCCGTCTGTCTGTCTGTCAAGACTCTTGGGAATCAAAACCTAGAATCATTAAATTTGGCAAGATGCAATGTCTTATAGCACAAGTAAAGGGAAAAATCCGAAAACCGTAAATTTGTAGTTAAATCACAAAAAAATGTTTTTAAACCGCAACAACATGCTGTGCACGTACACAATAACAGTTCTAATATAAAACAAGCGTCCGTTACCGGTGCGTTTATACAACACAGTATGAGAACTTTTGCATACAACACGGTACGACAACTAGGCTATCAGATATAGCGACGAGGTACAATACAGTTCAGTAGTCCATCTGAACTCATTACAATTACACGCTTAGTTGGGGAAAACTGCAGATCGCGACGTTTGTTGATGTATGGGGACAACAGTTTTCCAACGACTAAGCGGGAAACATCTTCGAGACTCGATTCCCGTGATGGATAAACTATTTGCATACCTTTTGTACGGAATCGTAGGTGCGCAAGTCCGTCTCGCACTTGGTCGGGTTTTTTTTTACTGTGGGTATAATCTAATATTCTACATGACAGGGAGTTTGACTAAGTACGACATTTGGACTGTTGCTGCGTGTATAAAAACTAACTATGTGATCACAAGTTGAGGTCATTGTCAAACCAGTTTTTTTGACAAAGCTTTCTGCAATCCAGCATTAGTCGTAACTCGTACACCTTATGAAAAGAAATTGACGTAGCCTCCTGTAAGTTAATTAATTTTTATTGTAATTGAACACACCGAGCGTGGCGACATAGTGCTGAGAGTACTAGGCTCGCATTCAGGAGGTATCGGGCTCGAATCCCGGCGGCGGCAGATGTGGCTGGAACTTTTCCTGCTGCCTCTCGCCGAGAAACGGTAATTCCTGTACCGGCCATCTTGTTGAGATTTTCCATGCTTTTCCTCAATAATTCCAGATAAATATCGAGATGGTTCCTTATTCAAGGCCATGGCCGTTTACCTGTCAAACTCCTATGCTCAAAATTTGCCTACCTTATCCTAATGTCCTAAAATTCTTTCATTCATTGTTATTAAGTGGAAGTTGAAAAAATGTAAAAAAATAACGGGAAGTGTGATAGATGGAAAATAGTAATGGTGCGAATGGCGTCTGTTATGACGTAAAGTCGAGAAACGGACGTTAAACGCATTATTATTATTGTTATTGTAATTGAACACTTTTCATTAATCTCTTGCGCATTTATTTCGACATTGGCTCGAAAAATATGTTTCTCTGTGTATGGACTGTTAAGATTTGACGTGTACAGTGAAATGAATTAATGTGCAGAGTCACGCCATTGTCTTGACAAACGCATTTGTTTTAAGTTTTTATTGTGCCCACTCGACTACTAGAAAGTGTCCACTACACTTATTTTTTTCTCTTTTATATTGTGCCCATCTGGTGGTGCGTTGAATCATACTCGATTAAACTGACTATGAAATTTCTTTAATATCACAATCATATAACTTTTATTATCGTAAAGAAGTTAGTATTGTGTATTAATATTTTGTTCAATACATTAAATATTGTACGTTTATGCGAATAAAATTTTAAATTCATTTTAAAGTTCATATTTTGTGAATTTTCGGGTGAATAATAACAAATTATAGCAGGAAGAATTTTTACTTCAGTCGTGTCGTCTAAGGCGCACTCGTTTTTTTTATTCTCTCTATTGCATTGAAACTAGAAGCTTGAATTTTTTGGTAAGATTATGGGGTCCGTAGACTTGAGAATTTTATACTTCTAGTCATTCCTGAGAAAGATGGTCTTGGTAGAGGGACAACACAATGATCCATTTTTTACACGCTTTATATTAACTTCACTTGTAAGTTTGTATGTATGTTTGTTTGTTTGTAACCTTCGTTTGGAATACAGCAAGTGGTTTATTACTGTAGTATAATATGCCAGCACTGTAACTACAGTGGTTAGCCGTGCGGTCTAAGGCACGGGTCTTCGCTGACGTCAACTCTCGGAATCACGGGTCGTGGGTTCTAATCCCGTCCATTACGAAAAAAAAATTTTTTTTTGGCAAATTTTTGACAATAAATCGAACTAAAAAGTGGCAAATAAATATGGTTTAAAAAAACACAAGAACACGCTTTAATCGACCTAAAAAGTAAAAATTATTTTTTTTAAAAATAAGCTTAAAACAATAATGAATAAAAAATACTGGTATTATTGTGAAAAAAGCGTGGGGCGCTCGATGTACGAAAATATGGAACAAAGCGCCCCACGCTTTTTTCACAATAATACTAGTATTTTTTATTCATTATTGTTTTAAGCTTATTTAAAAAAAATATATTTTTTAATTTTTAGTTTAATATAAAGCGTGTTTTTTAGTTTTTTTTAAACTATATTTCATTCTGAGATACTTAACCCTAAAAATATAAGTTTGTATTTTATATATAGATTTATTGAGCTGTGTCATGCATCGGATTATAAACATGATTGGTCTTCGATTAAATCATTGATGCAATGTAAGATTGTATAATATCATGAATTAAAATACAATTACCAAAGGATGAAAGTGTGGAAAACTATGCTCTGCTTACACGCTTTCATTATTCTGTTGGTCCGTGGGCGCATATTATATTGGCAACGCTGCAGCGTATCGTATTACAGTGCGACCTCGTTAATCCGAACCTTCATTACACCGGATTCTTCAATAATCCGGCCAAGTATTTCAATTGCATTATGTACTTTATAAGCCGGATTTGATAGTACTCGGTTATCCGAATCTGCGTTTTTAGACGTCTCCGCGGTCATCGATCGTGACGGATTCCCCTAACTTTTTTTGAGCAAAATCTCACGAACTACGAAATAGGTAACTGGCTTGAAAATGATGAAGATTTGTTACCACTGGAAAACATAAATGCTACAGACGAAAATCATGATAGCAGTGGCAATGAAAGTCGAGAGTTACATAATACAAACCAGACTTAAGAATGACGAGGTAGTTAAAAGTTTCAATGTGTGCTTCAAGTGGGCAGAAGAAACTGATATCCCACTACATGATGTTCCTGTACTTCAAAGAAAAAAAAAATTGGTTATCTGTAAAGTCGGTTTACAGACGATAGTTTTACGTGATAACGTATTACGTAATACGTAACCTAAATTTATATAATAATTATAATAATTAGAATCTATGATATTGCATCTTTCGCTTCAAATTTAGGTAAATTTTATTAAGTAGAATAATAAAACACTATAAAAAGTACACTATTATTATATAAAAAACAACTATGGCATGTATCTCTTTTGCGCATGCGCCGATTTTCCCCAAAAAATTTACAAACATTTCTAGTAAAAATAGATAGAGTAAAAACCGTTTTAAAAACTATATTATTATTATATAAAACATCATTATAAGAGATATATTCTTTTACGCATGCGCCGATGTTCCCCAAAAACAATAGGCCACTTCATATTTGCATATCAAACATCCTCCCAAAATTTGGTTTCAATCCGCTCATCCTTGGTGTCAGAATGATAAGAAATGTCAAAAGTGACGTTTGCAACTGTCAAAGTAATATGTTCTAATAATAATTAGTTATTCCAATAGTTAACTTAGAAGGCGTTGCATTTCACAAAATACTAATGTCAAAAAATTGAATTAAACATTAGAAATGCAGCCGTTTTCATGTTAAGACAAGACATACGTTATTTTCTAATTTCCATGTACGGCAAACAAAGACGACCGACCGCGTCGCGTCATGCATTAGACAACATTGCATTTATACAGCTATTTTTCTATATAAATTTGTATAAAAAAACTGTTTAGGCAAATTCTGTTATACGAAATCTATGTAAAATGTTCTCCTCTTCCGTTTAAGACTGGTTTCAAACCGATCTGATTTAAATTGAGCGAGAAATTAGCAAAAAGCACGCACAGGGTCAGGCGGAACGTTACGCGTTAGGAACGTTACGCGTTAGGAACGTTACGACCGTTAGGAACGTTACACTTTTTCGTGCATGCAGCCGGTGTTTTATCAATTTATAAGATTGGTGATTCATCAATTTATACGACGTTATCACGTCAAAAACGGGTTTTATAATGAACCAGAAAAGGATCAAGCAAACAAAATTACAAAAGGAAAGTTCATACGAAAATTTAGCTTTCCTCTAATTTTTCCGAAGTTTGACTTATCTTTTGTCTTTATTCCCTGAAATATGTTATAATATGAAGATAGTGCTTTAATTCTTCACAGCCTGCTCGTATCTCGTAAATTAAATTAATTTTTGAAATACACAGCTGTAATGAAACTGAACGTTATCAAATCATAAATTATATTGTGGACGTTCTTTAGTGCGCCTTTTATCTTCACTGCCGATAAAATTCCGTATAAAATGTTTGTCTGCACAGACAATATTGATTCGAGGAAGAAAATGAGAACAATAAAAAGTTAGAAATGTGAGTAAAGTTATCATATCGTTTCGTTGATATACGATGATAGTTTGATGAGTCGCGTGCAGCAATTGTTTCTGCGTGCCTTGATCAGACTGGTACTGCCATCTCTCGCTATCTAATGTCATAACCGCGCCGTGTCTTTCACCCTATTGTTATGGGTCCCTGGGGTCTGGGGTCACGTATCCACATGGCGCACATTTACATCTGTGTACATAAATTTCTACATGAATATTACCAGCCGGAATACAGTCGCACCCCGCTAAGTCGAAGCTGAGGGGAGATCAACAAGATTTTCAATTTTTTTGCGAATCAATTCGGTTTTTAGTTTTTTAAAGTTTTAGCACGGTAGGGTAAAATTCATTCTTGAGATTGAACGTGCCACTTATACCGTATACTATGAAAACCGACTGTAGAATATTATAAGCTAAGGTGACGGCGAGGTAGAATACTTGCCTCATAAAGTGAAGGTCGTAGGTTCCATCTCGGCGGTCGGTGCTTTTTTGACGTGATAACGTCTTATAAATTGATGAATCACGTCAATATAAAAAGATGAAACACCGGCGGCATGCACGAAAAAATGTAACGTTCCTAACGTTCCGCCTGACCCTGTGCGTGATTATTAAATATGATATTCGAGCGGAATACGTTATCACGTAAAACTATCGTCCGTAAACCGACTTTACAGACAACCAATTTTTTACAGTTATACCAGTTTTAATTCTGTAGTGTGTATTGTAAAATATGCAGTCTCTCTTTTTTTTAATTAATCTATACGAACCAGTACGCGGACGGAATCGACAATACTCGGCTGGGAAAGAAATGGAACAATCAATATTGATACGTCTATCAATTAATCAAAGCATGCTTAACTAGTTTTTTTCTGACAGATCTACAAAGCAAAAGAACAGCTGATTTTTTTTTATTTCAAAATATTTCCGAAACTATAAAGTTTATAGAAGAGAAAATTTAACAAAACTTTCTTGAAAAAATAAATAGAATAACAAGTCGTTATGAAAAGTATATCATTATTATATAAAAACACCGTTATATCATATATCTCTTCTGCGCATGCGCCGATTTTTCCCAAAAACAATACGCTTTTCATATTTGCATACCAAATATCCTCCCAAAATTTGGTTTCAATCCGCTCATCCGTTTGATGTGTATCGTTCTCACAAACTAACAGACGGACAGAGTTTTTCCAAAAATATGTTTTTTGTATTCGGGGAACCTTAAAACGAAAATATATTGTAAAATTTTTGAAAAGTGATTTTTGACCTAAACTAGTACCATTCCCCACTTGTGGGTTGAAATGGTAAAATGTTGACGCGTATTTATCGAAAACTTTGTCGTTTTTACAAGGCTTTTAAATGAGGTATTGTATTTATATCGCTTTCCCAAATATTGTATGACAGTATGAGTATCTACTGCTTTTTGCTTGCGGATTTTAGCGGTTGTGCAACCATTTGATTAAAAGCAGCCAAATACCAGTTATATTTCAGATTCTTCCAGGTAATTTATAAATTTCGATTTGAAAAGAATGAGTTTAATATTTTTCGATTTTACGCTTGATGAAATTCTAAAATTGCTAAAACATTTTGTTTCGCCATACTAGTGTATTTGATACAGTTACAAAAACATATAAAACTGTACATTTACAAAATATTTCATAAAATATGTATTAATATTTATATATTTTATGATTTATGATTTATTATGTTAATACATACTAATACTTGGGTATTTTTTTAATATTTTGTGTACCGTTTTTTGTTTATGAAATGTTTCTGTTATCTTACAATCTTAGAAATTAGACATTTTTAATTAAATTATGTTGCGTGCGGAAATTGGGTTAAGTATATTTACAGAAATATGAGGGGAATGTAACGCAATGTTATTAATTCATAATAGAGTTATTTTAAATCTCAATTTATTGTGAAATCTATGAAAATACTTTATTATTTAACATAATGTCATCGGTACATAGGCGTAACCCCCCAAAATTGGAAAAATTAAGTTAACCATCTAAAGAAGAAAGAGTAATAAAGTATATAGTCTGTGCTATATTCAATTAAAAAATATGTTTCTTAATATATTGCTGTCATTTTCAATGGAGATATTTTTAAATATGTGCTGTATGTTTAATCCATACTAATATTATAAGTGCGAAAGTAACTCTGTCGCGCTTTCACGGCCAAGCCGCTGGGTCGATTGTGATGAAATTTAATATGGAGGTAGTTTAAACTCTGGGAAAGGACATAAAATTCAACCCCTATGGGAATTAAGTGGGGATTGTAATATTGTTTGAAGTTACGTTTTTACGATCAGACCGCTGGGCTGATTGTAATGAAATTTAATATGGAGATAGTTTAAACTCTGGTCTTTGGGGAAGGACATAAACTACTTTTTTTTTTAATTAACTCCTATAAGGACACATACTGCCTTCTCATAAATTAAGGTTATAAGTGTATGCTCCGCGGTGTCTTTCAATCCGAAATCTTGATACGCCCAAATTGTATAATGGTACACGTTCACAGGATTCTCATTTGGACCGAAATATTAAGTTAGGGCTATTATAACTAGTGGCAAATCTAAAGAAGACAGTGTTTTATTACCACGAATACCAATTATATCAATGGATTTGCCTTTTCATTTTAAAAGATTACAATTTTCTTTAAAAACTTCTTTCATAACAACTTTTGGAATTAAATAAATAAAATAAAAAATAAAATTTTAGCAGTTTCGTCCAGTAGACTTTTGTACGGCCAGAGCGTGGACTAAATAACAGATAAACACAAAAAATCTAATTTATAAATTCTTTTAGTCCAGTGAAAAAAAAAACAAAAATAATAATTATAGATACCCACGAAACATGAAGGAAAATATTTTGTTTATTTGTTAAATAAAGTGGGAATACAATTTTGCATATTTTTAAATTAATTCTGTTAACCTACCAAATCTTTTGGAAACGTGACAATAGCTAACAAAGTCTGTATAGTGTGTAAATATAATATTTTTTAGTAATAACACGTCTACAAAGCTTGTTAATTTTGTATACACTCATAATATACATAATTATTGTAAATTAAATATCTCAGATACGGTTTTATGATTATTAATTTATTAGTTTGCATACTTCAAACATTATAATAGTTATTAAAATTGCTTTAAGGCCAACCACACTTTCAGTTTAATATTTTTTTAAAAAATGTACATTCATAACATTTTTTAAATTTGTAAACTGTAGACCTCATTCTATTTATGTTTTTAAGTCAAGGAATTTTGATGTAATGAAATCTTATTTCGTCTTCCTTTTGTTGTAAGTAATGTAACTTTGTGAGTAGGATTATATTTTCTACTACAAACTGAAGAGATTCGGTACTGTCATATTTTTCACTGATGCGAAAAATTGATTTCTAAAAATTATTTTTTTTATTAGCGCAGTTTATTAGCGCTTGGGGGGAGTTCTTTACAAAACAATTACGGGGTCGTGTATACAAAGTGAGATAGTAATACAGTAATTCTACATCAGTTGTTATGGCGTGTATATGTGATTTCTGATTGGTTAGATTCAAAAAATGACGTTGAAAGACGAAAAGTTTTTACGTATTTTTGAGGAAATATGTGAATAATTAGCAAAGTTTTTTTTGGTACGTCAAAATTTTGCGTTCTTTATGACTTAAAAAAAAATTGGGCACATCGAGTTATCGTACTGGACCTAAACATTTATGTATCGCAATTATACCCTCCAAGTTTTACGAATTTCCTTGAGATTTTTTGTGAGAGATGTGGTAGATTATAGACGCTTGACAACAGGTTGTTAGCGGAAGATTTTGTGAATTATAATATTTTTTCTAAATGGATCCGCAACAGTAATTTTTATACTCCGTATAATGCATAATATTACGGTAAGAGCATAGCGCATGCTTGACCACAAGCCATGCAGACTATTCGCAAAGAGTACAGCAGACAAGGCTAACGGTTTTCGGATTTAATTAAAATATTATTTATTCATATAGGTAATAACTAAATATATAACCAATCTCCATGTTCACGCAATGTTGACTCTAAATACATCAGAGCTGTTTAATCTTAGGAACTAATACCCGTTTTAAACTGTCGTATCTAATTGGTTCGGGCGATATGGAATTGCAGAGAAAATTAAAACGATTAATGACCATATTCACCGCACGTAAGTAGTTATTTATTGGATTCATTTGTTCTTTGGATAGCTATTCTCCGAATAAATAGCGATAATTCAATTCACCAAACATAATTATGTTTACTGCAGGTATAAATACCGTTCGGTCTTACATCAAGGGTCTAAATATTTATTCGCCTGATAAAATAATAGTGGACGCGACATAGATCGTAATACCTAACCTATAAACGTCGGGTTTATATCTACAGTTTGCTCTTGCTCTTGTTTATTAACCTTTTGTGAAGTGTATATAGTTGTAAAACATTAAAGTTAGTGGCAGGTTTGTGTACGCAGGATAAAACATTCTTATTTTGTGAAACTTTTTTGACGTTTATACTAACGCCATCGGTCAGATTTTTGGGTGAACGTCAAAATATTCAACAAGAAGAGCAAGGAGTATATAGTGCAGTGTATATTTATTCTTTAACTAACTTTTCTATCTGAATTTTGAAAATTACGATCGATTACCTTTTTTGGATCAATTTCCCCGATTTTTTAATCATAAAAATTGAACTTAAAATGAGAGAATATGTCACAATTGATTCTATACATAAATATAGATCTTCCACATAAACACACCTTGTAAATAGTTGTGTTCTCTGTACTTTGAGTTTATTTGTTTTGTTAAAATTTTATTTGTGTCATTCTCTCATCTTAGGCTCGATGGTTAACAAATTGGGTAAATTAGTCCAAAAAAGTTAATTAGAATTTATTAAATTTAACAGCGTTCGTACGCGATTTAGCGCGATTTATAAATATATATATTATCTAACATATAATAATTGTCATCATGAAATAATAGATGAGGGTATATATTTCTAATATCGGATCTCGCACTATAACTACGTGAATTATTTTCTGACGTATCCTGTAGACACTATGATATAGAGAAGATAACGTTTCTCTACTAACTGCTTATGGGACACCACGCGACCGTTGCCTTTCTGCGTATTAATTAAATACGACTGCCGTAACTAGTTACTTACGCACGAACGGTATGTGCAGTATGCGAAAATAGAACATCGATTCAAACGGCGCAACAATAAATATTTGTTTAAATTAACGGCTGATAATTGGATTCTTCGGTTCGTAACCGTGTATATATTTATTGTACTTACCCAGAAAGCTCAGAGGCTGTTAGTTGGATTTGCTTCATTCGTGACCCGTAGATGGTGCAATCATACAGTATTTTGATATATCCCAACAATAACAAACGAGGTACTGAGAAAGCGCCTCAAACTTTCTTGTGGAAATTAATTTGATTAATTTCGTCTGTTTTATAACTACTATCCTCTTCTACATGAGTTTCTCACATAAAGAAAAAACATTTCATAAATT
Organism: Xanthostigma xanthostigma; assembly: GCA_963575645.1. NCBI lineage: Eukaryota > Metazoa > Arthropoda > Insecta > Raphidioptera > Raphidiidae > Xanthostigma > Xanthostigma xanthostigma. The sequence continues at coordinate 44,587,868 of OY754470.1, forward strand.
CGCGTTAGTTCATACTGGTTGACATTCAAGACATATTTCACAGAAAAAAGTATTATTAATTTCATAAATATGATTTTAGTAAAAATCAAAAAAAACAGAATATTAGAATGTTTCTAAATACAAAATTTTGATAGACTTATAAGTGCCATATTTACCTAGTAAGTTTATAATTTCCTTCAATAAAATGTAAGATAACATGAATTTATTTTTGTAAGTATAAATTAAAAAATTATATAATATGACTTATCATATTATACCGTTAAATAAAAAAAATTAGATTCTAATGATGGGAGATAATCCCGAAAGCGCTCAATTTTTATAAAAAGAAAAAATCTAATTTTTGGAATTGTTTTATTCAACAACCTACATTATTAAACTTTGGGAACCAAGTAATTGCGTACTAAAAGATTGGCGAATATCTGAGTACCTTCTCATATAAGAGGCCAGTACCGTCTCAACCTAATTAGAGAAGGCAACGGAAAAAAATTGTAATACCTAATCTATCTCGACATATAAAATTGTGCAAAATTATTAATCTAGTGAATCGACTTGATTTTTTTCTGCAGCTTCAGAATTTATAGATAAATTAGCAGCCCGTCCCGATTTCATACAAAACTGTAAGATTTATTAATACATAGTTTCTCTCTCTTCCTGGAAATATTATATTGACCTTCCCATCTACACAGCAGAACTATCAAACTGATCGTCAGATTTTTTTTATTGAGGTTTTTGATTTTCCGGTGGATTTTCCAAAAATTTTCTTTCATACACAAAACAATGAGCTAACGTAGAATTGAAGAAAATAGCTTCGCAAATATCCTATCGTTTTTTATTTATCTGTAATAGATAAAAATAGTTACTGTGAGTGTACCTTATGAAATAGACATAGGTAATATGCTATCCGCGACTTTTCTGTAGGCCTTTTTAAGACCTACAATTTTTTTGTACATTGTTTTGATGTATCTCTAAAGATTTGGCCAGCGTTAGCCATGTTAGCGTATGAAAACAGCTTTTTTTGACAAAACACCGTCTTAGTTCAAAATTTTTACAAATTATATACACAAACCTTCCTCGATTCTCGCTGTTTCTATTACTGAAAACCGTTTAAAAATCCGTTGCGTGGTTTGGAAGAAGTAAGCGGAGAAACAGACAGAGAAAACGACTCTGTTTTATTATTTTATACTATGAATAAGCACGAGAATGAAATTTGTCGGTTTATAGAGCATTTTCGAAATACCTTCATAATAAAATAGTTTTCGTTAACGTGAACGAATTTGTGGACGTTTACGCAAGCGAAGCCGCGGGCAATAGTCAGTTAATTTTAAGAAAATTATTGTCTCGCATGTGTGCGGAGCATTCGCTGAAGTCTGCAAGGATTTCGGTCATGGAAATAGAAATCGGAAATTGAATGTTTGTAGCAGTTTTGATAGAGAGGTGTTTCCTTAATTCTATTCAAACAAATAATGACACTTCCTTTGTCGTAAATAATGTTACGAAAGAAAATCCAATTGCAGTTATGTAAAATGTTAGTCATCTTTTTATTATTATATTTCAAGTTATATATCTTCTAGACCTAGAGTAAATAATTATAGAGAAGTGAAATATCAAACTATACCTTTTGTTTATTAATAAGGTTATATCATTGATTTTTTATTTTAAAAATTACCATATAAATGAAGATGGAATAACAGTGCAGATGTCTGCAGAGCGTTTCAAAACGCTCACTGTTTTAAAGGGTGGTGTTATTTGATTTCTAGAAACGCTTTTTTTTATCTTCGAGATTTAATTGCCATGTTATTAAAAAAATATCGTGTGTTTTGTCTAAAAAAGAATTTTAAGTTCGTTTGGCTTCTATCGTCATTTTAAATTTGCATTAATGACTTCTTCATTAGGATTTACTCTAAGAGTGCTGATGTGCAATTTTTATTATTAATGTCTATACCTATTTCAACTTTCTTTTTACATTAAAGATAAAAATTAAGCTAATCACCAATAAGATTTTTTTTTAATTAAAAGATAATTAAACAAACGGAAATGTATCATATAATACCTGTCTGTAATTTCATTAACTTAATTAATTCAATTGGAATAGAATATGTAACGGCAGCCAAAAGATATTTCCGTTTTTTTGTAGAAATTTCTTTAAACAGTTTGATTATTCAATGCGAAGATTTTTATTTCTTTTTAATTTTGACTAGATATTACAAGATTATTAACAAGATTTTTTTAACATTTTTTTAAAGATAATTGCTTTTTGTAATTGTATATTAAAAAAAATTCCAGCTAATTGGGCGACGGGACCATTCCAACTTCAAAAATATTGCAATTTGATATAGATAGTATAATAAAGAAAATTAAATTTCTGATTTTGCGTGAGGTGACGAGGGTAATGGCTAATATTCAATATGGTATTTGCTATTCATTGCCATAGTTACCTACATATGTTCCACGTCATGTAAAAATTAATCAAAGCTTGCTTAACTAGTTTATTTATGATAGATCTACAAAACAAGAAAAGCTGATTTTTTTCTATTTTCAAAATATTTCCGAAACTATAAAACTTGGAAAAAAAATTTTAACGAAACTTTTTTGAAAAAATAAATAGAATAATAAACCGTTATGAAAAGTATACCATTATTATATAAAAAACACCGTTATAGCATATATCTCTCCTGCGCATGCGCCTATTTTCCCCAAAAACAATAGGGCTCTTCATATTTGCATATCAACCCTGTATCGTGTTCACAGACTAACAAACGCATAGAGTTTTTCCAAAAATATGTTTTTTAGATTCAGGGGACTTCAAAACGAAAAAATTATTGTAAAATTTTGAAAAGTGAATTTTGACCTAAACTAGTACCATTCCCCACTTGTGGGTTGAAATGGTAATATGTTATCCTAAATTCAGTAATGTGTAAAATCAATTTTCACGTATTCGCTATGTGCAGCTGCTTGGAACGAAGGCGTTGAACGACAATGCGCACGTAGCGGCGAAAGATAGCAAACCTTCTGCTCGTGTACCATTGACATAAACCTAAGGTGAAAAATGACAGTTCGTAAATGCTGCATTATTAAATTGTAATAACTAATAATACATTAAAAAATAGTGATGTTAGCTTTTATTGTTTCTCAAAATATAAGCATAAGTTAATTCAAAGATAAAAATGGATTTCCATTGCGAAAAAGCAGAAGTAAGTATCATAACCTTAATTTTACATTGACAATAATGTTCCAAAAAAATTCATGTGAACACACTATGAAAATATATATTTCATATAAAATAAATATAAGAATAATGAAATTT